>JAROYE020000011.1:12452500-13702500 GCA_029619315.2 Dynastes maya
ATGACTTATTATAATAAATTCAAAAGAGTTAGACAGCGGCTTAAGAAGAAAACTCATTCAGCATATACAGACTATCAAACTCGCCTAAAAAATGATATTGTATGTAATGTGAAGAACTTTTGGACATTCATCTCTGGAAAAAGATCTATGTCTGGGATTTCAGAAACAACGGTCTATGAAGATGAATAACTCAGTCAGCGACCAGACATCGTGTGCAAATTTGTTGAATATTCCTTCAAGTCATCTTGTTCAAGTGACAGTGTGGTGACGGTGTCTTTCAGATATTACCCTACCTTCAATGTTGGACCCATTGCTGAAAATGATGTTAAAATTAGTGCTAAGAGACTTAAACCTGATATGACTACCGATAATGATTACATACTAAGTTTCCTAGTCCGTGAATGTGCTTCTGTACCTGCGTTCCTGCTAACTATACTATTTAATCTACTTCTGTCAACATCTCAATTCCCTGATGCGTGGAAAATAAAAAAAATTATACCTACATTTAAAAAAGGTAACTATTCTGACATAATAAAT
Source organism: Dynastes maya (assembly GCA_029619315.2). Lineage (NCBI taxonomy): Eukaryota > Metazoa > Arthropoda > Insecta > Coleoptera > Scarabaeidae > Dynastes > Dynastes maya. Next base: position 12,453,038 of record JAROYE020000011.1, read on the forward strand.
ATTCTAAACTTTGCCAAGGTTCTTGAATATATACTGTTTACTAAAATCTACATCAATATTCAACCATACATATCTGTACAACAACACAGTTTCATGCCTTGAAGATCAATTCATTTCATCTGCAATTGATCATCGTAAGCTAGTTGGTGCTATTTATATAGATTTCTCAAGAGCATTTAACTCTATTGGCCACAATTTATTTCGTGCTAAACTGGGCTGCAATAGTTTTTGCTCGTCACTTCTAGGGTTGATGTTTTCTTACCTTAAGAATAGATTTGGTTATGTATTTTATAATAGGTTTCCTTCTGAGCACTTTCTTATATTGTCTGAAGTACCACATGGGTCAAACCTTGGCTCCTTATTATTCAACATTTTTTGCTTGTTGTCCAAAACCGTATTTTGCGTAAAAAAATACAGAATTTCTTTTCCCTAGCTATACATATAAGTATTCCTATTGAAGTTTTAAATTATCTACGAACTATAAAGTTTTTCTTTTCAAGTTTTTTTTTTATGCTTGTAAACGTGTTTTTCTCATCATATGTATTTTTAGAAAAACATTTACTTGTAAAGCGTTATGTAGATAAAAGAGCTGATAAAGTCAAAAAGCTTGCCACTGTACATACTACAATTCACTTAGCCTATTGTGACGTGTGTATCTGCAATCGCCTTACAATATTCAACATTCATTTACAATCAATTATACAGCATCTCATTTAAATAAGTTATCCATCTTAAGGAACTACCAACATCGCGCAATTAGTTCCACGAAGAAGAGTGTTTGAAATTCCTTCATTACTAATGAGGAAACAGCTCCATAAATATGCACCTACGTATTTATGTACATTTACACCAGTACGCATAATATGTACGGTTTACATACATGTATAAGTTCCCCAAAGACTTCAAAAACTTAGATAATAGCAGCCGTAACGTTTGACAGATTTATGTACATTTGTTTATGTATTTATTGTTATGCGTTACCAAATAAGGCGTTCACAGTATGAATTATGACGTATGGACATCTCCATACGGAAGATATCCTGTAAAAATGCGTGCCATTAATATTTGCCAAATGGCATGTTTACTATGGCCAATACAATGTAAATGTTTTTGCATAGCGAATAATTGCAGTTTCCAAATTTTTGATTTCTAATGATGATAATTAAGATAAATAAGACTAACTAAAAGTATCTTAAGTTAGATGTTCAAATTATGGTTATTTGTGGTTTGTTGCAAAGGTGGTACGGAGGTAGCGTCCTAAACTTCTACAAACGACCACACATAAATCGACCAAGTAGTTTGTTTCCTGTGAGCGTTAAAAAAAAGCACTTTTGTGAAGAAATGAAAATTTCGCGTGAAGGTTTTCGTTGAATTTTTTATCACTTTAGTAAAAGCCTAACTCAACAGCAATAACTCGAACCGTTTCGTTCAACTTTTGGTAATGAAGCACCCTCAGAAAAGACTGTTTACAACTAGTTTGCAGAATTTCGTCACGTTAGATCATGCTTCCGTCAATGACGATTTCCGCAGAAGTCGACCAAAAAAATATAGAAGCATCCTTAGACATATCGAAGACCACAGTATATTCAATTTTGCATGAACATTTAGGTGTGAAAAAGATCTGTTCCTGATGGATTCCGAATAATTTGACCCAAGCACAAAAAAGGTTCGTGTCAATTGATGCAAGGAAATACTCAAAAAATTCGACAGAGAAACTTCAAAATTGTATATAACATCGTAACAGATGACGAAACTTGGATATATTCGTACGAGCCGGAAACCAAGAAACAATTAACTATTTAGGTGTTCCCAGATAAACCGAATCCAACAAAAGTTGTTCGTTCACGAAGCACTTCCAAGAAAATGATTGCTTGCTTCTTTCGTTGTACCAGACTTGTCGCAAGCATCACTGTAGAGGAACGTGTTTGCCAGAACTCATCGATGAAATCAGGAAAAGCAATCGACACGTCACATCATCCTCATCATGACAATGCCAGCTTTCGCATAGCACGTCAAACAATTGATTAGTTGAAGGAAAAAACATCAAATTAATGTCTTATTGCCAGTATTCACCTGATCTATCGCTTAACAACTCCGTTTTGTTCCCGAATGTCAAACAAAAATGCATGGACAGCGATTTTTATCACCTCAAGAAGCTGTTGAAGTCTTCAAAAATCACGTTTTGGAGATACCGCATTCAGAGTGGAAAAAATGTTTAGAGAATTGCTTCGAACTCATGCGAAAATGTATAAATCTTAACGGCGAATATTTTGAAAAACAATAAAATGATTTGTACCAAATTTTTTTCTTTAATTTTTCGTGTACTGAAGCCTTCATAACAATGTTGATTTGACGCGCACGACAGTAAAATAGATTTGTCTACAGAGATGCAGGGCTAGAGAAAAGAAAATTGATTGGTGCTAACAACTCAGAAATATCAAGATCAATTAATCAAAAAATCAGTTTGCTTTTGACTAACAGTAAGATCCAAAGCCTTGCGCCAAATAATTATCAAACTTCTTGATACATAGAAGCATTAAGCACCTTCCTTTTTGTCCTAATCGAATTATCTGACAATTGTAGATGGTCGACTAGATCGAGGAAGCAGACTCTAATTTAGATGAAAGCCAAGCGAAGTAAAGAGAAGGAGTAGTTGTAGATATATGGTCAGTAAAGATCATTTTTGAGTCGAAGATGGCACCCAAATCTCCCTTAGGTAAAAGAGCAAGTTGAAGAATAAATTATTGGCATTGTTCAGATGCGCTTCTTGACGTCTATTGTTAATTTATTGTTAGTAAACCAGAAGTGAAAAATATATAGCTAACTTGATGAATAATCGCAGGCCTTTAAATTACCAGTGTATAACTTCAAACCATTCAATTGACAACGCAAATCATTAACAAATATTGGAAATAACACTGGGCCTAAATTACTCCTTTGAGGAACTCCAGGCAATGGTGTAAAACAGTCGGAGTTAAAGCCCATATAATAACAAAGCAAATTTTATCAGAGTATGATTTAAAGAATGTCAAAAGCGAAGACGAAATTCCCATAGTATCCCTTGTATTGATAAGTAGAAAGTAATCAATTCGACCGGAAACCGACAAAAAATCAGCAGAGTTAGAGCTAGAAACGTTTCTTTATTGAACAAAGGATTATTTTAAATGGATATATTAAATATTTTGATATGTATACTGAAGCAAAGAATGTTAACTTATTGTATCTGTTTGCACTCCCTGTGTTTTCTAACGACCTCTTCATTCCAAAAGTGATCACTTTATGGTAGCAAAACAGTCTTGTGGCTTCATCGTTGTGGATTGTATGCAAAGTATATGGCGTGCGTTTTTTTACCACACCATGGAACTAAACAAGTTAAGGAACTTGTTAGTGAATTGGTTTGTCTGTCTGTGTTATTGCTTAAAAATTCAACAACAATACATGACATCAAACTTTGAATGTAAATTAAAAATGTAGGCACAAATAGAAACAATCTATTTGAATATAGTACACCTTACATTCTAAGAGTTCTCGTAATATAATGATTTAATGGAACACGTTTTCTTTTAATAAGTTCTGTGCGAAATAAATTGAAAGCAGCCAGTCCATCTTTATATGTTTAATTAATACTTCTATTCTATCCGAAATTAGTTTTCCCGATCTGCTCCAACTACAATTTCTTATTCTCGTTAATTAAATTAGAGTTAGCGCGCACGAGAGTAGCAAACGTTTTAATTGAATTTAATTTCCAATTAAACAATGCACTCCGGAATTATGGAAATTCATATATGGGAATGAAAGTTAAATTTTAGTATTAATGTAATGCAGTTATGGTTACGTGTCGTATTTTAGCCAGAGTAGTTTCCCAATCAAATAATATTGCCACCTGCAAGTTAGAAAAGTGTTATTACTGGTTACTCAAATTTGAATACCATTTTGGTGTACTTCATCATTTAGAAAACCTAATATAAACATTAATTAAAATTTTGCAATCTATCTTTTTAGCAATTTTATTTGTATTATAATATAAATTCAGAATTTCAATTTTCAAGCGCTCTTGTTCTTGTTATTGCTTTCTTTCATTTTGACTTGTTTTGCTAATTGTTGTTATTTCCTTACTTTATCGAACTTTACTGCAATTAATTAATTATGGTAGGTGTGTTTAAATTTGTTAGTTTTTGATAGACAATATGTCTGTTTTTTAGGTTTTTTGTGTCGTTACTTTTATTACGAACCATTCAAAATTGCTAGGTCAATTTTAATATTATGCAAATCTGGCAACAATTATCACCTTATTTGCCGTGATTCCGCAACAAATTGAACAACTTAAATCATATTATTTTCTGTTAAAGCAGTTACCTTTACTTAATGCAAAGTTCAAATATTTCCGGCTGTACAAGGGCAGTGTTCATTATGTTCCACTTCGTACTAATTGTTGCCAAATTCACCGAATATTAAAATTAGGTACTTGATGTTTATCTTACGAGGTCCATGCGGAGCCCGTTGTAAAATCAACAACAGAAAAAACCGAAACTTAAGCACATTGCCTATCAAAATCACCAAAAATACCATAATTAATTAATAAAGTTCGATAAAGTAAGGAGATAAGAACAATTAACAAAGCAAGTTAAAATGATATAAAATAATAACGAGCACAAGGAACGAAAGGATGACAATTGCAGGTTATAATAACAACAAATAACAAGAATAATTTAGGCTTTTGGAGTTGAGATTTGAAAGTTTCACAATTGTTATGATTACTTTGCTTAGAAACGAGCTCTTTAGATCAGTCTTGCGCCACAAGAAACAATTTGATGCTCCTTCCTAGCCAACTTTGCGTAACAACAAAAACAGAGTACCAAAATCTTTATTGCTGCAAATCGTCATATTTCTTAAATTAAAGTATAACATATGTGATATCGTTGGATTCACATTTCGATTACCTTTCCAAAAACGTAAAAATATACAATATATTATACAATATAGTATATATATATAATATATATATACAAAATGAGAAAGTTGACGTCACTTCCAGTGACACCGGAAATACAATTGAACTGCCAACAACGGCACAAGTTAGCTTACAAAAAATAGAAATCGACCTATTTTTTTTTAAAACGCTAGCTTCTGTCGTTCAAAAACTAGAATGAGGGAGGGACACTTGAGAACCGCACTGTATAGTGCTTCTACGGTAGTGAATTTCATGGCACCCAAACAAAGTGTTGTTATTAACATCCAGCTTGTATAGTAATATTTTACACGCAGATTCATAGAAGATACATCCATAAACTTCGCTCCTACCGTAGCTTTATAGATCAGTCTAGCAACCGTTGGGTTGTGACAAACCACTGTTCGACCCTGAATTTAAAAGAACAATTTTTAAAAGACATTAGTGAAATTATTATTATTAATTTCAAATATTATATTATTTCTAAATTCTTTTGTAAATAATGTACATTTACTTTTGAATATTTCTCCTCCAAAATATTTGATGTACAATTTTTCACCTGTTTCCAGAATATGTTTTATCTACTGACGTCTGCATATAAGAACTTGAAACGTCATAGCCGCTTTCCATATAAATATATGTCCGATCGACACACGACAGACACGACACACACGACATACCGACAGAAAGATACCGCCGAGCTCGCTTTCGTAGACGGGTACTTGAACGCCGTCCGAGAGTAGTATCTCGATAAATGTCCTCATTACTGATAGAGCTTGTTTGATGGTTAGACGGGCTTTAGTCTTGTCTAAATCATATGATTTCTGTGGGTGGTAATAGCATTTACAAAGCTATCGATTATAAGTTGATTGGACTCGTGTTGGTCATGTTGATAGAACTTACTATCGGGATCTTCTTGATTATGTTCTAGCAATACACCAGCATCAGTTATCGCAACTTGTTTTACCGTTTTATTTCCCCGAGTTGTCGAAAGAATTGCAACAGTTGATAATCTGACCCTGTGTTGATGATACTGCAGTAATTTTGAAGATAACGAATCTTAGAATTTAAAATCCGCTTTCTGCCGAACCGAAATCAAGTTAGGCATTTTACCGTGATGGGTTACTTGCGATTGAGTTTCACGAGAGATTGACGATATAACTATTAGTTATCGTACTTCTGGAGATTCGTCGCAAATAATCTTACTTGCCGCCTCGACCGCTACCGAAAACTGTGATAGTAAACTCTAATGAATTTCAAGATATTTGCAAACATTTTAATTTCAACAAAGAATGAAATCTGTCGTCTTAAATTCTCATATGCAATCTCTTATTCGTCAATTTTTGGCTCAAAATCAAGTCTGTGTGTTGAATCATCCACCGTATTCACCTGATTTAGCCCCGTGCGACTTATCTCTATTCCCAAAATTAAAATTGAAGTTGGAATGGATGTTTTTTTAATGACATTTCGACCATCAAAACAGCTACAACACGAGCACTAGATGCAATTCCACAAAATGAGCTAGAACACGCATTTGAATCACTGTTGAATCGCTGTAACAATTGTATTGAAACTAGAGGAGAATATTTTGAATAAAAAAATCGAAAAATATTCATATATCTTGTTTCAATGATGTTTTCCACGGCCAGTCTCGAAACTTATTTGTCGCACTGTGTAGGTTGCTGTAAATTCAAATATAGTTCCAATGTCTAACTATTACCCCTCCTATTTGCTTGAAGTATCCCACTTTCATTTAAATTATTTCTTTTACTTTTTATTCCTATACGGCATTACGACGCAATAAATTTAATAGGATCTCTCTGTCGTATCGCGTTTTTTTTCCCTGCTTTTTCCTTCGCTCGTGTAATAGTGAGCTTAAGGACATGTAGGTCATAAATAACGCGACCCCCCTGCAATATCTTTAAATTTAATCAACTTTCAATTCGTCCGCTGAATACTGATAAGTCGATATGCGTATTTATTAAATTTCCGTTGTGCTTGCTATTCAGAGACGATCCTTCTTTTACATACAAGACAGGGTGATGCTGTAATGTAGGAAAGATAGCGCGGAGTTTATAATCCGGGTTATTTATTTGATGAATGTATATTTCTTCGGTCTTACGATCTTAATGCAACTGATTTAATTCCAGCTTCTGAAATTTATCGCAAGAAAAAAGTTCCTTTCATTTTCGTATTGCTATACACAGTTATAAATAATTTCCCAATATGAACGGAATATTACTGGCCGAGACTTATGTATTATAAGTAGTACGTATGTACGCAAATCAATATAATGTGTTCATTATATGTCGGGCGAACGATAAATAACATTTAGTAATCTGACATTTGCCAGTAAAAGCAATGAAAAATATTTAAACACGTTCAATTAAGCATTTTGTAATGTAAAACGTAATGCCAGGCAAGAAGCGGTTGGGCAATCTACGGTGATTGGGATAATTTATATTTCGATATTACTAATTTTAATTATTATTGCTTGCTATGTAACCACTTGTACCTACATTTTACACTTCTTTACATTGGTTTATACGCTTTGCGTTCATTATCCGATCGTACTTGAACCGAAAGGTATTCTTAAGAATGCTAATTTATCCCCCGATGTATTTAATTGGCAAAAACTGACAGTTACTGATCTTTCAACTTGGTGTAATTAAGTATTACCTAGGTAAATGTCAAGTGATGTTAATGGAGTACTAATTTTAAATTACAATAACCTTGGCATGTTAAATACACTGAGTTTACGATGAAAGGAATAAATTCGATAAAATACTAGCAACCGTTTTTTGAATAATAATAATAATATTTATTAAACACCCAACAGGTTACAAAATCCAAAAAAACCTGACCTGACCTGACCTAAATTATGATGGCGTTAAAATTTAATGCGTAGTTTGTAATATCCCTTTAATGTGTTGGTCCAAAAGGGATTGCCTACCTCACGTAAATAGTAAACAGCATTCTTCAAAGAAAAATTGCACACGACAGTATGACAAATTTAAATTTAATTTATGTGTTACCTTTATTGCATGTAATTTACCGTTTAATTTATTATACAAGGAAGCATATGTCTTTTTTTGGAATAAATATTCGGACTGCAAATTACCAAGTCGGGCATCGTTACAAAGAATTGTGCCATCTGCTCGTGAACATGTTGAAAAAAGAATTAAATCGGAGTTGAAAGATAAAAAATTGTAGTTATGTGTGGACGAAATAACAGATCGTAAAAAACATTCTGTGGTTAATGTAATAGTACGTACAATGGAACCACATCAATCGTCACATTCAATTCTATTAGCTTCCAGACGAGTACAACAATGTACTGCCGAAGTAATTCCAAAGTTAGTGTTAAATACATTGGAAAAGTTTGAACTTTCAACAAACCAACTGTTGATGTTGATAAGTGATGGCGCCGTAAACATGCTTTCTGTAGGCCGGTCTCTTAAAAAACATTGTGCTAACTTGTTACATATTACGTGTAAAATTCATGCTTTCGGTCATGTGGCAGATAGTATTAGAAAATGTTATCCTGAGGTAGACGCTTTAATAGCCCATACAAAAGCAGTGTTTGTCAAATCCCCAAAACGTATTTGCAAATTTCACAGATTGTGCCCCCGTATGCCTGAGCCACCAGAACCTATTCTTACACGTTGGGGAACATGGTTACAGGCCACGTTTTATTATCATAAATATTTTGAGAATATTAAGAAGGTGGTTTTACAATTCGATCCAAAGGAAGCTGCGGCTATCAAGGAAAGCCAGTCGAAATTTCAAGATAGTCAGGTTAAAACGGATTTAAAAACTATTCAGAACAATTACTTCGGACTAGTGGAAAAATTACAAAATCTTTCGGTGTCGTTAATGGAATCTCTGCAAATAATGCAACATGTTCACGCACAGCTATGCGTGGTAGAAGACGCAAAAAATGTTTGTGTTCTAGAAAGGTTTGAAAGTGTTTTAGAGAAAGATTCTGATTTTGGCACATTAAGACAAATTTGTGAAGGTGCGTCAACAGAACCGTTAAGTTGTTCCAAAGATTATTTTAATTACACAAATATAACGTCACTAGATGTAGAACATTCGTTTTCTGCATATAAACACACTTTTTCCTCACGCCGCACTCGGTTTGCCGAAACAACTGTGGAAACATATCTAATGTTGCAGATATTTAACAGACATTATTCACTTTGTGATTTCACGGAAGACTCTTAAGACGATAAGTGTTTGAGCACGTATTATATTTTATTTCTGACCATTTATCTTGTGTAAACTTTTATGCGCCCGCCACTGGCTGTTGGCGCAAATTGAGCAACTCTACATATTACACATAATATAGAATTATAGATTCTACCTTATACGGCATGCGAACCGAGAAGTTGCGCAAGGGAACAATTAAAAATATCGCACTTATGGCAAATGTTATTGTGGGTAGGGCACCTAAAATAAATAGGTGAGCGTATTAGCAAATTAGACTTCGCTAAATCCAAATAAAAACCATTAAATGAGCGAGAAGATTGACGGGGCACATGAAAACTAAGTTTTGCAATTGGATCACTGGCGTTTGTTTGATTATTTAATAATTTATACAGAAACGTTAGGCCGATAAAACTCAGCAAACAGGGTCTCATAGGGAAATCCTATACATGGATAAGTGTTGTATTTTTATATCAAAGATATTTCAAAAATCATCTTTAAACTTTTTCAATCACATTTTTATATGTAACATAGTACGGACTCCATACACGGGATGCATACTAGAGTTTTGAGCGCACTAAAGCAAAAAAAGTGATCTTATGGGTGATATATAGAGCGGGCCAAGAGCGCCACGCGCCAGGTTCGCAATCAGGCTGCCGGGCGCATATATGTATGTAAACACAGGTAATTTAAATATGTAATTATTAGGACGAGGACCAAAACCACTGTCTATTACGTCGTGAAGACGCGCAAATATACACCTGCAGTTTGGGTGTTCGTTGATAAATAGGGCGTTGTTCACAGTGGGCCACTACAAAAAAAAAGTTGATTCATCGACGGCTACGAACTAACAGCGCGCTTATTCATTTACGGATGACGCGCTCTATTCATCAACAAATGACGAGTCTGCAGATGTTACGTTTGCACCACTTCGTGGCATACTAGAAATAAGCGTCGGTGTGCTCGCTTTAGTGATTATGTCTAGCGTAACTATTAAAAATAAACGGCCATTACCTACGAAAGTTAATAAATTTCTTAGTGAATTTGTTGATTTACACTACAATGGGAGTACAGTTTTCTGTAAAGTTTGTTAAAAGAAACTACTGTGCTGGAGCAAACGTGATTGTGAAAGACATATAAATAGCGCACACCACAGAAATAAAAGAAATGGTGTGCCACAACAACGTCAATTTCAATTAGAATTGCTTTTAACGTTTATGGTATGTGGTCTACCACTTCGTATACTTGATAAAAAAGCATTTCGAAAATTCTGGGGTACATACAATACCGAGTGGATACTACCATCTCGGACAGCGTTACGGAGAGATATTCCACGAATACGAGAGGACATTGAAAATCGAATTAAAGCCGAATTAAAAGATAAACAGCTGTGGCTATGTCTTGATGAGACGACAGATTGCAAAAAAAATTCTATTTTGAATATAATAGTGCGCGTATTAGATCCTATTAAACCAAATTTTGCAATTCTATTAGCCAGCAGAAGATTAAAACAGTGTACTAGTAAAGCAATTACGGCCGTAGTTCTCGAAACGTTACAAAAATTTCAAGTGTCAACCAGTCAACTGTTGTTGTTCATGAGCGATGGTGCAGCAACAATGTGTAGTGTAGGCCGTTCCCTTAAAGAAAAGTGTGAAGGACTTTTACATGTTACGTGTAAAGTCCATGCTTTACATTTTGTGGCACAAACTATTCGAGAGTGTTACCCGGAGGTGGATGCATTAATAGCAAACACAAAAAAAGTGTTTCTCAAAAGTCCTAAGAGGACTAGGGCATTTCACAAGTTATGCCCTGGTATTCGAGAACCACCACAGCCCATTCTTACGCGTTGGGGAACGTGGTTAAAAGCCGCTTTTTATTATAATGAACATTTTCAAGAAGTCAAATCCGTTATTTTGCAATTCGTCCCTGCCGAAGCTAGAGCTATTAGGATGAGCCAGAAGGGATTTCTCGATATTTCTGTTGAAACACATCTAAAGAATATTAGCAACAATTACAAAGGGTTAGTAGACGCGATAGAAAATTTGCAAAATTCTGGATTGTCGTTGGTAGAATCAGTGCAAGTCGTGGACGAAGTTAGTACATTGTTACACAGTATAAACGATGCAACAAGTGGACGAGTTTTAGCTAAGTTCGATAGTGTTTTAAAAAAGAATCCGGACTATACGAGATTAAGACAAATGTGCGATGGGGCATCTGCAGATTCCTTGACTAAGTCTAAAGATTATTTTAATTACGCCTGTCTTACTTCGGTAGACGTGGAACGGTCGTTTTCGAAATATAAGAACATTTTTTCGTCTCGGCGAACATCCTTCACCGAGGCAAATGTGGAAACTTATCTGATGGTGCAACTTTTTAAACAAGCCTATCCGCATTATTAAGAAGGATAGAATTTATTTATTATATCTTTATTTACAGTTACATTATTAAGTACAACAGAATAAAAAAAGCGTTCAGTTTCTCAGTTATTTCCTTATTACATCCCATTTACAACGCATACCGTTTTCAATCAAATAAAAAATCATAATGAAAATAAAAACACCTCAGCGTGTACATATATATATATATATATATATATATATATATATATATATATATATATATATATATACATATATATATCCGCTGTAATTACTAAACATTATTATTGCGTCAGCTTTTATTTTTTTACTCTTGTGTATTAATTTCGAAATATCACGTATCTGCTGTGACTCACATATACGCTATTTACAATAAGCGGCCGTTGCGCCTGATTCCGATTCTGTTGGATGGCGCAATTTGGCCCGCTCTAGTGATATATCATGAAATAACCGAGTGTTACGTAGTACAAATCCTAACATTTTGTTAGCAGAAGATATAATATTTTGAACATGGTTGTTAAAAGTTAAACTACTGTCGAAGTATACACCTAGGTCACTGTTATGAATAATGCAACAATGGTGATTATTCATAATATTATTTATTATTCTAAAGAATGTACTACATGAATCACACACTGCAATGTATATAACCATTGGTAGCCATGTTTAGAGTGGGGATGTTAATCATCTCATTTTCATTGCCAACGTAACATACATAACAGTCACGCATACCATTACTTCGATCCGAATCCAAAGCACAATTGAAAATTATTGGCAGTTTTTTTCCTTGTAAACGACACAACTCTACGCTTAGATATATTTAAGTTCAATCTATTTGATAAGCATCAATTAGAAATAGATATCAAATTCGCTTGTAGTTTAACGCAATCTTGCAGAGAAACTACAGACCGATACAATTTAACATCGTGGGCAAACATTAAAGCGTTGCAATCAATATGTTTGAACAAGTCATCAACAAATATTGGGAATAATAAAGGACCGAGATTAGAGCCCTGTGGAACATCAGAAGCAACGTGGCATATACCGGACATAAAACCGTTGTAAGATACGAAAAATCGACGCTGCGAAAGATGGGATTGAAACAACTTAACAAGGGAGCTGCCAAAATCAAAGTCCTGGAGTTTTCTCTAAGGAATACCGTGATCTATGCGGTCGAAAGCTTTGGATATATCTGTATACAAGACGTCAACTTGACCGTGGCCATCGATATCTTCAGAGGCGTGCTGAAGGAAGGTGCACAAGTTAGTTACGGTCGATTTTCTGTCAACAAAACCATGCTCTCCTCAACAATAAAGAAGCTAATTTGAGGATATATTCGCCTGTATAGAGCAGATTCAAATATCTTAGCGATGTTTGATAATATCGAGATTGGCCTATAATTCGATGTGTCAGGCATACCCCCATTCTTCAATATCGGACAGACTCTGGCAAGCTTTCACATTTCAGGGAAAGTAGAAGTCCGTAAAGTGAGATTAAATATACTCAACACAAGATCCTGATGTGACCATCTTTCAGTGACTTAATGGCAAAAAGAAGACGATCAAATGGAGAAAGAATTGCAGTTTTACGAGCTCAATTGAATCAGCTTTTCGGTTTTTGGAAAAAGTGCACAACTAACTAGATATCTCAAAAAAACTGTTTTCTTTTTGTTATTTCATTCAATGCTTATAACTAGAGTTGGCCACGCGCGCCAACGGGCAGCGGCGTTGTTTCGATTAGGCCTCGGGTTCCACTAGAGCTATTGTATGTAGATATTTGCTGTCGTAAATACTTTCGCGTAGTTGTTAAATAAAAATAAAATAATGCGTGCTCAAACACTTACCATTTTAAGAGTCCTCCGTGAAATCGCAAAGTGAATAATGTCTGTTAAATATCTGCAACATTAGATATGTTTCGACAGTTGTTTCGACAGACCGAGTGCGGCACAAGGAAAAAATGTGTTTATAATCAGAGAACAAACGTTCTACATCTAGTGACGTTATATTTGCGTAATTAAAATATTCTTTGAAACAACTTAACGGTTCTGTTGACGCACCTTCACAAATGTGTCTTAATGTGCCAAAATCAGAATCTTTCTCTAAAACACTTTCAAATTTTTCTAGAACACAAACATTTTTTGCGTTTTCTATCGCGCATAGTTGTGCGTGAACATGTTGCACTATTTGCACAGATTCCACTAACGACACCGAAGGATCTTGTAACTTTTCTGTTGCCTCCGCTAATCCGAAGTAATTGTTGTGAACAATTTTTAAATCCGTTTTAACCCGACTATCTTGAAATTTCGACTGGCTTTTCTTGATAGTGGCAGCTTCCTTTGGATCTCATTGTAAAACCACGTTCTTAATATTCTCATAATTTATGATAATTTATCATAAACTACGCGAAAGTATTTACGACAGCAAACATCTATACACAATAGCTCTAGTGGAACCCGAGGCCTAATCGAAACAACGCCGCTGCCCGTTGGCGCGCGTGGCCAACTCTGCTTATAACTCTGTTATTATTTACTAGAAAAAAAGCTTAAGGAAGATAGTTTTCGGTAATTATGTGCTTAATGAGACAACGGAATCTTTTATTTAATCTACAATTTTTGGGGTATAATAAAAAAATTGTTTTTCTCAATGGAAACCATAGTCGGCGATGACTTCATAAAAAAAGCATTTTTTAACGATTCCAACAACATAGCACTTGACATAGTTATTTTTACAAATAAATAAATTACGGCCAAGATGGTTATTAAAGGTTTTCTTTTAATTTATAAATTATAACCATAATTATTTTAGTGTTCCATTGGAATTACGATTTTATATACCAATTAATTTCTGAGAAATTAACAAACAAAATGACAAACGATAAATTAAGATACAAAAAAGGAAATTAGGATACAGCTAAAGTAATACCTAAACAACGTAATTAATGTAAGTAAAGTATTTTTTTGATTAATGCACGAATTACAATTTTTTTTTTAACTGAATTTGTTACGGAACGTCCACCAATATTAGCAAAAGTTTCTAGTAAAGCTTCACTAAGGTCAATTTCTGCGTCCTACAATTTTCGATACACCCTATCTTTTTATCATCATTTCCCGCAAATACAAATCTAAAACAGACAAATCGGGGGATCGAGGTGACCATGCAACCGGCGTGTTTAGCTTGTGCAGCATTTTTACGGCATAACATGTAACACTCAATCACATTACGCTTTTCTTCATTAGAAAAACTCATGTTGCTAATTGACGAAACCTCAATGTTGATTGAGGCTTCGTATTTAATTGGAAGTTAAGGTTTTTTGCACTTGTCAATAATTGTCGTTTGCATCTATCAATTGTTTCCATAGCTACGTGAACAGCTCGGAAATTAAAAAGAGAAAATCGCCATATTTTATTTATTTGTAAGAATAACTATGTTGGAATCCCTAAACAAATGCATTTTTTATGAAGCCACAGCCGACTATGGATTCCATTAAAAAGAATACATGAAATCTTTTTTTTTGTAATCGAGAAAAATGATAAGCATCATTTTATATTGCAAGGGTACAACGCTCATATGAAGCTGTAAAACATAGATTTAAGAGCGTAAAATCTACACATCAATTATACAGAAATCGCAGGCCAACTTACATACATTTTTGTTTTCATAGATTTTTTTTTCCTTTTTGGATGGGAGGCATAATTACAAAAAAGAAGAACAAAAAGAGAGCAATTGTTAAAAAGTCTTGAATACGTTTTTAATAAATTTGTTATAAACAGCAAAGCGGGTGCCATTATTCACGCCCTAGATCTCTGTAAATGGGCTTTGGAAGCCCATGAAGAAATAGGGTTAACAGATTTCTAAGCATCTTCACATTAATTATGGAATTTTAAAAAGTATACAGGATAATTTCCAGAAAAATTACCAAATTCGTTACCCGTTCATATGGCACAGACACGCCAGAGTTAAATCGCATTTCGTCGGATTTCATACAAGAGGTAAAACCCTATATTACGAAAGTAGACCCTAGTAACACATTCAACACTGATAAAAATGGATTCAATCTAGAATTACACTCTGGTCGCATGTTAGCTCCACAAAGATCGAAAGCAGTTGAAAGTATTGTACATTCTATATTCGGGACAACTCACAGACATGCCATATTTTCCACAATGTCTGGACGCCTGTTATCATCGCTTTTTATGGTTTTAAAAGAACAAAGTGACACATTTGGACTACGAGGGGCCGCATCAATATACGGAACAGCAAATATCTATGTAACTGCTTCAGCATCCGGTAGAATAACAACAGTATTATTTACGGAATGTTTCATAAAGGTATATCTTCCAATTACTGGACCTCAAAAAGTTTTATTGCTAAATTCATGAACTGGTTATTGCCCATCTACCTTAAGAAATCATATATCGGCCGACAAGAACGTGAACATCCTTGCAATACCATTCGTCTATGGATTTCGTGTTTGGAAAAATGTTTCCGATATGGTCCTCTTACACAATTACGATATTAAATATTAAATTACAATCTTTAGTGCATAACCAATTATCTTCTACAAAATATCATAATTTATTTGCTTACGCCTGATACAATAAAAGCGGTTATATTGAGAACCACCCAGATCATTTCGATGATCCTGTACATTTTGTCTTCACAGAAGATTTTCAAATTCATGTACCATATGTGGTTCCCGTGCTATAATACGGTGTTCCTGATGCAACCGTTTTTTATGTTTTAAGCATTTTTATGAAGAGGCACATTACCATACAGATTAAGTAATTATTTGTATATACGCACATACCTACATACATATATACATAAGTTATATTTCAGGAAGTATGCCATGTAACATGTATTTTATGTAATTCAGTCTTATATATTAACATTTAAAACATAATTCTCCCTATTTCTTTTTTTATACCTATATTACACAAAATAAAATATAATTTTTATACTGTTCGAAGAGTTCCGTAACATACGTAACGTAGAATTTGAATACGCTCCTTATCGAAGGGGTGGGGGAGGGCACCATAATTTTTTTTAATGGAACCAGGGTGCTATTTTCATATATGTGATAATGCTTGATGAGACGATTATTTTGATATATAGTTGTGATGCATTTGTTCCTGCCATTGCCGAGTTATTTTAAGCAAACCGAAAGTCTACTAAACTTTCAAGGGTAGTTTCACCCTCTTAAAACAAGATTGGGCCGATAACGAAAATACTTTCGAACATCCTTGGGTGTGGACTACTTGTTCATAAAGTTTGGTTTTTTTTTTTAATTTTCGGGTTCGGGGTGTTCCCTTGTTAGTCAAGTTGTTATTGGTCTTCATCTGTTTTATTTAATTTATAATAGCTCAAAAAATATTCATGGTAGACCTGCATATGAAGGGTGAAGAGCTTATTTAATCTCCTATCCAAATCAGTAAAAATAAATTGTAAGACTTGCAATCAGTTAGATTTTCTGTCAACTTACATACATCTTTGTCTAGTAGGCGTGTTACCTTAAAAAGCTATTGATGTTGTTATTCGAAAATCAATATTCAAATCAGACGGGTAATTCTCCCCGAAAAGCTTTCCTTTCCACAAAATTAATATCACCTACCTATGTTACCTCGCACCCTGCCACATTCGTATACCGAAAAGGATATTAAAATGTGATATATTGAGATAGAATATGTCGCGCCCCCTACCTCCATAAAACACCGGCATGCTTTTAAACTTCGACAGGTTCTGTGGAGGACGTTTTAATGGAATATTTAAAATAATGTGAACGGAAGTTTTCAAACATGGCGACCAGATTTAATAAATAGTTCTTTCATATTCACTCCCCCGTTATAGGATGTACGTGAATTCGAAATATGTGTACGAAAAGCGTTTGTAAAATGAATTTCGCTGTTAAAAAATCTCTTTTGATTACGCTTCAAAAAATCCTTCTTGTGTTTATCTGAAGAATTTTTCTTTTTGAACTACATTAAAGGAACTTTTATTTCATATTTATGCCCGGTAAATATTTTCATAATCAGTTGAAAACAAACAATACAGACGAAACTTTAATAAGAGAGAAGGAATGCAAGAGCTTTTAAATTATTGTTGCAATAAACTTTTTGATGTAACGTTTCAAATATAATCTATAAGAAAGAATGCAGCAGGTATACGTTTTAATGAAACATTTAGTAATCTCCTCTTTAGAAAGGAAACAAAGGTATTGAAAGCTACTTTAACACAGAGAATATGTAATGCCGTAGAAACTTCAATGACTCGCTTTTATAACATAGATTTGTTTATGATGCAGATGTAGACGATCTGTATCATAAATCAAACGTGTTTAGTAATGGTAGATAGTAAGTCCTGTTATAGATGACAAGTGACAGATTATGTCTAATTCTCATAAACGTATTTCTATGTTTGTGCTGTCATGTATAAGGCTGGATACCGTTAACTAATCTGATCGACTAAAAGGAAATACACTTTCTAATTTTAAGCAACTTATTTTTTATTAATTAAAGCTTTTGATTGACACACACCAAACGTACGTATACCATACGAAGTGGAGAAATTTGCATTTAATTTACTTAGATGATTTACATATCTCCTGTTGTGTAGAACTGTGCAGCTAGTCATGTTTAAAATGTATGCTTTAATTGAGTTATTAGACAGATCTAATTGTGTGCGTTGTTTTTTCTTCTGATGGTAATAGATCGATTTGTTGAAATCATTTTGTCTTAAAAAAAGACAGATGTATTCAATTTAATAATTCGTATCAATTGAAGTAGGTTAACCAATTAAAACAAAGCATTTTGCAGCAAGAGTTATAAACCATTCTCTGATACCATTTAAGTGAAATTCTTTGGTGATGAAATTTCTATCGAAAAAAGCCCAAAGAATATCCATGAGAGAATGGAGTCAATGTATGGAGAAAATAGTCCGTCCTATTCCCAAGTCAAATGTTGGCGCAAGCAGATCAAATGGGGCAAAATGTGGAAGACTTCTGGAAGTACGAACTAAAAAAATCATCAACAAAGATGATTTGGAGTTGACTGACCGCCGACTAAAAGTTTCAGTTACTGCGAGAGTAACAGAAACAATTCTACACAAAGAATTAGGAATGAGTAAACTGTCGGCTCGATGGGTTCCCAGGCTGCTTAATCCCGAACAAAAACTGTGTAGACGACAAATTTGCGATGAGAATTTGACTGCTTTACCTATGGAAATATAACCGTGGATGAGGCCTAGATACACCGCTCGGACCCTCCCACGAAACAAGAGTCCATCCAATGGATTCATAAAGGCTCTCCAGCACCCAGGAAGGCAAAGACGTAATTTCCTGCGGAGAAAGTGATGACCACAGTTTTCTGGGACGCGGAGGAGATTCTTTTAAGTGAGTATATGCCAAAAGGGACTACAATAACGGGGAATGTCTAGAAAGGTACAATTAGGAACTTGAAAGCGGTTGTACGCGAAAAAATACCCAACAATTATGCTCAGAAAACTCTGCTCCTGTACGACAACTGCAGGGTGCACAAAGCACGAATTGTTCAAGCAGTAGTCAATGAATGCAGCTTTGAGGAAGTACAACATCTGTAATGTGGTATTTTTAGTTGATGGAAATTTAACTGAAAAAATATAAAATATTGTCTATTATGATACGCGTATCGTAATCTTTTTATTTAGCACAAACCACCCTTAAGTGAAGACGTATTTAGCTAAGTGTTTTATTTTCCGAGCAAATTCAAATCTTACAGTGCACAAAGATTACTTCAGTTAGAAGATTAAGTCAAGTTTTAATTATTAAAAAATAGGCGGGATTTCAGTGCATGATACGTTACCCTAGAGAGTTCGCGTAACGTCAAAGTTTGAGGTTAATTTTTCTTCTCTCAATTTTATTTTCGAAAGACAGTATTTGCTGTTTACTTTATTATAAACTGCCGAAAGAATATCTAAGGTACACTCCTGGACCTGCCCACCGTGAAAATTAATCAGTTAGTTAGAATACAATTGCTCTTGTTGTTATAACATTACAATACATATGCATTTTCTACTGTACCTTTGTTTTTGTTAGTATACTCTTGTATGATGATATGTATGTGTTTCTGCAGGGCAATAACATAATTATGTACCTAATTGAATGGTATATAAGTGATTTTTGTATTATATCTGTAATATACTGTAACGTTTTAAAAATAGTAAATTGTTGAAAAATTTTAAATTTTCGAAAATTAACTCAATAATTATGTAAACTAAAGGTTCAGAAGTGTTCCTAAACACTTTCTCGGCAATTTAGATGAATTTTAAGATCAACAAATGAGATTTTAAAAGAAATAAAAACTAGAAATTGAAACAAACCTGAATTTTACGAAGATGTCAATATAAACTTTATGTTTATATTACATTTACTGGAAAACTGTCTATCCTTAATCACCGACCTTCACATCTATCTCAAATTTATTTTACAATTCGAAATATCAACACTTGAAACTGTGATTGCAGTCAAAATACGAGTTAACCCGATGAAAGCTTGACCTAAAGTGAGAAAGAAAAATCAATCGGTGTCCCTCTTCTGCTTTATTTTAATCGCGATTGCGATTGTTTTATCCACAGCAAATTTTAACGAATAAACTTATTTATTAATCTGTAATAATGAAATAAATGCAATGACCCAAAACACATTACTCTGTGCTACAGAAAATCTCTAATAACTCAACAGTATTAAAACTTACTGACGTTCTTGACGAAAAACCTTACGAAAGATCTTTAATTTACGAAATTATGGTCGAAATACATTTCAATTTACACTATTGCTTGTTGTAAGAAGATATTCCATTGATTTTCAAGATTTACGAAATGGAAAAGTTCTACAGAAGAGGAGTTTCGTCTCAGTTACCCCACATTGGTCGTTGGCTAGACTTAAATTAAATATTTAGTACCCACACTCCGAAAATCGGAGGCTCGGGGGAAAATAGGAGCTTCCGAAAAAGAACTAATATCCGCCAGAAGGAATTTCACATTGACCGAGTGGCCATACTGAATGCACTATACATGCTCGAATGACAGCTGCGTTTGACGATGTAAATATACACCACTTCAATACGTATTACAGTTCAGGTCCCCTATGTTTTGGGCCCACTCTCATTCATAGTTTCTCGCTAGTGGGTGAGGATGGGTACAGAACTAGACAGGTGATGGAGGTTGTGGAAAATTGATTGAAACGAATATTATTATGTTCCATGACTTCTTTATTTCTGATATATTCCTTATGTAATTGCTCTAATTTCACCTGTTACAGTACTTATATTTATTGGCACATTAAACAGATAATTTTCTTTGATTTGTTTCTTAGACTACTGACAACATATGCATAAATCTATCTACAATTCATTTTGCTGATGTTCCAGTGGGTCACTTGTTATGCATTGATTAGATCTTCTTCCAGTTTATGACTGAAATTACCATTAACTATCAACTTGCATGGAAATGGATTGGTGTCGCTTTATATTTGCGTTATTTTTTTATAGAGTTAATAAACTTGTTCCATAAATTCAAGAATAAATTTCCCAGAACCGCAGCTTTTTATACCTGATTCACTATTATTATTAAGTAAAAACATATAATTGCAAAAGCAACTCGAGCAATTCATTTCACCTTGTGCAATTTAAGTTTATCTACTAGTATATGCCGGCATAAACATAGCTTACTACGCTTATGTATTTTGCTGAATGTAATCATCTGTAAAGTAATCTATAAAGAACATTAATTGTCCGCTCGCCGTCTTCATCCAATTTCGCAAAACACACAACAACTATCCGTTATCATTAGCAATGATATAAGGTCTTCCAGTCATAATGGAATTTCTTTCGGAAATATATATTATCCCCGGCTAAAAGTAAACAAGTTAACATAACTAGATGAAATATTGGCGAAGTTACTAATGCTACGAGAGTGTGCTCAAGTATTTTCCTCGCACTGGCACCGGCCGTAAGTCAGTAAAGCGCTAGTAACAGGAGCCTTTGTGTGAGTGATCTTTACACCTCTCGGTCAACCCACTCGCAGGTCGGGTCGTGTAAGCTCTCCTATAAACAGCAGATTTGTATATCGCGAAAAATGATCTTCGCCATTTTTCTTCGACAGGATTGATGGTGTTTGTTACACTTCCTACGATTTTACGAAGGATATATGGATTAAATTTGTGCGAATGGTGTGAGCACTGAAGCATAACCAGACGAAAAAAATAACCTATATACTATTATTATTTTTAGATAGCAATTTTATTGCAAGATTGTTCTGTAAAAATGTTTAAACATCTACGAGTTTTCCTGATCTCTTACTGCTGTATTGGTTTACTGAACAAATATCATCAAATCCTATTTTATTTCCATCTGGAAGTAATTCAATACTCTGGGATTGGTTTTAAGTTATTTTGGTTCACGTTCATTAAATATTATGTTTTCATTATAAAAAACTAAATACACAGCCAAAAGATTCAGCTCTATACTCCCTACTAGGATGTAACAAACTGTAAGAAGACCAAAGGAAGATATTGTAGCTTAACTATAATTGATACTATGAAAAAAATCTCTTTTCCTAACAGAAGATGAATTTTGCGCAAGATTCAACTGCCAAGAAGATTGTCTAGTAGTAAAAATTTTACTTACAATATGGAGAAAATTTTCGTGGTAATTTTGTGAAATAAAATATTGAACACAAATTGTTGATTTTTTGACGCTAAATAGTAATTTCTTGATAACCTACATAAATAAAGAGGCATGTAGATGAAGGTGTTGTATAACATTTTTCTAATCTTTTTTATATTTTTGCCGGAAGAGAAAGATAGGAAGCATTAACACATACGAGGGCGAATCAAATATTAACCGGGCTTTTGTTTTAGAACATTTATTGGTACAGTAAATAAAATTTTGAATACATCTTATTTTTCTATATAATCTCCTCTTTTATTCACACATGTTTCCCATCGAATCGGAAGTTTTTTAATTCCGTCATCAAAGAATGAATGTGGTCGCGTCTGTAACCAATTGCGCACGAACGTTTCTACACCTTCGTCGTCGTCAAAGTGATGACCTTCCAGTTCTTCTTTGAGTGGCCCAAACACGTGGTAGTCACACGGTGACAGATCGGGACTGTAGGGCGGATATTCCAGTGTTTCCCAATGAATTTTGTCCAATCTTTCTTGGGTTAATGCAGCTGTGTGTGGCCGAGCGTTGTCATGGAGCAGAATCGCACTTCAAATAGGCATGTCTCGCCTTTTTTAAAACGTTTTAATAATACTTTGCTATCCGTTTCGAGTCAATTTCAGTTCATCTTCAGGCAAGAGTTAATATAGCGCAGTCAACCCCGGAGTCTAAGCAGGCAAGCATGGAGTGGCGAAAACCTGGAGAAACAGCCAAGACCCGTCTTTCTGCTGGGAAAGTTCTTGCAACGATTTTTTGGGATTGCAGAGGCATATTGCTCGTTGATTTTCTCCATGAACGGCGTACAGTTAATGCTGCGTACTATCGTCAACTGCTTGATGAAGTGAAACTGGCCTATCGACGTCGATAGGCCATTTTTTTGGAATTTACGGGTTCGGGATGTTCCCTTGTAAGTGGTTTATTTAAAAAGTAGCAACATGAAAGGACAAGAATACAAATATTTCGATTGCTACTAAACGTAGCTACAAGAAATTCATTCTATTCCTTTGTTCAAATTAACTCGAATTTACACAGAAATATTACTTATTACTTATGTTAGGTATAATAAAATTTACTGCCTTATAATATTACTTCCTCTAAGGTGAAACAATTTTCAGAAATATAAAAACAATAAATTGAAAAAAGGAAACAATTAAAATCATAGCGGTATATGAGTGAATACTTTCACTGCTTTCATTTTGTAATTTACATGTTAATACTAAAACACGACGTCCGACATTTTTAAGTAGTGTAATTACAGACCGGATATCCTGTTACAAATATTACATGATAAACATAAAACAATGGTGTACAACGGCAACTGAGTCCCACAACTTGTGTTATTTTGCATCGCACTTTGACTGCTAAAAACCTTCGCTGGCGATAGCGCCATACACATGTTAATTGTGTGTTTAAAGGAATGATATGGTATTTCTACCAATGGGAAACGACTCTAGCAAGTTCTAACAAAGTGCAAAGAATGATTTATGAATGTAGGTATGCAAAATATTATGGTGAATTGTGATAGGTAAAGTATGCGTTTATCTCGAAAGGAACCTGATTTTTTTTCTGTTGATTTCAATATCTTATCTAGTTCCAAATGGAAAAATGAATGTGTTTATGGGTTCCATTTGTAATCTTAAAAAAGCTTTAAGATAATATCAAAGAAATGCAATAATTACTGGTTGGTGTTAAATTAAGCGTCTTCTTTGTTTTATTTGAATATTTAGTTAAAATGTAATCATGTATAGGGGAATGAATTTTAGATTCTGCGTGATTTTCTGCTAGCAATTAATAAGTTTTGATTTTATGCAAATCTCAAACAGATCATAGTTATATTAGGCTATTTTAATTATATCCTTAGGAACTTTCATTAAAAATACGAAATAAAATTTTTGTCTGGTCAAGTTACTATAGAAATTGCTTGCTTATTGATTAGCTTCCGTCGGTGAATACTGAAAAAAATTAAAAGGATTCGTACTTACAGAGACTCCGTGAGGTAGTTAGTAGAGCCGTTACCACCGATATAGAAGGCCTTACAGCTCTTCGATGACGTCACGCTGTTTAGGCGATGTATCGCCATACACGATATTAACCTAAGCGGTAAAAGAATCGTTTTTTTTTTTGCTTTTATTTAAGTAAGTTTTGAAGGGCTTTCGGTTTAAAGAGGATGCCAGTTGTAAACTGAGCCCTTCATCGCATCCCATTCGATTTTATTTTGGTAAAACGAACTTTCAAAGCAAAAACCAAACACGTAACCGAGCACCGTTTTCCTGAAAGATGTATTTGTGGTGGATATTTAATCGACTAATTATTATTTGTAATTGTACATGTATTTAGACGAAACTTAGATTGAAATGATACAGTAATTGCAATTTTGTTCGAAATTTTGTTCAATTTCACGAGAAAATTTACAGACATGCTACTTTAATCAAGGTCTTAAATTTCCTATTATGTGGTGTTTTACCCAATCTATCTTTCCTATTATGTGGTGTTTTACCTAATCTATCATTACTTTTCCCACAATCATTTTTTGGGTACTTGTAGAACAAGTTATTATAATTGTTGCAATACATTCACTGCTGTGAATATGACATTTACATATATCAATATCCCAAAATGGCTACGTTCGATGATATAATTTAAAATATATTGTATTAAAACAGAACGTCTATTACATGCATTTAAAAACATCTTTTCGTGTTCAAAAATAATTTTGTTAAATATAACGTAAGAACATGAAACTATTTGAACGATATCTTCACATTTTTTGAGTTAGGGAATTGAGTTGGAATAGTATCTTTTTTAAGCCTAGGTTATTTTAAACTTACAGTTATAGTTTCACCGGTCCTTGAATCTGTAGCTGTTGAAAAATAAATCATATTTTCTTTTATTTACAAAGTGTAATTCACAAACAAAACAACCGACGCCATCTTAGGTTAGATTACCTCGTTTTTATCGCTTATACAACACTAGAAAAACATTGCAGGTATCACCAACAAAGTACGGAAATATCACTACACAGTATTTCTTTGAATGAAACTAATATAATTTGGGTAAACCAATTCAAAACGCAGAAATGGTCTCAGTGTGTAAACGCGTTTATGTGGCCTATATCAAAATACGTTACGGCCTGCTGATGTCAAAGCGCGCAGGCCTTGTGTATATCACTATCTTACAACTCATCACCGATTAATTATGATCATTATTCCTGGATGTTGTTTTTGCTAGTTTATTTTTGCCTATTTGTAAGCACATTTTACATTATGTTTTACATTACTTGGTTTAACACGTGAATAAATTCAGCGTGTTTCTTTGAAAAAGATTTATAATAAATCGAAAGCTCAGAGTACAAAGAAAGGAGTTGCTT
Source organism: Dynastes maya (assembly GCA_029619315.2). Taxonomy (NCBI): domain Eukaryota; kingdom Metazoa; phylum Arthropoda; class Insecta; order Coleoptera; family Scarabaeidae; genus Dynastes; species Dynastes maya. The sequence continues at coordinate 12,478,633 of JAROYE020000011.1, forward strand.
TTCCTTTCGGTTGACTGCAATCCCCAGTCTTTTATCAATAATATTGTTTTTTCGGATGATCTGTATGTTAAACGATAAATAACAACCATAACATCTGCTGATTGTCGAATAAATCTTGCCCTTTGTCAATGAAATACAACATTTCGTTAAAGAAAATTGTTTAGCAGATGCTCAAATTCCTCAAAATAAATCTAATTACCGATTTCTTATTTCACTTTAATAAAGAGTAAATGTTTTAATAAATGACATAAGTAAATTTATTAATACATCATGCATTTGTCTTCGATTTTGATTTACACGATTTTATTGCAGAAGATATTAGTAAAACATTTCTATTCGTTTTTCGAAGTTTTAAGCTGTGGCATAAGCAAGCCTGGCACAATCGGTCTTCGCAACAGGATGGGGTCAGTCGCATGGGCCGCGTATTATAAATAGTGTATGTGTGACTCACAGCCGACAGAAGTGATATTTTGAAATCAATAGCCCAGTATAAAAAATAAAAGTTCACCCAATAAAAATGTTTTGTAGATAAAGCGGATATATGCACACGTTGAAGTACTTTTATTGCCATTATTATTTTTTTTTATTTGTTATATATGTGATGTAATAACCGTAAAAAGTAAACAAAGCAGTTCCTTCAAAGATCTGTTGTACTTAACACCGTAACAATAAATAATAATATAATAGATAAACGTAATTTCTTAACAGTGTGGGTAGGATTGTTGAAAAACTTGCACCACCAGATATGTTTTCACATTTGTCTCGGTGAAAGTTGTTTGCTATTCTTACATCTCAAGAAAGACCGTTCAACATCTACGGAAGTAACACACGCATAATTAAAATAATCTTTGAAGTTAGTTAATGAATCTGCAGATGCGCCACCTCACATTTGTCATAATCTCGTATAATCGGAATTTTTTTTTAAAACACTGTCGAACTTTGCTATAACGCGACCGTTTTTTTTTTTGCGTCGTGTATACCATGTAGCAATGTATTAATTTCGTCCACGATTTGCACTGATTCTACTAACGACAGCCCAGTATTTTGCAATTTTTTTATCGTTTATAATTGTTGCTAATACTTTTTAAATCTGTTTTAACAGAAGTACCTAGAAATTCTTTCTAGCCCTCCCCAATAGCTGTAGCTTCGTCAGGGTCGAATTGTAAGATCACAGATTTTAGCTCTTAGAAATATTCAGAATAATAAAAAGCCGCTTGCAACCATGTTCCCCAATGCGTAAGAATCGCGTTTGGGAGATGTATGATTTTCGAAGGACCAGTCGCTTTCTCAAATGTTGAAGTTGCGTCTGGTACACGATTAATGAAAAAGAAAACACTTGAAATCTTGTACAGTATATTGCCTAATATTTAAAACAAAACAACTATGTACAAACTGATTGAATACAAGAGGTTCACCGGCTCGCGGCACGATGGCAACCATTTATTTTTAAGAGTTTATCGGCTCACGGGACGATTGCAACTCTGGTCGAATCAAGACAAACTTATTCTACACGTGCGCTCATTTGTACGAATAATGTCTACTAACTAAAAACAGGTAGTTTATATAGTAGGAATAGTTGTGACATCATAATCCCTACAATTAACATAATGTGTTTCTAAGGTGTAGTTGGAAATTCTGAATTTATCGTGATTATGTCTTAAGAGTGTAATTGCAGTTTACAATAATAGAATTATAAATTTCAAAGGATTAAATAGTACAGGAAATGAGGCAAAAATGAAAGTTTTATGGTAGTCAAATAAAACCTGAATAAGGTATCCGTGAACTTATTGTCCGATGATTGAGAAAAACCCTGTCTTAATCCTATCTTCTACGTACCGCTCGCCTACGGTCTTAAAACTAATTAAAACTGAAGTGCAGGTACGAAATTGGGGTGCTTACAATTACATTGGGAATTTCCTATATTGTGGTTTTACCATAATAAATAATATCAAGAATGTTTCTCAGAATAATTTAACATTTGGTTTAGAAGTTAAAACACTATTTTTAAACCTATCCTTAAATTGTGTTATATATAGAGCGGGCCAAATTGCGCCATCCAACAGAATCGGAATCAGGCGCAACGGCCGCTTATTGTAAATAGCGTATATGTGAGTCACAGCAGATATGTGATATTTCGAAATTAATACACAAGAGTAAAAAAATAAAGCTGACGCAATAATAATGTTTAGTAATTAGAGCGGATATATATATATGTACACGCTGAGGTGTTTTTATTTCATTATGATTTTTATTTGATTGAAAACGGTATGCGTTGTAAATGGGATGTAATAAGGAAATAATGAGAAACTGAACGCTTTTTTATTCTGTTGTACTTAATAATGTAACTGTAAATAAAGATATAATAAATAAATTCTATCCTCTTAATAATGCGGATAGGTTGTTTAAAAGTTGCACCATCAGATAAGTTTCCACATTGCCTCGGTGAAGGATGTTCGCCGAGACGAAAAAATGTTCTTATATTTCGAAAACGACCGTTCCACGTCTACCGAAGTAAGACAGGCGTAATTAAAATAATCTTTAGACTTAGTCAAGGAATCTGCAGATGCCCATCGCACATTTGTCTTAATCTCGTGTAGTCCGGATTCTTTTTTAAAACACTATCGAACTTAGCTAAAACTCGTCCACTTGTTGCATCGTTTATACTGTGTAACAATGTACTAACTTCGTCCACGACTTGCACTGATTCTACCAACGACAATCCAGAATTTTGCAAATTTTCTATCGCGTCTACTAACCCTTTGTAATTGTTGCTAATATTCTTTAGATGTGTTTCAACAGAAATATCGAGAAATCCCTTCTGGCTCATCCTAATAGCTCTAGCTTCGGCAGGGGCGAATTGCAAAATAACGGATTTGACTTCTTGAAAATGTTCATTATAATAAAAAGCGGCTTTTAACCACGTTCCCCAACGCGTAAGAATGGGCTGTGGTGGTTCTCGAATACCAGAGCATAACCTGTGGAATGCCCTAGTCCTCTTAGGACTTTTGAGAAACACTTTTTTTGTGTTTGCTATTAATGCATCCACCTCCGGGTAACACTCTCGAATAGTTTGTGCCACAAGATGTAAAGCATGTACTTTACACGTAACATGTAAAAGTCCTTCACACTTTTCTTTAAGGGAACGGCCTACACTACACATTGTTGCTGCACCATCGCTCATGAACAACAACAGTTGACTGGTTGACACTTGAAATTTTTGTAACGTTTCGAGAACTACGGCCGTAATTGTTTTACTAGTACACTGTTTTAATCTTCTGCTGGCTAATAGAATTGCAAAATTTGGTTTAATAGGATCTAATACGCGCACTATTATATTCAAAATAGAATTTTTTTTGCAATCTGTCGTCTCATCAAGACATAGCCACAGCTGTTTATCTTTTAATTCGGCTTTAATTCGATTTTCAATGTCCTCACGTATTCGTGGAATATCTCTCCGTAACGCTGTCCGAGATGGTAGTATCCACTCGGTATTGTATGTACCCCAGAATTTTCGAAATGCTTTTTATCAAGTATACGAAGTGGTAGACCACATACCATAAACGTTAAAAGCAATTCTATTTGAAATTGACGTTGTTGTGACACACCATTTCTTTTATTTCTGTGGTGTGCGCTATTTATATGTCTTTCACAATCACGTTTGCTCCAGCACAGTAGTTTCTTTTTACAAACTTTGCAGAAAATTGTACTCCCATTGTAGTGTAAATCCACAAATTCACTAAGAAATTTATTAACTTTCGTAGGTAATGGCCGTTTATTTTTAATAGTTACGTTAGACATAATCACTAAAGCGAGCACACCGACGCTTGTTTCTAGTATGCCACGAAGTGGTGCAAACGTAACATCTGCAGACTCGTCATTTGTTGATGAATAGACCGCGTCATCCGTAAATGAATAAGCGCGCTGTTAGTTCGTAGCCGTCGATGAATGAACTTTTTTTTTGTAGTGGCCCACTATGAACAACGCCCTATTTATCAACGAACACCCAAACTGCAGGTGTATATTTGCGCGTCTTCACGACGTAATAGACAGTGGTTTTGGTCCTCGTCCTAATAATTACATATTTAAATTACCTATGTTTACATACATATATGCGCCCGGCAGCCTGATTGCGAACCTGGCGCGTGGCGCTCTTGGCCCGCTCTAGTTATATACAAACATGTAGGATATTAAACTAGTCTTAACAGGAGATTTGAGAAACACTTTTTTGTATTTGCTATTAATGCATCCATCTCCGGGTAACATTCTCGAATAGTTTGTGCCACAAGATGTAAAGCATGAACTTTACACGTAACATGCAAAAATCCCTCACACTTTTCTTTAAAGAGAACGGCCTACACTACACATTGTCGCTGCATCATCGCTCATAAACATCAACAGTTGATTGGTGGACACTTGAAATTGTTGTAACGTATCGAGCACTACCCCAGTAATTGCTTCGCCAGTACACTTTTTTAGTCTTTTGCTAGCTAATAAGATTGCAAATTTCGGTTTAACAGGATCTAGTACTCGTACTATAATATTCAAATGATTTTTTTTTACAATCTATCGTCTCATCAAGACATAGCCACAGCTCTTTATGTTTTGATTCTGCTTTGATCTTATTTTTGATATCTTTACGTATACTTGGTAGCTCTTTCCGTAATGCTGTCCGTGATGGTAAGTTCCACTCGGGATTGTATGTACGCCAAAACTGTCGAAACAGTTCCTTATCGAGTAAGCTAAGCGGTACACCATAAACAATAAACAGGAAAAGTAAATCCAACTTAAATTGGGTTTGAGGTGACACGCCACTTTTCTCATTTTTGTGCTGTACACTATTTATATGTTATACTTTGGTTCCATTATAGTTCAAATCCGGAAATTCACTGATAAATTTAGTGACTTTATTAGCCAACGGCCGCTTATTTTCCTTGGGTACCTACAGACATATTTACGAATTTAATCAATAATTTCATTCGGTGAGGTAGCCCGTGCCGATTCATCTGGATACGTCGCGTCGTAGGCGCGGCAACCTTACTTCCAACCTGACGCGAAGCTCTCTGTACCCGACCTAGGTATAAGTAACGCATTGCTATTACCCGTATATGTATACATACCTTCGCTTATATTCCTTTTTTGAATTCTCGTTGTAGACGTTCAACATATGCTTGTACATATGTATTTATTAAATTGTGAAGACGTTCATACGTATAATAAGTACGTATGTATATTGAAGGATCAGGTACTCCAGAACGATGCTATGTATAATAATATTCATGGCCTAGTTCAACTGAATAGACATCATTTTAAAGGAAAACTAGTTATGAGTTTACAAGTTGGAACTAAATTGGTTTTCATCACGACGCAATGAAATATTTTATTTCTACGGATAACAAGATTCTTTTTAAAATACGAAGCTAGACGGAATGTAATAGTATCGTTCCTGTGGAAGATAATTTACAAATAAAATCGGCAAGTGTAAGAATCATTTCTAAAGAAATGATTATAAATTTATATTCCATCCATAATATACCTTTACTAAATCCTTAAACTAACGAAACGATCGCTATAACGCAACTTAACTATCATCATTATCTCAATTATTGTCTTGGGTATACTACGCGAACAGGTTATTTGCATAATGAAAGTTTACCATCTTGCCTTTTTTCCTATTTTTTCCTTTTCTTTTCCCAGCAGAGTAAACTAAGGGGGAAGAAAACAAAGAAGCTTCGAATTACTTCCCTAGGTTTTTACTTTTTCTTTTGTTTCTTAACGTTTATGTGAAAAGTGTATGACGGAGAAAATAAACGAAGCAGATACAATTACGGTAACTGTTACTGTTATAACTTTATTGTTATCGAAATAATACACCATGGCAGTCATTTTATGTATAAATGGGAGCGTAAATTAGATAACAAAAAGGAAGAGTGTTTTATTCTGCGTATATGCATTATACAAGAAATTGTATATCTAGAACATCTGGCGTAGTTCGTTTGAATTAATGTATTGAAGTAGATTTAACTTGAGGTTGTATTGAAACGTTGGATAAACTGGAAATTTTCCAGGACTCAACACATATACCAGATTCAGATTCAGATTACCAGCATGATTTCGTATGCAAGAGATCGACAATAACAAATTTGATCTATTTTACTGACTAGGAAACACAGGTAAGCGTATCTCACCGATTTAAATGAAACTTTGTGGGTATATAGACCGATGTATGTAAGAACAACAGTAATTCTCTTAGCTGCTCAATTTCCACACTAATTCCCAAACTAACAGGACTGACCCCCTCCGATTTCGTTAAAACTTGGTACATTGGTAGACCATCAAAAAGGTATAGGACACATCGGCTGATATTCACCTTAAGGGGGTAAAGGATGCGTCTAAAATACAAAAACGCATTTTTCATCATAACTCCGGAGCCGCGCAAGCTATCGAGGATGAATTAAAAACCAAAATATTCTACTTCAAAAGGGCTTTCAAACGGACCATAGATGAATGCCCCCCCCCCCTTAGTAGGGCAGTGGGAGAAAAATTTCACCCCTTTTTCGCTAGCCTGGTTACAATTTTCACTCTAGACAGGTCATAATTTTTTTCTGCAACCTACATTTCAAAATAAAGATCACATGTAATATTATTATACGTTATTATACGCATCTGATTGGTCTTCCGTTTACTATTTATGTGCGTTTACAATAAGTTATGTATCCTCCTAACAAAGCCGTTCTGCAGCAGTAACCGAGAAAAAAAAATGCAAAAAGGGATAACTTTTATTTTTAAATGTACGAGGCTCATTCGGAAACTAGTACCCATTTCCCAATTAAATCGCAACCAATAGAGATATCTGAATAAACTTTTTATTAGACATATACATGTACTATACATTACTTTTCTACATAATCACCTCGTAAATTAAAACACTTGTCCTATCGTGGGATGAGATTTTTTATGCTGATGTCGTAATTCTCTACCGCCAGTGTGGCGGGAAATGTAGTGACCGCTGCTTTGAGAGCGTCATCACTGCGGAAATGTTTTCCGCCTAGAAAATCTTTCAATTTTGTAATGGTAATCCGACGGTGCTAGATCTGGGCTGTAGGGTGGGTGATCGAAGACTTCCCAGCGAAACTGCTGGAGCAATTGGCGTGTTGTTGCAGCAACATGGGGACGGGCATTGTCGTGCTCGCCGCCGATTTTGAATTGCCCGCCGCAACTTCTGTAGCGTGGCACAATATGCTTCCGCATTAATAGTGGCCCCTCGAGGCATGAAGTCCAAAAGCAAGAGACCATGTCTGTCCCAGAAGACGGTTGCCATGAGTTTGCGAGTCGACTCTGCTGTCTTGAACTTTTTGGGTCTGGTCGGTGAATGAGAGTGATGCCATTCCATGGACTGGCATTTGCTTTCGGACGTTGAGTAACCAACCCGTATTTCATCACCCGTAACAATGTGTGACAAGAATGCGTAACGCCCCAAAACATTCAAGGCCGCACCCATACGCTTGTTCTTGTGGCACCCACCTTGCACAATTTTTTTTGTAATGCAGATGATCTTTGACGATTTTATGCTTATGGTGCGCGAATGTGAAAACGTGCACTGATGTCATAGGGACATGCGATGCCTGCTGTATGAAGTCGTGACTGCACGCAGCAAGCATCAGTAATGACGGACGGACGCCCTGGACGCTCTTCATCGTGAACGTTGTCTCTCCCCGCATTGAAATTGCGACACCATCGCCGAACCGATGATGCGTCCATCGCATCGTTGCCGTACACTTCTTGAATTTGACGGTGAATGTCACATGGCTTCACATTTCTGACGTTCAGGAATCTTATTACAGACCGCACTTCACAACTGGCGGTTTTGTCGAGTGTCTTAAACATTTCAAACTCACACTGACGCGATATTATTGTAGATAATTCAACTAAATCTCGTACGCCGACAGCTGACAGATCACTGCGTCATGATAAAACCACTCGGCGGCTCGTCGCGCAACTGCTGCTCCACACGGCGCGAACGGGTACTAATTTCCAGACGAGCCTCGTAGTTTGCAGAAGAGAATTCTGACCTGCCTAGGGTGAAAATTGTAGCCAGGGTAGTGGAAAAGGGGTGAAATTTTTCTCCTCCTGCCCCACTCAGGAGGGGAGAGCATTCATGGACGGTTTATTTGAAAGCCCCTTTCAAGCAGAACATTTTGGTTTTTCATTTATTCCGATAGCTTACGCGGTTCCAGAGTTATGATGAAAAATGGGTTTTTGGGGGTAACTTCAGACGCACCTTCATCCCCTTAAGGTAAATATCAGCTGATAAAAAAAATACGTGACCTTTACTTTTTGATGGTCTACCAATATACGAAGTTTCATCGAAATCGGAGGGGGTTAGTTCCGTCAGTTTGTTAAAGGATATAATTCGATCTCAGTATTTGCAACTTCAGAAATTCCTCAAGGATCCAGATTGGGCCCGCTTTTGTTCTTGCCTTTTGTTGACCGTTTAAGTCGATTCCTGAGTTGTAAGTGCCTCCTTCTCGCGGACGATGTTAAATTATTTTTATCCGTTCCTTCTTTGCTCGATACTATGCCACTTCAAGAAAATTTAAACTTGGTGTACGAATGGAGTATTGCTAATAAATTGTGTCTTAACATATCCAAGTGTAATGTAATATGTTTTACATGCAAAACATCTCAAATTATATATGATTACCACCTTGAGAATACACCTTTGGACCATCCACCTATACGATCACTGACCTAGGCGTAATTTTCGACCTCATATTGCCATTTGGTGAACACATCGCGGGAGTCGTTTTGAGTGCCAACAGCATGTTGGGCCTTGTATTACGTAATTCTAAACAGTTTAATCCTGTAGCAACTATGTCTACATTACTTGGTAGCCTTGTCAGGCCCTCTTTAGGGCATGCGCCGTATATTTGGAACCCGATTTATATTGTTTATAAATCGCAACTAGAAAATGTCCAGAGAAATAGTTCTATTTTTGTACACAGCAAGTATATCCTGAACGTGGTTTCCCGCAAGAGCAGCCACTAACTATGTTTACTGTGTAATCTGTAGCTACTAGACGTTCTGTGCATGGTGTAAAGTTTTTGTTTAATGTTATTCGCGGGCGTATTCACTGCCCTCAAATTCTGGAGAGTTTATTGTTTTTGGTGGCTAGGCAAACTAGTCGATATCCTCTAACTTTTTATATTTCTACTCCGTGTGTAAATTTGCTAAGTCCCCAATAAGATCTATTTGTGAAACGTATACCTATATCAGCTCAGCTTATGATGTACGAGGTAGGCGCCATAAATTCTCGGCCTAATATAGAAAAAATAAACTTAGTAAAATATACTCTAACAAATTTTATTTTTTAATATAATCTCCCCTAACTTCAATAAATTTATTTAAACGATCAATTAATAATTCTATACCCTTGTAAGGTTTCTCCTTCAAAATGTTGTACTACAGCTGCTTGCAGCTCACTGTAGCCCTTAAAACGACATCCTCTTGGATAGATGATCATAATACAGAACCATTGTTTCATCTCGGTTTTGGGTCATGTTTGAAAACGAGCGCCCACATTCGACCCGACGTTCACGTTGGAGAGCAGAAAGAAGATGTGGTACCCATCTTGCACTAATCTTATTCATACCCAAATGGTTATGGAGAATTCAGCGAATATTTGTTTCAGAAATGTTAGACATCACTGCCAATTCCTTCACTTTCAAACGGCGATCGGCTAATACAATTTCTTCAATAATTGAAATGTTTTGAGGCCTTCAGTCCAATTGTCTGACCGGGGCACTCATCATCTTCAAGCGATTCTTGCCCCAAACGGAAACATTTTGCCCGCTCTCTTGCAGTGGAATATGAAGGAAATAAATCACCATAAATGCCGTCTAAACGTTGTTTAATGTGATTAGACGCATGCCCTTCTTTTGTGATGACCGCGCGGTACTCAATTTTCGTTACCTGAGATATTTGTATGCACTAGTCACGTTATTTATCTGGCTACTAAAAACTACTATTCTTCGAGCCGTAATATACATATATAATGTAAGCTTCGCACATGTGCAACTATGACGCAACTGACTTTGAACACGCTCGAACCTGTATAAACCTGACATACCGAGAATTTATGGCGCCTACCTTGTATTTTGTGCAGTAATGAGCAGAGCAACGCAAACTGCGCTGAAAGCCTGTGGCGGACGCATAAAAGTTTACACAAAATAAACACGGCCGGGACAATTCGGTATAAGCGTCAGTATGACTGCGACTCGAAAGTCGATCTGTTGTGTATGCATCTACCCTGTTGTATACTATATCGTAGTCCTATGTTTGTTTTGAAAATGTTTCCTACGTCGCGAAAACGACCAAAGTTGGACACAATAAGAAAATTTATTGCAGAAATGCCCGATTTAAAGTGTGATGGCGCTAAAATTCAATGTGTAGTGTGTAAAATAGATTTAATGTGTTGCTCGAAAAGTGATTGTCTACGGCACGTAAACAGTGCAGGGCATGTTTCAAAAGAAAATTCCACACGAGATTATGACAAATTTATAATAATAATAATAATAATAATATGTTTTATTAAGCAGAAAAGAAAAAAAAATATATCATATAGGAGTATACATAAAACGCTAAATATTACTACATTAATTCGCTTAAAGGGATCAGAAATCATCTTAGCGATGCTCTTCCTTCTGATCCGTCAACTGTAAAAAAAATATCGACATAAGTGCAGAACATATATCATTATAGCACATAGTTCATCGGTATAAATAGACAGTAATACAAAAATCATGTCATGTCTGCAACAACGCAATCCGATAAAGTATAACCCCAATCAATATAGAGACCTGAAAACATACAATAGTCCTAATATGCCGAGCCTAAGCAACACCGAAAGATCATTCATCCCCAATAATCATCCGGGAAAGAAAAAAGCAAAATAACGCACGTCTAGTGAGAATAAAATCATTGCTGACCGAGAAGTAAATATTCCTTGTACTTACGCTTAAATCCTGCAACGGACAAGGATTTGAAGTTCGGAGGGATAGAATTGTAAAGAATAGCAATGTTATAGGAAAAAGACCGCGTGAAAAGAGCAGTATTATATAAAGGAGGCGTGAGCGTACCCTTGTATCTAACGTTAATATTACGAACGTCAGTTCTAAAGGTCAGCCTTCGATGCAGATAGGGGGGTATCTTATACTTAATTAAATTGTAACAAAAACAAGCAAGGTGCAGTTTTCTTCGCAACCCCATATTAAGCCAACCCGCCCAAGCTAATTTAAATTTAATTTATGTGTTACCTTTATTGTATGTAATTTACCATTTCATTTAACAAGGAAGAATGCATACGTCTCGTTTTGGAATGAATATTCGGACTTTAAGTTACCAAGTGAGAGAACATTACAGAGAGTTGTGCCGTCTGCTTGTGAGCATGTCGAGAAAAGAATTAAATCGGAGTTGCAAGATAAAAAACTGTGGTTATGTGTGGACGAAACGGCAAACCGTAAAAAACATTCTGTGGTTAATGTAATGGTACGCACAATGGAACCACATCGATCGTCACCCTCAATTTTACTAGCTCCCAGACGAATACAACAATGCATTGCCGAAGTAATTTCAATGTTGGTGTTAAATATATTGGAAAAGTTTGAACTTTCAACAAATCAACTGTTGATGTTTATGAGTGATGGTGCCGCAAACATGCTTGCTGTAGGTCGATCTCTTGTGCTCATTGTGCTAACTTGTTGCATATTACATGTAAAATTCATACTCTCAGTCTCGTAGCAGATAGTATCAGAAAATGTTATCCCGAGGTAGACGCTATAATAGCACATACAAAAGCTGTGTTTGTAAAATCCCCAAAACGTATTCGGGAATTTCATAGACTATGCCCCGGTATTCCTGAACCACCACAACCTATTCTTACTCGTTGGGGAACATGGTTAGAGGCTGCATTTTATTATCTTAAATATTTTGAGAATATAAATAACGTGATTTTAGAATTCGACCCAAAGGAAGCTGCGGCTGTCAAGGTAAGCCGCTTGAAATTTCAGGATAGTCAAGTTAAAACAGATTTGGAAATTATTCAGAACAATTACGTGGGACTAACGGATGCGGTAGAAAAACTACAAAATTCTTCGGTATCGTTAGTGGAATCTTTGCAAATAGTGCACAGCTATGCGCGGTAGAAGTCGCAAGAAATGTTTGTGTTTTAGAAAGGTTTGAAATTGTTTTAGATAAAGATTCTGATTTTGGCACATTAAGACAAATTTGTGAAGGTACGTCAACAGAACCGTTAACTTATTTGAAAGATTATTTTACTTACGCAAATATAACGTCACTGGATGTAGAACGTTCGTTTTCGGCATACAAAAACACTTTTTCTTCACGCCGCACTCACTTTGCCGAAACAACTTTGGAAACATATCTAATGTTACAAATATTAAATAGACATTATCCACTTTGTGATTTCACGGAGGACTCTTAAAACGGTAAGTGTTTGAGCACGTATCACATTTAATTTATTTTGTGTAAACTTTTATGCGTCCGCCACTGGCTTTCAGCGCAGTTGCGTTGCTCTAGTAATGAGTAAGGTGAAATATAGTATTATTAAAAAGTAGTATATTCTTACCTTTTATTGACATCTTGATTTCCACTGCGACAAAATACTACTGCCCCGGTAAACCGCGTAAAACTGCAACATAAGCAACGCTTCCACTGTCGATTCATTCGGCCTTCGGCGTTGGTCTAAAAACGTTTTCATGTATTTCGAAAATGATCGTTCTACACTTAGCATTGGTAGTTTCCACGAGGGAACATATTTATTCAAAAAAAGACGAAAGTGTTCATTGTCTACTAGGTGTTGTGGGATGTTGCACACACTTAGCATAAAAAAATCATACAGAAATTCCCAGTACGAAATATTGTTGCTTAAATTCAGTGCATGACGTTTACTTTTAATATGTCTTCTACAGTGAAATGTATCGCGACCTATCAACCGTATATTGCAAATTTTGCACTGAATGATGGTATCTGTATATTCCAACCCAGGGAAACGGCTAATATATTTATTCACATGCGATGCTAAAGGTAATGTTTTAAAACACGCACACCGATAAACCGATAATTATCGAACGACCGTTCACTTCCACGCCTATCGATTGACTAAACTCTCCACTGGCTTCGCATCGACCTAAATCTCCTCTCAGCGCTTTTACCGCAGCATGCGTTTGTTGAACCTTAGTAATGAGTAGCACTTTTTTGCCTTTTTTGCTGATATTATCATAAAGTTTGAGGATTATTTGTAAATTGTACGCTGTATTTTACAACTTTAGCAACTGAAGTATTTTTTTATGCGTTCGCATTTTTATATGATATGCATTTCTGCGTGTTGAAACCTCCATACGCCGTTGAAACTTGCAAACACCGTTGAGTGCAGAAGCAGGCCTGTTCCTATATGTTATAACAAGTCGCAGCCAATTGTTAACACATTGTATTCCAAATAATATTACAATATGCAGTACATTGATGCCAGAAGCAACAAAGACAGTTCTGGATGTAAATATAAACGATTATCAATCAAAAATAAACCGGGCCTACGAGGCCCGAAAAATGTAAATACGCGGTAGAATTCAAATATCTAAAATATATTTGCTTATAAATTATGTAGATCAAATGCCAACTAGGAATAGCAACAGGAAGATCCAGTTGAGGCATAGACAAGGCATAGAAGAAACAAATTTTAAGATAAAGAAGTTATGAAGCTTAGAATACCACGCTGGGCTTCGGAGGCTCGTGCTATGCATCCTAGGGTTAAGGTACATTCATCAAAGTTTCTTTTTCTTCGTTGTTTCTTTGAACACTCACATACATCATTGTAATATTTTTCGAAAGATATACAATTTTTCAGTTTAGTATCAACATTTTTCTGTATCTAATCAAATTGTTACATCTAATTTGCTTTTTGCATTAAAGAATGTTTTATCCAAACTTCCTTGAATTTACATGTTTGTTGACAATCTGTTTACAGAAACTCAAATTTTATAATTTCCGCTACCAGCAAATTGTTATAACATTTAATTACTTAATATCCTTACAAATTTTAATTTGTAGTCTTACACTACAAAACGGTAGTATACATATACGGAATGCTATTTATTTTATTATTAAATTTAGTAGATGGACACTAATGGAATAATTCATTTGATTCAGTAGTTATTTTAACTTCTTTGCGCTAAGTGTCTATAAAAGGTACAGGTAGCTGCAAATAATGAGACGTTATTTCAGCAGAAAAAGAAGAATCTATGTAATTAACTTTGATTAGGCAATTGTTGTATGAGGATGAATCATAGTTGAAAATATGTTTTTTGCCGCCTACTAGCAATTTCACACTTCGCATGGATTTTAATTACACCATTAGTGTATCTTCACATACTCCAGCACGCTATGTACTTAGAGTTATGCCGCAAATGATATTTTTTACCTCTAGAACGAAATACCTTAATTATTTCATGTCCTACAGTACCTGTTGTTGTAATTGGCTGGTAAAATTTCTTAACGACTCCTTCTCTTGAGTGAATATAATCGTGCTAATGGAACTAGCAAGCTAAGTTTGATTGCTACTAATTGCTATATTATTTTATTTCCTTCCAGAAATTTCATGCTGTTATCAAAAGGAAAAGCAATCAATACCATTTGGTTCTGGTCTCTATGCGAATAAGCAGGCGTATTTTCAAATAACAATAAACCTATACTAATCTACACCCAGAAAACAAATTGAATTCATTTAACAAAACACATTTTTCTATAAAAGATTAAGAAAATATTCAGTTACATAAAATGAAAGAATTTTACAATATATTGTTTACTAGCAGATCTCAACAAAAAGTTTCATTTGAGGCAATCAAAATCGCTATGTTGCTTTGAGTGAACCATGATTGTGAATGAAAGCTTTATAGCGCTATTACGTTCCAATGATATGCATCAATGAGATAAAAAAACAACTTTGTTTGCGTTTTCGTTGGTATCTGGTGATCAACAAGGAAACATAGGTAAGTGCATCTCACCGATTTAAATTAAACTTTGTGGGTTTACAGACCGATCTAGTGTAATAACAACGGTAACTACCTTAGCTGTCCAATCGCCCACTGACGGGGTGTAAAGCATCCCAAGCTCAACACTACCCTTCGCTGTTTGACTCAATAGCTCGGAAACTATGAGACACATCAAAAGAAAGTTAAGACAAGATTTAAACTGTTTTATATGCTCTTAACTATGACGTAAATATTTTCTCTATAGCGAAGATTTATTTAGGTAAACAACCCCCCATCCCCTTATTTTCTTGCAAATTTCAGAATTTTTATGTACTACAAAAATATAGAAGCTATGCAGAATTTACATATATAGGGTATTCCTGCTACTTCAATTCATTTCTGTAATCGTTTGTAGAAACTGTTCTCCACATTTCTTAACATATTGATGGTTACGCTGTGGGATGCTTGAGTTATCCCTTCATATTTCCCTCCGTGGTAGGTTGTGAGACATAAACTTTATCGTTTATATAACCCCAAAAAAAGAAATCCATTGGCGTTAAATCACAAGATCTAGCGGGCCGAGGTATTGAACCTCCATGACCAATCCATCCATTATGGTAAGTGTTCTTTTGTGGATACCTACATTTTCAAGCAGGGGTTGTAATTCATTCATAAGGAAGTTTAAATAATTATTTCCGGTAATATGACCGTTGAAAAAGTATGGCCCGATGACATATTCCCCAATTAATCCTCCCCAAACACTTACGACCACAAATTTTGGTTATCTACGTGATGCACCCAATGTGAATTTTGGACTGTGTAATAATGCATATTATGCCAATTTAGTCCATTACTTTTAAACGTAGCTTCGTCAGAAAATAATATAAATTTATAGAAATCGGGGATGTCGTTTATTTTTGCAAGTATAGTATTGCAGGACTTTTATACCATGGTATTGAAATAAATTGAAGAACCTTGGCGATGACAATTGAAGATTGTAACCGAAGAAGTTTCCGGAAAGACTAGATAGAAATACTAAACCTAGATCACAAACAACACATCAATTATAAGGTTAGCATAATTTTAAGTTATATATTATCTTTCAAAATTCTAAAAAAGGAACCTATTTCGGTTTGTTATTTAGGAAAGTAAAGTAATAATTTCCCTAAATAATATTAATAGTAAGTATTCTTACACAAGATACTTTTTTAAAAATTTAAAGTTAAATGTGCATTTGTCACTGGAGATATATTTTTATTTCAGTATTTAATAAAACCAGGCATGATTTTGATTTATCCTTTATTTCCATAAAGTTAGAATTTTTGATCCGCTTCAATGTCCAGAAAATTAACTTGTCATTTTAAAGATTGGTTTACAGATGTGTACTTACCAAATACTTAAATACTGGAGCTAAAGGTATTTGGTTATTTGATTCATGGAGTGGGCATTATTCGAGTGATGTGCAAAATTTAGTACCAACGAACAAGAAAGTAAATATTTTTACATTCAAAGAAAAAAACTCAATGTACAACCTTTCACGTTTACGGTTTAGAATATGGAAAAAATGTTGTGAGAACCTTTTCAGATGAAGTACTACTTATGGATTACGACATAATTCTACACTAAAGAAACAGTATTATTTAGTTACAATCTTTAACTCATAATCAATTGTCATCGCCAAGGTTCTTTAATCTATTTAAATACGTATGGTATAAAAATGGATACATCGCCGAACGGTTACCACATTTTAAAGATCCTGTAAGATTCTGCTTCCCGAAAGATGCACAAAATACACAACAATGAAGTATTTGCGGCAAGCCTGCGCCTATTCGTTGTGCATGGGAAATGCTTTCAGGGGCGAACACACCTTGATGCTCCAGGAGCGCACAGGCGTAATATTCTCATGGCCGACCAATGCTCTGCAATTGGTGAAATTTAATAAATAAACTAACATTAATTCTCTTTATATAAATTTACATACACGCCAACTACACTAACATTTTATTTTTTTTTATTAAATTAATTTTTAATTAACGGAAAACAAAAAAAAATAGTTGTTATAGTTTAGATAAAACATTCTGAAGAGAACAAGAAGAATTGCCGAAACGTAAATTATGGGTTATTTTTTAAAACCCCAAAAGATTTCACACACGCAGCAGCTACAATCAAGAAAAGATCTTCCAAACAAATAAACTAAGAATATTCCTGAAAAAATAATTATTGTCAAAAGCTCTCCATTTACTTAACTCAACAATAGAGGTGTTTGTTTACTTAGCAAAAACGAAATCTTTATTTTGACAATTCAAGAAAGATCAAAATAAAATGACCATGAATGTTGATTTGAAAAAATATTTTTAAATTAAACATTACCAAAATTCTATACAGAAATCTATTTAAAAGGTTACAACACAAGAATGTTTTTTATAGTCAAGTCCGATAAGTGCCAAAAATCACTTTTACTAACTTTCATGTAATAAAAAAGTATGTTGAAAGTAATGGCAAACATTCTCTACTTTTACGCGAGTTCTTTTACTACACTCATAAAAAGTTATTTAATGTAGGACTTGCAACAGTACTAATAAAATAGTATGAAACTTGACTTTTTGAGGATTTCCTTAAAAAAAAATGTCTACGGTTTACGTTTGTTTTGATTAATCTACCTTTCGTTTATTGTTTTCTTTTTCTTGTTCAAAGAGGTAGAAATTTATTACAAAAAAATGGCTGCACAGGTAATCTAGACACTTTGAGTTCTATATTAACAGTCAGTAAAATACCTATGTTTTATCGTAATAAAAGAGATAAATAGAACTAACCCTTCATGAAATAGATTTTTCAAACATTTTCGTAATCCTCATTTAGCTTACTGTTGACAGTCTTTTTATAGCACTACGAAGCATTACAAAATTATAAGGAAACAATGGATTATTTGAATGTCAAAATTAAACATTTGCGAGTATGAACCGGACATACTTGTCATAGTTACTTTATTTAAATTAAAAATGTACGTTGGATATGAAGAAAAACAAGCGAAGGAAAATTATATTATTATTATACTTGATTTATTATTGATTAATTAATTTGGAATTAGAAAATTGGAAATTTAATCTACTACAATGAATTTGGGACGTATTTTTAGGGCAAGTTATATAGTTGGAATCTTCGGAATAGGACAACAAGCAGGCTTTTTTCTATTTTAAATTAAACATAAAACTATCAATAAATTCTTAAAATTTATACGAATATATGAAATTTTAAAACAGTAAGAACGACACAATTATTTTTTTGCTTATAATAAATCTACACTCATTTGGGCACTCAATTTTTATTTCTTTGATTTTAATTGTACTAACCTTGTTCTTGTAAGCGGTTTCCTTTCTTAAAACCAAGTATTTTTCTCAAATGAACTACACGACGGTAATCTCAAAAGTTTGAAGCCTCAACATGAAGATGGCGTTACTTGTTAAAAATATTCTGAAAGATACATTTGAAAATTCCAGCCATGTTGGACGCTCACTTGTTGTTTAACAGTTGCTTGTATCAGTCGATGTTAGCGTTTCTGTAAACATGGAAAAATTACGCAAAAAGCCCAGATGGACGCTATTTACGGGGACTTTGCGCCATCGTTTACCATAGTGAAATTTTGGGTAACTAAAATTAAACGTGGTCGTACCAGCTTCGCTAACAATGAATGTTCGGGATGACCAAAAACTGTAACCACTATCAATAACATTGGAAAAATTCACCAAATGGTGCTAGACGACCGTCGAATTCAGGTTAGAGAGATAGCAGAGGCTGTGAACATCTTGAAAGAATGTGTTTGTCATATATTCACTGAAGATTTAGACATGAAAAAGCTAACCGCGCGTTGGGTGCTGCGCTTGCTCACTCAGAACCAAAAACGGATACAAGTAACAGTTTCCAAAGTCCTGTTGAAGCAGTATAAGCGAAATAAGTCGGAGCTTTGGAATCAATTGATAACTGTAGATGAAACAGTACACACCTAAAGCCAAGGCACAGGTTTCCAAAAGGCAAAGGCCAGGAAAGTGATGGCGACTGTTTTCTTGGGGTAGTCATAGAGTTGTGTTAATCCACTATTTTGAAAAAGGAAAAACAGTAACGGGGGCATACTGCTACTTAACAAACTGAAGACAAGTTGAAGAAAAATAAAGTTTTGTTCCACCAAGGCAACGCACCATCTCACACTTCGGTGGTCGCTATGGCAAATATTCACGAATTGGGGTTCGAATTAATGAACCACCCACCTAATTCACAAGATCTGGCCCCCAGTAACTTTCTTGTACTTCCTAGGCGCAAAGATTCGCTCGGAGGACAGAGATTTTCGTCGAATGTGGAGGCCATCACATTCGTAAAGGTCTATTTTGCACAACAAGACGCCAACTACTTTTTGGACGGATTAAAGAAATGGGAGCATCGACTTAAAAGGAGACTATGTTGAGAAATAAAACTGAATTCGACAAAAAAATACTTGTTTCTATGTTAGGCTAGCTCCTTTGTAGCTTACTGAATTCGAACATTTTATTTTTATTTTTAATTTAATTATAGGATTTCGTTGCGATAAAATAAGATTTTTCTTTAAGTTGCAATCCTTATACTACACTTAAACAAAGGAAAAGATTTCTCACCAAATCCTTTCTAGTTCACAAGTAAAATCCTCTACTAGGTTCACAGTTGGTGCAAAAGCTTATGTCATTGCCATATCCGTAAGTAGTGAGTGTGATATATTCTTAAAATATTTCGTACAAGGCTACGATATTTTTAGAATCATCCAAAAACTGAGATCACTAGTGATTCACACGCTACACATGGAAAAAAACTGTGCGCATCATCGATGTACCACATAAAAACAAGGATGTTAAACAGCTTCCAAATTGCTACCGATAATTCTCTTTGTATGTTCTCTATTTTTTTAGAGATGTCCATCAACAATCTTTGATTTTATTGTTGCAAAATGCCTTCTAAAAGGAGAAGACGCAAGTTAGAATCAAAATATTAACTTTAAGGATCATAATAACCATAGATTTAAACACCAACATATTCTTGGGGATTACTTGTGGATTCTAAATACATTGCTACAATAGCTTACTTTAAAAACAGTAGATTATTAAAGATGCTTAGCAGATATTCATTTCCTTTAATTTCGTTAGAACGCTTATGATTCAAAATACATCTTTCTATTGAAGATCATAAAGATTCTATCGAAAAGATAGTCTTAACTACATTACAATGATGATAGTCCACTTAATATTTCTTTCGTTATTATTGAAGCAGTTTAAACGAAATAAGTCGGAGTTTTAGCATCGATTACTAACTGTAGGTGAAACTTGGATACAGCAGTACACTCCTGAGGCCAAGACACAGTCGAAACAGTGCACTGCGAAGAGTAAATCAGCTCGCGAAAAAGGCGTAAACTGTTCCATCGACGGGGAAAGTGGTGGCGACGTTTTTTTTTTTGATGGTCATAGATTAGTGTTAACCGACTATCTTGAAAAACGAAAGCAATAACGGGGGCATGCTACGCATAATTATTTGACAAGCTGAAGACAGAAATTACAAAAAAACGGCCGCATTTGAAGAAAAAGAGACTTTTCATCTCTTTTTAGACCTACATGGAAAGTCCTAAAGCCGTAGTCTTTTATTTAAATTTGAAATGGACGAAATTGAAACTATTCATTAGCCCCTTCCCTCCCGGCCTAGTACGCAGCTAAACGTAATCGGATAGTTAAATTTACACCGTGAGTTACCTTTAAAATTCATTAACTTATCCTCCTTGTAAGATCTATTCAACAAATTAGAGGTGCGAAATCGCCGCCGACAGGAAAAGGATTCCGAGGGAGAAAAAAAGGCGTCTAAGTAATAGTCGCATTACGAGGCGACCTACATCGGGTTTGGGAAGGTCTGAGCGGAGCGGTTGACGTGCCAGATTAAAAAGCGGCGAGGCGTCGGGTCCCGAAAGAGTATCCTAGTCGGCCGCCGCAAAACGCGCGACGACCTCTCTCCTCCTCCATTCAACTCCGATCGTGTGTCATGATCGTTCGTAATTCGCGTGCCGTTGGCGGCGTTGGCGCGTGCCGAATCCTCTAACCGCCGTTCTCTCTGTGGAAGTAGCGGCGGCAACGGAGACACCCGGGGGATAAAGAGAAGACCCCTTGGCGTGGCAGTGTGCGTGACGACGGTTTCTCTCTCGTCCTTTTCTCTTTCTCCCGCTGCCTCGCTCTAACGCTCTCTCCGTCTCTCTTGCACGTCCCGGACGGAAGATCATCATCCCGGATTAGAAACTTTACCGTCCGATTCGGACAAGGGTATATTCATCAGGTGTGTATTTCTTTTGTGACGATATTTTTTTCTGTATCGTTGTTATTACCATTTCATATCTTTGTGGAATTGTTTTTTTTATTTATTTGCTCAAACGTGCTTTGTTTTAAGATTTAGATTGGTTCTGAACAGACAGAAATCTCCTCAATATCTTATTTAATACTTCTTTCAATTTTATAAGAATGTATTGGTCTTAAAAAGAGATTACTTTTGCATTCATATAGTTTTCTATATTTCGCAACGGCTTCGATATAACTTCAAATCCGGCCAACAAAGATTTTACCCATTGTGAGTAACTGATAAAATTAAATTAAAATTAAACTCTTCGAAATGTGGCAGTATTGGCTTAGCCCTGGTTACGGATAAAATACAGGTTGAGACTTATAACTCGCTTCCTCAAGGAGCGATAATGTTTGCATTATTGTTCTAACGTGATTGGAACGTTTGTTATTGCGCTCATTTTGGGTATGCAATAAGGTTACATCAAATGCTGTTGCTTTTTATATCTTGGGAACAGTCACAGCAAGAAAAACCATCACCTTAAGCAGTGGTCACTATGAAAGGACAATGTACGACATCAGCCTTTACTGAAAAAAGAAAAGATCATAGTACCACCTGTACGCGTAAAGCTGGGCGTCATGAAAAACTTTGAAAAACACTGCATCGCGAAGGCAAGCGTGTCCAAAAATAACAAACGGAATGCTAACAGAGAGTATTTTTGTTGGACCTCAAATACGAGAAATAGTAAGTGTAGAACATGTGAAACAAAGTTACTAGCGTGGAAAAAAGTAGCGTGGGTGTCAATGGTACAAGGTTTTACTAGTTTCTTGGGAAACGAAGAAGCAGGAAACTATAAAACTTTAGTAAAGGATATGATTTAAGTATTTCACGCAGCTGAATGCAGTATGTCGCTTAAAGTGCACACTCTCCATCCTCACTTGGACTTCAGATCTAGACAAGAGAAATAAAATTTTATTATATATGTATCCACATAGTACTGGGTTCAAAAATACAATATACGAGGATGGTGTGAGGAGTACCGGTTATTGGAAACAGATAGCGCTTTGTGCCAAAATCTGCATCACCGACTGTGAGTACAATTTTTTAGTCGACGTCTGCGAAAATTTCGGAGAAATTCATAGAGTAGTGCTGTTTTAGTTGTTGAAAGTGATCAAGTTTATTTGTTGAATCATGGAAAAAGAACAATACCGATGAATGATTCGACTTCTTTTTTGGATGGGAAAACGAGTGCATAAATCAAAGAGAAATTGGATACAGTTTATAAGGACCATGCAACTTCGATAACCACCATCAGATACTGATTTAATGAATTTAAGCGTGGCCGTTAATGAGGAGCAACAACGTCGTTTCATGAAGGTGATAATATTGTGTCAGCAGTCCACCGGATGAAGATTAGAGAAATTGCTAATATGGTAAACATCTCAATTGAACGTGTGCAAATTATCCTTCACGAAAAATTGTGTATGAGAAAGCTATCGGCGAGATTGGTGCCGCTTTCGCTAATGATTGATCAAAAACGGAATCGTGTGATAACTTCAAAGCAATGTTTGGACAATACAAGTGAGTTTCTGTGGCATTATGTGACTGTAGATGGAACATAGATACATCACTACACGCCAGAAACCAATGGTCAGTCGGCAAATGGGTTTTTCCCGGCATACGTGCACTAAAAAAGGCGAAGACGATTCCATTAACCGAAAAAGTTATGGCGATGATTTTTTTAGATTCGCAAGGCATAATCTTAATTGGTTATTTGGAGAAGGGAAGGACAATCACGGGACAGCACTGACACTGAACTAAAGAGAAAAAGGCCCCATCTAACGAAAAAACAATTCTCTACCATTCATAACGCCCAGGACAATAGCGCCCATTAGCAATAGCGACGACAAAACTAGTTCAGTTACGGTACGAATTAGTGCTTCATCCACCATATTCCCCAGATTTGCCCCCTGTTACTTCTTTCTTTTTCCAAACTCGAAAAAATGGCTTGGCGGAAAACGATTTACGTCAAAGAGGCTCATATTATTGGAATAGCTTAAAAAAGTTGGAACTAAAATAGTTAACAAAAACTATCGTCATAAATTATAAACGGCTAATGCTTATATGATATTGATAGTCCTGTTAGCATATGTAATGCTACTTCCAAAGAGCCCTTTTCTTTTATATATACTTACCATCTTACAAGATAAATTCAAATGCAGCTACATGTATTTTATTCTTTATTATACAATAAAATTATTGTTGGTGGTTTATAGACGGGGTGGCTATATCTCTTGGCACTAGATGGCGCCAGGAGATATATTTATAGCTGTTTTTAGAAATTATAGCGTTGTGAATAAGGAAAGTACTCGGAGCAGCGCTAATGAAGCCGGGTGGGTAGAAATATATACGTTGGCTAGTGCTTGCTCTCTTCACATTGCTTTTGCAGTGAGTGATTCCATCAATGCCAGGAGCTATATTAGCATTATTTAGGTAAATGAAATTAAAGTCGATGAATTTAGTTTTTCGGTTGTATACAAGTAAAAAAGAAGCTTTAGTTACATTTAAAATGCTGTGGACTTAAGAGGTTAAATGATTGGCACATGCGCTCTTTAGCCTTGTCATCGATCCATCTAAATCATAGCAATCGAAGTATGGTGTGGTGTAATTTTAAACTCACTCAAATGGGCTAATGAATGGACCACCATCATATATTACAAATAAATAAAGAAGGCTTAATACTGTGAATATAAGCGTGCTTTAGTTTTTAGGTTATTTGTTGTTAAATTGTTAATCACGATTACTTTTGATTATCTATGTGCAGTTGTACCGTACCTTTCATTGTTAGTGGGAATTCGTTCTCAAGGAGTGTAAAATTATTTACTCTTTCGTATGATGATAAGGAGTGGGAAATTGGCACGATAGATAGGACAACACTGGGTAATGCGAAGCATAATGGCTGTATTTGCGTACGGGACTCCTTTCCTTCGTTCCAACGTTCTCCTCTCCTGCTCCACTTTGTTCAAATACCCCGCGAATCGACAACGGAGTGCCTTCCACGTCGATCCATCCGTCTATCCATCCATCCCATGTCCCATGCGCACCCTCTCTCTCTTACACACCCCGGTTTGCCTTCGTCCTATCCTCCCGTCTCCCCGCCGTCCTCCGGAACGGGCCCGACTAGCACACGTTACTCTCTCGCGGAAACACAACGCCAATGAAAACCATCTTTTCTGGTCCTGTCGTGTTCCCGCGCACTGTGTTTTCTCTTCATTTGGACGTGCGCAACACCAACTCGAGCTATTACAGTAAGAAAACAGACATATAAAACTGTGAGGAGGGACGCGGAGGGACGTGGGACATAGAGGGACGTAAAAATCAATATCCCCGGGGCTGCTAAATCACGCTTATCAAGAGCACTTTTGCCCCATACTCCTTTTTCGCTGCTTGCTCCCCTCATCTCGCGCCGACAGACTACGGGCGCCACCCCGCCCCCCCTTTTCGGGGAGCCTTCTCCCTCCTTCCCCCACCTTCGAAAGGGCTCGATCCTCGTAGGGGACCTCACACAATTCCCTCGCCCACCCACAGCGCCACACTACAAAACATTCAATTTGAACGTCAAGTTAAAACGAAATGGATTTTGCAGCGGGCCGAGAGAATCAGATTTAGATTTCAAATTTCATTTCAATGGAGAGAGAGAGAGAGGGAGGAGGAGAAAGGGGATAATGTGTGAATGTGAATGTGTTAGGTGCCCCCGTATATACATACATGTATGTGTATGTTGGGGAATTGGGAAGGTCTTTCGGGTCTGTTGTTGGTAAATGTTTCTCCGCGGCGAGCCCTGTGAACCGGTAGCGATGGTGAGTTGATGAGGTTCGCGCGGTAGCCGTGTTTTTCGACATCGCGGTCGTGTGGCGCGCGCCCAAAACCTGAGGGTGAACGGTCGACCGACGAAACGTGCGTCCGACGAGCACGCGGGATGCCGTGCTATGGAGATCGGGGTCTTGATAGCGATTAAACGTTATCAGGATCGACGAGGAATTGGGGGAAATATGTTGAAATATACTTGCTACTCAAATTGTTTTGCAATTGCTTTTGGTCCGCTGAGTGATCGCTTTAAAATCTGGTGTAAAAAGAAATGAGATTAATTAGTACAAAAAAAATTAAATAGCCATTATATTATTTATACGAAAAAAAAATAGATCTATTTAGTCCTATACTTCTTTTCCTTTTGTATAATGTAAAGTAATATTGGAGTCCAAACAATGGTTTTTCATAATTTTTTTGACCAACCGCTCTTAACACGAATATTAACGAAACTACGTTCCTTAGTCCTAATGACATCGCCTAAAATTTTGTCAGAATGTAGAGCGAATCCAAATAGAGAAGTACATATGTCGTCATCGTTAGTTGCGCGAACAAATTGTGCCATTGGCGTCGGCAATTAAAAAAATTTGAGGTGCTTAAAAGGTTAAAAATTGAGCGGAAATTGTTTCATGAACGAAAAATAATAAGAATTAATAGATGAAAGTATTGCAATACCTTATTTAACAAAGTTTTCGAAAGAGTAGTTATATAATTTCCTTGCTTCAGTAAAGCCTACATTAAATATATCTGCGTAGAGTATTTTAATGAAATGAAATGAATTATCATTATACCATCCCAGGACTTAGTGTTACTTTGTTAAACAATTTAAATAAGATTCCAATTATAACATTTTCTTTCTCGTAAAATATTCACAACAAAAATGATTCAACTTTCTTTAATGTCTTATTCCTGTACTGTTTAGGAATATTCAAAAGTAGTTATAAAAGTATATAGTGTATGTTTTTATTTATTTCTTCACGGTATTGCAAAATATGGACATTTATTGGAGTAATAGATGTACATATATCAGACACAAAAGCATAAATGGAACTAGAAAATATGAAGTAATAGTTATAGTAGTTTAAGAATGTACATATGTAAATATAAATAACAATAATATGCACAAATAAGAATGGAATTGTAATATGCTTAAATAACTGTTTTTAGAAAATATAAAGGGAAGCATTTCGTTAAAAGCTTAAGCATTATCTGGCAAAGGTTATACACCTATGTCGTCGCCATCATTGTCATTATCACCATCAGACTCTTCTTTGCTGATTTCTGATTCCCCTGAATGCATATCTTCACACTCTTTCGCAATACTTCTGTATGTTTTTTCAGATATACCTGTCGTGTAATCTGGCATTGTAATGTTTCAAGGGAATACTTAGTTTATCGTCTTCTGCTTCTTGTTTCATAAATTTCAAAATATTGGCAATAATTTATCTGCTTTGGTTGTGGATAACTTTTCCTTTAACGCCAACTCCTTTCGATGTCGACGCCATCGCTACAATTTGTACAATTAATATAACATATATACCTACTTACTTTATTTATTTATATTTAAACTTTGCCGTTTGTAGTAATATTCTTCTTTTAAATGTCTTGAAAAAGGCAGTTTTCTTAATAAAAAATGGAATGATAACAGCCTCGAATAACAAAACAACTGAAATGTATCCAAGATAACGAGCTGTAACCTAATCAAAGCTCAACATTCTGCTGAGGGCTCGCCCAACGCAAATAGTCCCTTTGCACGTATGACGTCAGATGTACTTGTGTTTTTGAGTTAGCTCTAAAAAGTCACATTTTCTATTTTTGCCACACTCAATATATTTTTTTAATCAACAGATAAGCTTTCCTTGAATTTAACTTGCAACAATAGTTCTATCATTTAATTTTAAGAATTTTCGAAAAATGTTCTGAAGAACATCGAAATACTAAACTTTGGATGGAACAGTGGTCCAGTTTTTTAAAACTAATCTGCAATTATCGCAGAAAAAGTTAGATTAATTACCTACTGCTTCTCTTGACTACCATACGCAAATCCAAAGTAACAGTGCATGAACTGTGATTGCCCCAAACGCAATAAATCTTGGCTGAGTTGTTAGCACCTTGAAAACCATAAAACCTAGGTTTCAGACTTGAATTTAAACAACAAAAGCACGTACATCACTTAAGTCTATCGAGGTGTAATTTTAGTAACATTCACCGATTAAAATGATGAAAGTAGAAAGTGTAATTGAGAATTCACAAGCATATTATCCTTCAAACGGGACACATACCAACTTTGACAATGCTATTATGTCATGCTGGACATAGTGTATCTGCGGTTGTTTGATTGCTTTTATCTTCACCTATTTATTAAAACTACATAGTGTTCCGTTGGTCAACGTTTTGGTCGACCCTCCTGCATAGTTAATTCCTTTTGTTTGCAAAATAAAAATTTATTATTATTTTTCGAATTTTAACATTAGATTTGGACATTCTCATAAGATGCGTAAGGAAGGATATTACTGAATCTTGTATATGTAATCAGTCAGAAATAAACGGGCAGCTTATAGATATAGTAATTAGTGTATAATAAATATAATCCTTCCTACAATGCTCGTTAAACCAACAAGACTTCGACACAAATAACATTGATTTCAATTCAAATAACTTGAGTACCTAGTCAATATCATTAAAAATAAAAAGGAATATACCATATTGTTTCATCATAATGATTTACTTAAGCAACCCACATCGTTGGAGTATTAAATACTACTCTACTTTGCTGGTACAATCAGATAATTACGAAGGTCATTCAAATATAAACCGGAATATCATAGTATAGCTTTATTGGTGATACATATCAATACAAATGGAGCGCCTTATTTTTCTATATAGCTTCCGTCAACAGAAATACATTTTCTCCATCGGATAGGAAGCTTTCTGATCCCTTCATGGATGAAAGAAGTTAGCTGCCCCAGTAGACAATTGCGCACGTACTGTTCGACCGCGGCGTTGTCTTCAAAACGTTCCCCTCCTTCAGTAAACCAAAGATGTAGTAGTCACATGGGACAAATCTGGACTGTAAGGTGGGCGCTTAAGAGGTTGCCAGTGTAGTTTAGTAAGTTTTTCGAGAATTAGAGCTGCTGTATGTGGCCGTGCGTTGTCGTACAGAAGGAGGACATCGTGAATCGGTTGCCGGCGTCTTTTGTTGCGATAAAAAGTCTTGGCAATCATCCAGTAGCTTGCAGTAGTAGGCCGCATTCACCGTCCTTCGCCCATGCAGGTAGTCAATTAGCAATACACCTTTTGAGTCGTAAAACACAATAAAACTTCCCCGGCAGACGTCTTGAATATTGTCTTCATTGACGCTGATCGCCGGACGCTGTTTATTACTTTGATTTTCCATTTTATCACGATAATTTTATAATTGCTGGGCCTAATTAAACACTTGGGTTGTACTCAAAGTAGCATCACCAAACTATGCTTGGAATCTCTTCCGCATGTCACTTGATTTCATACCTTGGTTGGTGAAAAAACGAATAAAAAAACGTTGCGCAACAAACATTGGTATTTCCTGTTCACTCATAGCGATACTGAAATGGCGGACCTGAGTGTGTCAGCTGTGTGCATTGCTCTCTACTCCTTTCTCCCGCAAGCGATTCCCCAGCGTGCCGCGCTCCTCACGTCACTACTCGAGTCAAATGAATAAAGTTCCGCTTTATATTTGAATGACCTTCGTAAGTAGTGTTCAGGTTTAAGAGCTGAATTTGTTCAGCGAGCCCAAATAGTTCATGTGACACTCTTTTCGTCATGGTAACCAATTATATAACTTTGTTGAGACCATGTCCAGTCAGCCATATTATTTTCTTTGTTATTCCATTGAAACCAATAACTTTTCTGTTTGTTAATAATATTAGTAAAAAGAAGAATAACCTTCTTTGTTTATTATTAAGTAGTGCTTCATTAATATTTGCCTTTTTCTAAAAAAAACTTCTGCTAAAAATTGATCTAGATTATATACCGCGCTAGTAAGTTCCGTAGTAAAGTGAACCGCTAAAATATATGGACAGTGTTACAACATTTGCCCACTATGAAAGTATAAGGTGGGGAGCCGCGCAAAACGAATCGGGGACGCTCCTAGCATAAGCGACAACATCCCTATATGTATGGGACTCGCGCCCATAAATGAATCCTTACCTACCTTAGTATTTACATAAATTCTTTCCGAGAGGGTTGGAACAATTTAATTTTTTTTGATAGGGACGTGTGTAACTTGGTAAAAAAGCATACGTGACAATGTTCTTCATAAAATTTTTAGTCAAAAATCCAAATATGAAAATATCGCACCATGCTTCCTGTGTTCTCAAGAACAATTTACTCTTGCTAGAGAGTCTGTAAGTTTATTAAGAAGTTATGCGAAGTCAAAGTGTGCCGAGTAACAATATTGACGCTAATGCAGTTGACGTAAATCGAGGTGTTCCCCAGGAGTCGGTTTTAGGCCCCTTACTCTTTACAATTTATCCTAGTTAATTTTTAAAAGAACAATTTTCGAACTCACATGTCTATACCGACCATACATAATTATTGTACTTAATTTTCGTGTTGTGACTAGTGAAATGATATCCACAAGATTAACTTAGATTTGGATTACATTTTTATTGTACAACTTTCAATTAATCCCCGTAAAAGTAAATGTATTCTATTTGGTAATAAGAACAGTTTGAATTTTGTTGGCGCAAACGTTTAAATAAAAATTGATAATCAGCGAATCTTATTCTCCAATAAGGTCAGGAGTCTTGATTTGATAACTGGCAAAAAATTTTTGAATACATTCCTAGTGCGTATCGTAACTTAAGAGTATTATTTCCACATCGTGGATGTCTGCTTTCTTAATCAAAAAAAAAATCATATAAAATAATTAAGTACTTTGTTTTGGTTGTTTGTTAGCAACATCGCTTTATTTTCACAGAATTGATACTTAGATAAATCGTTTTCCTATCACTACATCCGTGGCAAGTTAGGATATAACTGTAAATTTCAAATATCATGCTGGTATAAGGGGGAAGATTACTGGACTCCCAATACCTATTTTTCATGAAAGTAAGTTGAAGAAAATAAAAACAAAAAAAAGAAATGCTAAAACAATCTTTTAGGGCTAATAGACATCTACAAAGAAATTCCAAGAAAACAATTAAACAACAGTAATTAACCATATTTGTTGCATTTTATTTATACCTTGTCTATTTTATTCATATTTAATAATGGTCACTACATTAAATATCTCCCTATTAACTATTTACACTCCCTTTCATGTTTCCTTCTCCTTGTACGTTTCCGCAACCTAAATCGAATGGGTAAAACGAGGGGGTCCCGTTCTGGGACAGTAGATTTTCTGTCCGAACCCACGTCACGAACATTATATAACGTTACAACGCATATACACGCACACATACACACGTATTGTAACACATGGGAACTCGAAGGAGGCGGAGTCATTCGCCAAGCTGTTAAAAGGGGGCGCCACGCGCCACCGACCGCACGCGAATCCCACCACCACCACTACCGGCATCAGTACCACCGCCCCGACCAACCGTCATAACAATTACTCTAATCTTGGACTGAGATAACCGTTTTAACGCGAGGATTTTTTACAGGCCACTTGTGAGTTGTAGAAGAGCTGTGTGTACCCTTTCCGGTCGAAGGACGGCTTGGGACGGCCGCTAGCTGGTGCTGGCATCGATACTGACGTCGTTCGTTCGCCGACGTCGCTTATAAGGTAAGTGTTTTCGCACAATGGGGCGCAAGAAGCTATGCCACTGTGTCGTTGGGTCGGACTTCGGGGTCGAAACGCGATAGCCGATGTTGTTAGTAATGGCGGTACATGCGGTAATAGTATAAACGAACAAGGGTTGATTTATGTTTGGGCGATTTAAGAAGGATGTTCGTGGATCGGGTGCGTGCGTACAAATTGTTTTATTTATATCTCGAGGTTTTTTCGATTATTCTATTGTAGAATTCCACGAGAAAGGAAATCGTAACGGGGAGGGATTTTTTTCGATTGGAAAGGTACAAATTTTATAAATACCTCTACAGTTAGAGAAAGTAGCCTTCAGATATTTTTTGAAGTAGATAGTCAAATGTGCAAATGATGTAGTAGAGTTCTTTTTTGGAAAATAAATATAATTTTTTCCTTTAGAATATACAGGGTATGTCACGATGAGCGTCAGTTAAAAGTATATGGGGTAGAGAGTAAAATAGAAATTATCCTCCAAGTTATCCTTCAAAGCTAGCTCCGCCAAAATATTTTCAACTGCCGGTATCTCCCTCTTATACCAGAAATAGCCATCAACTTCCCTATTTTAAAACACCACCATTTTTATGTCAGATTTGGATTCTGGGTTTAATTTTAATATAATTTTATGCAACATACCCTAACCTAGAACTCATTCTTAAAAAGATATTGCATCTTTTCAAAAAAGTTTGACAGATGTGGTGCATCACAGGTTTTAAAATAACTTACAAATTGTAATACGCCAAAATAATTACTCTGCTTTCAGGTAATGTTCATGAAACAATGTTTCCATAGTAACAGATAAATTTGCTAAATTATACAGGATGTACCAGAAGGGAGGGCACAATATCAGAGATATTTAGACTGAGAAATCTTGGTTTTTTAAAAGCAAGTCTTAATTTTCTAAGCGGTATTAAATTCTGTGTCAAAAAGTAAGCGAAAATGAATGCTGTTGCTGAAGTTAATAGTTTAGGAGATATTTTGTGAAAACCTCCTTAATCTTAAATATCATATGGTTTAATTGCAATTTGCCATGGTTAAATAATTGAAAGCAGCTGTCAAATGCACTGTCAACAGTAGTAAACACAGTAGTGGTCTTCAGTACTGTTACGTTTTATTTTTCTTTTGGTGCACGGTGTATGTGCGGACTTTTATCTCTGATGTCGTATAATACGTTTCATTATAGGAAATTTTGCTTTATATTTTCCCTAAACCTACATGACAAGCTCTTAAATTCAGCTGCACTGTATGGCTTCGCTTACCTTAATTTGTTAAATCTTTTGTTTTGTGTTTTCCTTTAAAATGGATCGACTTAACCTTCTTTCGCAGCGCTCAATTAGGTTTTGACATTTTAGTTTATTACGATACTCATGTATGCTCCATTAAGATCTCTAACAACAGATTTTACTTATTTATGGCATTTCCTTTTAGTTATTCACTCTTTTGTTATTCTTTCTGCTACTTTGGGTATCGCATTCATTATTGGATTTGCTTTTCGCCTTAATGTTAATTCTTTTATCGCTAGAATTGAGTTAAAATTAGTTTCTTACTTTTCTTGAGGGATTATACTTTCCTCTTTCCTTGTCTTAGCAACCCTGTATGCTTCTCTAATATTTTCTCCTTTTTAAATGGAAGTGTTCATTCAATTTTACTCATGTAATATGCCATTTTAATCATTCAGTTCGCGTCTTCCAACTTCCTAATTCTGGGACAGCCTATACCGTCTGTGACGTATTTTCCGGCTGAGATGAATTTGATCTTGCATTGAATTTCCGTCTTCTCTTGGTGCATTTTGATCACTTGTGGCTTGACTGTCTAGAGTGACGTCCGTGAAGTAGTGGTTCCAATTTTATAGTTTGGGAATTTTATCACATTGTGTGGGTATTTGTGGAAACCTATGTACTTATAACCGCTGCCATTTTGATTGGATTATTTTGGAGAGAACGGCTCCGCATTACTGTTATAGAGTACAGAAAAAACGAAAAGGGGTCCCTTGTTATTGCAACACCAAGCGCTGACATGTGGCCGACCCACCCTCATAAAAATAGAACAAGACAAAGTTCCTTTTGTTCGTGTTTCTTCCGCCTACACCCTAAAAACCTGCGAAATATACGGTGAAAGACGGCATGAGGAAGGAGGGGAGGTCGCGTGTCGTTGTAGCACGTTACTTAAGCCGTACGGCCATTTTACCCTAATAAATCAAAAAGGCAAGAGTTATATAGCGGCGCATTATCTCTATTCAACAGATTTGTGTTCCTTTTTATGTGAGTAGTTTCGTACGCATCTAATCCTCGCTACGAGACTACGTTTATAATCAATTTCAGGTTTTCTAAATTAATACTATGCCCGGTTTCGTTTATGTGTTGTGCTACACTTAACGCTTTTGTCTTCCCGTACATGTAGCACAAGTTAGTAGTTTCACAAATTTCTTATGGAGGGTATATACCGGGATCAAGGTCGTGAAATTTCATACATAATGCCTTAAGAATGCGGTCGACATCTATAGAGAAGTAACCATTATAAGCAGCTAAATTTTTTTATGAATTTAAGCTCTTTGCTGTACCATATATAGTATATGAAACACTTAGCTGTATGTACCATAATTAAATAATTTAAAGCAACACTTAATAATAAAGTTCTACATTAAAATATTGCAGTAATTAACGATGTACAAGTAGAACTAGATAGCTTTAATGTGGAACCCAAATTATTTTCTTTCATCGAATTCTGAGAAAATTACATATTCAACTATATGAAGTTCTCAATACCGTTCTATAGCGCCCGTAGAATGTTTCTACCTTAATTATAATTACTCTCCCATTATTAATTTGGAGATATTCCTTCTTAATGACGTTAAATTATCTCCGAAACTGTATATAATATAAAATTGTTTGTACTCGAACCATAACTGGTATCACGTTTCTATGAACTCGGATATAGCATATAGCATTGAATAATTTTTGGGTCACGACTAGTCTATATCTCTTGATTAAAACAATAATAAAATATTAAACGATTGTATAATGTCCAATCGAAAACGCTATCATGTACAACAAGCAAATTAATGCCTTATTCGCACTTTCACTCCATTGTAACTTGTACAGCCGTTTAGATTAATGTTTAGATAAGGCATTAATTAAGAAGAAATATCTTTGTTTTCCTTCATTAATTTTGTTGTTGGCGATATTTGCTTTCAAATTCTTTTGTTGGGATCAGGGTCGCGCGGAGGAAAGGGGCTATACAAGGAATTCGAAGGTGTTAATTTAACATTTATTGAAAACAAATGCTCAATCAACCGTTTACTAGTCGTAATACATTCCTGTGGACTAAGATTGCAACATCACGAGAACGTTATTTAACCAGATATTATAATTAATTTGTAATTTGTGCAATGTATTTTAAATGAGGAAGATACTAATGAATAATATAAATGACAAATTAAACTTGAATGTAACTTTAGTAATCAGCCATTTTTCTGTATAAGTTTTGCTTGTAGGTACATCAAGTTTTGTCCAACAAATCCAAGGAAAGAATTGTTGGTTCTTAAAAGGTTAACTTTCATTCAGTAGATTGTCTATTTGTAGATTCACAACCAAACCTGGTAATAGTGACACGCGAGGGTAGCCTGACACATAAACCAGTACCTTTTTGGTCAAATTTGGTCATATTTCTCAACATAGCCTTGTTGTAAACCTATACATTTTTCCCATCTTTTTAAGCCGTCCAAATAGCAGTTGGCATCTTGTTCTGCAAAATAGTCGTTTACGAATGGGATGGCCGCCTCATTCGATGAAAATTTCTGCTGTCCGAGCAAAACTCTGAGCCTAGGAAACAGAAAAACATTGTTGAGGGCCAAATCTGGTGAATAGAGTGAGTGATCTATCAGTTCAAACTCCAATTCGCGAATTTTTGCCATGGCGACCACCAAAATATGAGAAATTATGAGTTGTCTTGACGAAGCAAGCATTTCCCTTCAAATGTCTTGTCAACTTGTCAAGTAATGATGCATAGTATGCCTCCTTTATTGTTTTTCCTTTTTCAAGATAATCGAACACAACTCCATAACCATCTCAAGAGTCGCCATCAGTTTCCCCGCCCATGGAACAGTCTTCGGGTTTTTCGAAGCTGATTCGGAGTCCACTGTTTCGACGGTGGCTTGGCTTCAGGGGTGTACTGGTGTAACCAAGTTTCATTCGCAGTTATGAATCGACGCCAAATCTCCGGCTTATTTCACTCAAACTGCTTCAACAAGGCTTTGGAAATGTTCATTCAAATGCACTTTTGGTCCTAAGTCGCGATCACCTTTTTCATGCGCAGATCTTCAGTTAATATATAGCGAACAAATTCCTTCGAGATGCCTACAGCTTCTGCTATTTCTCTAATCTTCGTATAGAAACATTTGGTGAACTTTTCCGATGTTATCGGTAGTGGTTACAGTTTCTAGTCATCCCGAACGTTCATTGTCAACCAACCAGTTGCCCAAAATTTCACTATGGCAAATGATGGTGCAAAATCCCCGTAAACAGCATCCATCTCGGCTTTAATTTGCGTAAGCGTATTGCCTTTCAAATGCAAGAATTTAACAATGGCTCGATTTTCGATTTTTTCAATTTTTACAGAAACACTAACATCAACTGACACAAATGACTGTTAAACAATAACTGAGCGTCCAACATGACTGAAATGTTCAAAAGTGCCTTTCAACGGATGCATCAATGATATTACAAGAATATCATTAACGAGTAACACCATCTACATACAGGGTAGGGCGGTATTTCGCAATATCTCCACCGCAATATTCTTTTATCTGTTCGATACATAGCTATTAAGTCAATTTTGGTAATCGCCTTGCATACCCACATACTGTAACACTCTTTAAGTGTGTCAGTTATTCAACTATTAATAACACAACAAATATTTTACATTTTCAAAGCGTAAAGATCTCGAAACATGACGAATTTCTTACCCTAAGTCTATTTCTTCAATGGAATAATTGACTCAGAAGCTTAAGGGAGTTTTAATATCAAATTGAACTTTAGTTTTTTTGATTTTCATTTGTTTTAGGGCATGTATATGGATTTAGACTTTTTCTCTCATCATACACAATTGAATATATATTGTAGTATAATTTCCCACGTAGTTTTGTACTTTTGTACTTATATTTTACAAAAAATATTTCATATTCTGTATCAATCACTTCTAGAGTTAGTCAGCTGCAGGAACTGAAGATTTATCATATAGTTGAGGCATCTCACCTTCACTACCACTAGAATCAATTAATTTGGGTGATTTTATGAATAAGTTTGTTACAAGATAAAGTACAGTTTCATGCTTATGATGTTATCATGTAATATAGTATGGACACCCTTAACCTAAAGCCCATATATGGTAGGTATAAAACTACAAAATTTCTATGAATATTTCTGTTGGTGTCCATAATTAGGTGTAGTAATTTAAGAATAAAATAGTAGTACTTCCAAATTGTTAAAATATTTACAACACTTTAAGTAAGCTATCGGTTTCGGAGGTAACCCCTTTTTTATGCTACATATTAAAAAGTTAAATGTCTTAAAATGTACAAATTTGAAACATAGCCACATGAATTAATCTAAAAAATACAACACAGGAGTGTCGTGATTATTAAATTTGATAAATTACGCCGTTGACAGGAAAATAAGCTTAAAATAGTTGAGAGATTCTTTTTAATCTACCGTGGGACTGCATTTCCCTGCTCTCAAAAACATTTTTTTTACAATTTGGAAGTAGTACGATTTTACTCTTAAAATATTGTCAGTATGTTTCCAATTGACAATCACTGGGTTTTACTTATTTCAAATCGTAAAATCAACACAAAAATTCTTGAAATGTTTTAAGGACTCTGCAGATTTACACTTAATTTTTTTTCTAGTTCATATTACTCTTAGGAAACATGCCACCATTCCTAAGAAAATCCTCTCTATATTGTGATGATGTATATTGATATCGTCGAACGCAGCTGTCATTCGAGCACGTACAGTGCATTCCGTATGGCCACTCGGTCAATGTGAAATTCCCTCTGGTGGATATTAGTTCTTTTTCGTAAGCTCCTATTTCCCCCGAGCCTCCGATCTTCGGAGTGGGGGTACTAAAAGTCCAGACAACGACAAATGTGGAGGAAAGGTGAAGTTATTTCTCTTTAGTTCATCTTCCTATTTTCGTAACTCTTCAAAATTAATGAAAATTGTTCCTACAATAAATAACAGCGTAAATTCGGAGGTATTTCTAGCAAGGTTTCGTGAATTAAATATGTACCATAAAGTAATTAAGTAGAACGTCAGTAAGTTTTGTCATTATTGGATTGTCAGTGGTATTTTAGGCCATAAAATAATATATTTTGAGTCTTCCAGTCGAGTCACTATAGTAATTTCATCAAATATAGGTTTATTGATCGAAATTTCATCGTCATATTATATTAGGAAAGTATTATCAAAATTTGCTGTGGACAAAACAATCGCCATCGCGATTAAAATAATGGAGTCAAGGGACGCCAATTAATTTGATTACATTTGGTCAAGCTTTCATCGAGGTAACTCGTATTTCGACTGTATTCAGTTTCACAGCGTGTAATATTCAAATCATAGTAAAAATTCAGAGTTTGAGAATTGGCAGTTCCTTGTGAATCCCATATAATCATAAAATTTATATGACATCGTCTTAGAAATCCAATTAATTTTTCGATCATTTCCATTTATTAATATAAAAATTCGTATAAAATTGCCAAAAGAGTATGTAAGAACACTTCCGAAACCCCAGTTCATTTAATGATTGAATTGAATTTACAAAAATTCCATGTCTTTGAACAAATTTCCTGTTTTAAAACATTTCAATATCTAACAGCAAATAGAGTATGAACTCATTAATATTTATACCTTAGCTAAAATATTTTGGACATCCACCAATATCTAGACTGCCTCCCAAACTAGAGTATTTTTTACGAATGAAATTTTTGCAATACATTTGGTTGGTTGTCCAAAATCCAAAAGCCAATTTTTCTAAAGTATCTAGCACAAATTTATTGATATATGTAACTTCTTGACGAATGTCAATGTCAACGCTTTTGATATCTGATTGTCTTGGTTTTAAAACATTTTTTTATTTACGAGCTCTGTCTTACATCGTTGTACTTGTTATAAAAAACAAGAGAAAATAAGAATTCAGGTAATTTCCCATGCGTTTTCTTGATGTTGCAATTTAAATTCCTAGTATTCTATCATATTTGCATCACGAAAAACCTGATTCTTATTTTCTTTTCTTTCTTTCATTCAGGATATCCACGAAAATGCACATCACCTGGGAAACGTTTCATAATTGCATCGAACAGCTTCAAAATCTCTCGGATGAAATAAACGACAACTGGAATATGCACAAAAGCACAGAAGAATTTAGAACATTTCTAACTAAGAAACAAGCTTTACCATCAAAATCTATCGAAGATACATCACCAATTTTCATCGAATACCACGTGGTGTACAGCACGTCTTATGGCGCTCCTATTTTGTGCATGAATTCTTGGAGAAGTAATGGTACCTTACTTACAATGGAAGAATTATGGAAGTGCTTCAATTTCGCAGAAAATGAAGACATGTATTCGACTTTAACTCAAATGGATCATCCGGTTTTGCAGAGACCTTTCCTAACCTTGCACCCATGCCGCACTCCAGAATTATTGGAGCATATGTTCGAGAATAGCAA
Source organism: Dynastes maya (assembly GCA_029619315.2). Classification (NCBI taxonomy): domain Eukaryota; kingdom Metazoa; phylum Arthropoda; class Insecta; order Coleoptera; family Scarabaeidae; genus Dynastes; species Dynastes maya. The sequence continues at coordinate 12,517,390 of JAROYE020000011.1, forward strand.
GAACATCGTCGTTTCATGGTTGAGCGCAGTTGGACCGATAGTGAAATTAGATATTGATCTAAATTATCTGAAACTTACATAAAATTTAAATTAAACATTCCCAACTTTTTTTCTTAGTTATTTCATTATTATGCAGATATTAGTAGCGTGATTTGAAAATTTAATATTCATTGGGTCGTAATTCTCATGAACGCTTGTACAGATTTCATCACTAGCTTTATTAAAACGTATTTATAAATATTTTAATAACACTAGCGGTGTATGAACGGTAATGAAACGATTGAAGTACATGGAAACAACGTCAGATGAAACTGGAATTACAATAACAATGTTGTATGTAAATCAGATACTATTTAGCGTGATACATAGTATCCGGTTGCGTAAAATATGAAATATTCATTCTGGGCCAATTTCAATCAACAGCTGTTTTATTAAATATTCTACAGTACGGAATTTAAAAGTTTTTAATAATAGTTAATTACAGGTGGTTATAATAAATACAATGTATTTATACCTTCGTAAAAATGTTTTGAATAAGAGTAGATAAAACATTTTTTATAAGGTACATCGAGGTAAGCGGAACCGCAAATCTTCATAGTTCATATTAGAGCAACGCAAACTGCGCTGAAAGCCAGTGGCTGACGCATAAAAGTTTACACAAAATAAACACGGCTGGGACAATTCGGTATAAGCGACACTATAACTGCGACTCGAAAGCCGATCTGTTGTGTATGCATCTACGCTGTCGTATACTATATCGTAGTTCTACGTTTGTTTTGGAAATGTATCCTACGTCGCGAAAACGACCAAAGTTGGACACAATAAGAGAATTTACTGCAGAAATGCCTGATTTAAAGTGTGATGGCGCTAAAATTCAATGTGTAGTGTGTAAAATAGATTTAATGTGTTAGTCGAAAAGTGATTGTCTACGGCACGTAAATAGTGCAGGGCATGTTTAAAAAAAAAATTCCACACGAGATTATGACAAATTTAAATTTAATTTATGTGTTTATTGCATGTAATTTACCATTTCATTTATTAAGGAAGAAAGCATACGTCTCGTTTTGGAATGAATATTCGGACTTTAAGTTACCAAGTGCGAGAACATTACAGAGAATTGTGCCGTCTGCTCGTGAGCATGTCGAGAAAAGAATTAAATCGGAGTTGCAAGATAAAAAACTGTGCTTATGTGTGGACGAAACAACAGATCGTAAAAAACATTCTGCGGTTAATGTAATGGTACGCACAATGGAACCACATCGACCGTCACCCTCAATCTTACTAACTTCCAGACGAATACAACAATGCACTGCCGAAGTAATTTCAATGTTGGTGTTAAATACATTGGAAAAGTTTGAACTTTCAGCAAATCAACCGTTGATGTTTATGAGTGATGGTGCCGCAAACATGCTTGCTGTAGGTCGATCTCTTAAAAAACATTGTGCTAACTTGTTGCATATTACATGTAAAATTCATACTCTCAATCTCGTAGCAGAAAATGTTATCCCGAGGTAGACGCTCTAATAGCACATACAAAAGCTGTGTTTGTAAAATCCCCAAAACGTATCCGGGAATTTCATATGCCCCGGTATTCCTGGACCACCACAACCTATTCTTACTCGTTGGGGAAGATGGTTAGAAGCTGCATTTTATTATCTTAAATATTTTGAGAATATAAAGAACGTGATTTTAGAATTCGACCCAAAGGAAGCTGCGGCTGTCAAGGTAAGCCGCTTGAAATTTCAGGATAGTCATGTTAAAACAGATTTGGAAATTATTCAGAATAATTTCGTGGGACTAGCGGATGCAATAGAAAAACTACAAAATTCTTCGGTGTCGTTAGTGGAATCTTTGCAAATAGTGCAACATGTTCACGTACAGCTATGCGCGATAGAAGACGCAAGAAATGTTTGTGTTTTAGAAAGGTTTGAAGTGTTTTAGATAAAGACTCTGATTTTGGCACATTAAGACAAATTTGTGAAGGTGCGTCAACAGAACCGTTAAGTTATTTGAAAGATTATTTCACTTACGCAAATATAACGTCACTAGATGTAGAACGTTCGTTTTCGGCATACAAAAACACTTTTTCTTCACGCCACAGTCACTTTGCCGAAACAACTTTGGAAACATATCTAATGTTACAAATATTAAATAGACATTATCCACTTTGTGGTTTCACGGAGGACTCTTAAAACGGTAAGTGTTTGAGCACGTATCACATTTAATTTATTTTGTGTAAACTTTTATGCGTCCGCCACTGGCTTTCAGCGCAGTTGCGTTGCTCTAAATTTCATATTTATCTTCCATTATCTCAGCAATTTTTGTACATATTTTATTGTAATTTTTTATGTGTCGAGACAGAGGTATTTGGTAATAGAATTTTAGGTTGTTGCAACAAAAAATAAAAATTTTAACTATTACCCGTCAAAAGTATCTTTTTTTACCCTTGGTTCCACTTTCCCAGACTTTGGGGGGTAAGTGGAAACATTATCAATTTTACCTACTAAATGCCAAATAAAAACAACTGAGGTAAATATAAAATAAACTATTCGTTAAATAACATAACACTTCTTAATTTATTACTTAATTAACAAATGTTTAAGTAACACTGGACAACAAATTTTAGTTTATTTGTTGTATCTTGTTTGAAAAGTGAATTTTTTTGTTAATTTTGGGGCGCTGAATACAAAAATGACAATGACATTAAAAACTTAGTTGCAGTTTTCAAGAACAAGTTTTTTTATTTTATTTTTAAATAATAAAAAATAGATACTTTTACATTTTTAGAGTCACTAAATGCGCCGTCTTTTTGCTATTCTTTTGTGAATTGTTTCTGGAGCATCTCTAACAAGAGTCCAATAGTAGTCGGCAAGCATGGAAGCATTCCAATTTCCCTGGTACCTTTTCTCCGTTGTTGATATATCCTGATGGAAGCGTTCGCCGTGCTCATCACTTACAGCTCCGCAGTTTCCAGGAAAAAAGTCCAGGTGTCATTGTAGGAAATGGATCTTTAGAATTGCAACCCATTTTTTGATACGATGACAGCATATTTTCAATAAGAGTAACGTAATTGTCAGCATTTTTATTTCCCAAGAAATAAGTGACCACGAGGCGAAAGTCATTCCAAGCATTTTTTTCAATATCTGTTAGTGCTGTCAAAATGTTCGTCTTTTAGAATATTTCGAACCTGTGGCCCAACAAAAATACCTTCTTTAATTTTTGCTTCACTAAGCTTTGGGAATTTCTGACGCAGGTACTGAAAAGCTGGCCCGTCTCTATTCAGTGCCTTAACAAAGTTTTTCATTAGACCTAATTTGATGTGCAGTGGCGGCAACAAAATCTTTTTGGAGTCTACCAATGGCATACGTTGTACATTCCTTTAACCTGGCTCTAATGATGGTCGAACAGGCCAATTTTGTATTTTGTAATGAAGTGCCTTTGCCCGACTGTCCCATTCACACAAAAAACAACAAAACTTGGTATTGCCTAGCTGCAACCCAAGTAAAAGTGCAACAACCTTTAAGTAGCCACAGATCTGCCATTGGTGCTCATTGTATTTTATGCTTGTCAATAGGTACTTCATATTGTCGTATGATTCTCTCATGCGAACGGCATATCGAACAGGAATAGACGGTAGAATATTTCCAATATGCAATAGTACTGCCTTTAAACTGAATGTTGAACTGCCTAAACAATCTCAATTCCTTTGGCTTGTAGTTTATATTTAAAGCCACAATAAACTGCTAATGTTATTGCAGAAAACCAAGTTATTCTCCATGTCAAAAAATGGTACTAGGCCTTTATGGCGATTACGAAAAACACATACCGAAACATCGTCTTCTAATAGGTTCCATTGCCGCAGTCTTGATCCTAGTAACTCTGCCTTACTTTTTGGAAGTTTTAGATCTCTCACGAGACCGTTTAACTCTGACTGGGTTATTTTGTGCGGTTGGCGGTGTCACGTGCTTGGTGTGAAATCAGGATCTCCTGATGTTGATGGCATATCTTCTTCATGACAAATCGCTGTATCGCTATTATCTGATTCGTAAGTGAATGTTCCTGGGGGTTCTGGAATAGGAAGTTCGTCACTATAGGGCGCAGGTCTTATGGCAGATGCTATATTTGGATAGTTGATAACCGATCTTTTCTTCTTGGATATACCTGTGCCTTGCCCAACACGAGGTATCATGCAGAAATAGCAATCATTAACATGATTTGTAGGCTCTCTCCAGACCATTGGGACAGCAAACCCCATAGATCATTTTTTGTGATTTAAGCAGTTTCTCAGACTTGAAGCGCATGTATTACAGCAGATGTGGCGCCCAATGTTTGTCTTGATCCCCTATTTTGCAACCGAAATAAAGCCACTATACCCGTTTTATCAATGGAGTAATAGCCCGCTTCTGAGACGCAAAAGTCACCTCACCATAAACATAACAGAAGTGATCTGGATTGTTTACACACTTTCGGGACATCTAACAATGTCAACTATTTGATTAGACTCACTAACTTCGACTGATTAACCTTTCCGCTTTGTAGCTGCTTATATACCCAAATACGACTTCTAGATTTTTAGAGAATATTCGAGAAGATTCGAGAATTTTCTATTCAATTCCATAATATTCGCGATAGTGGCGTTTGTCATTTGTTTGTATACAGAGGCTGTTCAATACAAGGCGAATTTGCGGTTACTGTGTTAATATATACATGACATCACGTATCTCTAAAACTTGAACTAATATTAAAAAGATAAGTTTATTTTCGGTTTTAGCACACCAAAAATAGTAAGATTTGGTCGATTTTATTTTAGATACATTTTGGCTGTTGCCCAGTGTAATCAAAAGAAATGTCAAATTTACATGTTCCTCTTTTATCAAAAGTAGGATCGGGCGAAAACAAGTGAATTTCCTGTGGATTAATAATTGACTTGTCTTCAACTGTGGGCCAATGGAGTGTTGATGTTAAATAATGAATCTTTCTTGCAAATTTTACTTCGAAGAATGTCTTTGTTTCAATGATTTGAGCAACGTAATACTGAAATGATTTTTTGGAATGTAATTTTACTATTACCCTGTTACCAATTTCTATTGTTTTTGTATCCTTGGTAATATTTTCCATAAATATGTTTTCTGCTTTAAAATCTCTAATCTCTTCTTGTAAATCTAAGTCTTCAGAGGAATCACTTACAAAATCTTCGCAATCGGCATCTTCATCATTGTCCTTATCCTTTTCTGTACTCTCTCCTATTTTTTTTGGTTTTATGTTCTTTTTTTTTCATTTTTTTATCTTCTGTTTCCCTTAGTTTCTTAATGGCCTCAGATGATGTTACAACTTCTGCTCCTTTGCAAACTTTTTTTCTTCCTGTTTTAGGCAAGGGTATTTGCTTCACATGCTCCACTAGCAATGACTCAAAGGATCGTTTTGCTGGCCTAATAGCTGGTACAGTGATGATTTCTGATAAATCTTGTAGCAACGTTTTAGAAGCAAATAAACAAATTAACACTGCGTTGGAAGTAGATGGACCAAGAAATGCTGTCTTGGAAGTAAATGAACCAATGCTCTTTGATGGAGACAAATCCAGGATTGATTTTGAAGCAGTTTCTTGAAGAAAAACTGTCCTGGAAACAGATGGACTAGCGTCTCTTGGTGAAGGACGATCCGACGTCGCTTCAGGGATTGTAATTTGAAGAAGCTTCCATCTTTTTAATGCATCTGGTTCAAATTTATCATCTGGGATTACTTTATCGTTAAACAGGCTTATACCAACTTATAATAATAATATTTCTGCCATATTTTTGAAACAATAGTGCAAAATATTTTTTCCCAATTCGTTGCCACTTAATCAGTTCATCATCCCATAGTACCTTTAGTGGCCTAAAGACACTTAAATGCATCGGCTATAGGAATTAGCTAGAGAAATAAGAATAATATTCTTATTTCGTTGGAAAATCCTTTTATCTTTGTGTAAAATCTTTTTCAAAGAAAAAATCAAAAGTTCTACAATTCCTTATTTGTGGCGTCGCTAATATTGTAATATGAAAAGTATAATAATACGAGGGACACGCTATATATTTTGAGATGCCACAAAAGTACAGAAGTTAGAGCTGGCAACACTGCATTTCTGAATACCACCATCCTTAAGTAGTAAACTCTGACTGTCAGGTGAGTCGCTGCTGTCATAGAGTAAACGTGGTAGATACGATTTATCATCGAAACATGGACTTGTCAAGAGAACATGTACGCGCAATGATTTACTACGATTTTAAGGTCGGTTTAAGTGAACAACAAAGTCTTGAACGATTGCAACTCGCATTTGGTGCTGAAAGTCCTTCACGTGCAACTGTGTTTCGCTGGTATAGCGAATTTAAAAGAGGATGGATATCGTTTGGTGATAAGGAACGTACCGATAGGCACTGTTCTTCAGTTACCGCTGGAGACATTGAGAGTGTGAGACGTATGATCAACGAAGATCCAAGATGCACCTATCAAGTGATTGAGGCAACTCTTGGTGTTGGATCCGCAACAGTAAATTCAATTTTACATGATCATCTTCGGATGAAAAAAATTGTTACTCGTTGGGTGCCACACACGCTTACCGATTTCCAAAAAGCAGAGCGAGTAAGAATCATTCGGGAAACATTGGAAATGTTAAATAATGCTGGACATCGCATTCTATCAAAAATAGTAACAGGTGATGAAACTTACATCCCATTTTACGATATTCCTACCGGCCAGGAGAGCCGCGTGTGGATCCACGAAGATGCACCAACACCAACAATGGCCAAAAGGCAAAGGGCTATCAAGAAAGTTATGTACGCAGTTTTCTTCCGTAGTACCGGATTAGTAAAAGCAATGAAGCTGGAAAATCAACGTACAGTTACAGCAAACTGGTACACCACAAAATGTTTACCTGCAGTTCTTGAGTCAGCCAACATTCGCAGGTTAATGTTGCATCACGACAATGCATCGTCACACAGTGCAGCAGACAGCTGCATTTTTACGTGAAAATAAGGTAAAAGTCATTGAACATCCACCCTATTCGCCTGATTTGGCCGTGTGTGATTTCTGGTTGTTCTTCAACCCAAAGAAACATTTACGTGGTCGACGTTTCACGACGGAGGATGAGATAGATGAGGCAATTCATCTTTTTTTTTAGAGCATTCCAAGAGATGACTGGCTTCACGCTTTTACGTTGTGGAAACTTCGGTTACAAAAGTGCATTGATGCAGGAGGAGATTATTTTGAACATAAATAAAATCATTTTCGTAAAAAGACTTGTAGCTTTCTTGTATCTCAAAATATATAGCGTTACCCTCGTATAAAGTATCGAATTCGTTTTACACACTCGATGAATATCTCAATAAGAGATTTGAATAGGCGCCGTTCCCATATACAAGTTTTTAAAGGGTTGTGTTCATCCACTATACACTGTATTTTTCCCGTATTTTATTAATTTTAATTATTTATATAATTTTTATTTATTTTACTTTATCTATACTTTATACTTTATCTAGTAATTTGACGATGGTAATACTTGTATAAGTTATATGTAAATTAATTAATAATTATAAAAAAAAATGAAAAAGCCACCTCACCCCAACCGTCTTCCATACTCCAAAAGGAGTCCTTAATAAAGGTACTGTATGCATAAGTGAAGTTATTTGTTGTTAATTTACAGTCAAATAAGTTTTCATTGATTTCTCTATTAACATTATTTTCCATGTATTAAATAGTATTTAAAATGCATAAAATGAATTTTTCATTATTTTTTTGTTTATGGGAACCGATTATTTCAATTTGCTTTATTTCTTATAAAAAAATTTGATTCCATTTACGAAATTTCGGATTCCGAAATATTTTTTGGAACTAATTAATTTCGTAAACCAAAGTACCACTATATTAACTCAAACAGAAAGTTTTACTATTTTATATTTTTCATGCAAATCGAATACGCAGTTTATGATAAAGTTTTGTCTAAAAGCATTGTAAAATAGAATCCACTACCACAATTACTTATTGAAGAAAGAAAACCAATGAAATGTATCAAACGTTTACTTATTTATTTCTTTCAATCTGGAAACTTTCGCCCCGACTAGGCAACAACTATCCGCCAGCGGAAAGGGACGGAATAATAAAACACAACGCCCTTCGCCACAAATTGGTCCCTTTTGTGCATCAACGTCAAACATTTTCCGATAAAGAAAACGCTGTAAACAAGCCGTAAGGGATCAGGATGACGACGCCCGGAGCGGGTGAATTCCGAGGTGCGATGAACACATCACGAGTCTCCGAAGGATAGCGTCACGCCAGAGTGCTTCAGAATACGACGTGCGACTCTAGGAGTCGTTGGATGTGCGAACGTGCCGGTTCCATGGAAAAACCCACGCATCCTAAGTCACAGATACACTAGCATTCAAAAGTTTTGTAATGAAGTCTCTCTTTATACACAAAGAAAAAAAGTTCTTGAATCAAATAAATATATATATTTGAAATTATTTATTTAATTCAACGAAGGTTTATTTGAGTGAAAGCACATTTTTAAGAACAATAAATTGAATTTGTTTGAATGTGCAAACGTTTATATTTGACATAATTTTCTTGAGTGGAACAAATATATGTTAGAATCGTGCGCTTCGCGCGTCGTCGGCAATTTCCGTTGCGTGAACGCAGGCATTCGCAATCGTAGTCTTAGTTTAGGTTATGTGAGATAGTGGGTCCTAAGCGGCAAGATGTAGTTGAAGAAAATAATAAGTAAGTAGGATAATGGATTTATATATTTTTACCATTGGATAACTGACGTTAAAATTTATACATAAAAAAATAATAAAATAGTTGCCATCAATTGATGAATATCAGAATTTCTCTTTATATTAGGGATTAGTGAAAATTACAAAAATCTTGCCGATATCGTTTTCAAGGCCAGTAACACCAATATTAGCAATTTAAATAACCACACATTTAACAATGCTTTGTTCTTTCCGTTTTCATATTTTGCAACTAATTGTTAATATATTCCCTCCTTTTTTGATATATCAGATATTTCAGCAAAGGCAAGTGATGAGACATGCTTGCATTTGCATGCATGCATAAGTCCGTTGAGGTATCTGCCGTTCTATCTCCTACCCTCTTTGTCATAATACCTACCACCCTTCTAGCACCTTACCGTACAGTTATCCCTGTCACTCGTTCGCAATTCTCAGGATTCCTACGAGATTACCGAGGTAGTAAATTTTATAATATTCTTTACAAACAAAAGTAGTACAAGTATCACTTTAACCTTTATACATATATCTGTACACACAACGCACAAGTTATTTTGTGGTTATGTCATCTTCATTGAAATAATTTAACAAAATTATGTGTACATGGATAATTATTGTTTCTATAAATACGTATATAAACAATTTTTTTTGTCGACATATTTTTCTAACTATATATTATAACAATTTGGACATACTACAGTCTGTTTAAAGTTATCGGAGCACTATACCTAACTTTGATATTAATCCCTTAACGCCGCTTGTCGCGAATTAAATACAAACTAGTTCCCCTACTTTGTATGGAGTGTAATCGCATTGTAGACGCTACTGTCTAACATATCGAATTAGATACATTCCTATATTTCAATATAGCACTGTGCAGCCACCCGCAAACCAATAGTGCAAGCTTTAGGAATTATTCTGTTTGCCGCTGTCATGAGTGATATATACTTACTTCAGGTATGGTTTTCGCGAAAATAAGAAGGTAAGTGAGTTACAAAAAATATGTTTTGACGTAACAAATATTTGTAACAATATTTAGTGACAAATGCTTTGCTTCGAATATGCAACAATCGGCATTAGAGAATAAATTTATGGTAAATATTAAGCATATTTGTTTGAAATTTATTCTTATCATACATACTTATGTTATATTGTTGCTATTACCTATAATACTGTTATTATTTTCTTATAAAACATTGTCTTTTTACAGTGTTGTTAAGGACCCCTCCGTATTTTACGAAAAAGCAAAATATTCAAAGCCTGGTACATCTTTACTGGTTAGACCAATACCTGAGGACAGTGAAGACAGTTGTCTTAATGACAGTGAAGACGAAAATGAGTCATTTAAGAACAGAAGTGCTGAAAATGTATGCTTTGGCGAAGTCGTAGAGCAGTGTATAGAAGAAGAATTTGAAGCAAATCAAGAAGAAATTGATTCAAGCGAAGATAAAGAAAAGTGTGAAGAAAATAATCAAAATAAAACAAAAAACAGAAATATATGGAAAGATGTGAAGGACATAGGAAATTGTAAAAAAATTCCAGACTGGTTTGGAAGTGTGCTCGCTTCACGAGAATTGAATTTACTTATTGGTTATTTTCGCAATTCTTTTGATCATGAACTTTTTGATTTTCTGGTTGAGCAAAGCTATACAACAGAATCCTAATAAATCACTCGATTTGGCTAGAATCGAACTTGAACAATTTTTTGGTTGTACTACTTATATGCCTATTTTTGGACTTCCCGCATGTACTGGGCGAAGAACAGTCGTGTAAGCCAAGTTGCAGATACTATAAGCAGAGATAGATGGGAAGAAATAAAAACAAATTTTCATATGAACGACAACAGTAAAATGCCCGGCAAAAATGATCCACAAAGAGATAAATTATATAAAATAAGACCTCTAGTAAATCACATACAAACAAAATTTTTGCAAATTCCTCAAGAACAGATGCTTGGCATCAATAAACAAATTGTTCCTTTCAAAGGTTATTCCAGCCTCAAACAGTACCTTCCAAACAAACCTTCAAAGTGGGGCTATAAAATAGTTTTTATTTGTAGTCCCAAAGGATTGGTACACAACTTTGAAGTATTTACAGGAAAAATCGAAAAAGTAGATGACTATCCTGATTTGGGAGCAAGCTCCAATGTAGTTCTATTGCTGACAAAAAATTTGGAGAAAAATGTGAACCACTTATTGTTTTGTCATAACTTCTCGGAAACGGGGACGGCCTTCTTCAGCATCGGTTCAGCAACTATATGAAAAGAAGAAAAAGAGTGGTCCAGCTACCGTCTTACCTTCGATAAATGTAAGGCAAGACGGTTTGCTTCATTGGCCTGCAATAAAAGAGCCTCGGCAACGATGCAAAAAACCTTTATGTACTGATCAGACAAATGTATTTTGCGAAAAATGCCAAATTAATTTATGTCTCAATAAAAATAATAGTAAAAGGACCTTTTTATCAACCCTTCTTCCTAATATGAACAACTCGCAACGAGTCACCATTGAACATCAACATTGAACATCAAAATAATAATTGTTTCAAGAATTTTCATTTGAACTACGCACACGCGTAGTGTCACGTCTAGCCTGCGTGTGCAACAACGTTACGTTTCTTCTAAAATTTTCATTTCCTTCCGTTCATACATGAATTCTCATGAAGGCCGATGTATGTAGCAGCACACCTAGACGTAAACACATATACGTTCGTATGGGGAAGTGTATCAACACGTCGGTTAAAACGTTAGGAGGAAAATCCATTCCTGGCGAGAGGGACCTGCTGCTGGTGCTGTTGCTGCCGCTGCTGGTGCAAGTCTGGCGTGTGCGGCTTACCGACCTCTATAACCGATGTCTGCCCATTTCCGGACGCTCGGCCGTGATCCCCCGTGTTGTCGCTTCTCGCATAGCCACGCGATCCGAGAGGGAAAATCGGCCCGCTGCCGTGCCGCAAAGTCCCCCTCTTGCCTTTTGTACACGCTCGACTAAGCGCCGCTGCCGCCGCTTTAGCTATCGCTATCTCACTTCGAGAACTGCCTTTTGGCGTCCCGGGACATCTCCATTCACGCCGCTCCAGACTCGAGAACGAGGCCGCCGGCACACTTCCATGCTGTGACAATTAACACCCGAGGTGTAATCGGTTCCATCTATACTACTACCGGTGTGCGGTCTGGATCACCGTTTAAGTTTAGTTACTGCGAACGTCTTTTAACTTCGACCAGTGTAGAAATGTTGAAGATCGTCTTTAATATAATTACCTCAATGGTTTTTATGTACGTATATCACAATGGTGGATCTTAATTTTGACAAGATATATGTATCACACTCGTATCATATCGATATTTTACATTTTGAAATTACAAAATGCACTAGCAACTTCGAAGTCATAATAATACGCTAGCAAAAATGTCTTTGGAGATTACAACTATACTTGTAAATTACTAGCTAATATACCATGAAACGAACTAAACTTGAATATGAATCAACTAGCCTTAAAATTTGCCAGTCCCTCTGATTGAGGTTAGGCGTCCTACGTTTGAAGAAGGGATTACCTCACTTTATTTCTTAAGTTTTCCCATCATCTCCTGTGACATTGGACCCCAAAATCAGTCTCGGGTCGTCTCCACACATGTTTAAAAACGAGCGTGCACATTCGACCCGACGTTCACGTTGGTTCACTTTCAAACGGCAATCTGCTAATACCATTTCTTAAATAATTGAAATGTTTAAGGCGTTACCAGTTCAATTCGTCAACCGGGGCGCTTATCACCTTCAAAGGATTATTGCTCCAAACGGAAACATTTTGGCCACTTTTTTAAAGTGGAATACGAAGGAGATAAATCACCATAAACGCCGTCTAAACGTTGTTTAATGTGATTAGGCGTATGACCTTCTTTTGTTAAAAATATAATGACTTTGTCTGGCTGGCTACTAAAAACTACTAATCTTCGAGCCGTAATATATATAGTGTAGGCCTCGCTCATGTGCAACTATAATGCAACGGAACTTGAACACGCTAGAACTTGTATAATAAGTCTTTCAGGCCGAAAATTTATTAGCTCTCGTTTGGTCAACTTCTCTACATTATCGTCCCAAGCTTTTAATAGTCTCCCTCTCGATCTTCTTGCCGATATCCCTGCTTACCAAATAATCCCTACTAGTTTAACGCTTTCTATGCGAACCATGTTCATACCATCTCAGTTGTTGTTGTGCTACCTTGGTTGTGATGGAAGTTGTTCTAAATGTTGCACGTACTGTGTAGTTTCTTATACGGTCATGTCTAGTTATGCCCACAAATTTTCGCAAGAACTTCATTTCTACGGCTTGGATTCTTGATTTTATTTTGTTGATAGTGATCCTGCTTTCACAACCAAACATCCATGTAGGGCGGAAAACTTTATGAAATACTTTCATTTTTGTTTGAATTGTTATTTGGCTATTTCGTGAAAGTTTTTACCAAACCGTGATAGATGTTTGAAGCACTTTGGATTCTGTTATTGGTTTCCACTTCTTAGATACCATCACTTTGCAACCAAACAACCAAATATTTAAAATGCTCGACTTATTCAATCTGATTCCTGCCAATAGCGATATTCAGTGTTCATGTCCATGTTTCTTTTCTTTAAAGCTTAGTTCCAGATATTCAGGTGATTTTGTACAAGTACGAAAGATTTCATTAATTTAACTATAATCACAAGGCACGTTTCAAGATCCAATTTATTTATCATTCAAATAATAATCGTGGAAGTCTTCTTTTTATTTTATACTACGTGAAACTCATTTCTCACAGCTTCTATTAAAATGTTTTTTAACGTCATACCAATTTTGAGACGTCGGGCGTTTCTTCTAAAAATATTCGTACGCATATTTTACATCACATAACTAGAGCCCGGTAACAGGAAGCCGTACCATAGCCCTACCTGCCTAGTATACAAAGACAATAGTAAGAAAATAGAAAAAAAATAACAGAACTAATACATAATTATAATATGTGAAAAGTAGTGAAACACTCACCCTTTTAAATAGCCTTGGCTACGGAACAGTAAAACTAGAAGCACCATTATCAGTATTAACATCATATGGATAAGAATGGCAAAAAGTTGGCACCATTAGATGTGTTTCCACAGTTGTCTCGGTGAGCGATGTTCGCCGTGGTGAGAAAATGAGTTTATATTTTGAAAAAGAGCGTTCAACATCTACCGATGTTATACATGCATGATTAAATTACTCTTTGTACTTAGTCAACGCGATTATATTTTGCGTCATGTATAGTCAGTAGCTGTACATGCACTCCGTCCATAATTTGCAGAGACTCCCATAATGATAACAATCTATTTTGTAATTGGTCTATTGCGTCAGCTAATCCTTTATAGTAGCTACGAATATTTTTTAAATCTGTTTCAACGGAAATATCTTGAAATTTCGACTGGCTCTCCTTAATAGCTGCAGCTTCAGCAGGATTGAATTGTGCAACAACAGCTTTTACTATTTTGAAATGTTCAGCATAATAAAAAGCTGCCTGCAACCATGTTCTCCAACGTGTAAGAATTGGCTCCGGTGGTTGACCAATACCAGAACACTCTGTGTGAAATGATCGTAGGCGTTTGGGAGATTTCAAAAATACTTTTTTTATGCTTGCTATTAATGCATCTACCTCGGGAGAGCACTGTCGAATGGTTTCTGCCACAAGATGTAAAGCATGCACTTTACACGTAACATGTAAACACTTGTAGCCATGTTCAAGAAGAGAACGGCCTACCGAACGCATTATCGCTGCGCCATCGCTCATAAACATTAACACTTTATCTTTTGAAATTTGACATTTTTCCAACGTACTAAATACAACCTTCGTAAGTGCTACAGCAGTACACTCTTGTAATCTTCGGCTAGCTAGTAACAGTGGTAATGTAGGTTTACTGGGGTCTAATATGTGTAGCATAATGTTTACAATTGAATTTTTTCCACAGTCTGTTGTCTCGTCAACACATAACCAAAGAAACTGTTTTTTCAATATGCGTTTTATTTTCTTTTCCACGTCATCGCGTACAAATGCAACATGCTTACGTGCCGTTTTCTCCGTTGGCAACCGCAACTCGGGATTGTACTTGTACCAAAAGTCCTTAAACGGTTGTTTATCGAGTAAGCCTAGTGGCAAATTAGTTTATCAACATAAGAATTACATAAAAAAAAAATGCACTTCTCGGTGACATGCCCAATTTTCGTTTTCTATGCTGTGCGGAATTTACGTGTCTTCTACAATTCCACTTCTTATTTGACATCAAATGTATTTTGTACACTTTACAAACTATCTTGCTCCCGTTGTAAAAAAAATCGGGAAAGTCAGAAATAAACTCTTAACTATGTCTTGAAAGGGTCGTTTTTAGCCTTCGACATGTTCACTAAAAACTACAATTAATAACTACGTCTGTATCAGTAAAATCAAAACGCACTACACTAAATAATAACTACAATTAATAACTACATCTATATCAATAAAATCAACACGCCCTATCCGCTATCCAACGCTAAACTGAAATGCGCTCGCCACGCCCTCTGGCTGTTACCGCATATTTGCCTAGGTTAGTGATGATGATTTGTCGTGTCGTATCATAATCGACCAGCCCTCCCCGCCCACCTGAACACAGTCACACCGCCGCTGCGATTGCTCTCCAGTTACCGGGCTCTACACATAACCCTTCATTCACGATATCAGTTACTTACATAATGATAGCCTTCTCTAAGTAGCTTTTACTTCTTCGGTAGTTTAAAGAGTTTACAGCATTCTACGACGTTAAAGATATTTCTAAACGCTACTAAGAATTTAGTTGCCAATTAGCGCTAGTATCATGTTCAAGCCGTTTATTAATGCCAACTTTGTAAGAAGATATCATCTTAGTGGCCACTAACTTCGTTTATTAATAAAGCAGAAACTATCTATTTAAAACTGTTTATTAATATTTGTATCTCCCCGTAATATTACTTTGTTTTTGCAATGCCTAAAATGAACCGTGACTGATATAAGAACTGGTGGAAATGATATACATACATATTACGTAGTGATGATCTTATTTTTCATTTTTCAAGATTAACACAACTCCGTGACTATCACTTTCCCGTCCTTTTTCGGAGCCGATTCACCCTTCGCAATCCACTGTTTCGACTGTGCCTTGGCTTCAGAAGTGTACTGATGTACCCAAGCTTCATCTACAGTTTCTAATCGACGCCAAAACTCCTACTTATTTCGCCCAAGTTGTTTCGACAGGGCTTTGAAAATGTTCATTCGGATGCGTATTTTGGTGCTGAGTGAGCAAATGCGGTACCAACGGCGTGGTTAACATTTTCATGCCCAAATCTTCAGTCAATATATGACAAACACGTTGTTTTGAGATGCTCACAATTTCTGCTATCTCTCTAACCTTAATTTAACGGTCCTCTGGCACCAATTGGTGAAGTTTTCCGGTGTTATCGATAGGAGTTGCAGTTTTTGGCCGTCCCGAACGTTCATCATCAACCATGCTGGTATGACCATGTTCAACTGCCCAAAATTTAACTGTGGCAGGTGATGATGTCCCCGTAAACAGCATCCATCTCGCTTTTAATTTGCGTAGACGTATTGCCTTTCAGGAGGATTTAATGAAGGCCCGATATTCGAGTTTCTCCATTTTTACAGAAACTCTAATATCGACTGACACAAACGACTGCTAAAAAACAACTGAGCGTCCAACATGGCTGAAATTTTCAAAAGTATTTTTCAACGTACAGTTTATTTCAAATTATAAGGATATAACTTTGAACGGCTTAAATGCTTTTATTGCACCACCTGCGGTAATAACTACCTGGATACGCAAACAAACTGTTGAGGACCGTAATGACAAAATTTAAGTGAATTGAATAGAAATGGAATTATGATTTGCGATATGCGTAACTACCTGTTTGTACATTTAAATCTCATTTAATATGTAAATTCTTTAATTACTTGTAACATCAAATTGCTTACTATGTAAATTTATACTGTTTGTAAAAGATATATACGTAAACATATAATTATCTTATAGGGCCGTAATTTATAGTCAATACGGCCCCTAGATTCAATATGCATTGCCAGGTTATTATCGTCACAGAAGGTGCAATAATAGTATTAAAGGCGTTGTAAGTCTACAGTTATATTCTTATAATTTGAAATAAACTATATGTACAATTATATACCAGAATATTTTTAACGTGTAACGTCATCTTCATGTTAAGGCTTGAAACTTTTCGGACTACCCTCGTGCTATCCACGAGGGAATAACAGCTCTGTTTCATCACAGCAAGTAATAAAAATATGGAAGGCGTCAAGAAACGTCGAAAACTAGTAAAATTATTCGTAAGAAATTTTCAGTGTTCCATACTTTTTAAAAGGCTTTAATAGTCTATGCAAATAAAGATATAGAGTTCTTTCATACATGTGGAGCTTTAATGAAACAAATTGTCCAACTATCCTTTAACAAAAAGTACGATGTGTTTAAAAGTGTTCTTTGGTTTCTCTTGTTAATTTAAAATAGGAGATGTAAATTACCCACATAGCTTCATTAAAACCCCCTTGTTAATGAAACATGTTAGTAACAACAAAACAGTTATTTAGTCAAACCTCATTTGCAATTTGTGGAATCTCGATTATAATTTAATGTAATTACTGTATCAATCTTGCGTTAAATTAATGTAGCATCAATTAAAAAACCGCACAGTAGGTACCATTCTAACTTGATTTCTTGTTAATTCTAAATTAGCGCATTCACTAAACGTTTCTGCAGCCGCAAGACTCGTGACTTCAAAAAAAAAGCATTCTTATCGAATTTATAGTGGATCTCATTTGAACAAATTAACCTTTCAGAATACTATCTATTTTTTTCATGCTTCTACTTTCCTATTTTATTTCTAACTATTATAATTCGTCAATTCCACTAAAATCTGCTCCAGGTACATTTAGCTTAACTCATAAACGTCTAAACGGCACACTTAACCCTATTAAACTACCACTTCGTGGTTTGATTTTGAAACGAGAGCGTTCTTGACGTGTTTAAACCACCGCAACAGATGACAGTAAATCCCGCTTGAGTGTGTGTCGATAAGCTCCGGTTAAAACCCCATCTCCAATCGAAGTACTGTTAAATGACCGCGTTGAGGAATGCAACAGGCACCGCCGTGACCACCATTGAAGCGGGACACATCTATGATTAATTGAGAGGTTCGCCCTGCTTGCAAATGTGTCAATAATTTACTGAAAATTGCATTACTAATATATTCAAAGTCGTATGAAGGTATATCGAAAGAAAAATATGATACATAAATTTTGGAATACATACCGTGAATTGTGAATTTCACACTCAAGGAAGTTTCTTCACAAATAATTCCTTTGTAAATTTCGACAATTGCACTACACTAATAGATACTCTCTCAAAAAGATAACAAGTTTAAATATAAGCTAATTAATTTTTAAATTTACGGTATGTACGGTTAGCGAAGAAATTACGTTCATCGTCAAATTTCACCGTGCTTTTCTTATCTTTGTACGTAGTATGATATAAGATAGGCTTGTCCAGTACGAAACTTTGTAATGTATCTTTTTACTTGATAAATGATAAGAAATTGACAGAAAGAATCGAACAAGAGTACAGTACAACAATCTGTATGTGACTATAAGAATTCATATCGAATTTAAATAGAAATGTTTTAAAAATTTGAAACGACTTACACAATCTTAAAGCAGATGCTAAAATGAATGCACGTATTTTGCTTACTGAAATATAATTCAATCTTAATTATTTATTTATAGTATTTAGTAATTTATTAAAACATTTGATTTTCCCACATATTCCACATCAATATAATTTAATATCCTGTTTGAAAACTTTTTGTGAAGATCCATCCAGCAATCAAGGTATAAAAAAAAGCCTTGACGTGGTGCAACGTCCTTGAACTACAATAATTCCAAGCTAGTTTCTCTATACACTTCCACCTAAAATAGAAAAAGACAGTAAAAACAAGGTTATCTATTAATTTTTTTTGTAGAATGTTACCTGATTTTAATTTGTTGCTAATCGCTTGTAGCAAACTTCGCCCAATTTATTTGATTTATCTTGATCATAGAAATGAGCATTCGCGAGTTCTTGATGTTCTTTGATTTCTATCAGCTAGGTACAGATTTCTGTTCCACACATGACTAATTCATCCTAGAAAAATTTTAATTGAAACCAATAGAGGCAGGAATTTTTATAAAATAATTTATAACCTTGTTTCTGCAGAAATTACAAACTAGTGAGACCCAATCAGTTGTCGTGAAATAATTTCGGATTTTTCTTAGCCTATTATGTAAATAATTAAACTCTTTAATATACAATGTGGCCTATTTGAAATGGAAGCACCCCATCCGAAATTTTGAATTTCTTATCCGATGGAATCCATTATCCGATAACCTAGATCCAGTTACGTCTTTCGATAACTTTTACGAGCAAATAGTAAGTACAAGCAGAGAAATGGTTTCTTGCATCAAAAAAACATTTTTATTTCAAGACTATAAAAATGTTTAATATAAGAAAATAATTTTCTTGGAATTTTATTTGTATTAAATAAATATCTTCTTGGAGTTAGAAAACCAAAAAAGTCCAAAACAGAAAAATGTTTCTTCCAAGTAAATCATTTTGTTTTAAGTTAAGAAAATATTCATATTACATTAACTGGTATCTTTTGAAAATGTTTATGAAACGTTGTACGTTAAAGGTTATTGTATGAGTAAGTATGGCATCTGTATTCCGGTTTCTGTCGCTACTTTCTTATGTCAATACTATTTTTGAAGATTAGTGGCATAAACTGAAAGATGAACAAGAATATGGACAGAAGCAAAAAGCGTTAGTGGTTTTCTCTTCTAACATTGTTTTTGCCGGGAGTGATTCCATCAATACCATGAGCTTCTTGGTTATTGTTTCTAGACACTCTTTTATGTGTACTTCTACACTAAAGTTCACCTTTGTTTGAACATTCTTCTGTAGATAACCTAACTTAGCCCTTTTAAAAGCACAAGCAATAATTATTGCATTATGTACGGATATGTCGTACTGTTTTAAACAAGGTAACTGCAATTAATAATGTGGACATAAATAATATGCATTTCAAGAGTTCTAAGTAAATAAATGCTTTATTTTAAGAAGATGGAACTATTGATTTATAAACAATACCTAAACGCTTTCTTGAATTAAGAAAACTATTTGCTATACCTAATAAAATATTGTTTTGTGTTATAACGGCCATTTATGTACTTACATTAAGGATCCCTTTCTTCAAATTTTCTACAAGATTTTCTTGAATACAGTTAACAAATGAAATACAATTATTTAAAGCAGTAATTGTATTGTAGACAATTGAAACGGTAATTGTTTTGAATCGAGGCAGATAGTCTTGATACAAGAAAACATTTCTCTGCGTGTAGGGTAAAGTTTCGTAGTAAATAGTGAAAACCTGCAATAGGCTGAGTAATTATCAAACAATGTAACTGTAATAATCACCAGATTTATTGAACACCTATGTACCAAAGTAACTTTAAATTCTGCATTTTCTCTCTATATAACATAAATTCGATGTCTTTTTTATTAAACATTTTTTCTATATTGCAAAATAATAACGGAGCCGGATCCGAGAATCGGATAGTGAATTCAGATATCCGGATAGTTTTGGATCCAGATATTTGGATCTCAATTTTATCGGATACCAGCAGCACTATTATTATTATTTAACACTTTAGGCACCTTCAGTTCAAAATCACATCTGGCTTTTTATTCGTCTTGAGCAGAAAATTTAAATTACATATTAAATAAAAATGCAGATTTAGATATTTTAAAGGAATTACATTAGAACGATGTGATACAGATCGTTTTCTACATTTAAGTCAGTTTTGATGTCTTCCAGAACAAAAATGCAATAACGACGATGTGTTGCCATTTGTCAACGGACGTGTATATATACCTTCATACACATTAGCCCAGGTCTCACCGGGGTGCGAGATATATTGTACGTAGCGCGATCTGGCAAACTTGCCGGCCAGCCTCGCCGCGCGCAACTGCCGTAGCTCCGAGAGGCCTATCTGGCGCACTGTTTATCTATCTATTCGCTCGCAAGATTCTAACAAGTGATCGTGGATTTCGGATACACTATGATAGTTTATACAACCGCAGAGAAGATACAAATCATTACATAGTATCTTGTCAGAAATTCCTACCAAAGCACAGTCGATCTATTTGCCGTAGAGTACGTGGATTGTCCTATTTCTTCGCATTCGACGATTGCAAGGATCGTCAAAACGTTTAGGAAATTTGCATGCTGGAATTGCCATAAATGCCAACAAATAGACGAACAGCCTCAAATCCCTCTAATGCCTCCCAAGCGGGAGGGGAGAGAAGTGAGGGTTTGTTCGTTGGTTGAAATGGGCGACCCTTGCTCTAGCCAACAAATTTCCGACGAAATCGGTGTTAGTAGAAGTAGTGTGAAACGTATTTTGAAACGCAACAGATACAAAAGTTACAAAGTTCAAAATTACCAGGAGACTTTTCCCCTTAATAAAGTAACATTGTTAGAATTTCAATTTATTTCATATAATTATCAAAGTTATTTTTCTTTAGTTTCATTTTATAAAAATCATTGTTTATTTTCCTACTTAGAATTACTTTTTCGTTCTTCATACATTGCATAGCAGCAACAAAATGAATACAAGAAACTGTACTTTCTAACATAATCTAAGAATACAGAAAAATTACGCAGTAATTCTGTATTAATACATTTTGTCAGAAGGCGTTGAATTATAACATTACATGATTAAGCGGACATGCGTGTTTATAATATGCCTCCGCACCGCTACTTGCTTTATGATATACTGCGACTGGATGGAATCTCTCTGTGAGACTCGAATGCGCTGTTGCCATCCACATAGGCAATCCTCCGTTCGTATCTGGACTAACGTGTATAGAAATTTCTACATATATTTTCCGCTCCCTGTATACCACACCATGAGGAGCGTACGAAAGTGTCCTAATCCTAATTATGACAATTGAATGCATGAATTCCGGAAAAATTGACCTACAAATTTGACATAGATTCTCTTACAGAAGATCCTTAGGCTTTCGGTTAACGACATAAAGCAAAGAAAAGTGTCATGGCCTCAACTCGGAAATCAAGAAAAGAAACTTTGTATATAATTAACATTCACATTACGAATCGTACGACGCTTATTCATTTCGGAAAATGTCAAAAGATAAAAGCTTTCCTCGTACTTCCTCGTCGTCGGCGAGTTGAAACGTAGCTCATTTTTCTCATAACGCTCCGGTCGCAGGGGGGACAGCCATAAACTCGACGTGAAAGAACAAAGAAGTGGAGCAAAGTGTAGTGAAACTTTTTCATTCCTTTCCTAAAATTGCCCCGTTTCTTTATTGAACAAGTTAAAGGTTATTAAAGTTAGAAAGTCTGGTCTGTACTTGTCGGTCGAGGCATTAAAATGAAATTGAAATAGTTCGGAAATTAGATATAAAAATTTCGTTAAAATTGAAGATATTACGTTATTTAGACGTCTAGTTTCAGTTTGGTTAGTTAAGTTTTATAGGAGATATGAACTTAAATAAATTATTTACGTGGAGTGACACGTTTTGGCAAATTACATTAACTTCTAAATGGAGTTTGTCCATGGCTGCTGTAAAGTTAGAATTCGCCTAGACGATGCATGCCTTTGTAAATGTCTTCAAACAACTATATGCATACATCAGTTAATGAGCACTAAATATTATACGGTAGCGGAACCTGGACATTGAGCGAGATAGAAAATAAATAAAATTGAAAATAGGAAAGCAAAATTTTCAGCAAGATCTTTAGAGGAGGAAGAAGAAAAGAAATATGGCCCAAGAAAACAAACCAAGAAATAAAGGAGCTGTATGGCTATACTTGTGACAGTTTTCATTCGTCAAGTTACTATTAAAACAAGTAAATGTTATAGTAATGTATGATTTGCGGTAACCATCAAGTGCTTTTTAATATTAAAAAAAAAAAATCGTTTTCGATGGTCTCGCAACAAAGCTTTATATTGAGAGAAACTTCACTACACATCGCAAGAAACTACTGGTGCATAAGAAAGTTTTTTTTCGTTTCATCTTCGTTGTAGTTTAAATTGCGAAAAGCAGATATTATTTTCAATTTACCCAAACCAGGATTTTTGTCTAATCTGATTTCTATTGAAATTGTTGACATTTTTAGTTAATTAAACGTACTATGTCGCTTACAAACAATTGTTAGCGCAAGTATTGCCGCAGTGCATTACAAGGTAGGCGCCATAAATCCTCGGCCTGATATAGAAAAAATAATCTTGGTAAAATATTACAATTATTACTTTTCAATATAATCTCCCCTAACTTCAATACATCTTTTACAACGATCAATTAATAATTCTATACCCTTGTAAAAATAATCTAAAGTTTTTCCCTCCAAATGTTGTATTACAGCCTTATTATTGGTCTATTGAGATACTATATTTTAGATGTTGATTAGAAGTGCTGCATGCACCGGTTTCTGCATTGTTCTAACACTTGTCATAAATAGAGCTTCAACATCCGCAAACATATTAACTTCCTGTCGTTACCAGGGCCGGTTTTACCATAGTTAGCTTGCGAGGATGTCTTCTATAAAATATTATTAAATGCCAACATTCACATATTGGCCGAAAAAATAACAGTTTGCATTCCAGCCAGTCTGGACGCGACGATAAACTTCAAATAAGTTCTGCCGCCTTTACAGTCTCTTTGCAGTATTACCTTGCCACCTCATTTGTCACAAGTGCACTGGCTTGTAAAAGAAATCATCCTAATATCGTTCTTAGTTAACATTAAATTTTAATTATTTTTTTGGAATTATCCGCTTCGTGTAAATATTGTGTAATATTTCAAAGAAGACAAGGGCGCGGAAGACAAGAGTTGGCGTCGAAATCATTTGCTAAATGGAAAAATGCTTTGGAAATTTTCGATGCTCACGAAAGAAATCAATACCACAAGTTCTCTGTGGAACAGGCTCAAAATTTCATTGCAGTATCTGAAAGCCGAGCACAGGATGTCTGCGAAAAAATGTTTGCGGAAAATGTAAGAATTGCTACAGAAAACAGAAAGAGACTTACTGCTATTGTGGAAACATACATATTGTGCGGGAGGCAAGAGATAGCTTTGAGAGGAGAGCAGGAACACGGGGACATAGGATTGGAAGAGCCGCTACACAACGATGGAGATGTTCACCCTCAGCATTCGCCAAATTTGGAGTGAGTAAGACTACGGAAAACCTTACTCTGAGAATGACGGGCCTGGGGTTCGAACCCGGTACCTCGAGACTGGTAGCTCGGCGCATTAGACACCGTGTTACCAGTCCACTTTAATATCTTTATAAACGATTTTTGTTTTCCCTTTACAAGATACCGGTGTTTTGGTAATATCATCTACTGTTGAAAATCTGAGATGAAGGTAGGGTTCGGCGCATACTTGTTTCAGAACTTCCAACGGCGATCTGCTAATACCATTTCTTCAATAAATGAAATGTTTTGAGGCGTTATCAATTGGCCAACCGGGACGCTCATCATCAAAGGATTCTTGCCCCAAACGGTAACATTTTGCCCATTTTTTTTACTGTGAAATATGACGGAGATAAATCACCATAAACGCCGTCTAAACGTTGTTTAATGTGATTAGACGTATGACCTTCTTTTGTTAAAAATTTAATGACCGCGCGGTAGTCAATATTCGTTGCCTGGAACGTTTTCGTGCACTAATCACGTTGTCTGGCTGGCTACTAAAAACTACTACTCTTCGAGCCATAATATATATAGTGTAGGCCTCGCACATGTGCAACTATTATGCAACGGAGTTTGGACACGCTCGAACCTGTATAAGCCTGTCAGGCCGAGAATTTTTGGCGCCTACCTCATATCACGTTGGTCGACCACTCAATCACAGTATATTTTCACATATGATAAACTATGACTCGGGGGTGTTAGTTTCAGCTAATACCGATGCGAGTACAGTCAAGTTAAAAATGCTACGCTAGTAGTTGGCCTGAAATCGCATTCCTGGTGATCAGTAGCTCCTTAGACCGACTGTACACACAGTAGATACAATCGCTATGTATTATGCACGGAGTAGTAAATATACACAAACAAAAGTTCATTACTCACACACCCTGCATATCTAATGTATTTATGAGACCTCCCATTGTAATACTACACGCTTATATACGCGCTACATAAACATATACAATTTATAATAATCGAAAGGTATTTGAACATTATTGTAAATACCACGCAACTAATAATAACTTCAGTTTATTAATAATTATAAATGAGTTGTGTCTTAAAATAAACCTGTTACGTAATTGCAAAAAAGACAATCAAAAACATACTGCTGGCATTAGCATTATATGTAATACGATTTGCATAACAGTTGATTTTTCTATTTGTCGAGAAACAAAGATTTTAATTGCGTTTTATGCGATAACTGCACTTAATGGATATGCAATCAGATATCTAGCAATTATACTAATTTATATTCTAATAAATTATAATATTTTTTTGATTACGTATGCGTATAGATACCGCTATTATGAGATATGTTGGGAAATGCTGTACCTACCGGTAACTAACATATGCATACACATATTAACTTAAGCTAAATTAATGTTTATTTATTGTAGCTGGAAAGTAATGACTAGAGCCCGGTAACAGGGAGCCGTGCCATAGCCGTACCTGCCTAGTATACAAAAACAATAGTAAGAAAATAGAAAAAAAAATAACAGAACTAATATATAATTATAATATGTGAAAAGTAATGAAACACTCACCCTTTTAAGCAGCCTTGGCTACGGAACAGTAAAACTAGAAGCACCATTATCAGTATTAACATCGTATGGATAAGAGTGGCAAAAAGTTGATACCATTAGATGTGTTTCCACAGTTGTCTCAGTGAACGATGTTCGCCGTGGTGAGAAAATGAGTTTGTATTTTGAAAAAGAGCGTTCAACATTTAAAGATGGTATACATGCATGATTAAAATACTCTTTGTACTTAGTCAGTGGATTATTCGATACACCATCACAAATTTGTTTTAGTGTGCTAAAATCGGGATCTTTCTGTAGCACACTCTCGAACTTTTCTAAAACGCGATTATATTTTGCGTCATGTACAGTCAGTAGCTGTGTATGCACTCCGTCCATAATTTGCAGAGACTCCAATAATTATAACGATCTATTTTGTAATTGATCTATTGCGTCAGCTAATCCTTTATAGTAGCTACGAATATTTTTTAAATCTGTTTCAACGGAAATATCTTGAAATTTCGACTGGCTCTCCTTTGGCAGGATTGAATTGTGCAACAACAGCTTTTACTATTTTGAACTGTTCAGCATAATAAAAAGCTGCTTGCAACTATGTTACCCAACGTGTAAGAATTGGCTCCGGTGGTTGACGAATACCAGGACACTCTGTGTGAAATGATCGTAGGCGTTTGGGAGATTTCAAAAATACTTTTTTGTGCTTGCTATTAATGCATCTACCTCGGGAGAGCATTGTCGAATGGTTTCTGCCACAAGATGTAAAGCATGCACTTTACACGTAACATGTGAACACTTGCAACCATGTTCAAGAAGAGAACGGCCTACCGAACGCATTATCGCTGCGCCATCGCTCATAAACATCAACACTTTATCTTTTGAAATTTGAAATTTTTCCAACGTACTAAGTACAACCTTCGTAATTGCTGGAGCAGTACATACTTGTAGTCTTCGGCTAGCTAGTAACAGTGGTAATGTAGGTTTACTAGGATCTAGTATGCGTATCATAATATTTACAATTGAATTTTTTTTAACAGTCTGTTGTCTCGTCAACACATAACCAAAGAAACTGTTGCGTTTCATTTTCTTTTCCTCGTCATCGCGTACAAATGCAACATGCTTACGTGCCGTTTTCTCCGTTGGCAACCGCAACTCGGGATTGTATTTGTACCAAAAGTCCTTAAAGGGTTGTTTATCGAGTAAGCCTAAGGGCAAATTACAGTTTATCAACATAAGAATTACATAAAAAAACACTGCACTTCTCGGTGGCATGCCCAGTTTTCGTTTTCTATGCTGTGCGGAATTTAGGTGTCTTGTACAGCCCTACTTCTTATTTGACATCAAATGTATTTTGCACACTTACAAACTATCTTACTCCCGTTGTAAAACAAATCGGGAAAGTCAGAAATAAACTTATTTACTATGTCTTGAAAGGATCGTTTTTTAGCCATCGACATGTTCACTAAAAACTACAATTAATAACTACGTCTGTATCAATAAAATCAAAACGCACTACACTAAATAATAATTACAATTAATAATTACGTCTATATCAATAAAACCAACACGCCCTATCCGCTATCCAATGCTAAACTGATCTGAGTGATGATGATTTGTCGTGTCGTATCATAATCGACCAGCCCTCCCCGCCCACCTAAACACAGTCACACCGCCGCTGCGATTGCTCTCCAGTTGCCGGGCTCTAGTAATAACTATTAAAATTTTTAATACATATTCGGGTATATTTAGAACTTTGACCATTTCAAATTATTTCAAAGTATTTCGCCTATTACTCTTTAAACTTCTATGTTATGTAATATTTGACATTTTCTACAATATCTATTTATTTCGAAGTACGTAACTATGTTCCGCTAACTTCGAGACTTTCTAGAATATTTTAATTCTCTAAAAATAAGATTTCAAACAAATTAAACAGGTTAAAAAAGAAAATTGTTTTGTTAGATGAATAACGAGCTTTTTTTAATTTGAAATCCCTTTCACGCAGGGCCATGCCGTATGAATGCGCGTTGCACACAGGCGGCCATTATAAAGGGCGTCATCGGTGGCAAGTAATCAACAACTGTTACGATAAAAAAATACTTGTAAGGAATTTTACTACTTTTCGGTGTATATTATTTTATATTATTCCATTTCCTCGCCAGTTAATCATTATCATTAGAAATAAATGAACTCGAGCTTAGAGAGTAGGGCTGCTCTTGAACTGTATCTGCATTTTAAAATAAACAAACTACCCGATGTTACATATACACAATAGTCTAGTTCATCGATGTCACAGGAACTATTAAGTAATCTAGCAATTATATCGATAGAGAACGTATTGTTAGATAGTATGAACACAGAAAATATAATATCAGAATTTACAGAATTAAAAAGTAAGAAAGTGGATTTCTTGTAGCATATAGGACTAATAAATTAAATGTTTTGTTAATATTATTTTCAGTTGTATATAAATGTATACTGGATTCCCTTATTACACGGTATTCGTGTCTATTTTTGGTTGTAAACCTACGACTGGTAGAAAATAGGCGATGCACAGTGAATTCGTCTTATCCGCGTTCCTTCAGAAAATGATGTATATTGTATATTACAAATTTCGTAATATTGTTTTAAGCATCTTTTTGTTGTATGTACTTTGCACATGTCATATAATATAAAGTGAAATTTCTTTTTCAAATTAAATTCTAAAGTGAATCACCAGTTAGTGGTTTTTATAACATAATACCTACGCATATAATAACTATTACCCAAGTATAAAAAATAAGGAGGGGGAGGGGCGGCGGCGAAATATTTTCGCACACTGGCGGTCAAGCTGTTTGGAACAGCACTGCGTTCCACATATTGTATAATTCAGACATACATATACTGCAAAATTCTGTTGCTGTAACAGAAAATTAGCTGATAATCATTATTTATAAATACTTAGGAGTATTACCTTTTTACCAAACATACTATCAAAATGTTTTTGAAGTCTTGAAAAGACTTTCTACAATGTTGCCGATATGAATATGAAACCAAAATGTTAATATCCGGTCCTACAGAAACGGGACAGTTTAAAAGAGTAAATTACAAATAATAATGCTTATGAGAGGTATATTAAAGAAAAAGGGAACAAACCTCGACTTTGACATTTACGCGCGTCACGTAAGAAAAACTCGCGTTCTTTCAGTTGACCTGAATCAAGTTAAAATAAATTTTTACACTACAACACTTGAAATTCCTGTTTTACTTCAATTTAAAAACTTGGTAATGTAAAAAAACTCACATGCTCTTATCCGATTTTCATTTGTTGTCAGGTTATAGAGTAATTACAAATAAACAAAATTTCATACATTATAAATGTTTAAAAATACCGCCATTGACCTATATTGTATTTGTATACATTTAAAATATTGTACGAGGGATGATCGTAAAATAAGGTTCCCAAAGCCCTACAATAATAAGACGTGTTAGGCGAAATCCGACAACATTGGCGTGTGCAGCAACTCTCCCACTCTATATATGCACCACTCCCGTCTCGCTACGCCGCTCAGTGTTGGCTAAGCAGCTGTCCGAGATGGAACTCCCGATCGCCGCTACCGCCAGGTGCGAAATTCGCGCTGTGATACGTTTTTTAAACGCGAAAGGGGTTTCACCTATAGACATTCATCGTCAATTAAGTTTATGGAGAAAAGTGTATAGCTGCTCAACGCGTCCGCAAATGGTGTAGGGAAATCACTGGAAGTCAGATGGAAATTCACGGTGAAAAGGGGAGCAGAAGACCATCAGTTTCAGAGTAAATCGTTGAAAAGGTCGAGAGGATACTGCTTGAAGATCGGAGGGTCACCATTCGTCAACTCACTCTTCGGATTCCTGAGATTTCCAACATCACAATTAAAAAGATTCTTGAAAGGTCTGGCGGCATAATTTTACGACATGGGGATACAGAAGTTGGAGCACCGCCTTCAAAAATGCTTCGATAGAAATGGCGATTATGTCGAAAAATAGCTTAAGTTTTTACCTTTAAAACGATGTGTAATGTTAAGGAAATAAAGAATGGTGTCTATTTTTAAAAAATATAGGAACCCTACTTTACGATCATCCCTCGTATGTGTACACAAAAACTAATTTAAATTCATTTATCATACATAAATATAACAAAATCAGCCGCACACAAAGTGAGAATTGATGTAAAACTGTATTAATTCATATAATCGCAACTTCAGTACGCCGCTGTATTACAAACCTCGAGATAGGGCGCACACTAGAGAGAGAACCACCGCGGTCGAGCATGAAACAGACAATCACTGCCGAGAGAGCATGCATAACGTACGTATACGTGTCCTTATCTCGGAGTACCGGAACTTTGTCGGAGAACGTAGTGTACGAAGTGTCACGATTGCCATCCGTCGCTCCTTGGCCTATGCGCAGTACAGCGCTCGGGCCCGCACGATGTTTGGTCTTTGGAATCTCCGCTACTATAGGGAGACAGTAGCGAGATGGAGCATACATATAAGGCACATAGCGTATAGGTTCTAACAACTGAATGTCTGGGTAGTCTTCTGCGGCTATATTCTGCTACTGGCTCCGCGACCACATGTTCGAGCTCCGTCAAGGGTTTGGTGGATCAAAAATTAAGTTTCAAATTTAACGTGTTTGTGTTTTCTTTTCTATAATAATCCTAATAACACCATGCTAAACGCCCCTATGTTCAACTAAAAAAAAAAACGCGTCAGCGCATGGAAGGTAAATGTATATCTTCAGTGATAAAAGATACACGGTATATACATATTTTTTATATATTACAAGAGGGAAACCTCACATGTTTTATATCTTTTATGTAATAATAAAGGGAACTATTTTAATATTTTTGTTATACATACGTATTGTGTTTCATTTCGGGAGGTATTGAGCTATCGAAGAAATAAGCAAGTATTTTGTACATCTAAGCAAAAGCAATTGGTCCTCCTCTTCGTAAGAGAGATACATCGAAGCAGACGACTAGCGGCATTGTTCTTCAAACCAGGAGAACGTAACAACAAATGAAAATCGGATAAAGACATACGAGTTTCTTTACATTATTTTCACGTGTAAAATACACTCCTGGAGTCGGTTCGTTCCTCCCGACTCACCCTGTATAGGCACAGCATTGTTTCAACAAGGATTACAGTATTTGTAGAAATTCATGGTTAAAATTTTGTTCGCTTTGATAAAAGTTAAAATCAAGTTATTCTGTAATACAATCACTTGGTTGCTAAGATTTAATTAATAGGGTAAAGGATTTAACATTCTTCCTTAATCTCCATCTTCTGAAACTGGGTTAGAGGAGATCAACAAATGGATTTAGTGACTATAACGATGAAGCAGTACGATTTATATCTAATCCAATATTAGAAAGGTGCTCTATTTTAACAAACGATCTCGGCTTTAAATTTTTGCAATTCCACTTTATAATTGCCTGGGATACCTAATTATTCGTGAAACTGAGCACATATTTTGACAACAACCGTTTCGCATTCGAGTCGAATATTTCTTTCTACTCCAATTGCTTGTCGCACTAATATTTTCTCTGCTTAACGCGTAAAAATCTCTCTCCCGCCTTAACCACGAATACGAAAGGTAATTCGCTTAATTATTGAATCAGAAATTAAAGCGACCGTATAAATGAAGCTTAGTACCCAACCTAGAATTTAAGCATTAACATTCGCATATATACAGACACGCTTTAGAAAACGCTTACAAGCGCATAAAGGATCCTGTGTGAAGCTAGAATTGCAGTTGGCAATAGAAACACAACTTACACCGCCTCCTATATACGCCGCTTATGAACCCTAGTGTATCCAGCAGCCCGTTCAATCCGAATGAGCTGAAATAAGCAAGTGAGAATTTATTTGGCCGCGATATTGATCTGAAACTCGCGTCCATTATGACGTTGTAAATCTGTCGGAGTGTACTGGTTGAGAAGAGGAGATTTGCCGTCTCTCTCGCGCACTTTATTTGCGTCTTCCTCTGGGTTTAGCGCGTCAGCATCTCGCGTCGCACTCTTCCTGCAGCTGCAACTTGACACAGAATGTCGTTTGCATTATTTCCTCTATTTAAGTTTTCAAGACTTTTGCGTATATAGGGATTTAAATTTTTAGAGGGTGGTATACATGGTTCTTCCATCGTGAACGGATGAAAGTGTAATCTTCAAATGGTATAGAGTTATTGTCGTTTGAATCGAATATTACTTTATTTCTTTGTGTTTGAGGAATATGCTGCGACAATGTAAATTTAAAATAGCTATGAATATTTTCCTCTGAAAACTCCTCCAAGGAACGTCTTCTTAATAAAGAATAGAGAATTTATTTATATTTTTGATTGTTGTTCGAAATAGGAAAAGATGGAAATTTAATCTTTAATAAAAAGTTTTGTCTAGAATTCTCATTTCCATTTTTCAATTTCTTACTTGCCTCATAATTTTTTTAAGATTTAACATAAAACAACGTTGTGCTAAACATTTTCAATGTTTTTACGGAATATCTCGGAAGCCATAACATATATCAAAAATCTGATGAATGCATCTCATACTGCCTTTCCTAAAAATAATAATGAACTTATTAGCTCAAGACTAAACCTTTTAGAATAGTTTTTTTTATATAATCGGCAACTGGGGATCATAGCCCATCTGCCTCGATGTTGTGGCTACTATGTAGGGATCGTCTTTGAAAAACTTGAGGTGTCAACAGGGATACACATTTCACATCCCGGGGACTATAGGGATGACTAACAACTTAAACATCACAAGAAAACGGCCAACGGACTATAGGTTTACTCACACAGATAGTGGAGGGATAGGTAGTCTTACAAAGCCGATCTCAAACGTTTATTCTCATTCTACTAAGTACAGTAACTATAAGGGCGAATATAGTTTTTGAATTAGAATACATTAAGGTAACTAAACTTGTTGGTAAATGAACTTCATTGGAAACTAGCTGGTATACAAACTCGTCTAGGATTCCTTTGTGTAGACCACAGTTATATAATATATGATTAAGGTCAGCCACCTCACTACCACACTGACAAGCTAGCGACTCGTTCATGCCCAATCTATGTAGATGTGCTGGGTATTGGCCGCGCCCGAATTTAATACGAGCAATTGTAGTTCGGTAAAATCTAGAGATGCTAGAAATGCCATATGAATAATACCAAGGTATGCTATCGACTGTTGGATGAATGTAGGCGTACTGAGTCATTTTGGTGGTATACGCTTTATGCCAAGAGTGTTCCCAAGCACGATGTCGTATTTCCTCGTCTATTAGATTTAGAAATTCCCTACTGCTCAAGATAGACTTATACAGAATACCATCACTACAGCTTCTTTTCGTTAAATACAATGCCTGCATGGCCTTTAACCCAATAAAACTCCATATTCACACTTTTCTTATCTAACACAACCGTAAATGTGAACATATCTGCAATTATAGGGTTAGTAGTAGGAGAGACTGTATAAGAAGAGAGAGATCGCAGAACACCAGCTGAATCGGAAAATATAGCAATGTATTTGGTTTTCGTTTTTGCACCGTAGCGTAGTGCCTCCAGAATTGCCTCAGCAGTAAAGATAGATGCATCAGTGTCCAATCTAACTAACTTTTGATATCCGTCATTGACTGAGTAGATAGCGCATCCGCAGCCATCACTACTTTTGGATCCATCGGTGAAGATGATCAAATTTTGCCTGTGTTGCGCCAAAATCTCTCTACAAATCTGGCTATCATGCTCTTGTAATCCAATGTAAGGTGGAAAGTAAATATTACATGGCTGTATGGATTCAAA
This sequence comes from Dynastes maya, assembly GCA_029619315.2. Lineage (NCBI taxonomy): Eukaryota > Metazoa > Arthropoda > Insecta > Coleoptera > Scarabaeidae > Dynastes > Dynastes maya. The sequence continues at coordinate 12,550,832 of JAROYE020000011.1, forward strand.
AAATGTTATATTTATATTTGTAGTGCTATTGTATGAACGTTGTTCGAATTTAGCGACATATCGGAAAGCTTCGCATAACACAGGTGATTTCCTTTCCCTCTAATACGGTGCTGTTTAAAATAGTTAAATACGTGGTTTTACTTGTAGACTTCATTACCTACCGTGATCAACTTTTTGTTGTACAAGGTTAAAAATATTATAATGAATCAAACAATTGTAGAACAATTTACTACAATTTGTTTGAGAATATACGACTGGCTACAACTTGCGCGATTCCCTACTGTTCGATTGTGGTTGGCGGATTGTATTTCTATTAAATGCATTATTATTGTAAAAATTTAGTCAATGATCTGTTACAAAGGTTGCTACAATAGCGTGCAAGTTTTAATTACATATATTGTAAAAAAATGTAACAATATTGTTCTAAAGATTGTATTGCATATAATGGTTGAAAGCACAACTAAAATGCAATAACTATCCAATAGCTTCCCAATTTACAGGCAGCATTGCGCAGCCACGAGAATGTTACCAACACCTGTGCTATTTCGCAGGTATATCCCTCCAAACATTCGACAAATTTGGAATAAAATGATAATATAATCGTCTGCACAAATAGGTGATGATGTATTTATAAACTTACTTATTTTCTATTATTTATTTTGAAAAAATTAGGCAGTTTTATGTCAAAAATTGCCGCAACCTTGTCCTAATTATACACACATGCATGACCATGCCTTTAAAATACTATCTGTGACAACAACATGTAATAATTAACAAAAATCTACTAATTGTGACTGCTACAATATTCTTCCTACGATATTGTAGTACATTTTATCAAGCGATTTTCTTCCGTGTACACTATAACAGCGGAGCTGTGGTTCAAGTTATGTTTTTATGAATTACCTGTTATATTTTTAAAACATTTTTTTGCATTTTTAGTTCAAAATTCAGTTTATTACAGGAAAAAAGGTCTTCGTAATGTTAACTCTGAAACTGAGTGTGTAAGCATGGCTGAACCCCAAAAGATGAAAATTCAACTCAATTTCCTGTTTGCTTTACTTATCCATGCGTTAATCCAGGGACACACTGTATAATAAATAATAACGTTAAAAAAGGGATGAATAAACTTAAGTATTCATTCATTAATTATTAAAATTCATAAAAATAATCCCTACTTAATTACATTATTAAAGAAATAATTTAATTATAGTGTAAGATATAAAAAAAAACTATTTCAACTATTCAAATCAAAGTTGAAAACGTATTTGCTCTCTAAATCCAACTACCCTGTTGCTGATTTTTTGGAGGACTAATGGTTTTTTTTTTACACACATATTTGTACATTTATGCCATATTTACACATTTATGCGTTCTTTATGTTTGATTGTCTTCTCTTTGACTGTTAATGATTTGTATACCTGCTTCTTGTACTTCTTTTTACTTGACGATTTATATAGGTACATTGTTACTATGTCCCATATCAAAATACATTATTGTTATTATTATTATTATTATTATTATTATTTCATTAGTTCATTCACTTGCATCTAATTTTAATTATTAACCTTAGTTTCTTTTCCATTCCTGTAATTTTTCTTCTATTGGATATCTTTGCAGCTGGCCTGATGATGTGTATTTTTAACACGAAACCGGTCGCCTAATTTCTCAATAGAACATAGTGAGATCTGGACCATTTTTTCATTCTTTTCACACCTTTAATATGAATATTTTTTTAACGTAAAACTAAACGATTCTTTAACCCTAAGAAAATATTTATTTAATACAAATACAATTTCAAAAAACGTATTTTCTTATGTTATACAGGGTGTTAAAAAAACGTTTAAATATTTAAGGGACGTATATTACGATCAAAAACAAGTAAAAAAGCCCTAATGAACATGGGTCTGCAAAACAACCGTTTTCGAGATAAGTGCAATTGTTTTTTTTTATTTTTGTTTTTGCATTTTTCAGCGTTTAGCGTTACAGAACACGATAATCACAGATGTTCGAGATGTCCTCCTTCTATTTCAACCCAGGATGTACATCTTCTTAAGAAGGAACTCCGCACCCTTTCCAAAAACTGAAGTTGACAACATGTTCAATTCGCTGTGCAACATGCAAGGTGTTCGTGTTAACTTTGTACCCCAATACAAATCACGGATTGGTCGGAGATAGAAGGTATGGAATGGGACCCTTTGACTATCCATTCCTAATGTTGTTATCTCCTATAAAAGTGCCCTCTCTTCACTCCGATTTGGGGATTTTCCAATGAAGTGTTTACAGTAGTATCGACGTAAACGTTTGAAAACAATCCTATACTGATTCTTGCCAGAGATTGATCCTAATCTGATCATACAGCTGCGATTTTCGTACACCAAACGTGTATTGTACAGTGAGTCCTCTTTAGTGAAGGACATCACTTTGAATTCCCCTTAAACCACTGACAGAATATCTTTCTTGCTGGGTAGTCAGGACGAGTAAGGGCTGGTACCCGTTGGATATGGTATGGATATAAAAATTGTTGGAGGAGAGTTCGCCAAACAAGAGGACTACTTATGCCTACTTCAGCCGAAATTTTTTTCCACACTAGTTTCGAGGTTTTCATCTACTGTTGCCAAGATTTGTTCTTCAACCTTAGGCATACACGCTGACGTTGGACGTCCGCTTTCGTAAGCGCGTTTTTTGAAGGAACCACTATCCCTTAACCGCTGGTAAACGTTTCCAAACATCACATGCGCAGGCCGTTGACGATTGGGAAAGGTCCCGCAATAAAGGCAACGTGCTTCCAAAACATTCCCATCAGCACGACCATACATGAAAACCATCTCGGCCATTTCAGCATTTGAAAAAGGCATTGCAAATCGAAAACTAATTTCCCTTGCGTCGAAAATAAATTCACTACCAGAAAACAGCTGTCTTACTTAAAGTTGTCTTTTTTTTTATTAAATCGCATTTATTTGGAAAACAGCGTATGCATAGCGAACTGATAATAAAATTTATGAAAACAATTGTTTTACTTTAGAGAAAGTCGTGGTTTCTATGACTAAAGCAACAACAAAAATGAATGAATGAATTAATGAAAATTGTGGCTTTCGTTGATTTTCAAAAAAGACAAATCCACTTATCACGAAAACGGTTGATTTGGGGACCCATGTTCATTAGGGCTTTTTTACTTGTTTTTGATCGTAATATATGCCCTTAAATATTTAAACGTTTTTTTTAATACCCTGTATATTTTTATAATCTCAAAATAAAGATATTTTCTTGAATAGAGACTGATTTTTGAAAGAAAATCTGTTTTCTTGATGTAAGAAACCACTTCTCTGCGTGTGCAATGTAAAAACATCATGGTCAACATTTTAGAACAAAAACAAAAAACTCGAGAAGCATGAGAAGAAACCAAACTAAATCTAGATTAATTAAATAAACACTTCTGCTCGATTCTTCAGCACTGATAGAGTCAGCAACGTTATTAATTTCCTACATTTTGTTAGATCAGGTTCTACACTTTTTTTCTAAATGAATTTTAATTAAACCAAATTTTATAAATATCTTTAATCACAAACATTTCAGATATTGAAAAATAATAATCACCTCTACCTATACACCTTATTATCCATTCAGTTAATTGCGATGTCAGCACAAGTACAAACCCATATATTATCTACAGTTAGGTTCAATAAATTATATCTCTCGTAAACTAATGACACTTCCTTAACTTTATTATACCTAATCGAAATTTTTTCATTATAATTTCATATACAAATTTCACCAAGCTTGATAAGCAGATAATAATCTCGGATTGCGCTATATCACAGATATCATATTTAGATAATTACGAGCTTGTAAACTGCTTTACTTATTTATAAGACAGTTATCCAAGTTGACAGCTAGAGCTCGTATTAATTCTGCAAAAAGTGGCAGGTGTTAAGTCTTCTGTAGGTACATACAGTGGCGGCCATCAAAATAGAGCCAGTTGGTTACAAAACGAACATCTATCGTAATAATAATGCAGGATACGGTGATAACACCGCCACCTCTGATTGAGGTCTATAAACATGTTTACAAGCAAAAGTTTCCGAAATCACCGTGAGATAGCGTAGGCATGTTGAGGGAATTCCCGTTTTAGTGAACCCCGAATCTCGTGCCTGATGGTCATAATAATAAAGCCGCTTGCGCAGATCTAGTGATTTAAGGATAAGGTTACTGCACGTTTTTCTTGCTGTAATTATATCAGGTAAGGGTGCTTTTTATTAATAATTGTAAAATTACTATTAATCCATTACATAGATTTACTTAAAATGGGACGAGCACGTCATTGCACGTCGACTGAAAAGACCAGATTTTAACATTGCATAACCAATGTCGCAACGCAAAATAGCAGGTATTGTAGGCTGTTCAAAGAAAATGGTTGAAAATGCATTAAGACCGGCAAACGGTAAAGAAAATCGCGGATCGATGCGAAAAACCACGCCACAAACAGATAGAAGGATTGACTATGTTTCGCGCACTGATTCCTTCAAATCATCTAGAGACATTAAAATCAATTAGAGTTATTTGTGCACGTACGATTCGCCAACGACTACAGGAAAACAACCTAAATGGAAGAGTCGCTAGAAAGGTCCCGTTACTGAGCACCAAAAATATAAAAAGTCGACTTAGATTTGCGAATGAACATCTGAATTGGAGTGGCACGCAAAACATTAACAAATGGAAAAACATTTTGTGGAGCGATGAAACCAAAATAAATATTATGGGCTCCAATGGTAAACTCTATGTCAGAAGACCACCACGAACAGAATTGCTGCCAAAATATACGAAAAAGACCATCAAACATGGCGGTGGTAATATTAAGCTATGGGGTGCGTTTTCGTGGTCTGGAATCGGTCCAATTTATTGGATTAAAGAGAATACGGACCAAAATGAGTATGTTAACATACTTCAAAATGTTATGTTACCTTACGCGGAGGAAAACATGCCGTTAAAATGGATTTATCAGCAAGGCAATGATCCCAAGCATACTTCGCGTAAGGCAAACAAATTTTTTGAGGAAGAAAAAATTGATTTATTATCGTGGCCCTCACAATCTCCTGACCTAAATCCCGTAGAAAATCTATGGAGGGATTTTAAAAGCGCAGTCGGAAGATACAAAATGAAGAACAAGGCTGAATTGTGGGAGATAGTCCAAAAAGAATGGTCTGCCATTCCAACAGCAAGGTGTCGACAGCTGATTGAATATATGCCAAGGCGGTGCGCAGCTGTCTTCTCTAACAAAGGACAAGCAACTAAATATTAAAAGCTTTAGTCACAAAGATGGTTCTTAATTGTATTCTGTTGTGGCTCTATTTTTATGTCCAACAGACACCAATCAGCTTTTAATATCTTTTAGTATTTTTCATTAAAAACACTATTTTACTTAACAAATCTTGTATTTTCTTGTTTATAAATAGAGTAAATATATTTGACATTGTTTCCTTTTGTCTCAAATTCTATTCTTTTTGCCCACCAGAGAAAATTGTTATTTTCCTCAAAGTGGCTCTATTTTGATGGCCACCACTGTATATAAATTTCCTGGGTATTGCGTATTTAGATTGGTCGAAAAGGATGTGCTAAATTATGTTTATAAATTGTAGTTAGTGCTCAGCAATAATTGTCTTATATTTTTTATTTATGAAGTGTTGAAATGTCATCTACTATTAAAATATGCATTTTAACTAAAAGGATAAATTTCAATATGCTGTTATTGCTTCCATTAATTGGTTTGTACTTCCTAATGTTATATACATATGTAAAACTTTTGAGAATGTGCTCTTTTACCCTTTTGCTGTCCCCAAATACAATTTAAATAGTTTTTTAGTATGGTGATTACCAAGAGATTCTACTCTTTTCAATTTACTTTTAAGGAAAGCAACATTCCTCTTGTTGTTGGCAATTAACCTATAGCTTTAAGCAACGTACAACTCGACGTCAAATAATTAACGGACGTTTTTTATAAATGTAATGAAAGCGGAAAGTAGTTACGTATTACTAGGTATCGTGAACATTGCGTGTGTACATATAATAAAGGTAAAAACTCCATTATAAATCAGCCATAGCTTTAGCAATTAATTCCAATGATTATGTTCTTAGAAAAATTTACTTATATGTAGGTGTATCGATCGTCTATTAAAAAACACATGGAATTTTGTAGAATACAAACAGATTTCCGTTTTTACCTTTAATAATAACTGTAAAATATTTGGTTATTACCCGAGAAAGAGAATATTGGTATTGGTACAGAATGCATATTCAAAAGAATGTTTAAAATGTTTACTATTATTCCCAGCCATTTTGTTGACCACAACGTGATCTGAGGCCTTAACCCTTGTGCAAAACAATCAGGGCAAAGCCAGACCAAAGCATTTATATCCAAAATAATGCTAGTTGTCAACAAAGGGCATCTCAGAGTACTGACAGGTTTATCGACAGGTCCATGCACTCTGAAAACTTTCAAAGATGACGGAATCTCATTATTAGCTTTGAAATGAATGGCAGTCAGTATACTGCATAAGAAAGGCAATTGCTAAAATTTCTCAGCGAACCCTTAAAAAGAATATTCGGAATCTAAAACGGAAGGCAGGTTCTGGGAGAAAAAGAGAATCTCTGATGCGGAAAAAGCAAAGAAAAGAATTGCGTTGTTCAAGAAGAATCCTAACGTTTCGGGCAGAAAAAAGCTCAAAACGTGGGCTGTTCGGTATTTTTTGTGTGCAAGGTCAAAGGAAGTTGGATCGAAGGCTTTTAAGTTCCAAAAGATTCCAGATAGGAATGCTGTGAACAACGAGGCGAAAAATCCTGCTAGAAGATTAAAAACGATTTTTTTTGAAAAATTCAAGTCAATTCGATCAATGACGATGAAATCTATGGCTCCTCTTGTACCGTGAGGTGTCGAGGTTGGCGTGTGCCTTATTTCTTCATAAACCTTTTCCACTCCTTCCTGTCCAGTGCCATCTCCGCTGCTTCCCGCCAAGTCTTTCCTTTTCCCCTAGTATTTCCGTGATTTCCTGATTCCACGTTTTACCCGGTATGCCTCTTCGTTTCCTTCCCGTCGTCCTTGCCTCCCAAACCCCTCCAAACCATGCCATTTTCTTTTCTTTTATTATTTCGAGTAGAGACCTGCTTCGCTGCCTTTCTCTAGTTTCTGAGTTTCTGACTTTGTCACCTGTGATCTACTTTACTGTCTTTTGCTTAAAACCCAGTTTCCTGCTCCGTATGTGAGTGTTGGTAAGTTTATGGTTTTTTATATGGTCAGTTTTGTCCCGGTCGAAACTCTCTTATTATTTAGGAATCCTCTGTTCAGTGCCTGATATAATTTCCCCGTGTTTGCCAATCTGTTGTTGATGCTCTGCTGTTTATTACTGTTCTCAGGCTTTGCACTTTCTTGTTTGTGTTACGTTTTGGTGTTCTAATTCTATTTCTGTTTTTATTCCTTCCTTCTTGTAAATTTAATGTTCTGGGTTTTTTCTTTATTCACGTTTAGGTTGTACTTTCTTCTTTCCACGCTCCGTACCTCTAGATTGTGTTTAAGTTTTTCTTTGGTGTCCGTCATCATAACTATATCATCCGCAAAGATGCACATCTCTACGTTCAACGGTTGCATCCTGTTCCATCCGATGTAGTATTTTGTTCAGTGCTTTTCTAATATTCTTCACTATTTCATCTATGGTATTTATAGAAAGTATTTAGCTTTAGCTTCCTCCTTGCTTTACTCTTTTTGTTGTTTCAAATTTTTCTGATGTCATATTGCATATTCTTACTTGGTTTGATGTGTTCCTATATATACATTTTGCTGCTTCAATTGTTTCTTTCTGCACTTGTTTCTTATGTAAACTGCTCCATATCTTTCCCTTTTTATCGAGTTGAAAGCCTTTTCCATGTCTATGTAGCTTAAGTATATCTCTTTATCCTTCCTTATTGCTTTCTCAATTATTTGTTGCATTGTGAATATGTGATCTTGTGTATTATATCATTTGCTGAAGCCGCTCTGTACGCCTTCTAGCTTGTGTTCTATTTCCGAACTTATTCTTTTCTCTATTATTATTTTGTATATTTTTAATCCCACGCATAGTAGTGATATACCCTTATAGTTTCGGCATTCTTTTATTTCTGTGTTTATGTAAGGGTACTGTTATTGCATTCGCCCACTCTTTCGGTATTTTCTTTTCTTTCCATATCTGGTTAAGGATTTGTAATAGTTTTTCTTTAGCTTTTCTTCCTATGTATTTAATCATCTTCGTCGCATCCCGGGGCTTTTCCTTTTCTTATCGCTTCGTCTAGTTCTTCTTCCTTTATGACCTCTGGGTTTCCGTCATCATTTCTTGTTTCTTCTTCCCTCTCTTCCCCGTCTAGTGTTGTACTTCCTGTCTCTCCATTTAGTAGTATCGTGAAACGCTCTTTCCATCTTTCCATTATATCTTTCTTCGAAATATGTTTTAGGTTTATTTCTTAGTTACTTTTCAGGTTTTTCAGTGTTCTGTAAAATAGTTTTGTATGTTCTTTGCTGTTTTCCTCCATTCTTCTGCCGAATTTGTCCAAGCTTTTCTTTTCCTCCTTTTTGATTATTTTCCTAACTTTTGTTCTCTGATTTTTATAGATGTCATATTTTTGTTGGGTTTTGCCTTCTAAATATATTTTCCATGGTTCCTCCTTTTCTTTGATTTTATTTCTTTCTTTACCTCGTCGTTCCACTACGCAGTTTGTATTCTATTTTACATATTATACATATTAACTTTTAACATTTTGACACAATCTTCAACTATGTACATCTAATCCTGGCCTGCTGATGTGTTTGTCAAACTCGAAACCGGTCGCCTAATCCCTTAATAGAATTTTGTGAGATCTAGACCATTGTCTCATTTCTACTTTTGATACTTCACCTCACAGAGGGTCGCTATGAATTATTCAATTTGGAGTTTGGTTGTGTAAGAACATGTATGAAAAACAAGAAGAATGTACCACAGTTTGAAGACAAACTTGAGGAAAGGGGAAAGGAGAGCTTCGAAAATGTGTAATAATTTCGATTCGTTGGCTGTAAAATGGCAGGACACAAAAAAGTTTTAATTCTTAGTAACTGCCATACAAAAACCATGACGGAAGTTAGTAGAAAGCAAAAAACTATTACCCGGAAAACCGTACCCTATCCAGAGACAGTTTTATTTTATATCTGATACAAAGATTGGGCAGATCAGTTTCGGGCACATGATCCAAATGGAAAAATAAAAAAAAAATGGTGGAAGAAAGTTTTCCAGTTGTTGGTGTCGTCTGCAGCAAACTCCTGAACAGTGCATCAAGAACTGCAACATAAGAAGATGCCGTTTATTGACTTCTTGCTACTGTTAGCATTTCAGTGAGGTGTCTGTTCAGGTACAAGCCACATCCGTTGTCTTCATCGATTGCTACAAAAGAGATTTCTGTTTCTAGGCAGACCATCAATAAGGACTAAAACACTGTTAAATGTTGGAGACCATCTACCGATAGAGGGGAAATCCCAACGCAGGTGCTGTTATTGCGCAAGAAAGAAGCTCAAAAAAAGGACGCGAACCACATGCGCGACTTGCAATTCTTGTTTTTTTTTTTTAATAACATAATTAATCTCTAACAATTTTTTGATTTCCATAAAACGTGTTTGAGCATCTGCAATAATTTTTTGAGTTGAAAAAAACGTGTTTGAGCAACGTTTCCCTGTCACTGATGGGATCATATGTCCCATTATAAAATACTATTGGAACAATACGCCCCACGTATTTTTTCCTGAAACGGGGGAAGCGAGGATTCAAACATTGAATTGAAGCCTTCTAATACGGTCAACATTAGATTACTGTTGATACAGGAATTTTGTTTTTTCAATCTTCCCTTGGTTACATTCTTAGCCTATTCTAATAAATAAAACTCTTGAGTGTCGTAGCCTTAATCTTTTACCTAAACTTAGTTTAAATAGTTAATATTTTATTTTTTTTTCTTGACGTTTCCATGTCATCTCTATAAAAAGATTTAAAATTTGTATTTTCACTTGTTTTTTTTTGTGTCACCATTTTTCTTTATTAATATTTTGGTTTTTGTAATTAAACTAATTTATGTATTTTTACTGTCATCAAAATATTCGGCCGCTGTATTTTTTTTTAGTGTACAACGTGCATCGTCTATTTTAATTTATTATAGCATATATTAAATATCGTAGTAGGTCTTCTATTTACCTCCAATTCATTACAAAAAGGACGAAATGCTAAGCTAATTAGACTTTTTAAATCTTAGAATATACTGTAGTGGGATATCCATTTCATTTCAATCAGTTATATCAATTATCAAATTCGGGTTAGTACTCGAATTCTGGCATTTTGATCATTTATATTATTAATCTTTTATTAAAAAAAAGACTCCATTAACGTTATCTTACAGGGGATAATCAAAGTTCCGGGTTATTTTAAGTAATTTACGTTTCGAAACATAATTTGTAAAAAATGACACAAACACACATGCGATACACACTATATTTGGAATCCAAGCAACAAAATCCTTTACGTCATCTGCACCACCGAAATCGATCATCAGAACATCAAAATTTAAAGTCTCAAGTTATTAGATTGGCAGCACCCACACAACGGATAAACAAGAAGTTAGAAAGGAAAATTCTGACAGTAAACAAGCATATTTTCGACTGATCAATTTAGAAATTGTATTTGAAACTAAAATGTTGTCGAAATTATAAACTTTGAAGTATTAAAAAAACTGTTAAAACTGAACAGAAACAGTTTAAAGAAATAATCAAGAGAATTTAATTAAAGAAGGCGACCAGAGGGGTTTATTATAAGAGGATATTGTACTTTCACTGCTGAAAAAGAGGAATCTAGGATCCATCAAAAGAGGAACACAACCACACACACAGTTCACACAACAGTAACTGTAAGTAATTTAAGGAAAAATTATTTTGTAAGTGAAATACTGAAAAATAATAAACGGAACATATTATTACTCAAGTTAATACTTTTAATCGTTTTTTTGAAACATCTCAATACATTATGTACAAGCTAAAAAATCGATTTTGCATTAGGGATTGTCAAAAGTCTTATAAAGATTAAATTCACAAAACGACGGACGCTATTGATTAATTAACGCGTAAGATTAAATTGTCAATAACGATTAAGTACGCCAGACATTAAAACAATGTAATGGCAAAATAAATAGCATATAATCGTAATTATGGAAAATTACATAATGTTACAGATGAAGATTTAAATCAGTAAATGAATATGATGAAGTTGTTCAATGCAATCTAATACTATTTATAGAAAACGCAAAATAATTCAAGGGAAGAAATAAAAAAAGAATCGAGGAAACGAAAAAAAAAACACGTGAAACGATTAAAAGAAAGCCTTATCCGTTTAATTCGAAAACTTTTATTATTCCATTTCTGTGTGTAATACACCCCGGGCATAAAACAAGCCCGAACGGCAATATGATTACATCGTATATAACTTAAATAGGAGGCAGCAGCAGCACCAGGAGGAACGAGGACGTCGTCGCAGGAGGAGGACGGTACCTAACCGGCGACGCGAGGGGAGTCGCGAGAGAAGGAGCGCGAAAGAGAGAGGAAGAACGAAGGGGTTCGGCGGGGAAGAGCCCCACGGAATCCACGATGGTGGCCTGGAGGGAACGGGCGACGCGGCGGGTGTATTATTTATTCGTTTTTCATGGATTTTTGAGATTTAAATCGGCGCGGGACCGTTCCGATTTCGGTACGGGTGCGCGCAGGCGGGCGCGCGGAAAGGAGATCGCGCCGCTAGGGAGAGGGGGGTCGCGGGCGCTCTCTACCGAAGTCGGGAGGGGTCATACCTCCGATCGCGCTATTTCGTCGCACGCCGGAGCTCCGTTAACACGTCCCGCAAAAGTCCGGAAACATGTTTATCGTGAACACGCGCCGGGATTGTACCGGAATCGTTTATTGAATAACAATCGAATAAAAAACAACAATAATAAAAAAAACGTCAGAAGAACGAGAACAAGATACACGAAGAGGATCCTATCTTATCGGGTTTTCTATACGATTAAAGAGGAATCTTTTCGAAGAACAAGAAGGAACTGTGTGTTTTATTTTCTCTGCGTATAAAGAAAACATACTTAAAACATTTCCGTTTCCTGCATTCTTTTTTAAACAAGTGACTGATGTGTTTACCCATGAATTAAAACAGTTTTGTTGTTTGTCTTATTGAACATCAATTACAAAAGAAGGAATTTTATATAAGAAGGAACAGTGTGCGTTGTTAACAGATTACTTTGATTGGTTGAACTTGTTCGATCAAAAAAGAGTTCTCATCTAGTGACAGATACACTCATTTTCGTCGCCGACGGAAACTTTTTTTGAATTTTTTTCTTTTTTTCCTGTTGTGACCCTGGACTACCAAACTAACAACCTGGAACATTTAAGGCCTATCGTGGCATCCATCAACACTCTCAACGGATTTTGTGGTGAGAATATGGAGGCAACCTACTGCGTTGGAAACGATGTAGACGTTTGCAGAATGTTTGATCAGTATTTATATAAGGTATGGACTTTTTTCCTAAAAGTTTTTGCCTTAACCCAACATTTTTAGTGACAAAAAAACGTTATGTTTCGGAAAAAAGAATGCCTAGTAATATTTTTTCACCAAGAAAAGGTCTTAGAAGTGTTATTTCACAAATTTTATAAATTGAAGTGTTTGAAGGTGCAAAATTTTTAGGTACTATATTCTGTGAGAAAATAGTGATTTTTGGATGGAATAGTAAATTATCCGTCGCTTGGGTGAAACGTGTTAAAAGAGGATTTTTTTTCTTGAAATATTTCTAATATGCAGTTAGAAATTCGGTTGAAAACAATAGGAAAAATTATATTAATAATTTAAAAATTAGTGATGTAAGTTTTAAAAAGAAATACTAAAATTGCTGCTATTAACTTAGAAAGATAACCGATTCATAATAATTTAAATGAGGCATGGAAAACAGCTTTCGTAATATTCAACATGTGACCTACTTCATTTGCTTAGGAGAAAATAACATACAAAATTATAAAATGTAGCCTCGTGACGAAAATAATAGGTATTTTAAATCTACAATTTACATTTTAATTTAAAATTCCTGGTTCATTATATCAAATCAATCTGAATTTTTTGAATACATTCTTAATAACGCATGCATTTTAATAGGATGACGTGTGGTTAATATAGAAAATGTTGGTACATATGTTTGTGATTTAAGTAATTTCTTTTTTAATTAGGGATTGAACCTGGAAACAAGTAAATCTTCAGTATATTGTTTTTCAATTCAGAAATGATAATACATATTTTACCACATTTTGTTACATTGTGATATATCTTCATTAATTTTCCCAAAATAACGTTGGAGGTAGTGAAATTGCAACGAATGATTGCCAACATTACTCAACTAAACTTGTATAGATAATTTTTTTTTAAATGGTGCATTTTATTAAGTCAACTAAGCATGAATAGGAATTTACTAACTAAAACTAATATTTCTCTTGGCTTAAATCAGGTTTTCAAGATTTTTTTTTTAGATAAAATATCTTATTTTTTTTATTTTGCTACATACCAAGTGAAAATATTAGTTTAGGGTATTTTAAATACTATCTCAAATTTGTCCCATTTTCACAATAAATTGTTACTATAAGTAAAGATAAATTAAAATATTACAAAATAAAAATTATAGGTAGAGTGAAATGTTTCAATGAAATATAAAATTAAAAAAAAAAATTATACTGATTTTATATTTCTATACATTTTATGTAAGAAAGACAATAATTTTATCAGTATCTTTTCAATGTCGTACAGAAATAGCCCGATGATGACATTTGTCGAAACCGACCCCTAAAAGTAAAGTAAAAAATCCACTTGGTATTGAGTTGAATCTATATTCATTTACCCTTCATAAAAAAATCTTTTTATTCTCAATTTACTTGCAATCAATTGTGAAAAACTACTTATACATCCGGAAGCCCCCCGTGTATGTTTTTAAGATTTTTCGTTAAAATCCTCTTCCTTTCTTTCTAAGTCCTTCCTGATGTCAGATCCTCTTCGACTGCTTTGACTATCTCCTTAGGTTCAACTTTTCTTCTCATTTTCTTTTAAACGGTTTTAAACTTCTTTTGGGTGTTTTTGATGATCAAAATTCTTGAAATATTTGTTTTAAATTTATTTTCAAAGTAATTTTATTCAAAACTTGTCTTGTGTCAAAAATTTCTATTTCTATTTTCTTGTTAACTTCATTATCACAGGAATGCCAATCCAACGACTTCAGTATTTTTGGCCTATCGATGATCGTAAGCGATGTTATAAGGATGACATTGTGAATTTTGATCACTAAATTCAGCGTAAATAGTGTAGCACATTATTAGTAAAAAGTGAATTATTGTAAAAAACTTGTGATTTTGATTATTCCCTTTAAATTAATGTTATTGGAATATTTTTTTTTAATAATATAAATCATCAAAATGCCAGAATCCAAATAATAATTAAAAATAATTCAAATTCTCTAAATATAAAATGAATTTTCATTATTATGAAAAATCCAAAATATAATTATGTAAATTAATAGTATTATTAAATGCAAGTGCACGCACCTCACTCCAATATCCCATTACAACAGATTAAAAATTTAATGCAGGTTTAAATTAAAAAAAATGTAAATGGTGCCCTTAGAAAACTCTATTGATCGTATTTTAAAAATTTTCCAAATCTAACATATAAATGTTTTATATTTGATGTGATCAAATTTATGCAAAATTGTTAAAAATCCCATTTTAAAATTGTATTATTTAAGATGTCAACTAAAAATATAAATCAATTTTAGTGGATAATATGCACAGTTTATAGTACATATAAGAAAACGCTTATTTTCTATAGTAAAAAGCTTTCACAAACATTAGAAATAGAGTTGGACAATGACCATCCATCCCAAGTTTATTTATAAATAGTACGTTATTGTTAGATATTTTGCTCCTTCACAGCACTTATGCAAGGTATTTTATTTTAGTATACCTGCTTACCATCGTAGCCGTTTCTCTCAACAAAAATACTCTTCCACCATTATCATCTTGTCAGCGACACGATTTAAACACGTGCATCTCGATATAGTCTTCTTCTTCTATATGCAGTCGTGTTGTAAGACATTAGAATCCATTATTAGTGTAATGTTGAATATGCGGAGCATAATTACTACCACATAAAACAAACACGCAAGAAATTACCGCAGATGTTCCCAATAGATCTTAAAACGATGTTAGTAATTAAAAACATATTTTTCTATATATATATGCCTCCGAACGCCATGATTTATATTTCATTTCCACCATTACTAAAATGTAAATACTAGATCGCGTTGTGTTGATGGCAGAACATATGTGGGTTGGTTCCTCTCTTTTGAGCTCCCAAAAAAAAAATTCTTATTATATTTCCAGCTTGCTTTAATGTAAAAAAAAGTATCTATTTCTATATCGTCAATATCTATAATGGTTTCTAATGTTTACACCAGACTTTCATAACTTCATTTCAAATCTAAACTTTACTTTTGTGTATTTGAAACTGGTACGCAACAAAGAAAAATATTCCGTACGATTTAATAAACTGTTTAAGTATAGTATCACTATTTAAATTGGATCTGGAAAAAGTAACCAATTTGCAAAGAATTTTTTTCTAATATAAATAATGATAGAAAATAGAAAACTCAACGAGACAGAAATCTAGATCTTACGTAACATAATTGTCTCGCATAACTGCGGTGAAAATTCTAGAAATTCATTTATTGTTTTAGTTTCTTTTACAAACTCCTTGCAATTCCTAGCAATTAAGTTGTCTTTTTGTTTCGTTACGTAGGCAATTAAACGGGCCATAAAAGCATTTCGTAAGCAAGTAGTAATATTTACTATGTTGGCGTTTAAATTCGTTATATTAAGAGCACCAACAATTTTATTACGTTTTCAAATAATCTTTATAATATGTAAGATTTCATGGAAAAGTTTATTGGCAATAACTTCTAATTTATGAATGAAATTGTAAATTTTATCTTAGATTAACTTTATGCAATGCCAGTTCAATAATCATTTCAAGATAACGTTTGACATTTTTATATTCGCCATATATTATAAACTTAATACATGATACTGTTTTATTAAATGTTATACGTTCACTTATTACAGCTTATTACAAAAATAACAATTTGTGACTTGCACACATGGATATAAGTATTTTTCTGACTTGTTTTACTTTTTATAAAATATTATGTAAACCAAAATAATAGTAGCAATTTTGGTAACGCACTTATGACTATAATTTTTAAATAAATTATATCGAATTTTGCACCAATAGAGGATATGTTTCACCTATTCCTATTGGAGTATAAAAGTAGTAGCAGTGTTAAATAATGGTAAAAAATAAGATTACTACTTCATCTTGTAACTTTCTATTTTAATTTCCATACTTATGGTCAGTTGCACCAACATAAGTTAAAATTTAACCCCTGATTAAGTCAAAACTTCAGGTAGAATGTGACAGTCTTTCTACTTAATTGGCTGGAATTGTCACATTCCACCTGTCACTTTAACTTAATTCTAAATTAAATTTTAATTCGTGTCGATACAACTGACCACTAACGTTTTAGAGGGGAAATATGTGATTAAACGAATATCTTACTATCCTAAACATGATTTTAAACTTCTTAAATTTCTGATTGCGTACATTTCCGAATATATTAAATTTTTTCATTGTGTTCTCTCAATACAATACAATATACAATATATTGCAACATACAGTCCCTTGCCATCGAATTAGAATCGCGTAAAAATATGATTTTGGGGTGAAATTAAAAAAACAGTTGGTAATATTGGCAATATTATTATTTAATTACATATAACATATAATATTTGTTTGTCCCTCCTCTGTTTTATTATTTCCTCAATCCTCTTTGGCATTCTGCCAATGCAGCTTTTTATTGTTTTTTTTTTAATTTCGTCGCTATTCTGCTATACATCTTCAATATGTTGTTGTAATTCTTCCTTTGCAGTTCAGTTTCGTGTACTTACGATGTTTTTCAAGACATTCGACACATTTTCGATTGAGTTTATGTCTGGTGAATTTCCTAGCCAAGGTGGTACCACGCAGATTTTTAGATTCAATGTATCGCATTACACTTTTTACCGTATGGAGACGGTGCATTATCTTGCATGAAAGTATATGGTCCTTGAGTTGGATTCAATGAATCAATATAAGGTATTAAATAGTTTTGTAAAACTTTTTTATATTGTTTTTGTTCCATTGTTCCCTTAACGAAATATAGTGGTCCCGTCCTTCTGTCGTAATACACGACTAAACCATTAGAGGTGGGGAGCGTTTAATAGATTTGGTCGTACAGGCTTCTTTATAGCACTCTGAAGGACGGACAAATTATCTTCTTCTGGACTTCTGTCCGTTAGCGCTTCTAGCCGTGATTCAGCGCTGTAGATAATCTAGGAAAAAGTAAAAAATTTAGAGAACCATTAAGCCAACTACGAGGGTGAATTTGACCAAAAATACAGATGATAAATGACACTTACCTTTCCCCAATTTTCAACTGTATATTGTTTACATTCTTTAGAGCATTGAAATCGTGTCACTTTTCAAGATGTTAGTCTTGGCTTCTTTGCCGGACATCTACATTTTAAGCCTGCTTCATGAAGACGTCTACGGACTGTCGGACTGATATTTGTATATCTTCTCCACTAAGAATTTTATGAACACCTTTAGTGGATAAAAAACGATGTTCTGTAGCCACTTTTACTATACGACGATCATCTTGCAGTTGTTTTGCGTTTGCCACTGCTTGTACTAGGAATATTCTCCTTAATTAATTTCGCGATTCTCAGAACAGTTTAATGTGATACACCCTTCTTTTGTGCTTCGCGTTGAGAGAACTCTCCCGTCTCTAGAAGAGCAGAAATTCGCTCTGTTTTCTCAGTGGTTATATCCTTCTTTCCCATTATGATTAATTGACCGTGAAAATATACACACAAATAAAATTAAAACTCTTTGAAATATAAGTTCTTTGGAAAATCAGTGAAATACCGTCTTTATTTATATTTGCAATGATACTAATAAACTAATGAACGACACAATTCAAAGTAAAAATAATTATTCTACGTACAAATAGCAAGAGGCGTGATTCATAGCAGGTGGATAATCGGATTATTGCACCCCTAAGCATTATTTTTATAACCAGCAATTATATGTGGCTATAATGTATTAGGGTTAGAGTAACCAAAACTTACGGACTCGCATAGGCGTCGGTATTACGGGTTAATATAAGAATACGAGAAATTCATAAATAAACTTACTTGCTAATTATCCAACACATTAGAGGCATCAGGATGTGAACTACTATAAACTTGCATCATTGCATATGTTTCCACAGTTACTTCTTTAAACCATGCGCGTCGACAAGAAAAAGTATTCTTATACATAGAAAACGATCTCTCCACATCTAAGGAAGTTACATTTGCATGTAGAAACTGTTTTTCAAAATGACTTAAAAGTTCGCTATTCTTACACTTATTATAAACGGCCTCTAAAGTATTAAAATCGGGATTTTTCCTTAAAACATCTGCCAACATTTGACTAGCGCATAATCCTGGCGTATCATTTAATGTGTGTAATTTATTTTTTACACTCTCCACTATGTCTAATGATTCCTGCAATGACAATTCAGTACATTGTAGTTTTCTGATGGCATATAGTAATACTGTATAATTGGTACATATTGTTGTTAAATCTTCTAAAAGTTGAGGAATTTGAAATTCTCTTTGACTTTCTCTAATTACTTTGGATTCATTCCGATTAAATCGCATTATAACTGATTGAATTTGTTGAAAATGAATCAAATAGTAAGAAGCTGCTGTTAGCCAAGTACCCCATCGCGTCAAAATTGGTTCAGGAGGCTCTGGAATACCTGGACAAAATTTACGAAATTCTTTTAAACGTTTAGGAGATTTACGAAACACTGCTTTAATACTTCCAATCATCCGATCAACGTTTCCGTAATGTTGTCGAACAACTTCACCAACTAAATGCAAAGCATGCAGCACGCAGGTTATATGTATTAGTTAGGAAATATATGTTTCAAGGATCGCCCAACACTTAACATCGTTGCTGCACTATCTGTCACAATCATCACAACTTGATCTTGGGCAATTTTAAATTTTTTCAAAGCGTTCATTATCACTTTTTGAATATTTTCCGCGGTACATTGTTGAACACGTTTGCAAGCTAACAAATATCGAGATGCTGTGTTCTCGCTAGATAAAACGCGAGCTATTACATTCACAATACTGTTTTTCTTTATATCGGTCGTCTCATCCACGGTAATCCATATTTTTTTGGAACACAAATCACATTTACACACATTTTCTAGCATCTCTTTCATTCGCGGCAAATGATTCTGTAATTGTGTTTGTGAGGGTAATGGGTACTTTGGAACGTATTGTCGCCAAAACGTTTTAAAAGCTGTTTTTCTCACCAACGACAATGTCAGAGATTACAAGAGGTAAACATAATTAATAAATGTATGAGGAATAGTGTATAAGGTATTTCAGTTCTTGCATTTCTCATATGCTTAATACCATTGACATGCCTCTGGCAACCAGGTCTGTCCAATGCAGCCAAACGAACATTGCATATTAAGCAAAAAACTGCACTACCGTCATATTTTAAATGGGGAAAAAGCGACACATACTTATGTACATTAGTAGCAAATTTATTACGAGGCATTGTTTTCTTAGGTATGTAAATATTAGTTCTATATGAAACGATACACTAATTATGTACTTGGTATAATACTACAACACACAAAAAACACCAGCTATATTTTCAAAAGCGACACGTAAGTACATAACCTTGACCGTTCGACTAATCTCTGCAACAGCTCAACCGGTACTAAAACGAAATCTCACAGCGCGGTTTAACATGATTTACATTCAAGGTCGACACTACATGCCTGCTTCTCTACCGGTTTAGTTTATTTATGAATTTTTCGTATTCTTATATTAACCCGTAATACCGACGCCTATGCGAGTCCGCAAGTTTAGGTTACTCTAATTAGGGTATTACTCAAACAACAAGTTAGGCATTTGTGTGGTCCTATTTCCATGGCGAAGTACTTTAGTAATGAGCAAATTGTTTTATAAATAATTATAATTTGCTTATTTATACGTTTTGCGGTTACCTCCTTAACAAAACTTAATTTTAGACAACAAAATGGATAAAGTATATATTACGAAAATTATAAACGAAGTGGCGAATTCCCAAGTAAATCAACTTATTGTTTTCGCCAATACTTTGTTCTAAAAGCCTCCTCTGCTAAAAATTTATTTATTTTGGTGTTTACTAAATTTATCAGTGCTATTTAAAAATATGTTCATACATACATGACATCAAAACTTTTCAAAAGGTCAGTTCTATTCATAGATCCTGTTAAACAGGAATAATAGTTTAAAATAGAATGTATTACGGCTTCACATAAAAGTCAATGTTTATGTTTATTGATTTACATGAGTTATATTATTGTACGTCTATATCAAGATGGTCACGCCTACGGAGTAGATATAACTTACATAACAGTATTTAGTAGATTGTCACGAAGGGATCGAAGTATTGGATCTAATTGGAATATGTACTTATAGCTTTCTAGCAGTACACGGTGTTGAGAGATAGGTGTAATAAGTGGAAAAACTTTTTTTTATTGTGGATTTATTTAAAAAACCGTTGATTACACAAGTTATTTTAGGTGAAAAATATTTCTGGATAGTTCACAATAATATCGTTTATCACATTTCTTCGATAGTGTTGTCGATAGCCTTGCTTGATTTTAAATTGTTTATTTGTGAAATTCTTAAATGGTGCATGTGGTTATCGACTCCTTAAGCGGCGGAATCGTATTATAAGCTTAAAAAGAATTGCTTATGCTTTATTATGTTAAAACCATGGCTTAACCACAAACATCAAAACGATTTTATATAGATTGAAATAATGTTGGTATTCCTACAATCTAGCGCTGTAATTGAGCAATTTATTGATTAATGTAATACGAATACTCAATTTTCAATTTGTTGACCAATTTCTTGACCGATTAATTTGATCAGTGCAATACCGCAATGGAAAATCACATTGGAGGTTATACAAATGAAGATATTTTAAATTTACTCTTTATGCATGGCGAGATATGTCTTTCTTAGCTTTAGAACTATTTTGTGAACTGCAAAGCAATATGGAGTTGGCCGAAAGTATTTAATGGTAGCAAGGTCTGTGGGGTAGCATAGTAAACAACACCAAAGTACATTCGGGCATACGATTGATAATGAGGGTCCACGCATCCTTAAAGCAGCTATTCCTGACTAATTAATTGCTTCTGTGGTGCGGAGTGTACCGTTATTTTAGTGTTGTTTGCTGAAAATTAAGGTGAGGTAATGTCTCTGCATGGCATAGGCGTGCGCTTCCTTCAGTAAGAAAAATACAAAAAAATAAGTAATAAATCAAATAAAAATAATAGCAATCAAACATCTAAAAATTTATGAGAGAGAAAAACATCGCAACTCATGCACGAGGCTCGACAAGATGGCTGTACCATAAGGTAAAGACAGAACAAAATTTACAAAGTTTTAAGTTGCAATAAAATATTACCGTAAATATAGTTGAATTAAATATGTAAGAAAGAGATTCCTGAAACGTACTCACACATTTAAGGTAATTAACCACCTTGTTTTAAAAGAAAACTGTCGCTTGCGTGTTAACTCGATCTTCGGTCGAGGATACGCGTAAAAATCGTACGCAAATAAAAACATTTAAAGAAAAGTTCAACGTTGCAACAAATCGAAATATTCCTGGGCACACTGCGCCGTTCAAAGTAAACAGACCGCGTAACAATAAAGTTGTTACAAGTTATCACTGAATTTTATGACAAATTTAAAGCGGACCTTACACGGCCAATAATATTGACAATACCTCATCGCATTGACAATAATATTGACCGTGTAAAGTGAAAAAAAGCGGGTTGGCGTTCGATATTGATGGAGTATTGAAGAAAATCCGGATTTTCTGTTATTCGGGCATCAATACTGGAAATTAGAGGGGATATTGTCAATATTATCGACCGTGTAGGGGAAAGTGATCAATATTTCTATTAAAGCTCAGTTCAGTTCAAATCGCGCTCTAGGGAACACGACAATGATCGACCCTTTTACTGACGATGATGACCTACGTGATGACGACATTGGTTCACACGGTCTCCCTGACGAGGGACAGGATGGCTTTCGATACTTTATCGAGCAATATGAATTATCCTCGGAACTCTAGAATCCAACCAACCTAATGTATTTGAAGAAGACGGCAAGAAATTTAGCTCTTGACCCTTTCTAGTGAAAATAAAACTAGCGGCCAACAAGAGGGAGAATGTAAAAAAAGATAAATACTTTACGAACAAATTATAGGAAAGAATTGAAAGTTAAGGCTAATCTCTCCTTAACAGTTATACTTTCTCTCATATTTATATCCTCTCTTTTCAAAAACGGTTCAACCATCTCTAACAATTTCTTAAAGATATTTTCCTCCATTCGAAAGTAGTTTTTGAAATTTATATTACGCAAATGTATGTTGTGTTATTTCCTGTAATATTATTGTCTGGAGACTAGCAAAAGATATATATACATCGGTGTTTTCTTGATGCAAAAACTAATAATATGATTAATATTTGGCCTAAATCAATGTGAATCTTGAAGAAAAAAAAAAATAAAACCCATGATTTATTAACTTTATTTTGGTTATATTTATATAAACTTTTAACATACATCTTCCAAAACAAAATTATATTTTGGACTACAGATATTCACAATTGAGTAACTAGAAACAGAAACAACATCTTACAAAATAAACCTAATTACATTTACTATCAAAACTCACCAATTATTTGTCAAAATTTTTTAATGGACTCCCATCGAGCATGCGGGTCTTCAATGGTGTCTCAATTTTTAAGCATAATTTAAAGAAATATCTAATTGAACATAATTGTTACAATTTGTCTGAATATTAATTAGCGGACAATTTTGCGAATAGTGACAGATATGTGGGAATGAAGCAGTTCAGTTTATTTTTTTTTTCATCCTGTAAATTGTTATTTTTACAACGTATATTTGACGTATTCCATTTGTTTTTCGAAACAACACAAAGGTCAGTAAAACTAATCTATTCCATTCTATTTGATTTTGAAATTTGAAAAAGCGTTACTGACGGGATATACGAGGGACGTTCAGTAATTAACGAGACAAATCGCTGTGGAAAAAAACAATATATTCAATGACAATGAAATTTACACTATTTTTCAATGTAGTCTCTGCCAACATTTAGGCACTTCTCCCATCGCTTTGTGAGGTTTCTAATTCCAGTGTTGAAGAAATCTCGACATTGATGTCCGGGCCACTTCTGTGCAGTTTGTTTGACTGCTTCGTTGTCTTCGAACTTGGTGTCGCGTAAAAAGTCTGAGCGGGCCGAACAGATGAAAATCGAACGGTGCGAGGTCGGGACTGTAAGGAGAATGTGACAACACTTCCCAACCCTAATTTTCGATCATCTTGAGTCAACTGTCTTGGAACCCATCTCGAAGACGTTTTGCGATAATTCAGCTTGTCATGAATGATTGAATACACAATTCCAACACTAACATTACACAAATCAGCTATTGTCACAATTTTTATATGCCTGTCATCGAGAATAAGGTCATTTATGCGATTTTGTAGCGCGTTAGTCGACACATCAACCGGTCGTCCGGAGCGATGAATATCGGTGACACTTTTTCTGCCCGATTTAAACTGTTCAATCCACTTATACCGTGTGGAAATTGTCGATTCGTTCGGGTACATACAATATTTGTATGGGCATTTGCTTTGTAGTTAATCCGTCGTACTTGAAAGAACAAAAAAGAAACAGCCTTGGTACTAATAAACTACGATTCCTACTTTCAATGAACAAACAACTCTATTCATTCGAAATAAATAACTTATAAATACAAAAATTAACAATACCTTTTAGAATTTAAGAAAAACTCAATGAATCATTAGTTTGAATAATCTTTCTTTTTGACGACTTTCTCACATTTAGATAAGGAAAGTGCTGCGTATCGCACTCTCGCAGTGTAGCATTCAACTATAGCGTTCGGGTCGTTTCCGGCCGGTCGGTATACGTTTCCGCGGCTTAAACACTTCACCAAACTATTTGAACATTCTCGAGTAAATTTCAGCCTACTTCACACTTTCGGATAACAAAAATCTTATCACTGAACGTTGCTTTTCCACCGTACACGTTTCGAGAGGAGCTGACATTCTGAAATTAACAAAAGAGGTTATGTTTGCCTTTATTTCTTTCAAACGGACTTAATTTGTCCCCAAAGTTGCCAACTTGACCCATAGAAAGTTGCATCTAATAATATTCAGTAGTTCTCTCGCTAATGCAGTTTGTCTTGTTAATTACTTAACGTCCCTCGTAAATATACTCACTTGCTAACTTTTGTAAAATACAGTATTTTGAACTTTAAATTATAGGATATTATTAATATTTATTGGAAATTACTACATATAACATGTCACACCACTGGTACTATTTTAATCCCGATAAAAATTAAACACCTGCAGTGGTAGGCGAGTCAGTAAAATGTCGCGAACATTTGTGTGATTGTTTTCCATTTCTGTCGCATGTCTCACTGGTAAATGGTAGCAACTTATTATTCAAAATAACTTTAACCATAAATTAAGTGCCATCCTCATAAAAGCAATACTTTGACCTCTCTGTGCATTAGACTGTAACTCACTAGGAGCAAGTTTTTGTGTCTCGTTCCAATTCTAATGGAAAATTTCATGGAAAGGCCTTTGTGATACAATTATTTAATACGCTCTCAAAGGCGATATGCATAACGTATCACTTCCTCTTTCTTCAACTCGCTAACTGCATGCTAGTCCATCAAAATGGAAGGAGGAGGGAACCATTATGCTACCACCAGCAGCACAGCAATCCCGAAAGCACTTAATGTAAATTGCCAAATAGTTAAAAAGTCTTACTCGGGAAACTTTACTCATAACATCAATCTAAACTTCGCTAAACTCGACCAATTTACCAGAGACGAAGAGAGACGGCGAATATCGTGTTCGGAGTGGGGCGAGGGGAACGAACGGATCGGACCATCATCCAATATACAAGCGTTTTAGTCATAAAAGAGGAAAAAGTTGGGTTATTAATTATTTTTATAAAGAAAAATTATAGTTTCTTTTACTTGTTTTTTACGGCCTCACTCGGTTCTTTGTTTCCATTTTCTTTCGTCCTTCTCTTCGTTTTGATGTTGGAAGTTTTTAATTAAATTTCGTGCCAGAAAAAGAAAACGAAGAAGGCGAAGGAAAAACTTTCGTATTTATCTTTGACAATTTATAATTTTTTTTTGATTACGAAGGCGATTCTCAAGATTTTAATCCTAGATTGTCGACAACCGAGATGATTACTGGCTTATGGAAGGAAGGGTGGTTAATTTGGAGAAGAGCAAATTATCACCGGATTTTTTTTTTAAATAAATGCATGTAAACAACCAAAAATGATCGTTCTGCTCAAGTTCCCATGCACTAACAGAGTGTAATATTAATGTTTTCATTTAAGAAACGATTATTCAAGCGTTATATAAAATGAATATTTTGCGTCAATGAGGAAGACAATTGTGACCTATTTATAAATATCTTGGACTTTCTGAGGTCATATCTAACTGACCTCTAGTTTAAAAGTGCTGATTTTGAAAATATATTAACGTCAAGGCCGTTATTGATTACATGTAATTCGTTTATCATTGACTGATGTGATATTTCAATTTGTATTACTTCATTGATAAATTCACAATCGTAACTGCGCCATCTCCATTTTTAACCTCTTATTGACTAAAATGATATGCAATTTCACAATCGAAACACAGAATCTCTATGGGATAAGTAGTAATCAATATCCATCCTTCTTGCCATCTGTGTTATTGATTTCCAATCTGTTTGATCGAAGGTTTTATTTTTGAATAAATGTTGAACATTAATAACAAAAACCCGTACTCTTTATAATAAGTTATCAAGTCCTTGTTTTGCAAGCTCGTTACAACAAATTAAGTAAAGTCAGGAAATAATGATAGCAAGGACTGTGGGGTAGTATGACAAACAACTCGGTTGAAAATGGGGGCCCAGTGAGCCTTTGAAACAGCTGTTCCGAATTAATTAATAATATTTTGTGTGGTGAGGAATGTGCCGATACTCTCTGTTGTTTGTCAAAGTCAGGAAAGCTAATAATAAATGTTACTTCCCTGCACGAAATACACAGGAAGGTAAACTGATTAGGCACTAATAACCTAATCAATATTATGAATAAGGAAATCTTTAATTTTGTATGGAGCATATTCAATTAATTTTGTTAATATCTTTTAAGTAAGCGTGTGCAATGAAATTCTAAAAGCCGAGTTTGTTCGCATATTGTAATTATGGATATCTGATTGTAATTGCAGTTGATTCAAACCTTTTTTCTTTCATAGTCACCAAACAATTACAAAGAATGAAGCAACTGTCTATTATTCACGTTAACAATAGCTTTTATACATCTCTTTTGAATTTTAAAAATTCTGTAAACATGAAATCTACTGCCCCAAATTATAATGTACTGTCGTTTATAATGGAATAAAAACTTGAATAGTAAATCAATCTAACTGTATCTAATGGATCTTCCAACAAGAGGTGTCATTTTAAATTTCGCGCCATTTTTGAACTCTTAACATACAACTGTAATTGCGATGACATTTGACAAGTAAAAACTAGGAGATTTTCAGATATGGATCGATACACACTCGCACAACGCGTTGAAATAGTGAAAATTCACTAAAAAATTGTGAAAATATCGCGGATATTGTGTTCCATTACTAACCTCAGAGTTTGTACTTTGGATTAAAATAAAAATATAACCACTTTTTACGTTTTTCTGTTGATTTAAAATGACACCTCTTGTTGAAAGACCCCACATTTTGATTGATTGATTGATTTTCTACCAGAGCAGGGTTGGTCTTTGCATCCCTAACCCTGAGGCTTAGTAGCCTATTATTCCTGCTTCGGTTTCGTTTTACTTGAACAGGTTAGTTCCCTCGATCAGGTTTAAGGGCCTACGTAGTAAATATTAGATCAATTGCGTTTCTCATAGCGAATCTGTGCTGAGCTAGCGCTGCACGTTTGAAAATAATATGAGGAGCTGTTTCCTCCTCCTCATTGCAAAGTCTACATAAAGGTTCATCTTTGTATATCCCCATCTTATGCAAGTGGCTTCTCAAACAGCCATGTCCTGTTAGTAAACATGATGCTGCCCCAACCTGTTCTTGCTTAATTCAAGCAGGTCAGCAGTCAGATGTTGCGACGGTCTTCCCATCATCCTTTTGCTACCCTACATTTTAGTTCTCAACTTAGATAATCAACGTGGAAATTTAATGAGGAATCGATGTAAACACCCAACAATTTAACAGTTTTACTTCTTTGTTTAAAATTTTATTTTTTGAAATTACGTTGTACCATTCTCCTACCTTGTTTATTCGTGACCTTTCTTTATACTTGAGCCCAGCTGATGTCAATTGTATAAGAAACACCGTTGTATCATCCGCAAATATAGTCGTTTCGAATATATCCAAATTAATACCTACATACATCGTTGACATATTGAAAGTAAAATTGGTCCTAACTTAGAGCCCTGCGGTATTCCACAAGTTATATTTCGTTCATGCGACTGTTGCTGCATACACAATTACATGCGTTAGTTAAATCTACGTAGTAATATATCAAATCTAAAGTTGAAGCTTGTTAATTAAATCCATCCATAATTACACCTACCAGTTTACAAATGGCATTTATTGAATATCAACCAATACCTAAAAATGGTTTTACAAATTTTTGTTTGTTTGTTGAACTGGCTACTTCAGGATACTGATAATAAACCAAGGATCTTGGTGGTACTTATTATAGATTTTTGGTCATGATAAAAATGTTATATGTACTTTTGTTTGTTAACTTTAATTGGTGTTGGCGATATACTGTTATGGGTCTTTTGATACTTTCTCGGGGAAATTTGAAATATAAAATTATTTAAGTGGGATCTTATTTTAAATTTGCAATTACTACTAAAATTCAAATTAAAAGAAACAAAAAGTATCAAAAAATTACTAAATCGAAGAAATAATTATATCGTTTTTGCAAAATTTTGATTTTAAACAATCGCCAAATTCAAACACTAGTAGCAGCTATATTTTAAAATGATTGTATTAAATGTTTTTCAAAATTTTAAATTATTGACCAAAAATGTTTAAATCTTCTACAGTCTTTTCAAAATAAGTTTACCGAATTGATAATATTTCAACCGAAATACTGGATAACACGTTTCTGTCACTTCAACAAGTTATGCTGGAAGCAATGAAGCACGATGGCTATAATAATTTTAAACTCACTCATATAGGGAAAGCAAAGCTTTGAAGCCAAGATAACCTAGCTACAAGTTTAGAATGCAGTAATGAAATTATTGAAAAATTTAGAATCTATCTGAACACATGAAATGAAAATTGGGAGTAATATTTTTAATCCATTGTTTGATTTAATCTTGTTTTTTGATAATAAATGTTGCGTTCTATATTTATTTTCTTTTCCTACTATTATTATGGGACAGAGGGAGTATATTTTATGTGTTTGATTAACCATAAATATTTGTTAGAACAATTGTTACGAAGCTAACTGTTGATCATTACATTTTAGTAATTTTAAGAGAATTATTTTACCCAGAAAATAAAGTTTAGAAACCAGCTAAAAACAAAAAATTCACGAAATGAAACAAAATAATTTGTATCCGTAGCTTAGATATTATTTTTACTTCCCAATTCGAGCAGCTCCGTCTTATTTTCAAGCTTTTTTTTTAAGTGTACAACCTGCAACATATTGTCTGTCTACCTGGGATCACAATGAACAGAAGGTAAAGGGTTACGTGTTAACAATTTTGAATAGATCAGTATCTGTTATTGGAAACTATTTCTCTAAGGTTAAAATTAAAGTTTATTACTCACAACATCTACGTGAAAAAAAACGTGCCTGCTTTTTTATTAGGTTTTAATTTGATAATGAATCTTGTTAACTTAATTTTCAAGCATAAACACTATCGCAGGGTTTTACAATTTCGATTAAATTCCTCCAAACAACTTATTACAGCTCATTCCCGTTCATTTCGAAATAGAATGCTCAATAAATCGTCTTCGCATTGTATACAAATTAGACATTATCCATTTTCATCCCACAATGCCTGGAATAATAGGTAATTTTTCTACAATACAACCTTCCACAGTTGGCCTTAACTTGTTCGCTTCGTCTGTCTATAGGGTAGGACGGAATATACCTGTTTCTCACAACTCTAAGCCCATAAAACCACTCGAAAGATGCGTTTGTATACATAAAGAGATAAAAGTTTTATTTATTTTTGTTTACTTCGAAGCGTAAAAGATTCTGTTGCATTTATATACAAAGCCCTTACGGATATCACGGAAAAATAAATAAATATACACACAAAGCGGAAAAGGTGGAAAGATGTATGTATAAATGGAATTTTGATTTGTGTATTTATGAATTACGTTTTCATTACAGATGACGAATGTAGGTCCTGGTATAAATCAAATCTTAAATTAAATATTATTTTAGTAACCTGCATCTGTCGTAAAGTTAATTTTGATCCTCCATTACTGGTTCTGAGTCATATTAATAAATTCTCAACTTTATGCAATCGACTATAAATTAGGAGGATATAAATAAAAATAACGTGGATATAAAACTATCAAAATTTAGTACGTAATCTTTAAGATTTTATTACGTTATTTAGATATACTTACGTATACAACGTTATTCCTGAGGTATAATAAATTTATTATACACGTATCTTTTATATATTTCTATTTAATTTCGTTCTTTATTTTTTAGAAAACGTTCCATACTCATTTAGAGATAACCTACTATTGTAAAATGTGTTTTAAAAAAACATACACATTTTTTATCACTATGACAACATTAATATTGACCTCGGCTGTAAAATGGTTTTGTTTATTCGTTGATAAAAATAATGTAATCTTTTGAATATGGAGTAAAATTTTATAGGGACCAATTAAGATAAGGCCCGCATATTAACCTTGATGTGCCCAAAATCTGGATATCATTACTTATTGTTAATGTTTTAGCTGGGTTAAATACATCAATAAATCATTTTCGGGAAAATACATTGCTTATATTAATATGTTTATCTATACAGGTGTCCCACGAGGAACTGCATCGATCGACATATGAAAGAGTATACGTTGGCAAATTCTGAAACCTTGGCTGTATGCTAAAACTTACGTATGCTATTAAACTAAACTTTTTCAATTATGAAAGAATAAATAAGACGGTCTATTACTCACAAAAAATTCTTTAATGTCTATTCCATCCGCTTCGAGCGATCGCTCATCCTCGGGCTAGCTATAAGGATACCAGAAAATGAATACAAACTGCACTAAATTAGTCTAAATGAATTATAAGATATGATAAATATTGAAATATTTAACAGGACTTATCGTAGTTTCGAAGCTCGGATCAAGGAACACGTCAGATGTTTGCGATCAAATTCGTCTGGATTTTCGCATTTTGCACAACACTTAGTGAATAACAACCACAATTTTACAATAGACAATAACTTTGTAGTATTGCATCTTGCCAATAAAGGTTATTACTTGAACAATCTCGAATCTCGAGATTATGAGACAACAATCTAACAACCAAAGTAACTATTTAAAAACTGCAAATACAGTTTGAGTCCACGCCCACTTTTCAGATATTATTCGAATAGGTTTCTCTGTCATAGACGTTCTTCCTCTTTTGCATTTGAGAACACCTCTAGTAGAGGGCACTATTAATAACAACTTTACTTTTAAATATTATATTAATAAAAAATTTGTATGTACTTTACAATTATTTTAATTTAATTTTTGTATAATTTGGTTTTTAATATGCTCGTCCGGTGTGGTGTACCTAATATCTTTTATCTATAGACAAATCCTACTGTATATAAATTAAATTGTAAGTATCACCAATATTTAATTTAATCAATTTCTACATATATAAAATATAAGAGAAAAGAAACTACAACACCAGTCAGATTTTTACAATTAATTTTACAAATTAGATTTATACAAATATTTCAATATTTAATTTGTACATTAAATTCATATCTTTCTCTTAAATCAACAAAGAATTCTTATCATATCTTATAATTAATGTAGATTAATTTAGTACAAGTAATTTTATTATTATTATTATTATTATTATTATTATTATTATTATTATTATTATTATTATTATTATTAAATGGCTTTGGCGGACGCCACTGGCACAAGTAATTTTAGTACAAGCCACGGTCTAGAACGGCATGATTGTGTTTATTGGCGCTAGGGGGCGCCGGGAGATATTTTCAGTACTGTTGTGGACATTGCGGGCATAAATGGAGAGGTAGACATAATGCAGACAGCAGAGGAAGAGTACTCGTGGCTGTGCTGATGACGCCGGGTAGGCAGAAACATGTCCGTGTGCTAGTGCTTTCTTCTCTCTGTTCGCATTATGTTTGCCGGGAGTAATTCCACCAATACCATAAGATATATTAGCATTATGTTTGGTTTTGTCACTGGGCATTTTTTTCATGTGTATAACCATGTTATTTTTTTTATATAGATCGTCATTAAATGCAAAAGCGTCTTTTATTTGAGAACACAATTCATTGTAAACATTTCAAAACCTCTTCACTGAATAGCAATTATGAAAAAGATTTCTTCCCATAAAATATGTTTTTACCTATATGCAGGGTGAGGTAATAGTGCGAGATTCTTCGATAGCACCTTTATCGTTGGTAATAGAAAAAAATATCCTATACAAAAATTATAGATATACATTAGTAGCATACGCTAAAATTATGTTGATATATACAACGTGAACCAAAAAAAGTTACATATCAAAGTTATCTTTAGTGGAACATTTTAAAAATTTTAATGTTTGTTATCTAATTACTCTGATTCGAGACAATAAGTCTAAGATGCAAAATATCTCAAAAAGGACTAACTTTAAGTATAGGGAAAGCTTTACACAATTAACGTAAAATATTATCAGCAATCCAAAAATTAAAAAATATACAGGCTGTTCTGTTTAAAATAACGACGAAAACGTCACTTGTTCTAAGTGGAAATATCCCTAGCTCTAGAGGCTACTTAATACCCAATGTACAAAGCAAAATGTCAAATATTATACAAACTATAGTATTTTCTGATATACAGAGTGTTCCATTGAACAAAATTGATATGTAACTTTTTTTGGTTCACCCTGTATATCTCAAAATAATTTTAGCGTGTGCTACTAACGTATATCTATGATTTTTGTATGGGATGTTTTTTCCTATTACTAATAACAAAGGTTCTATCGAAGAATCCCGCACTATTGCCCCACCCTGTATATCATGTATTTCATAAATGAATTCTTATAATATTTTATATTTATAGATTCGAAAATCGTAAAATGTACCAAATTTTAAGTAATTTCATCAAAAATGTATTTACACTTTGCAGTACAGCAATGTACCAAATTTAGTACAATTGTACAGAAACGGCAGCTCTGACTAGGAATCTCGGGCTACAGAATGCCGACCATGCAAACACGTTGCCGGGTATTGGTTTGTTCACGTTATATGTCAATACACCTTGCCCATAATGTGGTTGCAGTTAGTACGCATGCGCAAATTTGAAACCAGAAATATATCTTGGAATTCCTCTGAAAGTTTGATAACGGTATATTAGTATTCTTTTCATCTGATAGTTTCTTGCTGCTATGGAAAGAACATCACATCGAATCCTGAATACGAATCTGTTAATAAAATTGCCATTTATAAAAATATGGTACTAAGAATACCACAGTTAAAAGTCATACGATTCCTGGAAAACCTATCCAAGATTAATAGAGTCTAATTAACTATCTCGCTTTGTCCTTGCAATTATTTACCATCGAAAAAGACATCAGACATTCTAAAATCTGGGAAAATAATCATCTGTTTCTAAAAATCGTACATTTCGAAGCACCGAAATATTTCAAATATCTTCACAACGCAAAGAACACAACACAAAAAGAACGTAAAAATTCACCCTTATTGAAATATCCAGTTTCTGTTAAGGTTGCCTTGTTCTTGTCTGAAAGTCTGTTGGTAAAATCGGCTATTATAACCAGTTTTAAGTTTCTATCTTTTTTCTCGTGTCGTTCCTCTTTTTTAAACTGCTTTTATTACCTTTTATTCTTTATAAATAGTTCGGAAACGGGTTTATATAATGTCTATGGCCGCTTCTCCGAATGTCTTGTATACTTTGTGTTATTGCATTTATCTGGTTCGGCCGTTGAAGAAAAAAAGCACTCGTGGAAAACGTTAAATTGTATATTGTTTATTTCTTCCTGATTTGAATAATGTTTGTCGGTTCCCATAGTAAATATTCGCATACCTTTGTAGTAGTTTGCTAACGTTAACATAACGTTTTTCTTGTGGTAATCTGTGCGATCTTTAATGAAGATACTAACGCGTTCTTTCCTTTATGCGCGTAGGTCTGAGAAATTAAGTGAATACATTATGTTTGCGGATAGTAAAAGCTGTGTGTAAGGAATTTCTAGAAGTAATAATATCAAAAAAATAGGTAAATATTAAATTACATATACATATAGGATGTCTCAAAAGGAACTGTAACCATTGATGATTCCCAATAAATAGTAAAATCAGGTAAATAATCAATATTCTTCAGAAATAAGAATAATTACGTAATTACTACAATAGAAGGAATAATGTTGTTGATATTATACATCGCAAAATTGTAAATAATTATTAAAGAAGCCTAAATACTAGTAATTTTCTTGATAATTTGATTATGTTTGGTCAATATTGGGGAATAAAACAAGGAATTAAAGAATATTACTAAAACGAAAAAGTGATTATCTGGGTTGTTTTTAATTCAATAAGCACAATAATTTTCCTATAAATTGATAAGCAGGCTACTCCGCAAATAGATATAATTACACAGCAATTTGAAAAGAGGGATCTGTCAATAAACATAGCGGTACTGTGGAATTTTCCTTTCCATTAATCAAGTTTATATGACTTCTTTGCTACTGTAGGATTTACTATATTGAAACAACTTCAACTGCCTTGAATGTGCTGCTATACAGTCCCTGGCCGAATTACTTGAAACACTCAATATTTTGTAGTTTCTTCATAATAAAATATAAACTATACATGTATTATATTTTTTATTTATAAAATATATTGTAAAAATATGTAAATATTAAATAAGTAATTAATATTTAGTCCATAACCCATGATTTTTAATAACACCCTTAATTCTTCGGGGCATACTTTCAATGCAAGATAGGATTGTCTCTTTTATATCTTCTCGTTCTCCCATACATCCTTTATATTCTTCGTTAATATTTCCTTTGTAGGGTTTTCTCTTTCATATACCTTACTTTTTAGTCGATTCTATACGTTCTCGATGGGATTGAGGTCCGGTGAATTTCCGGGCCAACATAAAAGAGGTATGTGATTGTCATCAAAGAATTTCTTAACCTTTTTTGCCATATGGCAAGGAGCATTATCTTGCATAAATATACGCCCTGTCGGTATGCGACGTCCCGGCTTAAAATACGGTAATAATTTTTTTAACACATTTATGTACTGCTCTTGACGCATTGTACCTTCTACAAAATACAAAGGGCCGGGTCCGTCTCCACTAATCACTCCCCAAATCATTACCTGCGGAAGGTGTGTTACAGTTCGAAGAGCCGTGGACTCTGTGAGACGTTCGCCAGGTTGTAAATGAACAAATTATGCTCGCTGCACTAACACACAGAGCGAGCATTCGTCACTAAAGAAAACCTATTAAATAATGCAAACATTAATTCAGTAAAAATCATGTTAAGTTATTCACCTTTTTCCAATTCTCGTCTGTGAAATGTCGATATTCTCTTGCAAAGTTGAGACGAGCAGATTTCATTTTTTCTGTTAAACGCGGCTTTTTTACAGGTCTTCGGCCCATTAGGCTATTTTCGCGCAATTGGCGCCTGACAGCTCTGCTCGAAATCTCTATTCCTCTCTCTTGTAAATTTTTTTGAATCATTTTAATTGCAGCAAATCTATTGCTCAAAGCCTGATGAACAATTTCACGGTCAGATCTCTTCGAAGTTTTTCTTTTCCGACCGCACTTTGCCCGTCTTTGTGTCGATGTGCTAGCTCCTTCGTTTAAATTTCTAGCTAAACGCGATAGAGAAGAAGGAGATACTTTCTGTAATTTTGCAATTTCTCGTTGTGAATGTTTGTTTGATTGTAGAATAGCTTGTATAGCGGCTTTTTGTTCACTTGTTAAATCTTTCCCGGGCATTTTCTGCAAAGAACTCAAAATATTTCAATTTTTTTCAAATTCCAAATAATTAATTATTAAGAGAGAGATAGAATAACAATTTTGCCTTTGCAATAACGATATATCAACATAAAACACTTAACGATACACCACAACTTAGCTTCTATACGGTTATGACGATATATTTAAAAAAATATCGATGCATTCTCAAAACTGTGAACTCGCTAAATGTAAGTTGATAACTGAAATATTTATATATACGTACTTTACTCTTCTAAATATCATTTCTCTGGTACTTTTATTTATTGATACAATAATCTAGTCCCCCTATAAACGATCGGATTCAAAGCAAAAGAATATCACTATAATAGGATGGGAATTTCCAAGTGAAAGGGTTGATTTATGACATGTTTCAAGTAATATGGCCAGGGACTGTAGTTATAGCTATTCATTATACTCATTTGACCACGCAATTATTGAATTGATTTTAAAAATATCTGGCATTATTTAACATTTTACCAAATTACCTGAGTTTTATTTTATATCTACCAACCTTCCACTTTCAATATGCATTTTCTCTATTGTTTCAAAGAAAATGTTGGACAAAATCACTGTTACCTGTCTCTGTCACGGGGGTGTTAGGAAGTTAATCTATCCTCAGTCAACCATGATCTTAGGGGAATGGCTAAATAACTTGTCCTCTCCATATCCTATTTGATGAAATATTTTCTTACAACAATTTACAGTATAAATTCAATTGTATCTCAGTCGTAATATTGAAAATTAAATATGCCTGGTAAAGAAATTGACGCGTACGCTAGGAAAAGTCATCGTTTGGGGGTTGTCCGTAATGTCAGAAGTCAAAGTACCATAGAGTCAGACAATATTATGCTATTTTTAGAATAAAGATGATTAATTGAATTTTAATATCAAATTATAATTCGAAAGCTATATCATAATTGACATTGATCAAACAATCGCTATCGCGAACAAAGGAATCAAAGGACGCTTATAATTTTCTCAGTTTGATTCGACCCACCCTTGTCTTATCACGTGTTTGGCCAAGTGTCTTGTGAATTTAAGTTTCTAGTGCTTAAATTCAACGTTAATTACGAAGTGAGAGTCAAGTATGATCATCCAAAAATATGTCTTTGAGTCTTTGAGAACTCGTAACCACAGAGATTATATTTGAAACATCACAATTTGAGGTTAGTTGTCTCTTTTCAAATTTAATTCTTGTAAAACGTAAACATTCGGTGTTAATTTGTATTTAGACTGCCGAAGGAGTGTCTAGGGACACTCGCGGACCTATAGACCGTAAAACTAGTTCATTAAATTCGATTAACCAAATCATAAGTCAAGTATGCACTAATTAAAGAATATATATGGTTTCCACCGGTGAATACTGAAATAATCGATATTTCCTTGATTTTACCGATGTAATTAAATCTGATTAATGAAATCAAAATCTCAAAACACCGGTAGGACTCGAACCTACGACTCCCGTTTGTTGAACAAGCAAAATTATCAATAAATTAATTATTCTTGACAGAAGTAAATATGAAGCAGAGTATCGTTGATCCAGGGAATTTTTTGTTACCAACCTTGGAACACTCCTTAATGATAATTATGTATAATCATATTATATGTTGTTTTAATTATCGATACACTAAAAGCCAATTCTAAATTAAAAGACTGTAGCTATACTTAAGTAATTTGTTTATAAGTTTGCTACAACAATCCAAACTATCATCTTATTAGATGATTGATCGCTTACCAGCGATTGAAAATATTTATCTGAATAGGATTACTATAACATCATATACGTGTTAAGATGAACACATGTACAACATACATATCTAAAAACATCAAAATACCTACAAGATCTCTAAGCACATCAAAATTTTATCGCCCGTATTAAAATTTTAAAAACCGACGCTTTCCTCCTGAGGAAGCAGTTATAAAAACGTGAATAAACCGTTTTGGAGGATCGTTACAATGTTCAATAATGACATGATTTTAATTAAAACTTACAATAAATAAACAATTTTAAAACTAAAGGCCTGAAATGGTCGTAAAGATTTTACGATCGAAATATTAAAGTCCAGGGCGTTATATTTTTATGTCTATCCGATAATATCGTCTCTCTTTTTCGGTGTTTTCCTTTTTAATACGCTCCTCAATTATAATTTAATATTTGCCTCCCTCCTGTTTTCTTATTTATGACTCCACATGAGCCATGCTGAGATGATTACGCGATTAGGAAAGTTATTGCCTAAATAATTAGAATCAAGTGTTTCTGGTTCTAAAAATAATTGTGCCCAGGATAAACAGTTATATGTTAATTTTCTATTTACTTAAGCTAGATCTACAGACATAAAAATAAATTGAGTAAGTGAATTACATGTTTTTATGGAGCAGATAATGCAACGTTGGCCACCCTCTAATTTTATGCCTGCAAGCAAAGTGAAGTGTGCTAAAATGAAACTACATTCTTCCTTATCTGCGCATCGTAACCAGCAATCTGCGAAATGAAATTACTTTTCCCATTGTGTTCTTTTTGTTTAACTTTGCCTCTTTTGATTGTGTGGATTGAGGCGCCTAATATTTTTAGATTTAAAAAATACTAGGCACCTACTGCCCTTATATGTAATTGTGTTCCTGCTTGTATATAAATAACTTTAACATTAAGTGATGTCACGGCCCTGAACTGTTGCAAAGTGTTTGTCTTTACTATTGACTAACAAGGAAACACAGGTAAGTGCATCTCACCGATTTAAATGAATCTTTGTGGGTTTACCATTCTCTGCAGTAACTCCAAAATTTATCTTTGGTGTTCTTTTTTGTTCTTCCTTAATTATCACATATTTTGTCTTTCTCTCATTTAGTTTTAACCCCTCTCATTTCCTTTCTTTTCCACCTTGTTTATTGCGTTTATTAAATTGTTCTTGTTCCTGGTCAAAATTACAATGTCATCCGCATATGCCATAATTTGTACTTCCTGATTATATAACGTTCTACTTGTTAATATTCCCGTATCTCTGATTAACTTATCCAGCACTATATTGAAAAAGCTTGTTAACAGTGGGTCACCCAGCCTTAGACCTTTACTTACTTTAAATTTCTTAGATATATTACCATTCACTTGAACTTTATAATCTGTTTCCTTCAAAGTCATTCTCACTAAATTTATATACTTGTTTGATACTCCTAACTCATTCATTGCTTCATATACTTTTTCTCTTTTCACTGTGTCATAGGTTTGCTTAAAAGCAATGAAAACCATATGCAGCGGTAACCTTTGATCTATACCGTTGTCTAATATTTGCTTCAATATGAATACTTGATCAGTTACCGACCTGTTTTTTCCGAAATCCGCATTGGTACTGCCCAAGTCTTTGCTCTATTATCTCTGTCAGTCGATTCTTTATTGTTATTGCTAGAATTTTGTAGGCCACATCTAGTATTGCTATGGGTCTATAATTTTTGCAACTAGTTACATCTCCCTTTTTGTGAATTGGGTGGATTGCGGCTTCTTTCCATCTGTTTGGCATAATTCCTTTTTCCCATATTTCCATTATTATCTGATACAGTGCTACTTCTAGTTGGTTCCCACCACTTGCTACCATTTCAGCCGTTATCTGATTTTCTCCCGGTGCTTTGTTATTTTTAAACAACTTTATAATTTCTTTCATTTCTTGCCTTGTAAATACTTCTTCCATCTGTGTTGTTGATTTCTCCGTCTTACAGTCTTCGATATTGTTATCCTCCACTTTATACATTGTTATGTTCAATGTTTACATCGGAAATCAGCTGTCAGTCTCAGACGTATTTATTATTATTCAGGATAGCCACCCGATAGTAATGAAATTCCCTCTAGCGGTGAAAAAGCTAATTTTGAAAGCCACAATTTTCCCCCCAAGCCGGCTGGCCTTGGAGTGTCGACGTAAAATCATTAATTTAAGTCCAGAGAGTGACGATCTTAGTTGAACAAGGACAAATCCACTCTTATTTTTATTCTCCTAATTTCACAGCTCTTCAAAATTAATGTAAAATTCTCCTATAACATCTTTATTTACGTCAAGAAGTTTTTATATTTTTAGGTTTGTCATGAAGGATTGTCTATCACACAGTCGTCTAATTGAGTCATTGAGTAACGTTACCACATTCATTCTCTCATGCTACGGCTAAAAATAACTTCATTTATTAAAAAATTCCTCGTGAGATTATATTTGGATAGATAACATCAAAATTTGCTGTTGAAAGAAACACTATCGCGATTAAAATAAAGGAGATGAGGGACGCTAATAAATTAATCGTTCCTGGTATAAACTTGCATCGAGTTAACTAGCATTTTGGCCGCGGTCTCAATTTAAAGTGTTCAGTAAAACAATTAGAAAGTAAATTCAAAATAGAAGAGAAGGTTCAAGGTTAGAGGGGCAGATTTCCTGTAAATGGCATAAAGATCAAGGATAGTTTACCTTTTCAATTTTAATATTTGTTAAGTTCCATTTATTAATTTAAAAATTCATAAATAATTGCCAAAAGAGTATCGAAGAATACTCCCGATCCCACAAACGAGTTAAAAATTTAATCAATTGACAAAATTTCAATTTTCCCTGACATAAAACATTTCAATATATCATAAGAGCGAGCGTACTATGATCAGCCAGCATAATCTGCATTTTTCGAAATTTCGAGAACGAAGTCGTGTCTTACACCTGTACGTGAACGAGTACGCCATTTATAATGTGAGCAAGGTGTTTTCGGAAACGCGAGAGCGAAGTCGTGGCTTGCACGTGTACGTGAACTAATACACCATTTATAACGTGAGCAAGTTGCACAAATGAATTTGCGTTTACGCAATTTTGTCAAGCAAATGACATTTCACTTTAACACAACACTCGTTCAGATGTGCCGAGTTCGTGTAAAATCGGATGATTATATATATATATATATATATATATATATATATATATATATATATATGATCATCGCATATATATATATCGGTATATACTACATTTGCCACCAAATATTATTTGTGTAAAAAAATTCATAACTAATGTGCTATATTTACAGTAATGAAGAAAACGCGCAGGTGGTTATCAAATAATTTTATTAATAAAATGTGAGTATAAAGTTTACTGGCAACTGTTTAAAAAGTATGTTAAGAAATACATTACGATGTGTATTGCATATACATAGTAAGAATGATAGCCAATCCGTGTTGAAATGTTGAAAACGAAGGAATTGCTTGCACCATGCAAAACGAATAGACGCAGGCTTGCCGTAAATACCTCATTCTTGTATATTTTCTGCATCCTTCGGCAAGCAGAATCTTACACGATATTTAAAAGAGTGGGTATTTTCTTATATCTTTCAAAGGCCTTTGACCGTATTATCCTTTTAGTTCTACTGACGAAACTGTGGTTTATGGGATTCAGAGATAAGATACATGATCTCTTGAAATCATATCTAGCAGATCGATTGCAAGCTGTGAGGGCGGCCTACAACGGTGAGTTTATTTAGTCAACGTGGTTAAAATCAGAGAGAGGAATACCACGGAGTCCCATTCTAGGGCCATTCCTTTTTCTCTTATACACGAATGGTTTACCATACGTAACTCAGCACGGTGTCAATATGTTTGCAGAACACAAACGTCGAGGAAGATGTAATCAACGTGTTACACTCAATGGAAGATTGGTTAATCGCTAATAACCTCAAATTAGAAATATACAAAAAGCAAATATACTGAAATTTGGTCTTAGAGAATCTGAAAACAGCACTAAAATATGGGAATGCACAAGTCACATCTGTACCGCAGGTAAAGTTTTTAGGCTTACAATTGGACAGCACACAAAATTAGAAGGAATATGTCAATGTACTACTAAGATTGCTGGAATGGTATACGCCCTGAGGATGATCTCTTCAGGGGTCCAAATTGAATCAGCCTTGGCGTATCATGCTTACGTCGGTTCAAGGTTAGCGTACGGAATCGTATTTTTGGGAAGTTCTGTGGACGTCAAACGTATTTTTACTCTTCATAAATCTTGTTCAAGAAGCATCTTCCATCTGAAGGAAGGAGAAACATGCATAGAATTTTTTAAGAAATTCGACATACTTACCTTGCCTAGTGTTTATATATACGAAAGTTTTGCTAAAAAGTACTACAGTGACTTAATAAGATCTTACGAGGCTAACCACGGATACAGCACTCGCGAGTGTTTAGAAGGAAGTTCTCGAATTCCGCAAACAAGTTTCGAGACAGTGCACGAAAGTGCGGTTATCCAAACTTTGAAAATGTAT
This sequence comes from Dynastes maya, assembly GCA_029619315.2. Lineage (NCBI taxonomy): Eukaryota > Metazoa > Arthropoda > Insecta > Coleoptera > Scarabaeidae > Dynastes > Dynastes maya. The sequence goes on from JAROYE020000011.1 coordinate 12,592,706, forward strand.
AATCATCTTCCGCAGTACTACAAAACTCAAAATTTAAAGACGTTTAAGTATAAATTGATATGATATAAGAGAATTTTCAAGAAGAAATAATGTAATGTATGTAAGCTATGTATGTATCCATGCTCCTTGACGTATTTCATGTCTTTTTATTATTATCATTATTCTAGATGACATTGTAAATTTTGACTACTGGATTCCATATAATGTTGTGCATGGATTTTGTGTGGTTTTTACGAAAAATATTCTCTTCTTCTTCTTCTTCTCTGGCTCTCCTTATGCTCTAACAGGGCGTCGGAGGGTTGGTTAATGTTTATGTATCGTTCACTCATCTCTTCCATTCCTTCCGGTCCTTTGCCATCTGCCTCATCTGTTGTATTGCTTTCCCTTTCCTACTCCCAATCTCCTCGACCTGTTCCCACCACCCCATTCTTGGTCGACCTCTTCTTCTTTTCCCGTACCTTTTTACCTCCATCATTCTCTTCGTCATCCTATTCTCGTCCATTCTGACTACATGTCTGTACCAGTTCAGTTTCCTCTTTTCTATTCTTCCCTCTGTCTGACGGTGCTTGTTTTAGATGTCTTCTGATGCTTTCACTTCTCTATCTATCCATCTTTTTCACGCCTGCTATTTTTCTTAGATGTTTCATTTCTGCTGCATTTATCATACTTTCAAACTTCCTATTCATCACCCAGGTTTCTGACGCTTATAAGAGTGTTGGAATATAGATTGCGTTGTATACCTGTAATTTTATTTCCTGATTTATTTCCCTTTTTCCCAGTACGGTGTCGATTATTGCGTAATATATTTTCGATGCTTTCCTTCTCCTATTTGCTAATTCTAGCTCTAATTTTCCATCTTCTGTAAACATCACCCCCAAATACTCATATGCTGTTACGTTCTCTATATCTTTTTCTCTGCACATTACATACTTCCTTATACTGTTTTCTTGGACTTGCTGATTTATTATCGTACTCTTACATTTGTTGATATTTATTTCCAACTTCATCTTATCTATTTCATCCGTCCAAATGTCTACTAGTTGTTGCATCTTTCTCTAGTTATCTGCTATCAGTACAATATCGTCTGCGTACAGCAATCCTTCTACTTATTGGAGATAAACTTGTGAACCCTATCGTGCTTTGTAGGTGTTTTGTTCTTTTCTTGGTGTTCTTGAGAAGTCTGTTCATTATCATAATAAAGAGTAAGGGGCTCAGCCTAGCTCCCTGCTTGATTCCTCTGTTCATCTCGAATTCGTTTGATCTACTGCCGGCCATCTGTACCTTTCCTTTTACCCTATTATAAGTGCTTTTGACGACATTTATTAGTTTTTTCGTTACATTTAATTCTTCCATTGTTTTCTGTGGGATATTACGGTCTACTGAATCAAACGCCGCTTTGAAATCTATAAACATGATATATATTTATTTCCCAAGTTCATGATTCTTTTCAATTACCTTTCTCAATATACCTATGTTATCTATTGTGTGTCTCTTTTCCCTGAATGCCGATTGCTCCTCTTCTAATCTTCCCTCTACTTCCTTTCTTAGCCTTTCAATTATTCTTGTAGAAAGCTTAAATGCAACTGACGATAGGCATATGTCTCTGTAGTTTTCGTAGGTATGTTCATCACCTTTTTTGCGTATTGGTATTAGAAAAATATTCTCAAGATATAAATTATTGAAAATAACTTGTGACTTTGACTATCCCCCATAAAGTAATATAAATGGAGTCTCTTTTTATTAACGAACAGTTACTAATATAAATTATCAAAATGCTAGAATTCGAATGACAACTAAAAATACAGAATTCGAATTCTGCAAATATTCATATTATAAAATTAAGATAATAAAAACTAATGAAAAAGTCATCCTCATTTATCCCGATTTAATCTAGACCATTTTCACATCACACACTTACTAGGGAAATCTTGCAAGAAATTGTAGTTGTTCAATTTTTGAGAATGGTTGGCCATCAGTTTTCGGAATTTTTTTTAATACGGATATATTTATACTTTAATTTTTTTTGGTACTTCTCTAATTTATACAACTATAGTATACTATATCACCATTTCCGTATTTGTTTTTAATATTATGCTCTCTGTACACTTCACAATCTCACTTTAATTTAATTTGCAAATATTCTTAGAAAATCAGGTCATGTTGGAACTTATACGCTGCATATCTGGTTATCAAAAAACTTTGCGAGTTCCTTATTTATATATTCATATATAGTGTATCTGCATTTTCTCTAGATCAATATCCAGCTTCAATGGTAACGAAGAACCATATATCAAAATTTGAAATCCAGACAATTTTAAACTAATTTAAGACAACGTATCTCCAAAAACTTATATGCAATGCATCAGGATACAGAAGCGAATCTCTATATCAGAAAACGAGATATACGTAAGTATTTCAAGGAACAGAAATTGCTGAAGCAAAAATGGTACTCACACAAACAGACGCACACACCGTCAACAACATAGTATTATATACTTTGATGTAGTTTTTATAAAACTTCGACGAAACTTGAAGGGCTATAAATCCATAACTGTCTCTATTCGTTTTCCATTTTCCAATCTTCTCGAATACACGGAAGAAAAGGGACGGGAATGAGAGGTGGGTGAGATGACGCGTGGGGCAAGGGGAATGGGGTTCGGTGGAAAACGAAAAGAAAATGATAGACGAGGAATCTCAATTCCCTATCCACGTCACGTAGAAATATAATAGCTGGGGTCATAAACAGAGGAATTATTGGAAAATTCTTCTTTTGTATAGACAAGAACTTCTATACATGCCTCTGACCCTTGTATCTTTTCAGTTTTTCCGATTAATGGCATGGAATCCAGACAGATCGCAATATACCCAAATAAGCATTATGTTTGAACCCTCTGATAAGTTTTATTAACTGTAATTTTATTTCCCCTTGATTTTCTATCTTGTGGGGATCAAGAATCTTTCTTGAACAATTCTAGGTTATTATTTTTGATAGTGCTGCTAACCAAAACGTAAAATTTGTACGCTTGCTGTGTAGTATAGATGCACTACTACAACGTCTGGTTAGATACATACAACTGCATTTTATAATATCCACACCTAGTATAAGCTCGATCACTCAGCGAATGTAAACTCACTAAAAACATGTGTAAAGCTTCTAAATATAGACGCATGCAACCATACAATATACGAACGTATTAACGAAAGTATCAACGGTAGATATAGATTATATGTTACACACACTATCAATAATAATAAGGTCAACCTTATAATATTGACAATAACCTCAAATAAGTACCAAAACACAATTGTTTTTACATTTTACTAATACTAAACGATACCTGTATTTGTCTAAACGTTTTTAATCACCACCAGGCTAAAGCTACGACAACGACGCGGTTCCAACCCGGAAACCAAGAAAATAGTTTTTAATCACCATTAGAGTTTGTTAAAAAGGTAGTACCGGCAGTGGCGCACCGCATGAAAGTAGGTACGTAATATACAATATTAGTGAAAAATAATATTGTTACCTTTTCCTGTCGTCCTTATGTCCACTGTGGCAATTGGCAACCGCCCTAGTAAGCTGCGTAGAATTGCAACATCAGCAACGCTTCCATTGTCGATTCATTCAGCCGTCGACGGTGTTGTGAATACGTTGTCGTATATTTCCAGTGAAGTAAGATTTGCAAATGTCAGATATTCCTTTTCCTCATCTGGGCACTCTTGATTTTCAGTTATAGACCGAACCTTTTGTAAATCGGGATTTTCGTTAAAATTGCACCAAACTTTTGAGCAACATCGACTCTTATAGTGTTCGTCAAGTTTTCTAGAGCTGCTTGTAAATTGTTTATGCAATTTAATGCGTCTCGTGCAGATAAGTGACTGTGTTCTAATTGCCCAATTGCTTGTGCAACTTCAGAATAGTTCATGGAAATTTCATCTATTTGTTGTTGAACGTCCGAATTGGAAAAAAGTTGCTGACTATCTCGAACTGCTGCAGAATCATTTGAATCAAGTTTCAAAATGACATTTTTCACTTGTGAAAAAATAAAAACTTCTTTCGAATAGTTCCTGCTACGAGGTGACATGCATGTATGAGGCATGTTATGTGAAGAATAGTCGGAAAGCATATTTTCAGCATCCTATCAATTCTCAGCATTGTTGCGGCTCCGTCAGTAACGAACATTGTGACTTGGGTTCCTGTGATACAAAATTCTCTCAACGAATCGTTTATTATCTTGACAACAGTTTATGCATTAGTTTTCTGAATCCTTTTGCTGGATAACAACAATGAAGCTGGTGGGCCATCACGTTTTAAAGAACGCGCTGCAACATGAATGACTCTGTGTTTCTGAGCATCAGTTGTTTCATCCACACATAGGCAAGTTTTCTTATTTCTCAAATCGTCTTTTATACATTCCTTTACTGTACCTTGCACACGTGGCAAATTGTATATTTTTTATTACACATTGCAGTTCTACGCTAAGAGGTAGGTAACTTGTCTGAAACATTCTTTTGTTAATTTCGTAGATAGCGCTGTAATTGGTGAAAAAGGTTACCTTTATTTATTTTGGTGGAAACCCCCATTTCGCATTTTATCAAATTTCCATAATATGTTGTTGTTGTCTTTATTGGCTAATCGGAAAACACCAACATGTTTAATTAACTTTTGTCTAAAACATTCTTTTGTTAATTTCGTAGATAGCACTGTAATTGGTGAAAAAGGTTACCTTTATTTATTTTAATGGAAACCCCCATTTTGCATTTTATCAAATTTCCATGATATGTTGCTGTTGTTGTTTTCACTGGCTAATCGGAAAACAACATGTTTAATCAACTTTTGTCTTTTGTTAATTTCGTAGATAGCGCTGTAATTAGAAATTTGATAGAATGCAAAATGGGGGTCTCCTTTACAACAAATAAGGGTAATCTTTTGCACCAATTACAGCGCCATTTACGGAATTAACAAAAGAATATTTCAGACAAAAGTTACTTACTTTTTAAACATTTAAACATACGAGGTGTGTTACAAATATAATGAGACTGGCACCATTGCGAGCGATCTGGCAACGCTGTAGTTGTTCTCCCTCACTAGGCATGTTTGCTCCAGACGCTCAGTCCGAGTTTGAACTTCCTACTGTCACCACGTGATTTTTGAGAACGTTATCAGTAAAGTTGTGTTTTTGTTCTGTGTCACACAGAATGGAACAGCGGTATTTGGAGCAACGTTATGCCATTAAGTTTTGTGTCAAACTTGGGGAATCCGCGAGTGTAACTTTTGAAAAATTAAAGCAGGCCTATGGGGAACATTGCTTATCAAGAGCACAAGTTTTTCGCTGGCACAAATCATTTTTGAACCTCGCTCAGGGAGGCCTTCAACGTCAAAAACCAATGAAAACACCGAACGGGTGAGGGCTCCTGTGAGGTCATATCGTCGTTTAACAATAAGGATGATGGGTGACCAGTTACAATTAAACAGTTTCACCGTTCATCAAATTTTATCTGAAGAATTGCACATGCGAAAGGTCTGTGCCAAAATGGTGCCTAAAAACCTCACAATTGAGCAGAAGGACATTCGAAAAAATGTGTGTCTAGATCTTCTTGAAGGAATTGCCAAAGACCCCGATTCCTTCACTCGTGTGATCATAGGTGATGAAACCTGGATTTTTTAATACGATCCTGAGACAAAGCGACAAAGCCAGGAGTGCCACACTGAGAATTCTCCCCGACCGAAGAAAGCTCGAATGAGCAAATCAAATATCAAATCAATGCTGATTTGCTTCTTTGACAGTAGGGGTACCGTTCAAAAAGAATTTGTACCTCCAGAGCAAACTGTTAACCTAGTTTTTTACAAGGGTGTCCTTGAAAGACTCAGAAAAAGGGTGATTCATGTGAGACCAGGCATTGTAGACAAGTGGATGCTCCATCATGACAACGCCCCATGTCACGCGGCCATCTCCATCACGGAGTTTTTGACATCAAAAGGCATCCTTATGGTTCCTCAGCCCCCCTATTCAGCTGATCTCAGTCCTTGCGACTTTTTTTTCCCCTAACTTAAGAGTGTCTTAAAAGGACGTCATTTTGGGACTTTGGAGAACATCCAAAAGAATGTGACGGACATGCTAAAGGCCATACCGGCTGAAGCCTTCCAGCGCTGCTACCAAGACTAGGAACAACGACTCCGCCGATGAATAGCTGCCCAAGAGGCCTACTTTGAAGGGGATAATATTGTTATTTGAAAAAAATAAAAATTTTGGTAAATAAAAAATCAGTCTCATTAATTTTCTAACACACCTCGTATATTCAAACTAAGAAGCTACTGAGTATTCCCATCTTGCAGAATGTTTATCTTTTTTTTGCTCAAAAAGGATATTTCTCGAATATAAACCATTTTTATCAAATAAATTACGTTAAACAAGTGATAAATTAATTGTTCCATACCTTTGCTTTTCATAATGTCTAAAAAATTGTAGAAAACAGACATGAATATAACATTATATTAAGTTAAACAGTATTTGTAGGTATCACGTTTCTTAAGTATACCTCAAAATATAACCAATAACTCTCTACAACATTTAAGTATTGGTATTTTAGACTAAGACTTACAAAGAACATTCCATGGCTAGCTTTTTCATCCATTGTATTGTTTGTTTTAAAATAATTACACTAAGGTTGCACAAATAGTTAGGTATATTTCACTATTTGAAAAGAAAAATCGTTTTTGTGAAAATAAAATCTTTTCTTCTCCTACTAGACGTATCCGTCAAGTATAAAAAGTACATTAACTTCACTTAAATTGATCAGAATCACTCTTCTAACTCTATCACACGATTAATTCTTCCTTTATAAAACGTAATCGAATAAAATTCCTTTTCGATTCGAGCTCACTTGATTTTCGATTCATTTTACGTTCAATTCGCATTATTCGAAAATGATTAGTGCGCCGCCGTAGCTTCAAAGAGACCCGAATCCGGTCTAAATCTCAATGGCGGCGATATCGTTCTCAATGGTTTGGCGATTTTCGCGTATTATTACGTCTAATTCAAGTGAGCCGATGAAAAATGCAACGCTTACTAGACGACAAGGGCCGCGAGGGACCACCTGACCGCGCGCACCACAGATGGGGATCGAGAGAACGCAGCACCGCCGCCACCATCGGCCCAACTTGACCCCATTCAACTCGTATCAATTGAGACGAGGTCCTACATGAGGTGCAAATACATATACACTGTCGTTCATAAGTATATTCGTAAGTCGGGCTATTATACGTTTGGGCATTTTTTTAATACGTAAAGCAATATCATTTAATATACAGTATGTCCCCAGATTAAGTTTACAATAGGGAAAGAATCTGTATATTTGATTTTACAAAAAAAAAAAAAAAACAGAGGAAGAATTGTTTTTTGACTAAGCTTAAAGAAACAAATCTGCAATGGCAACTACAGTAATAAATTGGGCAATCAAATAAAAAAATAAATTATAATTTTTTTTTATTAAACTATTCAAATAAAAACCAAATATTAAATTATTTTATTAACTCCCTCCGTCGTCGCTAAATAATTAAATCCTCCGACGCAGCTCTTTAAAGCTATTCTGGATTTCTCTTATGCTATTTTTTAATATCTCGGCAACATTGGGTAAGTTTTCTGCAAACACTACTTATTTTGAACGTCCCCACAAATAAAAATCTGCAATTATTAAATCTGGGCTCCCTGAGTGCCATAAAATTGGACCATCCCTACCTATCCAACTATTACTAAATTTACGATTTCCACAGAAAAGTCTCGGTTAGTAACTTACTTTTGTCAGTGCTCTCATTTATCTAGCATCCTACATGTTTATTTTTCGAAAACCAAACTGTGTATCGTCTATATCTTCCGTGTATAATTTTCAGGAATATCTTGAGCGTGTGTGGTAGTGTGACTAAAGGTGGACGACAACCTTTCTTGGGGAATTACTGTTTTGTAGATCGCGTTGAAAAGATTTGAGTATATGCAGGGTTTCTTCATCAATGCATTTAATTAACTCAGCGGGTATGTCGTCCGGGCCTACTGCTTTTCCGTTCTTTGCATTTCTAATTGCCTGTTCTAGTTCTTCCATTATTATTTCCGGCCCTCTTTCCTCTTGTATTTCTTCTTGTGCTCCTCGACTATCGTCGAATAGTTCTGTTTTGTATTTTTTCCATCGTCTGAGTTTATCTTTGATGTCTGTAATGAGTTAACCATCAACATCTTTGAGTATTCCATTATGTGTTGTTAATTCCTTGTTTTTCTTGGGCATATTAAAGCTATCGTATTTTCTAACATTTTCTATTTCTCTGCATTGACCTGTTAACCACTTTTCCTTGGCTTCTCTTATCTTTACCCTTATTTTTCTCTGTAGTTCTTTATACTTCATGTCATTTTCCCCCTTATTTTTTCTTCTCTCCTCCATCAGTTTTAAGATTTCCGAAGATATCCACTGCTGTTTCTTATATTTATTTTCGGGCGTTAGAATTTCTTTGCCAGCCTTTAGTAATGCTTTCTTTATGTTAGTCTATTTGTCATCTACATTTTCTGATGTTCAAATTTCATCCTTTATTTCATTCAGTTTTGAGTTAACTTCTTTTAGTTTTTGTATTCCGTTTGAAAACAGCCTGTATACTTAGATATAATTTTATGTTATGCAGCATTTTTCACTTACTCTTCAAGATACACCTTTCCCGACACGCAGATTATATTATACCTATCTCGTCTTCCTAATAAAACTAGACATCCGATATGATGCAATAAAAAACGAAACCCTGCGGTTATACTATCAGCCACTGACAGCCAATAAATGCTGCGCGATTGATAAACTAGGAATCTCGCGTTTTATTAGGAAAGCAGATGTACCAACCGTACGTAGAAAAACTTATGTATATTCGATAAGAGATACCAGAAAGATTTGACGCACGGTTATAAAAAAGGAGCGTGGACGTCGATATCGGAAAAGAAAGCAATTGATTGAATTGTTGTTGAGAAATCCCTAGCTGGTCGCAATAAAATTATATTTGTTTTTGCTAAAGAATCGTAAAAGCCAAGAATCGCAAGCTAAGTGATGCTTAAAACAAGCCAGTAGGATTAGGAAACAGATAATTGTTAAGAAATGTACAAATTTTGAAAAGAGAAGGAAGAAATAGGGTACACAGTTTTATTTTTAATGTTTAAAGATCTGTAGTAATTAGTATTAAGTCTTCTAAAAATAATAATGATAAAAAGAACATTTGGAAAGTACAAAGAAATTTTTACAATTATAAAGCATCTTTTGCATAAATTTTACCTAGCACCAGTATTTTAATTGAAGATATAGATGTTTTCAAAGCTGTTTGATCTTATGCCTTGCTTCTCTGATGTTTCACTCAGTTGGAGCTGATTATGTGCAGTGCAAAACTGGTGGGTTGTAGCGAATCACTCCCACATTTTCAGAAAAAGCGTATGCGTATTGTAGAGCTTCTCAAATATAGAGTTGTTTTTAGTTTTACAAAATAGTTCTGTATATCTATTTCCGTAAGTGTAGTTCAATAGAACTGTGAACACTTTTTCATGATAAATGTAAAAGACGTTCGCTTTTTTAAGTTTATATAGTTATAATTATTTTAGTTATACCTAAGCCAGGCACAATCGGTCTTCGCAACAGAATCGGAACAGTCGCATTGGCCGCGAATTGTAAATAGTATATGTGTGACTCACAGCCGACAGAAGTGATATTTTGAAATCAATACCCCAGTGTAAAAAATAAAAGCTGACACATTAAAAATGTTTAGTAAATAAAGCGAAACATGCACACGTTGAAGTGTTCTTATTGCAATTTTTCTACAAAAATCTGTTGTACTTAATACCGTAATAATAAATAATAACATAATAAATAAGCCTAACTTCTTAACAGGGTGGATAGGATTGTTGAAAAACTTGCACCATCGGGTATGTTTCCCCATTTGTCTCGGTGAAGGTTGTTCGCTGTGAGGAAAAAATGTTCTTATATTTCGAGAAAGACAATGTCTACGGAAGTAACACAGGCATAATTAAAATAATCCTTAGAGTTAGATAATGAATCTGCTGATGCACCACCATACATGTCTTAATCTCCTATAATCGGATTTTTTTTAAGCACAGTCGAACTTTGCTATAACGTGACCGTTTTTTGCGTCGTTTATATCGTGTAGCAATGTATTAACTTCGTCCACGATTTCCGTTGATTCTACTAACGACAACCCAGTATTTGCAATTTTTCTATTGCGTCTAGTAATCGTTTATAATCGCTGCTAATACTTTTTAAATTTATTTCAACAGAAGTATCTAGAAATCATTTCTGGCTCTCCTTAATAGCTGTAGCTTCGTCAGGGTCGAATTGTAAAATCACAGATTTTACTTCTTGTAAATGTTCAGAGTAATTAAAAGCCGCTTGCAACCATGTTCTCCAACGCGTTAGAATCGGCTGTGGTGGTTCGCGAAAACCGGGACAAATCCTGTGAAATGCTCGAATCCGTTTGGAACATTTGAGAAACACTTTTTTTGTATTTGCTGTTAATGCATCCACCTCCGGATAACATTCTTGAATAGTTTGTACCACAAGATGTAAAGCATGAACTTTACACGTAACATGTAACAGTTCCTCACACTTTTCTTTAAGAGAACGGTCTACGCTGCATTGTCGCTGCTCCATCGCTCATAAACATCAACAGTTGACTAATTGACTTTTTTAGTCTTTTCCTAGCTAATAAGATTGCAAATTTCGGTTTAGCAGGATCTAGTACTCGTACTATAATATTCAAATTAGTTTTTTTTTTACAATCTGTCGTCTCATCAAGACATAGCCACAGCTGTTTATCTTTTAATTCTGCTTTGATCCTATTTTCTAGGTCTTTACGTATACTTGGTAGCTCTTCCCGTAACGGTAAGTTCTACTCGGGATTGTATGTACGCCAAAAATGTCGAAAGGCTTCTTTATCGAGTAAGCGAAACGGTAGACCACAAACAATAAACATCAAAAGTAAATCCAACTTAAATTGAGTTTGAGGTGGCACGCCATTTTCTAATTTTTGTGCTGTACACTATATGTGTTTTACAGTCCCCTTTGTTCCAGCACATTAAAGGTATTTTGCAAACTGTACACATTACTTTAGTTCCATTATAGTTCAAAACCGGAAATTCACTGATAAATTTAGTGATTTTATTAGCCAACGGTCGTTTATTTTCCCAATAATTTCATTCGCTGAGGTAGCCCGTGCCGATTCATCTGCATACATACGTCGCGTCGTGGGCGCAGCAATCTCACCTCTAACCTAGCGCGAAGCTCTCTGTGCCCGGTCTAGTTATATCCAAATAAGTATAACCAAAATTTGCATAAACATCCAAGTATATTCAAAATATATGTACACTACATGGATAATAAAATACCTTAAAAATTATGTACATTTTTACCATATTGTCTACTTTCTCAAAAATTGAGACATAAAGAGAACGTTAATTTTTTTTTTAATTATTTCTAATATTCTAATAAGCTATTAATAACAATATCCATATTTTTGTCTATTTTTCGATACAAAATTAAAAATTGTAAAAATTCTTATCCATAATCCCCTACAGTGGACCACTTTGCATAGCAATAAATGCATTTGGGGTGAACGATATGTCTACGAAATTCACGTCCACGATGAACATTGCTATTGTTAAAATTTGCTCCCAAATAAATATAAAAAATGGGCATATATTATCGAAAACGGTTGTCATACTTTCAATAAAATAGACAATTACATTTGATTTCAATGACGGTATCGATTCTGAAACTTTTAAATCTTAAAGTTTAAATTTAAAATTAAACCTAGAAATTTATATTAATAGGGAAGATAGAATCAGAATGATGGAGTAACACAACAGAATGCTTTGAAAATCCATAGAAATTGACAGTATCAACTTAGCTAATGTAAGTAATTTCTTATTAATTAATCAATTTTCCGGCTTCCGAAAGAGGTTCCAATAAAAAATTAGAAATGGAAGCATTGTCTTCGTTGGAAAATATAAGTTTACGTCAAATTAACGTTGAATGAAGAACTTGTTTTACTTTATTTTAATTATACTAGCACAAATGAACTTACGAACGTTAGTGTAGGTATAGGTCCACGATGCACATGCCAGCGTTTAGCTCTAGCTCGACCCATTGGACCGATTCACCATAATCTGATCGGCGGCCAACCTGATGCCGACTGTAGAGCCATCTGGTGTTGATATTAGGTTACCTTATACACCATATACCTACATGCAACCACCGTCGTCTTTACCGCTCCACCAGACAGCACTCTCTCACCCCATTAACCAAGATTGCTTTACGGCGACGGCGAGCCCGTTTTACCCTTGTTGTGCACCTTTAAAGCGGACTGTAAAAGCATCATGTTAATGGGTGTTGTCTACTGAAAATCGTCGATTATTCACTTCACCCGTGCAACTGGACGAATCTTTATTGTTATTAGAGTTATTTAAGGAAGCAATTGTGTGTTATCGTTGAAAATTCCTATCGACGATTAGAGAAATGGTTACAAATATATTTTTAAGGTAAAATGTATTTTCTGCACTTATTTTGATTGATTGAGTTCACTGAGTACACTTGAATAACGTTATAGACAAGAATTCCTTAAGAGAGCGTTCGAAATACTTTTCTAGTATAAGGATTGTTTCTGCAGAAATCACAAACTAGTCAGAAGCAATTTGATTAGCTAAAAAAAATCCAAAACTATTTTCTGACTGGTTTCAGGACTGATTGGCTCTGACTAGTTAGTGATTTCTGCAGAAACATATGGGCTATAGTTTGGGCGAAATTGAAAACGTACACATTATTGAATTTTGTTTCCACACGTAATACTCATTATTTCCGTCCAATTCATACAAAAGATGCCTATTCAAAACTGGAATCTAGTTATTGCAGCTACAAGAGTAGCTAGCAAAACAAATTAGAGAAAAGAAAGTAAACACTACAATTACATATGGAAAGTGCAGCTATGTATGTTAATACAGAGATTTTCCAAATACACAGTAAACTAATAAACCAACTAAATAGCAAAAGAAAGATATACAGTCCCTGGCCAAATTACTTGAAACACTCAATATTTTGTAGTTTCTTCATAATAAAATATAAACTATACATGTATTATATTTTTTATTTATAAAATATATTGTAAAAATATGTAACATATGTAACTATAAAATAAGTAATTAATATTTAGTCCATAACCCACGATTTTTAATAACACCCTTAATTCTTCGGGGCATACTTTCAATGCAAGATATGATATCTTTTATATTTTCATCGTTCTCCCATACATCCTTTATATTCTTCATTAATATTTCCTTTGTAGGGATTTCTCTTTCATATACCTTACTTTTTAGTCGATTCCATACGTTCTCGATGGGATTGAGGTCCGGTGAATTTCCGGGCCAACGTAAAAGAGGTATGTGATTGTCTTCAAAGAATTTCTTAACCCTTTTTGCCACATGGCAAGGAGCATTATCTTGCATAAATATACGCCCTGTCGGTATGCGACGTCCGGGTTTAAAATACGGTAATAACGTGTTTTTTAACACATTTATGTACTGCTCTTGGCGCATTGTACCTTCTACAAAATACAAAGGGCCGGGTCCGTCTCCACTAATCACTCCCCAAATCATTACCTGCGGAGGGTGTTTTACAGTTCGAAGAACCGTGGACTCTGTGAGACGTTCACCAGGTCGTCTACGAATAAATTGTGCTCGCTGCACTAACACACAGACCGAGCACTCGTCACTAAAGAAAACCTATTAAATAATGCAAACATTAATTCAGTAAAAATCATGTTGTTAAGTTACTCACCTTTTTCCAATTCTCGTCTGTGAAATGTCGATATTCTCTTGCAAAGTTGAGACGAGTAGATTTCATTTTTTCTGTTAAACGCGGCTTTTTTACAGGTCTTCGGCCCATTAGGCGATTTTCGCGCAATCGGCGCCTGACACTTCTGCTCGAAATCTCTATTCCTCTCTCTTGTAATTTTTTTGAAACATTTTAATTGTAGTAAATCTATTGCTCAAAGCCTGATGAACAATTTCACGGTCAGATCTCTTCGAAGTTCTTCTTTTTCGACCGCACTTTGCCCGTCTTTGTGTCGATGTGCTAGCTCCTTCGTTCAAGTTTCTAGCTAAACGCGATACAGAAGAAGGAGATACTTTCTCTAATTTTGCAAGTTCTCGTTGTGAATATAACCTTAGGGTAGATATTTAATTTACAAAAACCTGCTAGAAATACCTCCGAATTTACCCTGTTGTTTGTCTTAGGAGAATTTTACATTAATTTTGATTAATCTACGAAAATAGGGAGATGAACTAAAGAGGAATAACTTCCCCGTTTCTCCACGTTTGCCGTTATCAGGACTTAAATTTATTTTGTAGTACCCCTGCTCCAAGGTCAGTCGGGGGAAATTGTGGCTTTGGAAAAATAGCTTTTTTCCGCCAGAGGGAATTTCATTACTATCAGGTGGCTATCCTGAATACGACATAACAGTAACTAAAATTCTTCACATTTATGTTTAACTTCTGGATAAAAAGAAACTAACAACATCATTACATCGAATAAATTTAATTTTAATATATTTACGTGATACATTTGGCTGAAATAGTGGTCGCCCTTCAAGTGTTGTATCATAACTAGAAGTTATCACAAATGTATTTTGGTAAAGTTAATAAAATAATTTAGAATCATCTTGTGTATTTCATTAAAAATTGTAATCTTATTAAATACCGACTTCCCGTCATGAGAACATCCACGTTTATCTCAGACGAACATCGTAATTCCTTAATCAAGTTGTTTACTCAAATTAATTAAAAATATCAAGTGCCACTTGTTGGTCAATTGATTTTATCACTTTTAATTATGTAGTTTAGATTGTTAATAGGATAATTGTGATTAATGAATGAAGATGAGTAGAAAAATGTGCCCAGTTTATAAATGTTTATAGGGACAATATTTAAGTAATATTTCAACATTATTTTCTTAATGTCATCTTGTTCGTTGGTATGCTGTTTTCTCATCTGAATTGTTTGATGTGTATTCGTGTAAATAAACATTATAATTCTGTGAATTCTCATGGTTGAACTGATAATGACTAACGTTAAGAAACTTAGTTTAGTGAATGCGTATTAAGCAATGTAACATTGTTATTTAATAAAAGAATGAAAATTTAAATGTGGATGTTTTACAGTAAGCCATTTCTTATCAAACCCACACTGAGAAAAAATAATATGTGACGCCTTACAAATTACTAGAACAATATTTACAGCTCTATGAATCAACGTCCTCAATTTCTTTATTTACAAACTCTTACTGCTTGTTGATTTCAATATAATGTACTGATTAGGGCAACATATAAAATAAATGTTGGTATACATTGAACTGTTATCACTAGAGCCTGGTAACAGGGAGCCGTGCCATAGCGGTACCTGCCTAGTATACAAAAACAATAGTAAGAAAATAGAAAAAAAATAACAGAACTAATATATAATGATAATATGTGAAAAGTAGTGAAACGCTCACCCTTTTAAGCAGCCTTGGCTACGGAACAGTAAAACTAGAAGCACCATTATCAGTATTAACATCATATGGATAAGAGTGGCAAAAAGTTGACACCATTAGATGTGTTTCCACAGTTGTCTCGGTGAGCGATGTTCGCCGTGGTGAGAAAATGAGTTTATATTTTGAAAAAGAGCGTTCAACATCTACCGATGTTATATATTATATTCCATACATCATCACAAATTTGTTTTAGTGTGCTAAAATCGGAATCTTTCTGTAGCACACTCTCGAACTTTTCTAAAACGCGATTATATTTTGCGTCATGTATAGTGAGTAGCTGTCTATACACTCCGTCCGTAATTTGCAGAGACTACAATAATGATAACGATCTATTTTGTAATTGGTCTACTGCGTCAGCTAATCCTTTATAGTAGCTACGAATATTTTTTAAATCTGTTTCAACGGAGATATCTTGAAATTTCGGGAGAGCATTGTCGAATGGTTTCTGCCACAAGATGTAAAGCATGCACTTTACACGTAACATGTAAACACTTGCAACCATGTTCAAGAAGAGAATTTTTCAATATAATTTCCCCTAACTTCAATACATTTATTACAAGGACAAATTAATAATTCCCCACCCTTGTAGGCTGCATTTCAGTATACAGAACCATACGCAAGCGTGAAACCCGAAGATATGTAGATGCCTACGGGTATACAGATCACGATTGCACCTTATTTTAAAAGTTCTCCGTATTCTTACAAAATGATACCGTATGCTGTATACAGATAAAAATAAAAAGTTTTCTCAAATGAAGGAACTGCCTCAAATATGATGCTTTTCCTCCATTTTTCACTTCTGAATATTGCACCAATGGTTAAGAAAAGTGTTAATTCAATCTCTTCAGCAAGGCGAAAACACTCATATCGTTCAACAGAGGAGACCTTAGATTATTGGCAGGATTTTTGACAGGTCATGTAGCCCTAAAATACCACAAAAGCTAAAGATCAAACCTGTCGTCTATGCCAAGAAGATCTGTAGATGGCAGAGCACATTCTATGTAAATGGGTTGCCATCAGTCGCGCACGACGCCAACATTTTAGTAGATCATTTCTCACATCCTGAAAGAAGAAGATCCGTGAGTGGTACTAAGATTCATTAAGAGTCTCCAACTATTCTAACACTGACAAGGGCATTTTGTTACAATTGAGGTCGCAGTGACTAAAGGTACCTGTGCCATGGTCCGACTATAATGATAATAATAATCTCCTAAGCAAAAGATGCGCAGCGATGCCGTGCAATAGGTACGCGGCTGAAGATGAAGACCAATGTCTCTTTGAAACGGCCTTTCCGAGTTAATTAATAATTTGTGTGGTGCTGAGTGCGCCGAGAATATTGTTGCTTATTTATCCCTTTTATTATTATTATTTATTATATATTTAAAAAATTATAGTTAAATTAGTACACGTGGTAAATAGTAATAAAAAAAATATTACATTCACCGGTATCTTTTGAAAATGTTTATGAAACGTTGTACGTTAAAGGTTATATCATTGTATGGGTAAGTATGGTATCTATATGCCTACTGGCACTAGGTGGCGCCAGGAAATGTTTTTGAAGATTAGTGGCATAAACTGAGAGATGTAACAGCAAAGTGGGTGGGTGGGTAGGAGCAAAAAGCGTTAGTGCTTTTCTCTCCTCATATTGTTGTTGCCGGTAGTGATTTCATCAATACCATGTTGTATTTATTAACATTATCTTGGTTATTGTTTCTAAGCACTTTTTTCATGTGTACTTTTACATTAAGTTCACTTTTGTGTGAACATTATTTTGTATATACCTCTACCCTAGCCTTTTTAAAATTACATGCAATGTGAATAATTTACTGCATTACGTACGGATATGTCGTACGGTTTTAAATAAGGTAAGTGCAACTAATAATGTGGATATAAATAATATGCATTTCAAGTTAACAAAAGTCTTCAAGAAATACTGTTCTTTCATTACAAATATATACTTCTCTTAAGCGGAGAAAAAAAACTCTAAGAAGATATTTCTTTTGATTTAAAACGGTTATTGCATTGTGGGTAATTGAAACAGTAATTGTCTTGAATTATGACGGATAGTCTTGATGCAAGTAAACGTTTCTCTGCGTGCAGAAAGCCTGGATCTTCCAACCTCGATTTCACCCTACCAAAATCGTTTTACAGCCGAAACGGAAATCGATATTTTACATGGTCCTATAAGATCTACAAACCACCCAAGTTTCATTAAATTCTGGAAGTGCGGCTTGTAAGTTTAACTTGCCTCGTATTCAACAAAGTTTGATGCCAATATTATTTGAATATAAATATGGCAAAAATAAGCACAACATTCTGAAAGCCGTTCCAAAGATAACAATAAAGCCTTTGCCAAATCATTGAATTATTTCAATCTCACAAACAATGAAAATAGCTGGAAAACACCATTTCAAATTCAAATTATAATCCATCGTCTTTATAAATAATAATAACAATTATCATATTTAACCGCGAGCTAATGTTTAAGTTAAATGTCTAATCGGTAATGCTCGAGGATACAGCAACCTATACAAACATGGTTTAACGTAGAATAAATGTCAATTCAATCCTTACCGGAAATCCATATTTGTATAAATCAATTCTTCTAAAGAAAAAAATACGGTTACATGTTCCACCAGTTACCGAACATGTTATATATATTACACCTTCACGTTGCTATTATTGAAACAACTTTCATATTTGAGAATAAGACGGCGGTGGAAAGAAAAAAACAAAGGCAGTAAAAATTCCTTTAGAATTTCAAAATAGCTCGTTGTGAAAGTTGCCTTTTCTTACGTAAACAGCCGTCAGATCTAATGGATATGCGCGGCATACTGAAGAAATATACATTTTATATAAATTTTCATAATTTCACATTAACATTTCGTACTCGGCCCACTTAGATTATACGATTTGCTAAGTGAAATCCGCGTATTATTTTAACTTTAAGAGAGTGAAAAAGAAAATGCTGACATTCAAACTATTTAAATTACTTTTTATAATGGGTTTTGTTTTATCTCAGATCATAAAAATTAATTTGTTTATAAGATTTATAATACGTAATTATCTTCCGAAAATGTATCATTTAATTTTCGTCCAATATGACCTCTTCAGAAAACAGGATCCTCTATCATTATCTTGAAATATGTTCAGGACATTTATCTCGTCTTGACATATATTGCTAGCAGCTCTTATGAGGTTGCATGCCATCCATTTTGGTTCATGTTTCTTACTCGCTGTCATTTGCCTTGCCATGTACTTTGTTGCTAATGTAATTTAAATCATTTTTCATTGCGTGTTCTGTTATTTCGTCTGCCGGTTTGTTCTTCATATTTCCTTTGTTCTTGTTTTCTGCATGGGCAGGTTACACGTCTGCTGGTGTTATTTGCATCGATTTGTTATTCATTTTTTTTACAAGTGGTTGCTGACCCTCGATAACTAAACGATAAATTGAAACAAGTAATTAAGTCTTTCACCTTAAGTTATTAATTCATGCACGTTTTCTATGGAACTTGTCCCATTGAGAGCCGACTAGGAAAAACCAGTTTAATTTTGAATTTTACATTGCCATAGAATTGCAAAAAAATACGGTTTTCGGGGTTATTTGAGGTTATGCTGTAAGAATAGGTAATCCTCTTGCTCATTTCTGCTTGTACTATGATATCGTTTGTTTCAATTCGACTTTTTTTCTCGAAATCGAAATATAGTTTTATTACGTACAGCTCAATGTGCTCCGCTTGAACTGAAAATCACAAGTGTGCATCTAACGCATATAGGCGACAGCTACGTGCGCGTGCGCGTAGAAAACGTGTCAACATGTCACGTGGAGTCGATCTGTCACGTTTAGAGCGCAATCGCAAAGCTCGAGTTCCGAGAAACAGCTCAATGTGCTCCGCTTGAGCTGAAAATCACAAGTGTGCATCTAACGCATATAGGCGACAGCTACGTGCGCGTGCGCGTAGAAAACGTGTCAACATGTCACGTGGAGTCGATCTGTCACGTTTAGAGCGCAATCGCAACGCTCGAGTTCCGAGAAACAGCTCAATGTGCTCCGCTTGAGCTGAAAATCACAAGTGTGCATCTAACGCATATAGGCGACAGCTACGTGCGCGTGCGCGTAGAAAACGTGTCAACATGTCACGTGGAGTCGATCTGTCACGTTTTAAACATTTTAAAACAAATTCTTTGAACAGCGATAAGTCAGGTGAATACGGACAATGAGACTTTAATTCGATGTTCTTCTCCTTGAAATAATCAATTGTTTGACGTCCTGTGTGAGAGCTGGGGCATTGCCATGATTAAGGATGATGCGACGTTGTTGATTGTTTTTCCTGATTTCATGGATGGACCTCTGGCAAACAAATTGTATGCCATTCGGCATTAAGTGTTTTTCAATCCTTCAAAGCAATACTTGCGACATGTCCAGTACAATGAAAGAGACAAGTAATCAACTTCTTGGAAGTGTTTCGCGAACGAACAACTTTTGTTGGATTCGATTCATCCGGGGAACCCAAACAATTGATTATTACTTAGTTTCCGGCTTGTACGAATATATCCAAGTTTCGTCACCTGTTACGATGTTTTATACGGATTTTGAAGTTGCTTTGATTAATTTTTTGAGCATACCCTTTCGCCAATTGACACGAGCCTATTTTTGTATTTGGCTCAAATTATGCGGAAGCTATCGCGAAGAGATTTTTTCACACCTAAATGTTCATGTAAAATAGAATGTGCTGTAGTCTTCGATAAGCCTAAGAATGTCTCTATTTCACGGTAGATCGATGCCGATCCTCTTCCATCATGTTGCACCGATTTTGGTCGATCGAAATCACTGGTGGAACACGACCACAATGAAATTTTGCAAACCAGTTGTAAAAAGTTGAATGAAGCGATTCGAGGCATTGTTGTTCTGTTAGGCCTTTACTAAAATCGTAAAAAATCATCCAACGGAAACCTTCACGTGAAATTTTAATCTTTTCACAAAATTGCTTCTTTTTAAACACTCACTCTAAACACACTACTCGGCCGATTTTCGTGCTGTCACTGCGTCAACTAACTTCAACAGTAACAAGTGTCAAATTTTACGAAAATAGTAATGTCAAATCTCAATAGCGCGGTCTGTGGTCGTTTGTAAAAGTTGAGACACTACCCTCGTATATAACAGTTGTCCTTTTCATGAATATCTAAACAGTGCAGAAATGTTGATTGCCATTCTATTTAAACAAAATTAGCGTACTTATTTGGAATCAACAGGATGGATGTACCTTGTATATGGAATCAAATTATTAACTTGGTCTTTTTCGGAACATACAGTCCCTGGCCATCCAATTAGGACAACTCAAAAATATGATTTTGGGGTATAATTAAAAAGAAACAGTTGGTAATGTTATTTAATTACATATAGCATGCAAGTAAGTATAATTTTAACATATATTTACTAATATTTACTTGTTCCTCCTCTGTGTTTCATTATTTGGTATACTGCCAATGCAGCTTTTTATATATTTTTTTAATTTCGTCGCTATTATGCCATACATCTTCAGTATGTTGTTGTAATTCTTCCTCTGTAGTTGAGTTTCGTGTACTTATGATGTTTTTCAAGACATTCCACACATCTTCAATTGGGTTTATGACTGATGCATGCCTGCAGGTATCGCATTGTTACGCATATCGCAGGGTGCATTGTCTTGCATGAAAATAGATGGTCCTTCAGTGGGATCCAATGAACCAATATAGGGTATTAAATAGTTTTGTAAAACTTTTTTATATTGTTTTTGTTCCATTGTTCCGTTAACGAAATATAGTGGTTCCGGTCCTTCTGTTGTAATACACGACCAAACCATTATAAATGGAGGGTGTTTAATAGATTTGATCGTAGATGCTTCTTTATAACTCTCTGAAGGACATGTTTTGTCTTGATTTCATCATTCAAACGTTGCAACAAGTTCGCATAATCTCCGTTCGTCTTGCCTTTTTGGAGATAATCAATGAAAATAATCCCACGTGAATCCCAAAACACCGACGCCACGACTTTGTCAGCAGTCGGAACTGTCTTCGCCTTCTTCGGAGCCGATTCTCCCCTTTCAGCCCATTGTTTCGACTGTTCTTTCGTCTCAGGTGTGAGGTGATGGACCCATGTTTCATCAATGGTTATGAATCTACGCAAAAACTTCGTCTTATTGCTGCGAAACATCGCCAAACACTCGGCTGAAACATCCCCACGACGCTGTTTTTGTTCAATTGTAAGCAAACGTGGCACCCATCTTGCGCACAACTTTCTCATATCCAAATTTTCTGTCACTATCCGATGTACAACACTTTTTGAAATGCCTACCGTGTCTGCTAGCTCGCGTGCGTTTCACCCGACGATCATCCAATACTATTTTGTGTATTTTTTTTAACTTGTGGCGTGGCCACCTCATTTGGTCGTCCCCAGCGATGTTCGCCTTGGCAGCTCGTACGGCCGCGTTTAAACTCTGCCACCCAATATTTTATTGTTGTAAACGATGGACTAGACTCGCCCAAAGTAGAATCTAGCTCAGCTTTTATATTTGTTGGACTGAGACCTTTCAAATGAAAGTATTGTATTACATACCGATGACCAATTTTATCCGTGTTTAAAAATTCACTGACACCGTTCACTATTGATGGCTGTCAAAGATATATTAAACAACGTAGCGTCTTCAAACTTCAAACTTAAGCTTCATAAGGTTGGTACTTTCGACGATAGTAATTATTTTCAAACAACAACTGCCATCTATGAGTCAGGTCGGGTATTTCTGGGACTACCCTCGTGTTAGGATATTACTCAAACAACAATTATTCTTGTATATGATTTCGAAATTAAAATTATATTTAACAAATATTCTTATAAATTTAATATTTCTCAAGTGGTCCTATTTCCATGACCAAGGACTGTACATAAACAATTTAATTATTTAAAACGTTGCTAAGTAAATAGGATGTTAAATGGAAGGGCTAGAAACTTTATACACTTTGGATATTTAAAAAACACCAATGCAAATGAGATTTTGAACATTTACATGTACCGTATTTGTTACATATGCAATTTAGCGTTTGCTTTATAACTCTGTTTAAAACTAGGAAAGCATTTCGACGAAACGTGTTATTACTTTATGCATAAGGGCATTGCGTTCTTATTTATATTGTAGAACGGCTAGTAACCTTATTTTCAAACATAATAGCTACCGATAAATCAAGTTAAAGTGGAAGCAGTTTGTATGCTAATTTTAGAATAGGTTCTGGTATTCAAGCAAACGGCTTTGAAGCAATTTTGTACGCTTATTTCGTGAATGGGCTACAAAAATTGTGCACGTATAACGCTTAAACATTATTATAATGCCTTCAATTTGGTTCAATTGAAATGCAAAAAAGGAGGCTGTTCTAAAAAAAAAATAGATTTACTACCAAATATTAAATTTTAACGGATGTCTATTCACAAGAACATGAAATGGAAATTATATTATTAATGTTGCATTGTACGAAAACCTTATATCGTTCCCTCGCATAATAAAATATAAACTTTATTATTACTTTTATGTCGGTATAATAAAAAAAATAAAACCAGCTTCGATTTTATTTTATCAGTCAATTAAAAGTGCTCGTAAAAGACCACATTTATGGCTTTACGAAGCTTTTTTTCTTTACTTTGGGGAGAAATGACATTTATTTAATGTCTGTATGGATTATCTCATCTTTATATTTTTTTCTATAACTTAAGACTGTCCTGCCCAGAAAATTATATTTTCCAACTCTCATATACAGTATGTCCACGGTTAGAGTGAATAAGAGGAGAAACTTTTTTAATTTACATTTTAGGGAAAATGAGCATATTGGGTGTCCGGAAACTAAAAAAATATGAAAATGTCATAAGAGTAAACTACCATTATTTTTACTATTTCGAAAAAGTGGCACTAGGAAAAGTTTTTTGGAATTAAAAGTTACGACAGATTTTCAATCTACGGGAAAATTGGCCTACTTTAATTAAATAATTCATACACAAAACTGGTTACATTTTTTAACGTAAAAAAATTTAAAATAATAAAACATTATTCGAACAGTCCCCCACCAACGTCCACACAAATTTGAAGGCGAGCAAAAAATTCTTTGTAACTTCTTGTAACCTCTTCTAGGGATATGGACTGTATAGCTTCTCTAATTCGTTGCTTTAGGCGGTTCATGTAATTGTCCAAAGGTCTGCTGTAGAGAATCCGTTTGAGTCGACCCCACAAGTAAAAGTCCGCGATCGTTAAATCTGGACTCCGCGGAGGCCATGGATGTGGACCGCGTAGGCCAATCCAGCGATTAGGAAATGTATCCTGCAACCAAGACCTAACATTTACAGCGCATGCGCCGGACAACCGTCTTGCTGGAAATACAAAGAATTTCGGTAGGCCAATGGTAAATTTTCCAATTCGTCGGTGAGAAACGTTTGGAGCATATTCAAGTAGCTATTTCAGTTGCACGTATCTTGAAAAAAGTATAGTCCTATTATTCCGTAAAAGGAGACCAAACATTTACTTTTTTGAAATATTGTCGCCTCGACGGTATTCTAAAATGAGGATTCTCGGCTGCCCAATATCGTGAATGTTGCGATGCAACAATGCCATTTGTCGAAAAAGTGATTTCATCCGAAAATACAATTTGTTGGTGAAAATTTCTTTCCATACCTCCGATCCACAGGCAAAAATCGAGACGTTTCACTTCGTCGCCTGTCTCTAAACTATGATTAAATACTGGTTTGTATGGCACAATTTTATTTTGTTTTAAATTTTTTTGTATTTGGAACTTTTTCACCACTCCTAAGTATTCCGAGCGTCTCCTCAGTGACATCCTTGTAAGACTAATACAGTAGCGGCATCTTCATCGTTATAGTTTTTCTTTTGCCTCGGTGTTTTCAATAGCGACCCTGTCCTCAAAAATTTATGAACTATTTTATGTAATGACGACTGTGGCACATGCACACCGGAGTATTTTTCATTAAATTCTTGAATTACTTGGCGATAACTGTTATCACCCTTACCGTAGCACTGTATTAAATATTTTTTTGCTGTAGAGTTAATATTTTCTTGGGTATTTTTAACGATGTACAGTGACACAAGTGAAACATAAAATCTCATTTTCGTCACCACCTACTATTTGAAGTAAAGTGAAATAACGCCAAGGATTAAATAATAATTATTTTAAATCACAAGCAACATTTTCGATAAAAACATTTCTTTACGATAAAGGAGAAAAAGGCCATAAATTGAAAATCTGCCGTAACTTTTAATTCCAAAAAACTTTTCCTAGTGCTACTTTTTCGAAATAGTAAAAATAATGGTAGTTTACTCTTATGACTTTTTCGTATTTTTTTAGTTTCCGGACACCCAGTATGTGGAACGTTAACGTTCTCCACGGCAATCTCATTTTAAATACAAGCAAATATGCTCCTTTTCCCTAAAATGTAAAATAAAAAAGTTTTTCCTCTTATTCACTCTAACCGTAGACATACTGTATAAAACGAATGTTGATCTTATGGCGAATATTACTGCAATTACACCTACTTTCTTATTTTTATTTATCCTGTGATTTTAGGATTTGTAGTAGAATTTATACAAAAACGATCTTCTGAGAAAAACCATTTCTCGAATTCCAGCATTTTAAAAAATCAATTTCGAAGTGGAAAGTCGAATTTTTACAAAAGAAAACCAAAATACAGCAGGACCTCGATTAACCGTCAGTCACGGGACCGGAACCTTGAGGAATAACTGAAAAGACGGTTAACCTTTTGATGATGAACTTTCCCAAAATGGGAAGATACTAAGAAATTTGTTTTTTATTGAAGTAATCATTATTTGCATAAAATGTTTATCATTAGCAATCAGAAAAGTTACATCTATGTATATTTTAAAACATATGCAAATAATGTGATTAATTCAATAAAAATTAGATTTCTTAGTATGCTCCAATTTTGGGAACGTTCGCCTTTAATGGGCTAAGCGAGAAATGGGAAATATTTCACAAAAAATCTCTCCTTTTCTCCTTTTTGCTGAAGGAGATCATCGTCACTTAGAAACTCAAAACCTGTGTCAAGTTTGTCCACGTTCATCTATTCAATCACATCGTTGATTTCAATGTTTTCTCCCTCGGGTAGAGCCTCATAAAGGTGGTGCTATTGTCGATGTTTTAATTCTCTCCGTAGCTACTCTCGTTGTTTTCCTGTGACCATAATTTATTTCAAGTTTTCTTCAGCGTTCCAGAAGGGAAATCGTTCCAAACCGGAGCAACGTTGAAAATAGCACATATAATGGATAGCATTTCTAGAAAGCTTTGGTTGGATTCCTCGTCAGATATCACAAGTTGCTGAATGAATCCTCGTTTCTGCAATGTCATTTTATTGATTTAATGATCCCCTGATCTATGGGTTGGATGAGCTGTTTAGTGGCAAAAAGTGACACGTTGTTTTTCCATCAGCATTCTAGCTGAAAATTGCTTCAGCAGGCAATCATACTTCCTTTAAAGGTGCTCTGACCAGGGCCACAAAAATTGCTTTAAATACGGAGACGCGCATACCCTTAGTGGGGGAACACGCGGCGAGGGGCTCGTTAAACTTGATAACTTGAGAACCGGCCGGCCTGATGTCAGCTACCTCCATCTTACCAGCTGTAAGATGGACAACTAAAGGTTGATCACCACAAACAACGGCACACCGCCAAGCCCGTAAAGAGATTCTACCTTATGTAGCAGATCCTAAGAATGTCTGTATAAAGAGGTTACATTTAAATTTAGATTAAAAAAATATATATATATTTGCTGCCATTTAAAATTACGAATTGGTTGACTGAATGCATATTTGCTTGAGTCAGGTTTTTCATAGTACGTTTGAAATAAATACATCTGAATCTACAATGCCAACTATGGCAAAATCAAAAGATTGTGTCGAGAATTGTAGAAGATCATGTAATGCACGGGTTAAATATGTTACAATATAATTTGAACAGCTCGCGTAAATCACCAAGAATTAATGATGTAAACGCTAACAATTATTCTTTACAAAAATAGGTTTTAATGTTCCGCAATACACAGCTACAAGAACAGCGTTTATTTTTCTTAAAAAAAAACATTCTTTTAATTTATGCTCTCGTTAAATTCTATATTTTACAGCGCCTGTTGCGCGGAAATTAG
The DNA here is from genome assembly GCA_029619315.2 of Dynastes maya. Taxonomy (NCBI): domain Eukaryota; kingdom Metazoa; phylum Arthropoda; class Insecta; order Coleoptera; family Scarabaeidae; genus Dynastes; species Dynastes maya. The sequence continues at coordinate 12,619,502 of JAROYE020000011.1, forward strand.
ATTTCATTTCAATGCTAGGACGTTATTGAATTTTGTCCGACTTTCGACGTCTTGTTCAATAAATCGGTTATAATATCGAGGTTGTTATTCAAGAAACACTGTGACATACTTCCGAAGTTAACTTATTATTACTACATGTTTGTGTCTATTTTACCGAAAATAATAAATATATTATTTCCTTGTTATTATTTAATTCTATATTAGATATATTAATTAGTGTAAATGTGATAGAGAAAACCGAATTACAATAACACATTTAGGCTACTTCGTATTAATAATGTCAGAGAAAGTTTTTGGATGATGACCAAAATAATTCCAAATATGTAAATTCTCCACCTTGGACTATAGTCAGAACTTCCTGTTTTGAATATAATTTAGGTGTTATGTAACCATAAAAATGTATTCTTGCTTCTATTACACGATTATTAAAATATTCATGTAAGAAAAGGTTCATTGTTTGTAGTTTTAATGAGCTGTAGCATTGTCTTGTTGGAAGTATCCATCCCTTAGTTCGTCATGATGGAACTGGTTTAGAAAAGGTTGCTACAAGTTATTACATCTTTTACGTTTACCATTTCATGAAAAAATAATGGAAAAAAATAATTCTTCTCCGTGAAGCTGTTATATAAACACCAACCTTTTTAGAATGCAATGGTTTCTGTATCATGAGGGTTTTTACTGGACTATATACTATAAACATGGTTTGTTTGTTAATAAAACCATTAAGAGCTTTTCTAAGAATATGCTACCATATGACAAATTTGCTGTGAAAGCTTTCTAATTGACTTTTTAGGTGAATGATCTATACGCCCCCTCACATCCGCAATAGTTTCAGCAGTTTTCTTCTTGAGTCTACCACTGCCGAGTTTGCGACTTACTGCACCAATTTCACGAAATTTAGCAATGCAGCAAACAATTTGTTGATATAAATCAAGATATGATACTGTAAAATGTGGAAGCTGAAGACGAAATGCATCCATACATAGTTGCACAGGCTAAGATCATTTCCCCTTCTGTTGCTTTTGTCTATTACAAAAATAGCTTTCAATGATAAATGTATCCCCAATGTTAGAGCTGGGATTGGTGGTCATTTATACAACTATGCAGTGGGTGTGTACTCGTGTCAAATAAATATTATGAATACCCTGCTTAATTTTGATCTGTAAACTGTTTGATTAACTTTTACGCATATATATAAATATAGTAATTAATTGGAGTACTTGGCATGTAAGAATGAAAAATTGTTTGTCAAAATATTATGATCAAAATAATAACCAGGTATTAAAAGGTGAACGTTCCTGGCATCAAGGTCTCCGTGGTGTAGTGGTTAGCACACCCGTTCGGCAAGCGAGAGGTGTCAGGTTCGATTCCTTACTGGGACGAAATTTTTTCAAGTATTTAGTTACGTCGAAAATTCCAAGGAAAATTACAAATTTTCATAATTCACCGATGGAAACCAAAATATATTAAGTAGCAAAGTTTCTTCAAAAGTCTGTTGTATTTAACACCGTAAGTATATGAGTAACTACAGGTATGTAGTAAAAAGCACTTTTGTTTTTCAGAAATAACGAATATATGTATGTATTTTATTGATCGCTTTTTAAAATAAAAGTTATCTTGATTTTAATATGCCACATAAAAAGCCTGTCTTCAATAAATAGTATAATATAATAAATAAACGTAACTTCTTAGCAACGTGGATGAGACTGGTGAAAAATTTTTACCTTCAGGTTTGTTTCCACATTTGTCTCGATGAAGAATGTTCGCTGTATGAACTTTACACAATACTTCAGCTCCATTATCAATAATTTCATTCGCTGAAGTAGCTCATGCCAATTCGTCTGCATACGTCGTGGCCGCAAAGCGCTTTGTGCCAGGCATAGTTATCGCACTATTGTTTGATAAATACTAGTTACCATGGTAATTAGTAGAGCCCGGTAACTGAAGAGCAATGGCAGCGGGGGTGTGACTGTGTTTAGGTGGGCGGGGAGGGCTGGTCGATTATGATACAACACGACAAATCATCATCACTAACCTAGGCAAATATGCGGTAACAGCCAGAGGGCGTGGCGAGCGCATAAAAGTTTACACATAAAATAGAAGGTAAGAAATAAATTATAAAACGTGCTGAAACACTTACCGTTTTAAAAGTCTTCCGTGAAATCACAAACTGGGTAACATCTATTAAATATTTGAATCATTAGATATGTTTCCACAGCTGTTTCAGTCAAGTGAGTACGACGTGCGGGATAAATGTTTTTTAATGCCGAAAACGACCGTTCGACATCTAGCGATGTTATATTTGCATATTTAAAATAATCTTTGAAACAACTTAATGCATCTTCACACGCACCTTCACAAATTTGTCTTAATATAAGAAAATCGAAGTCTTTCTCTAAAACACTTCCAAATTTTCGTATTACACACCAATTTGTTTCGCCTTCTACAGCGCATGACTGTGCGTGAACATCATTCACAATTTGAACAGAATCCGCTAGCGACATCGAAACATTTTGTAATTTTTCTATTCCCTCCGCTAGTCTGAAGTAATTGTTGTGAATAGTTTGTAAATCTCTTTTAACCTGACTATCTTCAAATATTTCCTGGCTTTTCCTGATTGCTGCTGCTTCTGTCGGATTGAATTTTAAAACTACCTTCTTTACTTAATCAAAATATTTGTTGTAGTAAAACGCAGCCTGCAACCATGTTCCCCAACGTGTAACAATCGGCTGTGGTGGTTCAGGTAAATCAGGACACAGTTTGTGAAATAGTCGGGTACGTTTCGGGGACTTTAGAAACACTGCCTTTGTACTAGCAATCAATACATTTACTAGTGGAAAACATGTAGGAATCGTTTGTGCCGCAAGATTTAGAGTATGGATTTTACGCGTTACATGTAAGAAGTTACCACTGTGTTCTTTAAGAGATCGGCCCAAAGAACGCATGTTTGCGGCACCATCACTCATAAACATTAAAAGTTGCTTAGTTGAAACTTCAAATTTGTTCAATGAGTTCAACGCCACCTTTAAAATCTCATCGGCAGTACAATTTATAACTCTTTTGGAAGCAAGTCAGAAGGAGAATGACGGTCGATGTGGTTCCATTGTACGTACCATTACATTAACCGCAGAATGTTTTTGACGATCTGTTGTTTCGTCCACACGCACCACAGTTTTTTATCTTTCAATTCCGTTTTCATTCTTTTTTCTATATGTTCACGAGCAAATGGCACTACATTCCTACTTCCTACTTCTTTGTCTAGTAAACGAAACAATAGATTACATAAAATAAGAGTAACACATAAATCAAATGTAAATTTTTCTTGGTCTCGTATGCCACTTTTTGCAGAAGAATGCTGTTTGCTTTCGTTGTGACGTTGACAATGGCTTCCGAATCAACACGTTAAAGGGATTTTACAAACTAGACATTGAATTTTAGCGCCATCAAAAATTAAGTCCGGCATGTCCACTATAAAGTTTTTAACTGTGTCTGCTATTGGTCGTTTTCGCGACGTACCTAACTGCGACACTTTTAAAGCATCATCTGCTTGTATTTTGCATCGAAGGTATATACCATTTAGGAAATCAAATTTTTCCCGTGCTTAAGATAACGTCAACAAAAGAGGGAATTTTTAAACATTTGATTAAATTTATTGATATAAATCGTCGTTTTCGCGACGTACCTAACTGCGACATTTATAAAGCAAACATAAGCGTACAATTACGAAATAAGTTACGACAGTCTACATAGACGCAGAACTACTCGCACACAGCATCGATTTAGTACTGACTCTGCGAACGCGTGAAATAAATAATCGCCGACTCCGCACCACATATCTACTACACTGACTGTTACCGCTGTTTGCCCAGACTAGTAATCAGTTTGCTTGTCAATAGCACCTCGTAACCATATTTACTTATTATTCAACGCTGGATGGGTGTAAGAGTTATGATTTGTTACAATTATTAAAATTTTGCATCTTGTCATTTTTTGTTAATTGCTATACGTGGGAACAATTTGGACAGGCACATCAACCAATATTATTGCTTTATGGTGTCTATTTTATATTAATTTAAGAACATTTTCAGCTATGTTCAAATTGTTTGCAATGGAAATGTCAGCACCGCAAAATTTGTTGTTGGCAACTTTGCATTATGTCATCTACGTTTCAAATTACGAAATAAAGGCAACTATTGTCCGCTCTGTCAGAAATGTTAAGATGAGTAACGCTGGCCACGAGCGGTACCGCGCATCGGCGTAGAATCAGTTCGGACCGAGAGGAACGGTAGTATTACTTCGTCTGCGGAGCAGTACGGACATTTTCGCTGCCGGTCATTTGCACAATTGTTTATCTGTCCTAGAAAATTATGATTTCGTCAGCAAAACGACCGCGGTCGGACAAACTTCGAAAATTTTATTGCAGAAATTCCAGACTTAATATATGTAGGTGCTAAAATTAAATGTGTAATCTGTAAAATCCCGTTAATGTGTTGGTCCAGACAACATTGTCTACGACACGTAAATAGTGAAAGGCATGTCTCAAAAAGAAATTGCGCACGAGACAATGAAAAATTTATATTTAATTTATGCGTTACGTTTATCGCATGTAATATACCGTTTAATTTACTAGACAAGGAACCATTTATCTGCTTTTGGAATAACTATTCGGAGTGCAAATTACCAAGTCGAACATCGTTACGAAGAATTGTGCGATCTGCGCGCGAACATATTGAACAAAAAATAAAATCGGAGTTGAAAGATCAAAAATTGTGGTTATGTGTCGACGAAACAACAGATCGGAAGAAACATTCTGTTCTTAATGTAATGGCACGTAAATTGAAACCTCATCAATCGGCACCTTCAATTCTATTAGTCTCCAAACGAATACAACAGTGTACTGCCGAAGTAATTTCAAAGTTAGTGTTAAATACATTGGACAAGTTTGAACTTTCAACAAACCAACTCTTGATGTTAGTGAGTGATGGTGCTGCAAACATGCTTTCTGTAGGCGGGTCTCTTAAAAAGCATTCTGCTAATTTGTTATACATTACGTGTAAAATTCATGCTCTCAATCTTGTGGCGGATAGTATCAGAAAATTTTATCCTGAGGTAGACGCTTTAATAGCGCATACCAAAGCAGTATTTGTCAAATCACCGAAACGTATTCGCGAATTTCACAGACTGTGCCCCCCGTATACCAGAGCCACCAGAACCTATTCTAATTCGTTTGGGAACATGGTTGCAGGCCGCGTTTTATTATCATAAATATTTTGACAATATTAAGAACGTGGTTTTACAATTCGATACAAAGGAAGCTGCCGCTATCCAGAAAAGCCAGTCGAAATTTCAAGATAGTCAGGTTAAAATGGATTTAAAAATCATTCACGACAATTACTTCGGGCTAGCAGATGCAATAGAAAAATTACAAAATCCTGCGGTGCCGTTAGAAGAATCTCTACAAATAGTGCAACATGTTCACGCACAGCTATGCGTCGATTGACGACGCAAAAAATGTTTCTGTTCCCAGGAAAATTTGAAAGTGTTTTTGAGAAAAATTCTGATTTTGACACATTAAGACACATTTGTGAAGGTGCGTCAACAGAATCGTTAAGTTATTTGAAAGATTATTTTACTTACGCAAATATTACGTCACTAGATGTAGAACGTTCGTTCTCTGCATATAAACGCATTTTTTCCTCATGCCGTACTAGTTTTGCCGAACAAACAGTTGAAACATATCTAATGTTGCAGATATTTAACAGACATTATTCACTTTGTGATTTCACGGAGGACTCTTAAAATGGTAAGTGTTTGAGCACGTGTTATTTAATTTTTATTTAAAAGATGAGCGAAATTATTTGCGGCAGCAAACATCTCTATTAGCAGAATAACTAAGTGGAACGCGAGTCCTGGTCGACTCTACGCTACTGCGCGGTACCGCTCGTGGCCAGCTTTAATGATGAGGATTTTAATATGAAGGTAAAATCGATTTAATTTTAATGTGAATTTTTTTAAAAAGAATGTGGAAAATGTAAAAAATGGGTGTACGCTAAGTACTCCAATTACTCTTGAACGCTTAAAAATTGCTTTAATTTTCTATCGTTTCGATTACCAGAAGAAAATATGGAGGTAGATTCCGCACATCAAGTAATTTATAAAAGACGTTAACCCTGAGTTATTAATTTTTTAATTCAGAATTTCATTAGAAAATGTATACTCCTGCTATGACTATCTAACACTTAAATTTTTTGTATGTGGGCTTTGAAGTACTGCAACTAATTCATTTTATGGTTTATTGCTCATACTGATTGATTGTTTAATCGCATACTACCTATCTTTTACATTTATTGGACTCGCTTCCTCAATCAATTAACTACTTATTTGCCCAATATTAACCAACCTTGAATTTTAATTAGTTAAGTACTCTTAAAATTAATTTCCCGTTTATAATATTATAGTGTCTGCGTGGCAAATTATTTTACAGAGAGCCACACTACGTCGCTTGCACGTGATTAAAATTTAATTCAAAATTACCTTTTACTATTGAGGTACCTGTTTTGCACTTCCGACTGTCAATTTCTTTAGGGTCTATGCAATGATTTATTTCTTAAACGTTAAACATGTATATGGACATGGAAGAGATGTTTGAAAAGGCCAAAGCACTCTTTCTGCATATTATTTGCCTGCGTACATGTAATTATTATTCGCATTGAGGTTTTGTATTTTATAACAGTGACTCATGTCTTTCAATAATCGACAATTATAACGGTAGCAATAAGGTGTTCAATAAGAATACAGATCTCTAAAGTTATGTAGCGTACAAATGCAAATTGGAAACAACTCTGGGAGTGACTATGAGGGTATAGCCCGTTTCATTTTATTTTAATCTAACTAAATAGTAAATATTTTTTTTTATATATATATTTATATATAACGTATTTACCTGCCCATTAGTCAAATTAAAATAAAATGAAACGGACTATAACTGCTTAGTTATATATCAAAACGGAAGTATTAGCTATACTCTTCTCACACATGGTATTCTATTTTTTTCTGAAAATTGTTCCGATTTCTCTTTTAAGAACCCGCTTAAAGACTAAAGCATTAAAAACGTTAGAAATGTATTGAGTCTCAAATAAACTACACAATACGAGGATAGCGGTTTGAGCTTTTACAAACGACCACTAAATGTTGCTGTTGAGATTTGAGATTACTATTTTCGTAAAATTTTACATTCGTTATTGTTGAAACAGTCACAACGTTAAAAAGAAAGCGATTTGGTGAAAAAATGGAAATTTCACGTGAAGATTCTCGTTGGATGATTTTTTACCACTTTGGTGAAGGCCTAGCGCAACAAGGATGCCTCGAATCGCTTCGTTCAACTTTTCCTAATGAAGCACCATCAGAAGAGACTATTTAGAACTGGTTTGCAGAATTTCGTCGTGGTCGTGCTTCCGTGAATGCAAAAATGTATAAATCTTAATGGCGAATATTTTGGAAAACAATAAAGCAATTTGTACCAAAAATTTTTTTTCTTTTTCTTGAAATACATGGGGAAATCGAAGCTTTATAATTGACCTCCCATTTACGTCACCACCAGCCGCCACTGCAAGTAATTGTTAATTTAATTTTTTTGAAGCGCTAATATGTATTTTGAGATTCATTTGTTTCTTTGTCTCGAATTATTACAAGCATCAAGTCTATCGTTAGATGTTAGATGGTATACTGGTGTACACAGATTTTGTTACAAGAACAGTTCTTGCTGATTCCTATGTAATTTTACCTGTTGAATCCGAATATGTCATCAGAATTTGTCCATCCCCCACCATTTTATTTTTGTAATTGTTTGTTTTACCCCAAAATTGACATATCTTGCCTCTTATATTTAAATCTTCGAATTTCTAATTTTCGAAGCCGATTTAAAACAACCTCATCATACCATTCCCACTAGATTCGTGGATTCCGGATCCTGAGGAGAACCCATTAGATGACTTCGAGGACCAAGAAAACATGGAAGCAGGCCCTGACTTTGTTGACATGTCCAGAGAGCCGTATAAAATAAGCCAGTCAGATTTAAATGACAATCCGTGATCCGAATTCGTAATAAAAATCAGGCAAAACTTTTTGCCTAAAAGCTGAAAGACCCCAATTCATTAGACAAAGGGACAAAATATGCACACTGCGCAGTAGGCAACAAGAACTGTAGCGTTTATTTTCAAAACAAGATGACCTGGTATTCCGTAATGATGTCCAATGCTTTACTAGAGGCAATGGGCCAGCATCACAATTGAGAAGAGTGATGAATCTCTGTAGACTCCCCGAAAACGAGTCCTTGAAGCCGCTCTCCTTTATAGTGGAGATGAAAATCCTTCTACTTTGATTGCTCATGCTGTCAGCATGAAAGAGCCTTCTGAAAACGTAAAGCTACTGTTGGATAAAACAGAGTACCAGCGATTTCAATAGCAAATTTGTGCGAATTTGTTGCACCCCTTGGACTGTTTTCTGTGTGAGAAAATTGGAACAGAAAAAATATAAGAAGCAATGGCCAAAAAGAAATAACCTTACTTCCAGTTTTAAGAATGTCATTTTTAAGCCTATCGTTAATTCAGAAAAATGTCTGCTGCCACCTCTTCACATCAAATTGCTGCAAAATAAAAAAAAAATGGGAACATATGTGTATCTGAAGATTCATTTCCTCCATTCACATCTGATTTTTTCTAGACAATCTTGGTGATGCAAGTGATGAACATATGCTTTCATCAGAATATCAGTCAAATTGAATCGCGCTACAAGGAAGCGTGCTTGCGGATTACTACTGGAGAGATGAGATAACAATAAAATACAGGCGAAAGCCGAATGGAACTATGTTTCGGAAATAAATTGCATTATATTATGTACCTATATCATTCCTTAAAAAAACAATGTTTGAAATTTCGTTTTAATCAAAAATCTTACGTGCTAGGAAAATTTGGAAACACTCCGAATTAGCAGGAAAAAATCTATAAGAATGATCTTTAATTCATGTAACATTCAAAAAGTTTAATTTTATATATCAGTGTTATTACATTAGGAGCATATTCAATTAAATTTTTAACTGCATTTAAGATAAGAAACAAATTAAATAACTTGTTTTAATGTCTATAGCATTTACATGTAACTACACAATTAAATTTGTGAAATCAAGATATTTCAAACGTTTATGTACCTCGTTAACTACCTCATACATCGTGAGTCCTTCTCTAGCACTCTACAAAGTGAAAATTGCGGAATTTCTAATAGAAAATGGGGCCATTATTTTCATTTAGATACGTTTCTATTTTAAAACAATATTTAATTAAAGCTTAAAAGAACAAAAACGGTTTGCATGTCGTGCAACGGATACTGGATCGGAGAGAAAAGAACGCTAAAAGGAAAAAATACAGCAAGCATGCTGGCCTAAATTACTCAAATCAGGTTTTATAAAATTTTCTGTGTTCTTTAAGAGACCAGTTCCTTATAACAAGTGTTGAACTGGATGAAATATGGCCTCTCACTAACCTACTTGCGTCTATTTACATAATTACAAGTTTGTACTTATTATATATAGTATAAATCTGCTGTAACGTATTAAATGAATTTATTTATATACTTACTTCTTTTATACATACTTACATATTCGCGATTAATGCAAAAGTATGTTTTATCGATTAATTTCGTATCATATCCGCATTCTTAACGTTACCATTTTTTTTAATAGTACATATGTAATATGTCGTTGACGCATACGCATATGGTGTCTATGAATGGTACAACAATTGTCAGTTAATTATTTTAATTGTGAAATTAACACGTGTTGCACTTAATTAGCATTGTCTCCGATGTCAAATAAAATATTGATTAGTGTTTTGTAGGCATGTAATTTTAATAGTATTGCGTTTTGCTGTTTGTTTGATATTAACTAATACGACTTATGTAATATCCCTTTGAGTAAAACAATGGGAACCGCAATATTCTTGTAATTTTAATTGCGTAAAGATCGGTCTCTGACATTTACCACTAACGGGAATTTTGAATCAACGCAATCGTGAATTAAACACTTGCATGGAAAAGGTAATAACTCAAATGCGAAGAAATGAAACAGTAATAGGTATAATACTGTATTTGTTTGCTATTTAATAGTTTTGAGTTAATAATAACGGATTGATACCTACAATATGATAAAAAAACGTGTTTTTATTATTATTTTTTATGTTGGCTACAACTACATCTAACAGCTAAATCCAAGATTGAAACTTTCAAATAACGTTTGACATTATCAACCTTTGACAATTCATGACAAAGAAAAAGCTGCGGCCCATGTTGACTTCATGCAGAAGGTTTGTTCCCGTTGTGACGATGAGGACGACCGACCAGATTTGCTTAATGCTGGCGATGACGAGCACTCTCCGCGTGTTTTGAATGGGAAATCAATTGAGGAGACCACGTTAGAGGAACTGCTAGCCCACATTAAGCGCCTTAAAAACTATAAAGCCCCGGATATGACAACATCCCTAGTAGGGCGCTGAAATATCTTCTCTTAGAAGCCGTTACTTTCTTTCTCCTTCTTGTTAATGCTGTCCTGAAACTTACTTATTTCCCTCACATCTGGAAAAATCCAAAATTCTCGCCGGGTTACGGCCCCAACAGTCTCCTGTCTTCTCCTTCTAAAATCTTGGAGACATCCTCACTATATTGAGGAATGCACTGATTATACTGGGGTCGCTTCCACACGAGCAGTTTAGGTTTCGTGCCGGCCTTTCCATTGACTTCCAGCTGCTCCGTCTGTCGAAGCATGCCAGGGGTGCACTGGAGCGCAAGGAGACGGTTAGGGCGCTGTTTCTAGGCATCACGCGCGCGTTTGATACGGTCTTGCACCGTGGTCTGCTGCTGAAAATGAGAGAGCTTGGAATTGACGATAACTTGGTTTCTGTGGTTCTGCGAGATGTGGTGCGGCTACTTCCTCTAATAGGCCAATTTTGGATCCCCAGAGGTCTCTGTTAGTGCCGCAGCTCTTCATTCTTTAACTTTCAGTCTACGCGGATGATACGGGATTTATGCCGCTTGTGAGAGTGAAGACATGCTTGTTGGTTAGATGTAAATTGCCAATCAACAGCGAAAAAAGCGTCGCGATCAGTTTTACAAGAAGAAGGAGGCTACCTTCGAAAAAGAGAGATCGACGAGACCATGATCCCATGGAACACGTCCGTCAGATATCTTAGTCTAGTGTTCAACCAGCAACTAACATGGAAGTCACATGTTGAATTTATTAGAGCTAAAAAATTGATCTGCGGACATAGATGCTCCTCTATAAGTACTGTCTTCGGCCAGTTCTAACATATGGTGCTCTTACTTGTATAACCGCTGCTGTAACACACATTGATAAGCTCGAGGTACTACAAAACAAGAGCCTTAGAACCAGGCCCCCTGGTTTGTCAAAAAATGATCGGCTACGATAAGACCTGGAGATCCCTTGCATAAAACTACATTTTAAAGAGTTGGCAAAGAGAGAGCAAAAAGCTCTCGGAACGCCTCGGAAGCCCAGGTAGCAGTGGAGCCCGCTGATTGTCCTACACCCCTTTGTAACGTTGTCCTATTGAGAATTGCTTAAATCAGTCGCTCTTGTAAGTAATACAGGCTTTAATATCATATACAACTGTACCATGATTTGCATTGGTGAACCATTTTGAACGATTCAGAATCGGTTCAAATGTAGAAGAAAAACAAACACAATAATAAAAAAAAAATCCTCGATGGAACAAGGAAGGAAAGTGTATGACTTTCTCCAACGGATTATTAGTGCCAGAACATAGCAACTACTAGTTTTAAACAAAGTTACCATTTAGTTATAACAACTTGAAAGCTGTAGCTAAAACTATTCAAGGTACTCCAACAGCGCCCAATATGAGTACTAAAAAGAAACCAACATTAGATATGACCACCTGTTCCTTGGCTGATTTTTGCAACTGTTTAAAAGAAAGATTGCTTAAAATCAACAAAATTACTGTTTTTAGTGTTTGAATTTCATGTTAAACGAAGTTAAATGCAAATATTGATAATTGATATTCAAAGGCAATGATTTTTGCTAGTTTTAATGATGTAACTGTGATAATATGAGCCTTAAACATAATGAAAGACATAGATTTCCAAATATGGTAAAAAATTCGAAAAGAATTGATAGAAATGTGTGAGGCTATTTTAAATAGTCTAAGTAAATATTGAAGGGTATAGCTAAAATCGCAAGCATCATATTTTGAATCTTAAGTCGAGCATTATTAACAAGATGGGACCTCTGTTTTAAATATTGGTATAAAAAATGCAAGGATGCAGACACCTTTCTACAATTTGAAGCTTTCTAACAAAGATCTAGTGGATTTTTATGTTGTTCCACGGAATTTAGCTTTATTATTATAATCCAGAACAAACCAATCCACCGATAGATTACACGCAGAAAAACGTTACTTGTTATCAAGACTATCCGCTTCAGTTCAAGGCAATTACCGTTTCAATTATCCAGAATACAATAACTGTTTTAAATCAAAAGAAATTTGTTAACTTGATGATGAAAAAAGTGCCTAGAAACAATAATCAAGATAATGCTGATATATAGCTTATGGTATTGATGAAGTCACTCCTGGCAAACAATGTGAGAAAAAAAAGCACAAACGCTTTTTGCTTCTGGCCACATTGCTGTTCATCTCTCAGTTCATGCCACTAATCTTCAAAAACACTACTGAAATATTTCCTGACGCCACCTAGTGCCAAGAGATATAGTCATGCCGTCTTGGAAAGTAGCGACAGAAACCAGAATACGGATGCCATGCTTACCCATACAATGATATAATCGTTAACGTACAACGTTTCATAAACATTTTCAAAACACCGTTTATCGTATTATGAATATTTTCTTAGCTTAAAACTAAATGATTTGCTTGGAAGAAACATTTTTCCGTCTTAGATTTTTTTGATTTTCTAACCCCAAGAAAATATTTATCTAATACAAATAAAATTTCAAAAAAATTATTTTCCGATATTACACATTTTTATAGTCTTGAAATAAAAATATTTTCTTGGATAGAGACTGATTTTTGCAAGAAACCATTTCTCTTCGTGTGAAAATTGTTTCCTCATAATGGTCAAATGCTTTTTATCGATTGGTAGGTGATGACTACAATATTTTTGAATTTTAGTTATCATTAGTTGTCTTGCTAAGGATCTACAGAAATGGAAAGCAATAATTGCTGAAAACTGTCTTGGATTAGCTCTATTTGGTACGTCACCGCACTTGTGCACGGTAATCGAATTGTTCAAGAGAAACTGGATGAATTACATGTCTGTGTGTTCCAAAGTGAATTACGGGTCTATATATTCCAAAATCATTATGTTTCAAGTTTTATCAATCCTTAAGCTGAAGTATTTCTTGCTAAAGACCAAATAAAAGTTATTTGGCGCCAATATTTTGATGCCCTTAAAGCTAATCAATATCCTTGTACAAAAACAAAAACAGTATTAAATTCAAGTATTCCTCCTTAAAAGCCTGTACTATACTTATGTGTAAAACAATACCAAACATTATTTCTAACCACAAAATTTCCCTTAAATTTACACCCGCTTTTATTAATCCTTCTACGATGAATAAGAACACCAAAATTACTCTGAAAACCATTAAATCCGATTTGTATCCCTCATCCCTGGAAGCAAGACGATGATCCATAATTTATAAAATTCATTCGTAAAACGCTCTAACGGACGGGTTAAAGATAATGATAAGGAGAGGGAAAACAGTCCTGGGATTAACCCAGCACTGAGGTTTCATTATCTCGGAAAATATTTAATCTTAATACGCTCGCTCATTTGTTTTAATGATGTCGAGTGCGTTTCGGCGAGCCCTACATAATTTCGAATGGCTGAATGTATTTTTTTCGTTTTTTTTTGCTCGTAAAAGAACGCGCTTCAATTTTCTGGCGTAAAATATATATGATGACTGTTAAAAGTATTAAGTTACGCATGGTTTTTCATTTAGTTTCATGTAGAATAGGATAGTAGCTACGATTTTTTAAGGACATTAAATAAAATACAGTCAAATTAATCGTGAAATACCTAAAAAAAAAACAAATGCTGCGAATAGAGAAGACTAGCATATATTTCGTAAAGTACAGTTACCCAAATTAGCCATGATTAAACAATCGCTATCGCGATTAAAACATAATATTCATCCAAGTAACACGTGTTTGGCTGTGTTCCCATTTTCTAAGTATTCAGCGTTTAAATTCTACCATAAATATGAAGGAAAAGTTAAGTTTGGTGGTTTAAGAATACGCAGGGTTCCACTTCGTAACATATAAGCATAGAGTTTATATTGGATCCTCACAATTCCAGGTTAGTTTTCTCTTTTCAAGTTTTAATACTCGTAAAATGTCATTAATTGATATCTAGTTTAATTTAAATTACCGAAGGAGTGCCTATCAACACTCCCAGACCTTTAGACCGTACAATTAATTAATTTTGGAAAATTATTTTTTACAAATTGGCGTCTAACGTGGACCATCACAACTAGCAAACATACTGAAGAGAAATCGTATTTTTTAGCCATTACTTCGTTGTCTATTAAACAAAATTTGTGTCGAACACTGGGTTCAGAAGCTTTGTTATTGTTGAAGCTAAAAAAACTCGATTCATCTAGGAAATTCCCTAGTTTAATCGACTTTACAGTACCAGAAATAACAAAATCATCAGAGAACTTATAATAATGCACCCAGTGAGGAACCAGATTTACGCAGTAGCTTTCATCAGAAGCTCACTATAATAAGACTTTGCACAGACTAGAAATTGAATAAAAGGAAAAGCCACTAAGAAATAGGTAATCGCACACAGAAACCAGTAAAGGATTTTGTTTTTAATTTTTTTATTTAGTCCAAACTAGAATAAGATGCATCCAATAAATTCAATAGAATCTCTTAGCGATAGGATTAACATTCTCATTGAATGATAGCCGCCCCATGAATGAGGTTGCACCATTGCGGTGGACTGCGACAAATCACTCCGCTAAGTTTCCTATATACTCTTCCTCTTTTAAAGATTTTTGTATCTTCTTGCCTCCAATGTTATTTTGTGCCATTACTTTCTGTTTGTTACCGTTCTTTTCCAATCCATGATGCCCACTTTCTTAATGTCTTCACGAACCACATCCTCCCATCTTGTTCTGGGCCGTCCGCCCTGTTTTCCTGCCACAAGCTTCCGCTCGTATATTTTTTAAATGACAGCTTCTCATTTTTGTATATGACCGTACCAGCGTAATCTTTGGACTTTAAAAACTTTTACGATATCTTCAGCGCCCACGTTCATCAGCAATTTGCATTCCCTTTCCTTGATTTTTTTGGGCTCTGAAATTTTCGTCAGTATCTTCTTTTCATATGCTCTAAACTTCTCATCTTTTGCTGACAAGCACATCGTTTTAGGTCCATATGTGGCCTTATTGCTGATTTATATAATTTCATTTTTGCTTCTTTGCTAATATATTTGTTTTTCAATAGTTTTTGATTAATATCTCCAATATGTCCTTTCCGGCCAATATTCTCTTAATTATATCCACTTTTCTTTTGCGTTATTTATTAATCATTGTCCCTAGGTTTTTAAAATTATATTTTCTTGTACTAATGTATCATGTATTTCATCTTGTTTTCGTTTATTTTTAATAATATAATGGTCACCGTGACAGCTAGACATTAATTGCGGTTGCTTTCTATTAGTTAGTTCTATTAATTTGAAAAAAAATCTTCGGGAAACCTGTTTTGACCGAGTTGAGATCTTTGCTTTTAATTTAGGGAAATCGTCTATAATGATGTCGTATCTACAAAACCCTGCAGGTACTGCAATATCGAATTTTATTTAAATATAAGCTGACTGCTTTAGAAACAATGTTCTCCTTATATACACATCGGGACTTTTTGAAGGAGGTACCAACATTAACAGAATTCAAGTTTATAGTAATTTCCACAAGATATGCTACGAGGCGTATTTTTAAAGTAAGTACCGTTTTCAAATAGAACAAAAACAAGTAAACTTTTCTTAACAATTTTATTTTTATATGAAAGCCTGTACCTTATTCTACTTTTCTACATAATTTCCACCAATATTGAGGCAATTATCGTATCGTTCAATCAGCTTTACTATACAATCCCATCGTTAGAAGTCTGCCGCCTGATTTAACAACTTCATAGAGAACAATTCTGGAAACTTGAGAAAACTCATCAGATAACGATGAAATCGTAAAGCGTCCGTTCTCTTTCACTTTTTGGTCAACTTTCTGAACCAAATCTTCAGTAATGACAAGGTCGCCCACTTCGTTCCTCCTCATAGACATTCGTGCGGCCATCTTTAAAAGCTCTCACCCATTTCCGTACCATTCCATCACTCATAATGTTTTCTCCGTACACTTCACAGATCTGACGATGAATGTCGGCCGATTTAATGCCTTTAACACTAAGAAAACGAATCACAGCGCGTATTTCACAGCCGGTGGGATTCTCGATCAGCGGAGACAGTTTAAATAGCGACAAGCAAACGTAAACACGGTCGAATCTTTCTGTAATGGCGTCTGTGGCTTGTCAACAGATGTAGGTACACAGCGCGCAAGCGTAGAAAGCCGCCGCAGCACTCACGGTATCGGGTAGAATATCAAAACGGTACTTGCTTTAAAAACACGCCTCGTAGTATGTTATTATTAGAGTAACCTAAACTTGCGGACTCGCATAGGCGTCGGTATTACGGGTTAATATAAGAATACGAAAAATTCATAAATAAACTAAACCGGTAGAGAAGCGGGCATGTAGTGTCGACCTTGAATATAAATCATGTTAAACCGCGCTGAGAGAGATTTCGTTTTAGTACCGGTTGAGCTGTTGCAGAGATTAGTCGAACGGTCAAGGTTATGTACTTACGTGACGCTTTTGAAAATATAGCTGGTGTTTTTTGTGTGTTGTAGTATTATACCAAGTACATAATTAGTGTATCGTTTCATATAGAACAAATATTTACATACCTAAGAAAACAGTGCCTCGTAATAGATTTGCTACTAATGTACATAAGTATGTGTCACTTTTTCCCCATTTAAAATATGACGGTAGTGCAGTTTTTTTGCTTAATATGCAATGTTCGTTTGGCTGCATTGGACAGAACTGATTGCCAGAGGCATGTCAATGGTATTAAGCATATGAGAAATGCAAGAACTGAAATACCTTATACACTATTCCTCATACATTTATTAATTATGTTTGCCTCTTGTAATCTTCCGTTGTCGTTGGTGAGAAAAGCAGCTTTTAAAACGTTTTGGCGACAATACGTTCCAGAGTACCCACTCCCTCACAAACACAATTACAGAATCATTTGCCGCGAATGAAAGAGATGCTAGAAAATGTGTGTAAACGTGATTTGCGTTCCAAAAAAATATGGATTACCGTGGATGAGACGACCGATATAAAGAAAAACAGTATTGTGAATGTAATAGCTCGCGTTTTATCTAGCGAGAACATAGCATCTCGATATTTGTTAGCTTGCAAACGTGTTCAATAATGTACCGCGCAAAATATTTAAAAAGTGATAATGAACGCTTTGAAAAAATTTAAAATTGCCCAAGATCAAGTTGTGATGATTGTTACAGATAGTGCAGCAACGATGTTAAGTGTTGGGCGATCCTTAAGACATATATTTCCTAACTTAATACATATAACCTGCGTGCTGCATGCTTTGCATTTAGTTGGTGAAGTTGTTCGACAACATTACGGAAACGTTGATCGGATGATTGGAAATACTAAAGCAGTGTTTCATAAATCTCCTAAACGTTTAAAAGAATTTCGTAAATTTTGTCCAGGTATTCCAGAACCTCCTGAACCAATTTTAACGCGATGGGGTACTTGGCTAACAGCAGCTTCTTACTATTTGATCTATTTTCAACAAATTCAATCAGTTATAATGCGATTTAATCGGAATGAATCCAAAGCAATTAGAGAAAGTCAAAGAGAATTTCAAATTCCTCAACTTTTAGAAGATTTAACAACAATATGTACCAATTATACAGTATTACTAGATGCCATCAGAAAACTACAATGTACTGAATTGTCATTGCAGGAATCATTAGACATAGTAGAGAGTGTAAAAAATAAATTACACACATTAAATGATACGCCAGGATTATGCGCTAGTCAAAAGTTGGCAGATGTTTTAAGGAAAAATCCCGATTTTAATACTTTAGAGGCCGTTTATAATAAGTGTAAGAATAGTGAACTTTTAAGTGATTTTGAAAAACAGTTTCTACATGCAAATGTAACTTCCTTAGATGTGGAGAGATCGTTTTCTATGTATAAGAATATTTTTTCTTGTCGACGCACAAGGTTTAAAGAAGTAACTGTGGAAACATATGCAATGATGCAAGTTTACAGTAGTTCACATCCTGATGCCTCTAATTTGTTGAATAATTAGCAAGTAAGTGTATTTATGCATTTTTCGTATACTTATATTAACCCGTAATACCGACGCCTATGCGAGTCCGCAAGTTTTGGTTACTCTAGTTATTATTCATTATCCTTATAGGTAGTGACCGAATATAGAAAATGATTTACAGCATACAAAATATTATAATAGAGAAAGCAGATAAAAGATAATTGGTTTATAGCTATGGTTACATAGAACAAAGGTATTTTATATTTAATACGTATAACAATAACGCTGACTAATCCGTTAATAATACAGGCAAGCATTGCCTTATTGTTGATGTAAATATTCATATTTGTAACGAATTTGAGTACTTGGAAAAACCAGATTTCCAAGAATTTGATCAACCATAATTATTCAGCAAAACTGTCAAGCAGTCTGCTCTATTTCTTATTAAGTATTAGTAACAATATAATACTTTCATTTCATATTGTGTTTACATCACAAATCGTTTGCGAAAGAAAGGAAATTAGAAAGGTTTTGTTTAATTGATTCCAATTTTGATTCGCTCATCGTAGTGTCGCAACTGTAAATGAGAAACCTGTTTCAATTCAATGCCTTGGTTTCTAATTCCGTTTAATGTCGTATTTACTTAGTAAAATAATAAAACATAAGAACGCGTGTAACAAAATTAGAAAGGATATAGTAATAAAGCTGACATTAGGAATTTATCTTTCAACAGATGATAATGTGATTTAACTGTCAATATTTATATATTACCTGCAACTTACAACGGGATATTCATATCTGCAATCTTTAAATATACCAACCTCTTTGAGTTTTATGGCCTTTTCGAGCCATTAATGAACATATTTATTCGAAATATTTTGTTTAATGAAGACCCAAATGTTAGCGTTGATATAAACAACATAAGGTTGCCCGATTTAAAATTGACACGATTCAATCTTTTCATTTATTTGTGATGCTGTTAGTACCATAATCTACCAGATGATGTCCAAATACGCACAGAGACCTGTTACGTTCTAAAATCCTGCGAAAACTCAAAATTAACAGAGCCGAGGAAGCAAAAAAATTCTATAGAGTTTTAGATTTTATGAATTTTTATACAATCTGTTAAAAGGATAACATGGATTATGGAAACAATATAAGAGGAAGGATTGTTTACTAATGCGAAGAATCCTGTTGCTTGAAAAATATGATCAATCCAAAAATTGTATTATAACTTACAACAAATTATTTTTACGTAGTTTATAAGCATTATGCATACTTCTTATTTTGCAACATATTAAAAATACATTCATAAAAATGTAGATAACGTTTATATAATAAAATTGCTTAAGTTGAAATGAGATGCGAAGAGCTTCATTTCAATTTAATTTTTGACAATACATAATATAGTAGTATACAGTTTGTGCGTTATAGGATGGCGAACGCATTTCTTATAATTTTTTGTAACATAGATTGTTAATACACTTTATTTTATAGTCGCTTTTTATTATTGTTGTATAAGCGATAAAACTTTTTCTAACTGCAAAGTGATAATGGCCGTGAATTCTGCAATCACATCATTCAAGAAGTATGCGAAATACGGAGCGAATTGAAAATAGTTCATGGAAAGCCGAGACATAGCCAGTCGCAAGGCTCTGTGAAGCGCGCAAGCTAGGACATTGAAAGCATGCTGATGACTTGGGCGGAAAGGAACCAAACTCCACACTGGTCCGAGGGTCTGAGATTTGTTCAATTCATGAAGAATAGAGCTCATCATGATGACATAAATTGCAGCCCATATGAGGCCATGTTTGGAGTTCCAGCAAAAGTCGGTCTTACAACATCATCACTTTCTACTGATGTCATCAGAAACCTGAAGAAGATCTGGAATCCTTCATCGACTCTTCTTCAAGTGCTTTGGTACGAGATGAAGATGGACAAACAGAGAATGGTGGCGAAGAAGAAGGGGACGTAACAGAGAATGGTGGCGAAGAAGATGGGGAAGTAACAGAGAATGGTGGCGAAGAAGATGGGGAAGTAATAGAGAATGGTGAAAAGGAAGATGGACAAACAGGGAACGGAGATAGTGCTGTAGATGATATTTCGGGGGAAAATATGATTTCAGACAAAATCAACATTATTAAAGAGAAGAGGTAAATGCCATAAGTGCATTGCAGTGCCAACCAAAAAATATGAGACTAATGTCTGAATCGAAGTTTCCAAGAGGCAAGATTGGAGATACTGTTAAAGTACGGGTTCCTGATGTCGACAGAAGTAGAAGTGACTCCAGGAACATTCTTGGGGTCATTCTGCAGATGGATGCTGATGGCAAGATATATGAGATTGGCTCAAAAGCATTCTAGGAACCAGTTTGCGAATTGTAAGGAGAATTTCATTTCACAAGAGGAAGTTCCAGATGTAATTGTGACTCTTGGTGAGTGTGCCAGGAAATCTTCAATCACAGGTGGCCAAGGTTTCAAGAGATGTAACTGCAAGGGAAAATGTCTTTCAGGAAAATGTAGCTGCAAGAAGCATAGGTTACTTTGTAATTCAAAATGCCACGACAGTTTGCCATGTTCTAACAAGTAGAAGGTTGTTTGCTTACAAATGGTGAGAATAAAACATTCTTTTTATTTCACAAGCACTGACGAAAATTCCGTACTTCCTAAATATTGTAATTTATTACTTCAACCAAGAGGGTTTGGGTTGCATGTAAAATAACCAGTTGAAATAATAAGTTGCACACATATTATTACATTAACCATCTTTTTTGGTTATTATGTATAATAACCGGTTATTATGCATACTAACACATTTATCAAAGTAACGGTAACATATACAATAATTACAATAGTCGTAATAATTAAATGTACCCCTTTATTACCACCTAATGTACCACTGCGTGAGTAAAAAGGTCTAGTCATGATTTTGATATTAGTTTTAAATTATTTTGTCTGTATTCATAAATACAGGCACAAATACTGTGAAGTTAGGATGTAACGTAAAGTTTTGGAAGCCGTTAATGAACAAGACTTGAGTTCAAGATATAATTGCCGAAACGCAACTTCTCCGTTTTGTGACTTTTGTCCTTTGCTCGCTCCAATGAACCAGAATGAACCAGAATATTATCCGCCATATTGTCGATAGTAACTGCAACGTAAAAACAGCAGAATAAGAAAAACGAGTTCTTCGTAATTAATTGCATTAAATAAAAGCATTCGTCTCCTAAGTAGGCCACAAAAACTACCTTTCTTATTATTGAACCGTAAATTTAATGTATGTATTACAGTTCCGAAGGTCAAATTAACACTTTTACGGTGGATATTGAGCAATTCAATCACTACAAAATGATAATTTGTTTCCATATCGTTGTATCTTTATTTCGTGTAAACATACACTTGTCTGTGTGTGTGTGTAATGCACCAACACGTCTATAAAAGTATTGATTTTTAGATTTGTATTATACGGTGTTACGAGGTATATTTAATACTCCTCAAACATTATATATTTTTTTATTTATACGCACTAATGGCGTTATCTTGAATTTTTTATGGTTATACGTGTTTAAAAACGTAATGTAAACATAACCATGACCTAAGTGATAACATTGTACTGATTGTGACTATTCATATTAACATGCAAGCGCTTAATGTATTATAGAGCTCCCTTTTGTTAATGATATGCATGGAATTTATTTTAAATTTCCATCAGATTGCTCCAGGTATTTTATTATAAGCTCTTTTTTATTCATTATATACGATAAATAAAAAAATAATATATATAATCATAACCGTTAAACAGTAATGTAATGCAATATATCAATTTTAGCTTTCTTTCTAAATTTAATATCCATCTTCCATTAATGGCAAGATATTATTAAATCAAATAAAATTACATTCTCATGGCGCTCGTGTGTGTGTGTATATGTATATGTCTTTATAATACACGTCTCCGCTAGATGTTTTTAAATTGGAAGCAGTGCAGGCGACCTATTCAGCCTGGCCGACAGAGAGGAAGCCTCACAAAAAATGTAATTGAAATACTAATGACGTTCGTACACAATAGAAAAGTTTTGAGGTCAGCTGTATTAAAGCGAAATTAAATTTTCGGAGCCGAGTCGATCGAACAAAAAGAAGAGCCTCCTAATAAATCGAGTAGATTGGAAATTGCGGAATTTTCGGTTTGTTCCTTGCTTTTTCCGTTTTTTGGAACTCGACGGTGGGGGTATTCCATATTAAGGATAATTGCAGATGGAATGCTATGAATATGCAATCGAATTTTGAAACTACTGTATACAGTGAGGTCCTAAAGTATCCCCCCATACTAACTTTAGAACGATACAAGCTAGCGTTTTTAGAAAAAATAGGACGGTGGTCTAGTGGTAAAAAGGCCTTCGCTTAACTGGGCAGAGTTAGGCAAATACCGTGGAACACTTTACACACTCAAGGCTCCTGAGGTTATGCCTTAAAAAGCTAATACACAAAAATTCTATTTTTTGTGAATTAACTTTTGGTGTTATCGGCACTTCAATTGCATTTCCGCTGTCACTGGATGTGACGTCAACTTTCATATTTTAAATAGAACAGCCTGTATATTTTTACGTTTTTGCGAAGGTACTCAAAAGGCGAATCCAACGATACCACATTTGGTGTCAATAGAAGTGGTCTATTACTCACAAAGTTTGTTTAATGATATCTATCAGCGCTACCGGTTTCGAGACAAGCTCATCCTGAGGCAACACTATAAAAGGACACCAGGAATAAATATAATACAATACAATTATGTCATAAACTAATTAACCATTTTTTTTTGTTTTATAAATCATTCTTAACTGTAGGTGTGAGTGTCTAAGAAAGATTTTAAATATATTAATTATTTGTAAATAAATTTTAATTATAATTTAGTGTTTAGTAAACATGAATGAAATTAGTTTTTAATATTTGAATTGGTATTTTATTTTTTATTTTTTTATTATCTATGTAAGAAATGGACATATATATTAGTGCACATAATACTTATAACTTTAAATTTAAAAACGGCAAGAATTATGTCATAATTCAAGAATGCAGATTCTGTAGACTGGATACATATGAAGTAACAAATTAAAAATAGTAATAAGTTAAAATATTTGTAAAACAAGGACAATCACACACACTTTAAAATACCGACATTGTCGATGTAAATCGCAATACTAGTCTTTATAATAAATAATTTAAAGAGAATTTACAAAATTATTACTGACATCTACCGGCGACTGACTAAAAATTAGGCTGAAGACAGTCCACGACAGTGCCATCTATTCGAAGAATATTTGAAACGCTGGCGTAGATTCAAAAGTTAACTGAAAATTTAACCAGTTTTCTATATTGTTATACTGTTCTCTCATGATTTCAAGCGCTTCAAGATTATTGGGGTAATAACCCTTGTTGGCTAAATGCAAAATTTTAAAATTCTCATCCCTCGAAAAACTGTGACCACAAGAGACCAGATGCTGGGCAAAATGAGAGAATCCAGAAGCATCGGGTCGTAAGCGTCTTATATGTTCTTTTATCCGAGTGTCGAAATTGCGATGTGTCCTGCCAACATAACAACTCTCGCAATCCCCACAGGTTAGTTTATAAACACCACATTTTTTGGATCTATCTATTCGATCTTTATTATTTAAGATTACATTACGGAGCGGATGGATCGTCTTAAAGGAGATATTGAAATCATTCCTAAGTAATACTATTCATCTATATTATATTCCAATAATAATAGTAATAATAATAATACATTTATATTTGTAATTAAAACTATTACAGAAAATTGTCAATTTATATAAATTATATAAAATCAAAGTAATATTAAAAAGCAATAAAAAATCACAAACAACAGAACACAATCATAATCATAACTCCCATTCCAGAAAGCATTTCATTAACCTTAAATTTAAAGCTTTTATAAGGTAAGTCCTTTAGTTCTTCAGGCACTCTGTTGTATAATTTTGTTCCACAGTAGTCAATTGCCTTCTGGGGGCACGTCAGTGAGGGGTTTTTGAAGATCTCTATTGATTCACGCCTGGGCATAGATTGGAAAACTGGCCACTAAATCCAATTTAACTCCACCTGCGTCTTATCTCGCAGCCCTCACTATTATAGTAGAAAAATCCGTGAATCAATAGAGATCTTTAAATAATTTAAATCGCGAAGATGGCTACCCCTTACATCACACGTGGAAATTCCAACTGACTAAACCTTCTAGCAACCGCCACGTTTCATTGATCTATAACCTTTCCGTTCTATTGACCCGAAACAAGCCCCACATAACCTCCGTCGGAATGAATAGTCCTCAGTCAGTGTGCAGTAACAGTCCTGAAGATGTCCCATAAGATTGCGAACGAAACGTCGGCAGAAGCTACGACAACGACGCGGTTCCAACCTAGAAACTAAGAGTATAGTATGAAAGTTTTTGTTTAAGGGAAGTGCTTCCTTGTTCTGATTGACATGGATAACAGCTGCCAAAATAAATGCCGATAGCAAGGTGAAGATCTTTTCTCTTTTAAAATAGATTCTGCAGCTATCTCTAAATTCTAGTTTGCACAGGAATCTGATGATAATAAAAAAAATCTTTGTGCATCCTCCAGAAGAAGAGACCTTAATACATTAAGGAGTGGAAGTTTGCGAAATATGGTGTTCTTGCTACGGTTTATGTGGCTGTACGTTTTAACCTCTTTATAGCAAAGAGAGCGGATGATAGCTTGCTGGCTAGATTTTGTATCTTGTCAATACTTACTTTTAATTTGTTTGCAGCAAACCAATCTTCAGCATCGGTAATCATAATATATAAATAATATTGTCGTCTACCAAGAGGTGTGCAAATGGTTGTATGAATGTGCTATACGAATATGTTCCCTTTGTTCTAACCCTTTATAGGTTCTCCTATATACGGAGGTTCAGTCGCGTGTGTCTTGCTTTTCAAAGTCCTGGACGAGAAGAGTGTTTACCTGCATTTTCTAAAGTGTGAAAATTAAAAGAAGAAAAAACTGTTGTTTGTAGTGGCTAAAGTAGGATGATACATAAATATTTTTTTCTCTTCAAGAAAGGGTCAAAGGTAGTTAAAGCCTTAATTTCTTCAACGCCAAACATCCTTTAAGCACCTTTAACGTCTACCATCGCCGTATAAGCCATTAAATATTTGATACCTTCCATTATTTTATGGTAAACTTCTTCGTAATCCCAACGAATTTGATTCATGAACACAATTGTAGACTCAGCGCGAAAGACGGCCATATCACATATATCTTAATAAACCTAACGTATTGTTACGGATCTTTATGTGTCTAGGCAGCCTTGAGAAATGGATCTAATGTTTTAGAAAATTAATATGATTATGGCGAGAACGAAGTGGCGTATCCCGAGCAAAGTTAGAAAGTTACCTCATTAATCTAACCAATAGCAATTATTCCCCGCAAGTAATTTAGTTAAAGATGATTAATAATCGTATATATGTATATGCATACGTTTTAAGTTATGTATGAATCTGCAAAATTCAACAATGCGCGCATAAATAACGTACTGATACGTGCAGGTTCGAACAAGTATCATCGTAATTGAATTCTGAAAATTTATTATTTAAACAATATTGACAGATGGATGATAAATTGTTTATTAGTAATAGGAATGCTCGGAATATCGATAGTCCGTGTTACGGCAAATGGCTTCTCAAGAGACATTAAGTTAGAACCTAAATTCCATTAGTTGGATTTGTCACACATTATTAAAGAGCATTTTTACTAAAGTTATCCAGCTTTTTATACAACTACGCCATCACAGAGGAATGCTATAACCATTAATCATGTCAAATTTATATTACGACGACAAGTAGTAATGTAAACTTATAAGTCATGTAATTTATACAAGATATTGTAAACAGGCAAAAAGAAATTGAATTATAATAGGTGGAGTTGTTGAAGATAGAGTTGATCTTCGATGTAGGTAAGAGACCGTGTTATAAAGTATAAGACAAAAGTATTACTGTACAATCATTTAATAAGGAAGTAATTTCAATGTCAATTTCCCCATTTTTTTTTTATACCATTTCAACCCAAAAAAATATTTTTAAAGAAATATTGGCTGTATATGGAAGTCAACCATTATATAGTCGAATCGTTAAGATATTTTAAATATTGCTGAGAATCCGCTCTTATGTCACCCAGTGTGGCCAAGAGTAAGAAGCTTAAATGCTTTTATTCTTCTCATATTGTTTTTGCCGGTAATGATTGCATCAACATCAGGAGCTATTTATTAGCATTATCTATCTTGGTTATTGTTTCTAGGCATTTTTTTTACATTAAGTTCACTTTTGTGTGAACATTATTATGTAGATAACCTCTACTTTTAGCCTTTTTAAAATCACAAGCAATGTGAATAATTTGCTGCATTCTGTATGCCTATATCGTACTGTTTTAAACAAGGTAAGCGCAATTAATAATGTGCAATTTTGTTGATAAAGAATGTAAGATTGAAGATGCGACAATTAATCAACTTTACTGGAAGTTTAGAAGATTACTGAAAGGTGGATTTCACAAATACTTTCACCATTCTAAATAAACGTTTTGATAGTACTGTATGAGTATATTGACAATAAAATGCACTAAAACGAATATTTTTTGTGCACATGTAGGGAAAGCAGCGAGTGCGGCGATTACAAATAGAGGTGTCACTTTCAAGCTTGCTATCAATCGTCTTGCCGTTAGAGGTTTGACTCTCCATTATCCTGAATTGAAACAAGTATCGATGCAGTGGCACGTTAAGAACTGTACCCTTTCCACGAAGCCCATACCAAGGTCACCGATTCCTCAGGAAAAGTAATGGCAACCATCTTTTAGGATGGTGGCTTCGAATAAATTTGACACCCGACATCCAGATTCAGTATCTTGTGAAATTTTTAGTTTCCAAATCTAAATTAATTAAAACAACCACCAGATGGACAAATTTTGAAAACGATGATGAACAGTTATTGAGGAATAATCTGTGGAGAAACCCAAAAGAAGATTTTTACAATGATTTAATGATGTTATTGGTCCTTATTTTAGAAGGAGAGGATTGAGTATTGACAACTAAAAAATATAAAATTGTTTAAATTATTTATGTTGGAATAGCATGTAGGATAAACAAATACACATTGTATTTTCAATACCAGGAAAAGTTTTATTTTAAAAGTTAGCTATCGATTTCGACTTAAAAGTCATCTTCAGCCCAATCTGTACGACATTGAAGAAAATAAGTAATTAACAAAGTTTATGTGTTTAAAAAAAAAGCTCTTTTAATTACTTTATCTTTTCAATGTCTTACAGATTAGCCTGAGGATGAAATCGATAGCTAACTTTTAAAATAAAACCTTTCCTGATATTGAATATGCAAATTGTATTTTTCTACCCTACCTAAAAAAAATTATTTTTATACGTGACAGAGGACCAGACTACTTGATACAAGTAAGCCTCTATTGCAGGAACTGAGAACCAACAGCAAATAACTTTTATTTTAATAGTAATCACATGATATTATTTACTTCAGGTAAATCATTTTGTATCATTTGCACTAGATATTATTCTTATACCAGTTACTTCTTACTTGTTATTGACTTTGCGTTGTTTAGAGCGAATATTTCACACATTTATGCCTGTAGCCCTGTACGTTTAGTTAATGTATGTAAATTATATATGTTAAAGGTAATTAAAACTTCACTTACTTATACCATTTATAACTTATAATAAGATATTAAGAATAAAAAGATAATAGTTACTATTTCAAAAATATTGTCGATACTTTCTTATATTTTCGATATAAGAAATAATAAAAAATTATATAACACAAAAAACGATTATCTTTAGCATGTGCATTACAATCTTAAAAAGTTATTTTAGAAACAAGCATGATTGGTGTACAGCTCACAGTAAAAAGTATAACAAATATGGCAGCTTTTGTATGTTTTAATACGATTAATGCTAGTGTGTACCAATTAAATTGGAGCAATGAAAGCATTTGTCTACATTCAAAAGTGAAGCCAACATAAAACTAAATTATGCCATTCAGTTCTACAAAAATGGGGATAAAACAGGATTGAATTTTAGCAGCGTAATTTCCATTTGCTTGTACTTATTCTATCCTTATTATAGATTATAGATTTCTTGAAATGCATATTGTTTATATCCACATTATTAATTGCACTTACCTTATTTAAAACAGCACGACATATCCGTACATAATGCAATAAATTATCCTACTTGCTTATGATTTCAAAAAGGCTATGGTAGAGGTTATCTACAGAATGATATTCAATCAAAAGTGAACTTAATGTAGAAGTACACATAAAAAAGGTGCCTAGAAACAATAACTAAGATGATGCTAATAAATAGCCCATGGTACTGATGGTATCACTACCAGCAAAAATAATGTGAGAAGAGAAAAGCACTAACGCTTTTTGTTCCTGCCCACATTGTTGATCATCTCTCAGTTTATGCCACTAATCTTCAAAAACAGCACTGAAATATTTCTTGGCGCCACCTACTTCCAAGAGATATAGTCATGCCGTCCTAGATAGTAGCGACAGGGACATAATGCAGACAGCGGCAGAAACATAATACTTACCCATACAATGATATAATCTACAACGTACAACGTTTCATAAACATTTTCAAAAGATACCGGTTAATGCAATATTATTTTTTCTTTTTATATATATTTTTTAAATATATAATAAATAATAATAAAAAGGGATAAATGAACTTAAACTACATAAAAATAATTCTTATTTAATTGCATTATTAAACATATAAAAAAAAATGTTTGTATTAGTTCGTTCACTTGCTCCTAATTTTGATTATTAACTTTAGCTTTTTTTTTTCCATCATTGTAATTTTTCTTTTATTGGATATCCTTGTAACGGGCTTGATGATGTGTTTTTTGAACACGAAATCGGTTGCCTAATTTCTCAATAAAACTTGTGAGATCTGGACCACCTTCTCATTCCCACCTCAAATATGAATATTTTCTTAACCTAAAACTAAATAATTTACTTCGAAGAAACGTTTTTATCTCTATATTTATTTAATAAAAATAAAATTTCAAGAAAATTATTTTCTTATATTATACATTTTTATAGTCTTGAAATGAAATATTTTCTTGAATAGAGACTGATTTTTGCAAGAAAGTATATTTTCTTGATGCAAGAAACAATTTCTCTGCATGTATATACAATCTAACAATTTACTTGTCTTTTCCCAGTGGCAATATACAATTTTAGGATTTTCTTGGATTCTAGTAAGACGTTACTATATACTTTCATATTAGCATGGCATGCATTATTCAAACTACAATTCATTTCAACTAGAATGTTGTTCTCCAAACACTAATACGATCTGGACCATAGAAGCGTACAGCAAGATTAGCTTTTTAAATAGCTATTTTTAATAATAATAATAATAATAAACGCGTTTATTTCAAATACAAATACAACAAAGTAAATGTTCGAAACAAGTCATGGAGAAAAAAAGGACATAATTTTTTTTAAATAGATGAAAATTGTTAACACTTTTTATTTTGGGTGGTAAACTATTATAAAATTTACAACCAATAAAATAAGGACTCTTTTGATAGATAGTCTTTTTGTGTGGGGGAGGTAAAAGGTAGTCATTCATACGAGTATGGTATTCATGAGTGTAATTATATAGAGAGAATTCGTCCCTGTATTGGAAAACAAATAGTAGTGTTTCATAAACAAACAGATCGTAAACCGTGAAGATGGAATTTCCTTTAAAAATGTTCCTACACGACTCTCTATAGCCCAAACCAAAGATTGTTCTAAGAGCCCGTTTTTGAATTTTAAAAACTCTATCAATGTCAGATGACATGCCCCAATTGATTATACTGTAACGCATGCAAGCTACAAAATTAGCATAATAAAATGTTTTTAAGGTATCTACATTGCAGCAGGTTACTTTCAATTGTCTCAGAATAAAACAAGTTTTCGAGAGCGTTTTACATAAATGATCTATATGTAGGGACCAATTTAAATTTTCATGGATTATTAAGCCTAAGATTTTCGTCGATGTTTCAGCATTCTATGTATCGCCGTTCACATTTATTTGCGAAATTAATTTATTTTTATTGTGAAAGTAAAGATACTTGGTTTTGTCATTATTAATAAGAAATCTGTTGTTTGTCATCCACGCGCAAACATTAGAAAATATGATTTATACCTTACACAGCAACTCGGCTACATTGGAAGAATTTACAAGAATCCTTACATCATCAGCATAAAGGACTATTTCTTGTGCCTGGGGTAAATTTAAAAGTAAATCATTTATATATATTAAGAAAAGTGTAGGGCCTAAAACAGACCCTTGAGGCACTCCAATGCCAGTATCGAGAAAAGACGATTGGGCGTCATCTATTTTTGTACTTTGTTTTCTATTTGAGAGAAATGAGTTAAACCAAGCTAAGAAAATATGTCAATGCAAAACTAAAAAAAGCTGTGTGGACGTGATTATTAGCAATCCCCCCCCCCCCCACTAATAAAACAGAAAAATCCATAAACCTGCGTCTGCTAGTGTTCATTATCATTATATCATTATACTGGTAATCCAAAATTAGGGCCACCTCAGGGCTTGTATATGTACATTCGATGGTTTACCAAACAATCTACTATACATCTAAAAAGAATTAATCATAGACGCAATAAGTCATTCATATGCACCTTAATTAACGCATATGAATAAACGTATAAGAGAAACCCATTACGAGATAATTAAAATTTCATTGTGACGCTTTGGCAGGAACTCAGAACCTAGAATCGGCAGCCAATTCGAAACGGCCGAAGAAAAAGACGGAATATCCTCTAAAAGACCTACATATATACTTACCAGTGTAGAGCAAAGAAATAAATAAGGACGGAAAGCCATCTTAGGTCGAAGACGGACGACGAAAATAAGAGGAAGAGGAATAAACGTCGGGCATAATTCCTGCACAGCATTCGATTTAGCCACTTCATTATTGCCGCTGCAGTAAATAAAGTGCGTTATTTATGTTTCTGGGCTTATGAATAGGATTGCTCTTTGTGGTCGATGGTATTACTGATTGGATAATTGGAAAATATAAGTGGACTTTTATATTCCCACGAATCCCATCGAGAATATTAAGTTAATTATAAGCAAACCAAATAATGACGACAATATGAGGGGAAAAAACCAAATAGAAATGACACGACAACTGATTTTTCAGTAAAAATATTCCATTATCGGAAAGCGATTCTTCGAAATTTATAATTGTTCAGGAAGAAGTTTAACAACATTGTAATTGAACTGCTTCTGCATATCATCTTTGGTATTTTACAGTTTAATGTTTGTACCTTCAATGTCCGATGCAGCTTTCATAGGTTCCAAGAAAATTGTAATTCAAGCAAGAAATTACATATATCGCATTAAATGTCTCTAAATAGCTCAAGTTGTTCAAAGTTAGTTACGAATCCTTGAATCCGTTACTGAATCTGATAGAATCCAAGGTTTAAGAAAATTTGAAAAAAACCGAATGTTTTTTGAACAAGAAATGGAAAAAGCTGGGTGTGAATTTGTTACAGTAAGATCTAAACTGGGAACAAATATAGGTTAAGGAATTATAAATGAGTCCAAAACTTTGGTTAAACGTGCGTTAGAAAATATAGAGGAGAATTTCGACCAAATTCTGAAAAAAACTGTAAGTCTTACTCAATTGTTCAGTATTAGAATTCTCTTACAATAATATAAATATTAGAAACAATTTTCCATCATATTTTATACAAGTGGTTTCAATTGTTAGTATTGGCCACTACAACTGTGGAAATTTGATCCTTGATAAATCCTCATATTTTATTTAATTGCAACCTTTATAATGAAAATCTGAATGTCTTGAAAGTTACCAGAAGCGAATTGCAGCCTAACCTTAACAAATGTTTATTTTCCATTTCTTCGCCTTTTACTATTGAGAGCTAATTGGAATAACCTTTTAGTTTCATTGAGATTAGAAATAGTCACCAGATACTCTAGGACTCGTGTTTACAATATTCTATTTTAGTTTAGTTACATACAGAAGAAGTGGTTCATGAAAGATGTTGCCGTTAAGTGAAAAGACTATGGAAGTTTATGTGAAACAGCAATTATTCGACATCTGGAGATCAATAGGATCTTAATCAATTCGGATTTAGAGAAAAACATTTATGTAAATCAACTCTACAAATGCTTTTAACAAAGTGGAAGGAAGTTAGGCGCCATAAATTCTCGACCTGACAGGCCTATACGGGGTCGAGCGCGTTCAAACTCTATTGCACATGTGCGAGACCTACACTATATATATTACGGCTCGAAAAGTAGTAGTTTTTAACAGCCAGCCAGACAACGTGACTAGTGCATGAAAATGTTTCAGGTAACGAAAATTGAGTATCGCGCGATCATTAAATTCGAAACAAAAGACGGGCATTCGCCTAATCACATTAAGCAATGTTTAGACGGCGTTTATGGTGATTTATCTCCTTCACATTCCACTGTAAAAAAGTGGGCAAAATACTTCCGTTTGGGGCAAGAATCCCTTGAAAATGATGAGTACCTCGGTCGGCCAATTGAACCGATAATGCCTCAAAACATTTCAATTATTGAAGAAATGGTATTGGCTGATCGCCGTTTGAAAGTGAAGGAATTAGCAGTAATGTATGGCAGAATTCGCGCAGCTTTCCAACGTGAACGTCGGCGTCGGGTCGAATGTGCGCGCTCCTTTTTAAACATGTGTCGAGACGGCTTGAAACCGATTTTAGAGTCCATTGTCACTGAAGATGAAACAATGGTTCTGTATTATGATCTTCTATCCAAAAAGGAATCGATTGAATAGCGGCGACCTAATGAGCCTCGTCCCAGAAAGCTGTAATACAACATTTTGAGGGACAAACCTTAGATTATTTTTACAACGGTATAGAATTATTGATTGATGTAGTAATAAATGTATTGAAGTTAGGGGAGATTATATTGAAAATTAAAAATTGTTATATTTTACCAAGTTTATTTTTTCTATATCAGGCCGAAAATTTATGGCGTCTACTTCGTATCTATAAAATATCAATATACAAAAATTGGAGAAGTAACATTCAGAAAGAAACGGATCAACTTCGGTGTTCCGCAGGGCTCTGTACTGGCACCCCTGTCGACATTGACTTACTTTAACGATATAGCTGAGAATATCTCAGAAAATACACCTTTAAATTTATTCGTGAATGATTATTATCCATATATGGTCAGAATTCAGATGTAACAATTTCAAAAGCGCCGAATGAGCTATGTATATAATTTAGAAAAGTGGAAGCAATGAATAAATTGTTTGTAAATACTAGAAAGTCTAAAGTTATAATATTAAATCATAAACCTGATGTGAATAATAAAAAATTGAAATCGTTAAATGTAGATTTGGATTATGTAAATGAATCTAGCGAACAAAAAAGCCAATCCAACATAATAATTCAATTTTATTTAATATTGAACACCTTATAACTAGAGCTGCTCACTAGCGCCAACGGGCAGTGGCGGAGGTTCGATACAACCCTCAGTAACATAGCGAGTCTCAACCAGATCTGTTGTGTATACATGTACGCTGCTGTAAATACTATTTCGTAGTTCTACGTTTGTTTTAAAAATGTCGCGCAACATGTTCACTCACAGCTATGCGCGGTAGAAGACGCAAAAAATGTTTGTGTTCTAGAAAGGTTTGAAAGTGTTTTAGAGAAAGATTCTGATTTTGGCACATTAAGACAAATTTGTAAAGGTGCGTCAACAGAACCGTGAAGTTGTTCCAAAGATTATTATAATTACGCAAATGTAATGTCACTAGATGTAGAACGTTCGTTTTCTGCATATAAACACACTTTTTCCTCACAAGTTAAATTACAGTGATAAAAAAAGCGCAAAGCAATTGAATATTAACAAATTAAAGCACATCATTCTGGTATTTTAATAAGACACAAAAATTGATTGTGACTGCTGTTTTTGGTGGTCCTACCCTGGGATCTTTTGTTAACACTGGTGCAACCACGTTGGAATTTGCAGAACCAGCGAGAAGTTGTCGAATGATGTGGTGTTTCATTACCAAAAACAGAAAACCAACTCAACGAGATAATCCTCTCCGAAAGTTGTAAATCCTGCGCGAAAATTTTCTGGGTACAATTCCACTTTTCGAGTGATTTGTCAGTTTTAAAAATTTGCTGTGGCTAAATTACTTGCCAGATCTTGATGAAACTTTGAATTTAAGTTCAATTAATATTGAAATTTATTCTATAACTCAATATTTCGCTCCTTATTTAAAACTTCATCAGGAGTATAAACTACAAATGTGAGAAAGTGGTTAGGCTAGTCAAATAAATCCATCATAATTGAAGGGGCAAGTGGATGAAGGAGTTATGTTGCAATAAACTGTTTCTGAATAAATTAGATTCTAATAGTGTTAGTTGGTATCTTATATTGAATGATTATTTTCAAATGCAGTTTGTTTGATTAATAAGAAGAGGTTGTAGATTAACAACAAAAAGCAGATTTTTTCAAAATGTGAGTTATCCCTTTCATCCACTTGCCTTTCAATTGTTATTACTTACAATGGAGATAATTTTAAAACAGCAAAGTATTAAAACCACTGATGAGTCCATTTGACTTAGTGGTAATTTGTGGGTATTTAGGGCTTGCTTGTAATTGTGTTGATTTTGGTTGCCCTTAATATTGTCTTATTTACATAAATTGAGGTAAGGAAACCTGTTTCGTCTACAGATCTTGCACATACACGAAACGGGTTTGGGTGGAAGAAAGCCCAACTGGACTGGCGGGATATAAAAATTTGTTGATTTAAATATGTAATTTAAAAAAAAATCTTATTATTATTATTATTAAATCCATATAAATGACAAATATCTAATAATAAGTAAAAGGTAATTTAATGTTAAAGAGACAAAGGGGTCGTGGGAATTTTTAAAACAAGCCAAGGTAATTGTATAAGATGTAATTCAAAACCACAAAAATGTCTGAAGGTCAACACATTTCTGACATCACTATGAAACATTTACTACGAATGTAGTTATCATAAGACAATGAATATTAAACCGTATAATGCCACAGGCAATTGACTAAGCTATTCTTACAATTAAAATAGATTACTAAGAACAAATTTCTAACTGTACTTTGGAATTTTATTGGGAATTACTTTGTTCGCCTACTTAACATAGGAAAAATTTTGAATTAATCATGAAATATAATTTGTGTGTAATTACGTGTTAGTAAAAAAGTTAGAATTAAATGTGATATTCGAATAAACCTTCCACAACCTTCGTCATACACCGTGAAACTGCACCTGCAAGGTTACTAAAATTTAAACCAAATTTTATCTTTACACCGTCGTCATTATAATGCAGTCATATTAAAATACTTTTAGGCCCGTCATAATAACGCAGTCGAAAAGATGTTTTAACTTTTTCTTCTCAGAAAAGCTTTTATCGTTCATAAAACGTGTTCAAAACCTTCTCTTTGTAAATTATTGAAACGAAACCTTTATTACACGACTCTCGAAGTGGCGGCGTAATTGAATAAGTTACCGGATAAATCAAGTTTCATACGTCGTGATTGTTGCATTTAATTTGTATAAAATTACATTTCCCATTAATGGGACTCAATTATAAAGTAATTTATATGACAGGTGTGGTGCCTTGCCTTTTGCTTCGTACTATTATTCGAACCAACAACGGCTTTTTCTCGAAATAACACCGGAACAACAAATAAAAACAACAGAAAATGATAAATTAACGTCGAACGTTTCAAAATACTCCATAGTTCTAGGTGTAATTATTCTTTTATTTGCGAAAATAATTAAAATCGGTCTATATATGGCCTCTAACGAGCAGCGTACCACTTTTTAGGTTTTTAATCTTATGGAATGAATCTCATTTAGCAATCTATTGTGCAAGTAATAATAACAAAAGCAAACAAAGTGAGGAGATTTTAATTTAATTTTTAATAATTTTGTTTGAAATGAAAGTTTATAATATTAGATTATGATCCATATGGATGACTTGTTTAATTAACTTTTTAATAAGGTTATTTTGAAATATCATGAAAGTTAATTGGTAGGTAGACCCAGAGAACTGTATGCATTATGTTTAATAATTGCAGTAAACCGATAACAATTTGTCGGCAAGGCGGTGTTAAAAATAACTTCTGTATGGTAATACTTTCGATAAATTTTTTTGAAGATAAAAGTACGGAGATGATACAAACAAATATAAATTAAAAATAGTCACAAGTCTTTTTTTTATTTTCAGTAATCCACTTACAATAAATTTTGAAAAATTACTTGCAGCTGTAAGCTTCCGTTTATGTGCGTGTGATTTTATAATTCTTCGTTATAATTAGAGCGGGCCAAGAGCGCCACGCGCCAGGTTCGCAATCAGGCTGCCGGGCGCATATATGTATGTAAACATAGGTAATTTAAATATGTAATTATTAGGACGAGGACCAAAACCACTGTCTATTACGTCGTGAAGACGCGCAAATATACACCTGCAGTTTGGGTGTTCGTTGATAAATAGGGCGTTGTTCACAGTGGGCCACTACAAAAAAGAAGTTCTTTCATCGACGGCTACGAACTAACAGCGCGCTTATTCATTTACGGATGACGCGCTCTGTTCATCAACAAATGACGAGTCTGCAGATGTTACGTTTGCACCACTTCGTGGCATACTAGAAACAAGCGTCGGTGTGCTCGCTTTAGTGATTATGTCTAACGTAACTATTAAAAATAAACGGCCATTACCTACGAAAGTTAATAAATTTCTTAGTGAATTTGTGGATTTACACTACAATGGGAGTACAATTTTCTATAAAGTTTGTAAAAAAACTACTGTGCTGGAGCAAACGTGATTGTGAAAGACATAAATAGCGCACACCACAGAAATAAAAGAAATGGTGTGTCACAACAACGTCAATTTCAATTAGAATTGCTTTTAACGTTTATGGTATGTGGTCTACCACTTCGTATACTTGATAAAAAAGCATTTCGAAAATTCTGGGGTACATACAATAGCGAGTGGATACTACCATCTCGGACAGCGCTACGGAGAGATATTCCACGAATACGTGAGGACATTGAAAATCGAATTAAAGCCGAATTAAAGATAAACAGCTGTGGCTATGTCTTGATGAGACGACAGATTGCAAAAAAAATTCTATTTTGAATATAATAGTGCGCGTATTAGATCCTATTAAACCAAATTTTGCAATTCTATTAGCCAGCAGAAGATTAAAACAGTGTACTAGTAAAGCAATTACGGCCGTAGTTCTCGAAACGTTACAAAAATTTCAAGTGTCAACCAGTCAACTGTTGTTGTTCATGAGCGATGGTGCAGCAACAATGTGTAGTGTAGGCCGTTCCCTTAAAGAAAAGTGTGAAGGACTTTTACATGTTACGTGTAAAGTCCATGCTTTACATCTTGTGGCACAAACTATTCCAGAGTGTTACCCGGAGGTGGATGCATTAATAGCAAACACAAAAAAGTGTTTCTCAAAAGTCCTAAGAGGACTAGGGCATTCCACAGGTTATGCCCTGGTATTCGAGAACCACCACAGCCCATTCTTACGCGTTGGGGAACGTGGTTAAAAGCCGCTTTTTATTATAATGAACATTTTCAAGAAGTCAAATCCGTTATTTTGCAATTCGTCCCTGCCGAAGCTAGAGCTATTGGGATGAGCCAGAAGAGATTTCTCGATATTTCTGTTGAAACACATCTAAAGAATATTAGCAACAATTACAAAGGGTTAGTAGACGCGATAGAAAATTTGCAAAATTCTGGATTGTCGTTGGTAGAATCAGTGCAAGTCGTGGACGAAGTTAGTACATTGTTACACAGTATAAACGATGCAACAAGTGGACGAGTTTTAGCTAAGTTCGATAGTGTTTTAAAAAAGAATCCGGACTACACGAGATTAAGACAAATGTGCGATGGGGCATCTGCAGATTCCTTGACTAAGTCTAAAGATTATTTTAATTACGCCTGTCTTACTTCGGTAGACGTGGAACGGTCGTTTTCGAAATATAAGAACATTTTTTCGTCTCGGCGAACATCCTTCACCGAGGCAAATGTGGAAACTTATCTGATAGTGCAACTTTTTAAACAAGTCTATCCGCATTATTAAGAAGGATAGAATTTATTTATTATATCTTTATTTACAGTTACATTATTAAGTACAACAGAATAAAAAAAGCGTTCAGTTTCTCAGTTATTTCCTTATTACATGCCATTTACAACGCATACCGTTTTCAATCAAATAAAAAATCATAATGAAATAAAAACACCTCAGCGTGTACATATATATATAATATATATATATATTATATATATATACGCTCTAATTACTAAACATTATTATTGCGTCAGCTTTTATTTTTTTACTCTTGTGTATTAATTTCGAAATATCACATATCTGCTGTGACTCACATATACGCTATTTACAATAAGCGGCCGTTGCGCCTGATTCCGATTCTGTTGGGTGGCGCAATTTGGCCCGCTCTAGTTATAATCCTCTTCCCTTTCTTGTAGATGTTTCAGGTACTCCTTGATTAATCCTCTTATGTCAGATCCCATTCAACTACTTTTTCCATCTTGGATTCAACTTTTTTCTTGTTTTCTTCTAAATGGTTTCAGACTTCTTTTGATTGCCTTCTATGACTAAAATACTTTGAATATTTGTTTTAAACTAAATTTCTAAATAATTTTATCTTCTGTTACCAAATTTTTATTTCTGTCTATCCCATTTCAAAATAAATTGTTACTATAAATAAAAACAAATTCGAATATTACAAAATAAAAATTATATAGTGAAATGCTTCAATGAAATATAAAATTATAAAATAATCACAAGTCTTTTTATTCTCAATAATTACAGTCAACTTTGAAAAACTACTTATACGGCTCTGTAAGCCCCCATCTGTGTGATATTAAAATTATTCATTAAAATCCTCTTCCCTTTCTTTCTAGGTCCTTTCTGATTAATCCTCCGATGTCAGATCCTCTTCGATTCCTTTGACTACCCCATTCTTCTCCTTTTCTTCTAAACGGTTTAAACTTTGATTTTGATGATCAAAATTCTTTCTAAATTTATTTTCAAAATAATTTTATCCAAAACTTGTCTTATGTCAACAATTTCTATATCTGTCTTTTTGCTCATAGATAAAATAGATAAGAAACAACCGTTACGCTAATTCCGCTATTTAGAGCACCCTCTGGTGTACGTAATATGATGTATAAGCTTCATTTTTTTATTTAGTTTTATTTTATTTATTGTTCTTCTTAAGTAAAACAACAAAAATCTGATTTTTCTGACATTTTTTTTTGCTTTTTTAATTTTTTGTTTTGTTAAAACACATTTCTTATTTAAATCTTTAGCTATCTTCCAATAGCTTTTAGCTATTCTATACATTTTCTTAGCTTTTGATGACAGCTTCTGTGTAAATTTAACATTTACACTCTTCAGAATATTTATTCTTCTTTTTAAACACTACTTAAAATTAATATATTTCTCCACCTTTATATTTCTTGGTCCCCATAATTTCTTCATCGACTGCTAAATTCAATTGGCTAGATGTCGCTAGATTATCGATTGTACTATCTTGTTCGATATGTAAAATCTCCTCTGGATATTTAGAAATCCTCTTCTTCCGAAGAAGGACCTTCTATTCCGGTTGGTCCAATGTTACCTAACATTTTCTATATCATATTATATTTACCATTTCTTAAATAAAATAAATGTGCAGGGTCCGGCAACTGGTATTGACGGTTTAGTAGGCGTTGTAGTAATAATACTAGCGAAGGTGGGGGTAACCTGTAATGTGCATTAGCTTCGGTGTCTAATGCAATTTTATTCACCATGAATTCCTGGCCGATGCAACATCGTGTATTTTGTGTGATCCCGTTTATTCAAGCGCAAAGCATAATTGAAGTTCAACGCCGATTTCGACGTGAATACAACATTGCTAGACATGGAAGAATTCCTTCGCGGAAACCTTAACAATATTTATAATGACGGTCGAAGAACGATTCGTACACCCGGAAACGTCGAGAGGGTGCGAACTACTGTCCTGCGAAGCCCACGGCGTTCGGCAACACGTCAAGCGTTGGCACTGCAACTCTGTGATTGGAGCGTTCGTCGAATATTGCATTTGGACCTTCGATTTCATCCATATAAAATTCAACTAGTGTAAGAGTTAAAACCGCAGGACTTACCAACACGCCTACAGTTTTGCAGAGATTTCCGGACTTTTCTAAATGATAATCCAAATGTTTTAAACAATTTAATAATGTCTGATGAAGCTAATTTTCTTTTATCGGGCAACGTTAATAAGCAAAATTTGCGATATTGGTCTGCAGAAAACCCTCATAAGGTGCATCAAAGACCTTTTCATTTCAGAAAGTTACTGTATGGTGCGGTGTGTCAGTCTTTGGGATTGTTGGTCCTTATTTGTTCGAGGATGAAGGCAGGACAGTGACTGTTACTTCAAATCGATATTTGGCTATGCTTCAAAATTTTTTGCCCGACGAATTACAACGATTGAGAAAAGATGCAAATGCAGATGAACTCCGCTTCCAACAGGACGGAGCAACCAGCCATACGACTAGAATTTGTATGACAGTTTTGAGAGACATGTTTCCGGGACGTCTTATTTCGAAAAACGGGGATATTCATTGGTCAGCAAGATCCCCGGATTTGACATCCTACGATTTCCTTTTTTTGGGAATATCAGAAGTCCAAGGTATTCGCTACCAGTCCTCAAACAATCCAACAACGAAAGGACAACATAACAAATGAAATTAATGGTATCCAGCCGGAAGTATTGCAGCACGTTATGCAAAACTTTGTCCGCCGTCTCGCCGAATGCGAAAGGCATAATGGATTACATCTGCTTACAATAATTAAAAAAAATTAAATATCTGACAAAATTGCATAGTCTAATGAATAAAATTATCTTTTTGTAATCTGCGAATTTCAATTCCTAAACCTACCATTACATCCCAAAAATCATCAACACCAGTTGCCGGACCCTGTATTTTTAATATTATATAGATATTGACATGCAAGGATATGCAATAAAGGAACACTTGTTTCCAAAAGATTTGCATTTCATCGTCCAATGATTTTACAATCTTCTGCAAATACCAATCACAAACTCTATAATTTGTACGAACTTTATTCAAATCTGTTTCAAACAATTTAGTATTTTGAATTACTGATTTTGATTACTAGATTCCATGTAAATACTGTTGCGTATGATTTGTATGTGTTTTTTATAAAGAATATTATTCAGAGGTAAATTATTGAAAATTTTGATTATTTCCTTTTTTTAAGAAACAAAGAATATGTAATGTAAATTATCAAAATGTTAGAATTCGAACGATAATAAAAGATAATTCAAATTTTGTAAATACACGGTGAAATTTTGATAATAATAATTGAAAGTTGAAATACTAACTGGACGTACTTCACCCCAGTACCCCACTACTGTACACATATCCTACTCGAATAATCGAATTATATCTTTTGTTCCAGGTACGTATGTATCCAGACAGAGATCCGATGATTGTTTGTAAGTTATGGTAAGCAGCTTTCAAACTAGTATAAAAATTCACAGGGCGTTTTTAAAATGTCTGTACAAAATTGTACAACAACCTTTGTTAAAATATAAAGATTTAACCAAATTATTGATGGTGTTCAAGATATGCGGTGTCAAAATGTTTGCTGTTCTGGTAAGCAGTCTCGCAGTTTTATAGTAGGATTTTCCCCTAAAAGTTATTTGTTTAATTTAAGATTGTTTCTAAATAAACTGAAGAATATATTTAGTAATTTTAGTATTCCCTTGAGTAAAAAATTTTGCGCAGTTTTTGCTCTTAATCCCGTTCTAAATATACTACAAAGTTTAAATGCTACACTAGCAGTATTGACTGACACACTAATAAATTTGGTTTGGTAAAAAAAAAATTCAAATCCACACGGCTGCATCTCTTAAAATATCACATTCTTGTGTTTGCTGATATTAAGGAAATTCGTATTCTGTGACATCTTTTGTCAAGAAGAGTATTGGTATAAACTGTGATCATAGTAAAAGCTGGAAGAAACTTTAAGCTTCTGGGCTAAAGCAAATTGGATTAAATCGCTAAGAAGTATGTGATAGCATTTTGCACAGATTTTTTAAAAGCACCCTTGTACATGTAACATTCACCTCTGTGTCAAATTGGTGATTTCTTGTTTGCTGTTTGGCAATTTCTTTTTAGAAGAGGAAACAATCTAACTTGATTAAAATAATAATTTGTATTTTCAAAGCATTTCTAAACTTGTTTGTGCATCTGTATCCATATACGAAAAAAACAAAATATTAAACCTAACAAAACCAGATACAGCCACAATTTTTGTTAGCTGAGTTGACTATCCTTGTTATTTCTTGGTTCTTGGGATGAATCGAAGATGCTGCTAAACGTTTACGTAAATAAAATTGCTTGTTATATGAAACAAATGTAAACACAAGAAGTGTGTATGTTTTGAAAAGGAGCCAGTGGCAAATTTCGTTGGCATTTATAAATTAATAATGAATTGCTAGTTTGCACGAAATTAATAACAATAATAATAATGAGTTTATTGTAGCATCC
Organism: Dynastes maya; assembly: GCA_029619315.2. Taxonomy (NCBI): domain Eukaryota; kingdom Metazoa; phylum Arthropoda; class Insecta; order Coleoptera; family Scarabaeidae; genus Dynastes; species Dynastes maya. The sequence goes on from JAROYE020000011.1 coordinate 12,662,681, forward strand.
CAGTAACAATAAATGTACACTACGGGCTATCCAAATAAAAACAAAATAAAGGAAGTGGTAACTGAAAAAGAGATTGTAGTTTTACATTTAATAAAATATCCTTAAAACAAAGAAATTTATAGTCTTTATGCAATTACACAATCTATTTGACACAAAAAAATTAAATCTTCGTTTCATCGAAATGTTCTCGTCGACTATTAATAATTGTGGCACACACTTGCGGCATTCTCTCTATTAATTTCGTCAGAGTAGCGGGTTCTATTTTAAGCCAGGCTTCTTGTAATTGTTTCCACAACGATTCCTTCGAAGTTGGAGGATTCATTTTCACCTCCCTATCAAGTTCCTCCTACATAGGTTGAAATATATAACAGTCACTGATTATTCTCATTCCAGACGGTCATTTATTTTCAAAATTTCCCGGTAGCGCTCTTTTCTTGAAATTCCATCTATTTTAACCAATTCTCTTACGTATACGGTGCCAAAACAACCGCAAACTATTACCGATCTCCCACCATGCTTGACTGTAGGTACTACACATGTTTCTGCTGCTCGTTCTCCTTTCGACCTTCAATCGAACGTTCTTTTCTTGGAACCGAAGATTTCAAATTTGGACTCATAGGTCTACAAAACATTTTTCCACTCATCAACTGTCCGATGTTGCTGCTTTCTAGCCCACTGCTGCCGTTTTATTTTATTTTGCTTGCGTAAGAGTGGTTTACGCAACGCTATTCGGCCAAATAAACCACCCTCTCTTAACCTCCTTTTCATGGTGGCTAAACCAACTCATTATTCACGCTCAATATTTATTTCAGCCGTTATACTTTCAGTGATTCGTTATTCATATTATTCCCGTTTTCACTCGTCTGTTCTTTCTATTCATAATATGCCTGTTTTTCACGTTAGTCGTACCAGTTCGCTTATTTAAATATTCCTTGTATTTTTTTTTTATACGAATTCGAGGAACTTATTCAAGAATTGTTGTTATAATTTTTTTTTAAACTTGTAGTGAACTGTTTAGAAAGTTGTAGTAAATTAGTAAAGTATTGTAGTAAGGGTTTTAGTGAACTGTTTCAGTGTTCCAGTGCCACAGATTAGTAAATTACTGGTTGGAAAATATATCTAAAAAGAGAAAAACCTTTCGTACAGTGAAGTTTTATGTGGAGGCGGGGATATCTGGCCTCTTTGATCGAGTATCATTGAACTGAAGAATATGATGTCTTCAAAGGTTCAAAAAAAAAGGACTAAAAAACATAGAGATTCTTGCCATAAAAAATTTTGAGCAAAAAGATGCGTAACTTATTTTTTTTGTACCTTAAGAAGCATTTGTCAAAATTTATTTCAGTATTCAAAATAAAAACATTTCAATCTTGAATTGAAAATGGAGCAGCAATGAAAAGCAATCGTTTGGCCTTCAATTTATGATAATCTTCAAAAAAATACATACTCTATTTTTTGTACCACAAAGCTATGCCGTAAATTTAGAAACAAATTCCATCAAGATCCTTTCCACAATACAATACTTATCCGGACGATATATTTTCGTCAGCGCGCGCGATGTACAGAATCTCAAATAACGCCGTCTAACGGACAACTCGGGAACTAATTCCGCACTCAGTCCCTCGATAAAACAGATTCCGACACTTGAAATGATCGGATTTCTCCGCGGAACAGTCGGGGTTGATTCCGTGGTTCTGCAACGTTACACCCGGCGTGGGGCGGAGACGAGGTTTCGCAAGGGGTACGCGGAGGACCCGAAGCAACCCTTATTTATTCATTACACGTCCGGGAGATATATTTTCACTTCATATAGTCGATTGAGGAGCAGACAATGAATTTTAATGGCGGTATTAGCGTTTGAGTGCGGAATAAAAATCTCCCGAATTGTTGCCCGACGCTTACGTTCGCTTGTTCTCGGCGCTCAGTTTGTTAACTCTTTGCCACACCGTCAGATCTTTTATACGTTTACTTTTAAGAGCGTTTTACAGCGCCAGATCGTGATGTTATTCCGTTTCGTGACGCTATTAATTTCGTTGTCGGTGTCGGTTTAGGGTTGCTTGCGGTTATTTCCAGTGATATTTTGCGTTTCTTTTTTTTTCGTTATTTTGCTTTGGAACTTTACTTAGAGGAAAGCAAAGAAATGAACAATTAACGACAACATAAGTTTTATTGCAGTAGACGGTTTCATTTTTATCCACAGCTCTTTGATTACAACAATTTTAACAACCAAATTAATAAAAATAACAGGTGCTTAATAAATGTAAGGTTTATTTTGTACTTAAATAGTAATATGCAGAATTCATACTCTTTTCGCTCTTAATTGCGTGTCTACTACAGTATGTATTGTAATGTTTTAAACGAAGGAAGAATTAAAAAAAAAATTCTAAGTTAATTAATAACGGTGTGTAGGTCCGGGAATGTTGCTAGGCACTCCTTCGGTAATCTAAATTAAACTAGGTGTCAATCAATGAAATTTTACGAGTATTAAAACTTGAAAAGAGAAAACTAGCCTGGAATTGTGAAGTTCCAATGTAAACTCTATATTTATATGTTACGTACTGGTATCCTGGGTATTGTTAAACTACCAAACTTGACTTTTACTCCATATTTATGGTAGAATTTAAACGGGAACATCGCTAAACAAGCGTTGCCTGGATAGATATTTCGACTAAACGTGAGAAACTGATTAGCGTCCTTTCACTCCTTTACTTCATTCCCCATAGCGATTGTTTAATCACGGCTAATTCAGATAACTATACCTTTCGAAATATAATTTAATAATAAATTTCAATCGAACATTTTTTTGTTTTTTAAATAGCATAATGCATGCTATGCAGGGACGCAAATAGAACACTGGATCTGTGCTACTCTATGTCGTTTAATACCACCAACAACTGTATAATATTAAAATTTACTGACAAATAAGACGATTACTTGATGAACGACATTTAATTTTCTAAATTATGCTAAACGTATAACTGAATTTAGGCTGTTAACTATTGTAGGAAAATATTCCATTAAAATTGAGAAGATTTAGGATATAAAGAAAATTAACAGAAGACAAGTTATTTATCTGTTCTATCGTGATCCTCATGGACTGGACTTAAAATAATCTCCTAGCACCCGTCAGCAGGCTATAAAAGGAGTTTGAGCTACTGAGAAAGAACTCATAGCCGCCAGAGGGATTTTGACACTGAACGAGTGGACATACTGAACTCACTATACGTGCCACTAATGGCAACTACGTTCGATGTTGTAAATCATAAGTAAAGTAACCAAAACTTGCGGACTCGCATAGGCGTCGGTATTACGGGTTAATATAAGAATACGAAAAATTCATAAATAAACTTACTTGCTAATTATTCGACAAATTAGAGGCATGAGGATATGAACTACTGTAAACTTGCATTATTGCATATGTTTCCACAATTACTTCTTTAAACCTTGTGCGTCGACAAGAAAAAATATTCTTATACATAGAAAACGATCTCTCCACATCTAAGGAAGTTACATTTGCATGTAGAAACAGTTTTTCAAAATCACTTAAAAGTTCACTATTCTTACACTTATTATAAACGGCCTCTAAAGTATTAAAATCGGCATTTTTCCTTAAAACATCTGCCAACTTTTGACTAGCGCATAATCCTGGCGTATCATTTAATGTGTGTAATTTATTTTTTACACTCTCCACTATGTCTAATGATTCCTGCAATGACAATTCAGTACATTGTAGTTTTCTGATGGCACCTAGTAATACTGTATAATTGGTACATATTGTTGTTAAATCTTCTAAAAGTTGAGGAATTTGAAATTCTCTTTGACTTTCTCTAATTCCGTAATGTTGTCGAACAACTTCACCAACTAGATGCAAAGCATGCAGCACGCAGGTTATATGTATTAAGTTAGGAAATATATGTTTTAAGGATCGCCCAACACTTAACATCGTTGCTGCACTATCTGTCACAATCATCACAACTTGATCTTGGTAATCCATATTTTTTTGGAACACAAATCACGTTTACACACATTTTCTAGCATCTCTTTCATTCGCGGCAAATGATTCTGTAATTGTGTTTGTGAGGGTAATGGGTACTTTGGAACGTATTGTTGCCAAAACGTTTTAAAAGCTGCTTTTCTCTCCAACGACAACGGAAGATTACAAGAGGTAAACATAATTTAATAAATGTATGAGGAATAGTGTATAAGGTATTTCAGTTCTTGCATTTCTCATATGCTTAATACCATTGACATGCCTCTGGCAATCAGTTCTGTCCAATGCAGCTAAATGAACATTGCATATTAAGCAAAAAACTGCACTACCGTCGTATTTTAAATGGGGAAAAAGTGACACATTCTTATGTACATTAGTAGCAAATCTATTACGAGGCATTGTTTTCTTAGGTATGTAAATATTAGTTCTATATGAAACGATTCACTAATTATGTACTTGGTATAATACTACAACACACAAAAAACACCAGCTATATTTTCAAAAGCGACACGTAAGTACATAACCTTGACCGTTCGATTAATCTCTGCAACAGCTCAACCGGTACTAAAACGAAATCTCTCAGGGCGGTTTAACATGATTTATATTCAAGGTCGACACTACATGCCTGTTTCTCTACCGGTTTAGTTTATTTATGATTTTCGTATCTTATTGACCCTATACGAGCTATGCGAGTCCGCAGTTTAGGTTCTCTATATAACTGGAGTTGCTCGCCAACGGGCAGTGGCGGAGGTTCGATACAACCCTCAGTATAACTGCGAGTCTTCCGTGGCATTTTGTTATTGTGAGCCTTGTTCTTTGCAAAGCAATATAAAAAAGTATACAATAAAGTTTACCTCTAAACATTTTCGGGAATATGAGACATGACCAAGGGTCATTTTTGTTTTTTTAAAGAATCTAATTTCATAATAGTTTCAAGACTTATTTATTTGAGTTGGGTACTTCATTTGATAAAAATTGTTCTTTTCCAACATCCAAATATCCCTTTTTAGACAAGGGTCGACCCTGCAGTTATTTGTAGAATTTTTTTTTATTCAATAAATATCCTGCAGACATTTCAACGTAAAAATGAAGAATTTCAATAATTAATCAAATACGCACTAGTTAGGTACAATAATTTTTTTAAACATCTACAGCGGTCTAGCAAAAAGAAACGAAAGGACTGCAATCGAAACATCCAAGGCAACTGCTTCCATTTCGAAAAAATTTCACAAAGAGCCGCATTCGGAGTTCGTCATACCCGAATCCCTTATCTTAGACTCTTAGATTATGTTGATGTTATTTTTGTTTGTTACCTTTAGTTAGAAAAAAATTAAACCAGTAGTAAGTTAAAATATTATTCAAATTTTACTATTGCTAACAGAAAGAAACCACTGGAACATTCCACCTGTGAAATAAACTTTCTGACTTTTTTATAATTCCTTGACTTTCGGACTAAATAGCCCTCCTTTTTTTATTCTTAAAATCAAAACGTAAACGGATATTCCTCAGTATACTGAAATAAATTCCTATGAACATAAATTTCAATCAAATAAATCATTTTTATAAGCACCATTCCACAAAAGCAAATCCATAATTACAACGAATTTAGATTTCCTTAATGACTGGCATATTTCTGTAGTTTTATTTGGAAATAAAATGAGTTTTATTTGATTTATATATCGGAAAAGCTAAATTACACAATAAATATACTGCAATAAATTTTTATTCTTCATTATGTTTCAATTATTATAATTACCACCGTCAGTATCGAAATTGATATCAAATTAAATTTTAATGTTTCATAAACATTTGCAGGTAATAAATTTGGAAATACCTATATAAATACATATATCAATAGTTGCTAATTGTATATCTATATAGATTTAATTATAATAATAGGAATTAATTACTCATGGATGCATTGTAATTTTAAAATAAGTACATCAGTTCTATACGCGGTTTAACTACGTCAAAATGACAAATTTATTGTATATCCGTCTAAATGCATGTTTACGTATTAAATTGGTCTCAATCATTCGTTACAGTTAAATAAGGTAACAATGGTACACAAATTGGGTCTGGTTTAATTCAATTTGTGAAGTATTGTATTACACGAAATGTATTAATAGCGGTACGTGATCCATTATATTTAAAAAGGATGTTCGTTTGTAAAAGTTTAATCTGGTGCTTTAGTGTTAAGTAGTGTGAAGCTAATATAACTTTCTCTTGTTTATTCATACATAGTTTATGTTAAATTAGTTCTATTGAAGCATAATAAGTCCTATGCCCAAAATTGGAGCCCATCGGTTCTAGAAAAAATGGTCTTAATTAACAAAACTAGAACTGAAAGTCACAGAAACAATGTTTCTGATTTTTTGCGTTAACTTTGAGGTTAAATTAATGTGGTAATTCTTTTAAATCTAAGCCATCCGTCTAGTCATTGTACGATAATTTAAAACAAAATTATGACAATAATTATACTAACGTATTCCCCAACAGCTTTCGCCAATTACAAGAGGACATCGGCCGGCCACGAGTTATTATTGTGCCTGTGCTCGTGAAGCGTCTTAAGATGTTCATCCTCATCATTTGCTAAGTTTGGAGCAAGGAAAACCTACTCTAGGAGTTGCGAGCCCGGGATTCGAACCCGGTATCCCGAGATCAATGATAGCTGCGTAAATGGGAGAGGGCAGACAGCGATTCGATTCCCTCGTGTATTTTCCTTGCATATTGTGTACGTTGTACTATGCAACGAGGAAATCGAGTCTTTGTCAGTGCCCTCCCATTTACGTCACCACCAACCGCTAAGGTTTTTACTTACCTTCAAAGACAGGCCAATACTATCCTAAACGCCATTATTGCAATAATTCTCTTGTTATGTTATAACTAGAGTTTGTTAAAAAGGCGGTACCGGCAGTGGCGCACCGCATAAAAGTAGGTACGTAATATACAATATTAGTGAAAAATAATATTGTTACCACTGTGGCAATTGGCAACCGCCCTGGCAAGTTACGTAGAATTGCAACATCAGCAACGCTTCCCTTGTCGATTCATTCAGCCGTCGACGGTGTTGTGAATACGTTGTCGTATACTTCGAAAATGATCGTTCGACATCCAGTGAAGTAAGATTTGCAAATGTCAGATATTCCTTTTCCTCATCTGGGCACTCTTGATTTTCAGTTATAGACCGAACCTTTTGTAAATCGGGATTTTTCCTTAAAATTGCACCAAATTTTTGACCAACATCGACTACTATAGTGTTCGTCAAGTTTATTAGAGCGACTTGTAAATTTTTTATGCAATTTAATGCGTCTCGTGTTTAAATACAATTGAACATATAGAAAATAATGCTAGGTAGGGAAATCAATAAAAACTCTTATGATTGGAATTAAAAAGAAATAACTTCGCTTACATACATTATTTTTAACCCATTTGCATCATTTGACGGAAAAAACCGCAAACAATGATTGCGGATTTTTCTGTCAAATGATGCAAATGGATTAATAAGGACTCTTTCTGGCGTATGGAAGGCAGTGAGGTTCAGGTGGCTTTTTCATATATATTACAATATTAGCAACGCGACATCAGACATATTTTGAGCGTAGAACTTTCGGTTTTGTTCTTTAAAAAAGGTTTTCACAAAGATAAAAGGATTTTCCAATATAGTAAGAATAATATTAACTATGAATTCGAGTCACACGCGAAGCGGTGGAATAGTAGGAAGTTAACCACACAACCCATCACATTATATTGTATATAACTATTTCTTTCTAACATGTACACGACACGCGCGGAAATTCTGCCGAATTTATAAAAATTGTAAGTCGCGTTTTGTATTCGGGAGTATCTTTCGGTTTTGGAAATAAAAATTCATCCAAATTTTCTTCCGTAACCCGAAAATTCCGTCACAAGGTAGTATCGTGAAGCGAGGTACCACTGTATATGTACAACCTATTTTGTTTTGCTCCACTTACAAGTTGTGAAGTTGAAAGAACGTTTTCAATACTGAAATATATACGAACTTCAAAACGAATCCATTTTACTGCAGAAACAGATTTATTACATATATGCATATCTTCTATTTCGATGTATAATTAATATATGAATTTCGTTTAAATACATTTATAAAAACTTAGCGTCTGAAATATGCAACATACACTTAGTGCGTCTATGTATCATGTTTACGATTCGCGATTCTGAGTCATATCCCTTACGATTTTGCCGTTCACTGATTATTAGAGCAACGCAACTACGCTGAAATCAGGGGCGGACGCATAAACGTTTACACAAAATAAATTAAATGTGATACGTGCTCAAACACTTACCGTTTTAAGAGTCTCCTGAAATCACAAAGTGGATAATGTTTATTAATATTTGTAACATTAGATATGTTCCAAGTGTTTCGCAAGTGAGTGCGGCGTGAAGAAAAAATGTTTTTGTATGCCGAAACGAACATTCTACATCTAGTGACGTTTATTTGCGTAAGTAAAATAATCTTTCAAATAACCTAACGGTTCTGTTGACGCACTTAATGTGCCAAAATCAGAGTCTTTATCTAAAACACTTTCAAACCTTCTAAAACACAAACATTTCTTGCGTCTTCTATCGCGCGTAGCTGTGCGTGAATATTGCACTATTTGCAAAGATTCCACTAACGACACCCAGAATTTTCCAGTTTTTCTATCGCATCCGCTAGTCCACCGTAATTGTTCTGAATATTTCCAAATCTGTTTTAACTTGACTATCTGAAATTTCAAGCGGCTTACCTTGACAGCCGCAGTTCCTTTGGGTCGAATTCTAAGATTACGTTCTTTATATTCTCAAAATATTTAAGATAATAAATGCAGCCTCTACATGTTCGCCAACGAGTAAGGATAGGTTGTGGTGGTTCAGAATACCGGGTCATAGTCTATGAAATCCCGAATACGTTTGGGGATTTTACAAACACAGCTTTTGTATGTGCCATTAGAGCGTCTACCTCGGGATAACATTTTTGATACTATTGCTACGAAACTGAGAGTATGAATTACATGTAATATGCAACAAGTTAGCACAATGTTTTTTAAGAGATCGACCTACAGCAAGCATGTTTGCGGCACCATCACTCATAACATCAACAGTTGATTTGTCGAAAGTTCAAACTTTCCAATGTATTTACACCAACATTGAAATTACTTCGGCAGTGCATTGTTGTATTCGTCTGGAAGCTAGTAAAATTGAGGGTGACGGTCGATGTGGTTCCATTGTGCGTACCATTACATTAAACAGAAAGTTTTTACGATCGTGTTTCGTCCAAATAACACACAGTTTTTTATCTTGCAACTCCGATTTAATTCTATTCTCGACATGCTCACGGCAGACGCCACAACTCTCTGTAATGTTCTCTCACTGGTAACTTATAGTCCGAATATTCATTCCAAACGAGACGTATGCTTTCTTCCTTAGTAAATAAAATGGTAAATTACATGCAATAAACACATAAATTAAATTTAAATTTGTCATAATCTCGTGTGGAACTTTTTTTTGAAACATGCCCGGCATTATTTACGTGCCGTAGACAATCACTCTTCGAACGACACATTAAATCTATTTTACACACTACACATTGAATTTTAGCGCCATCACACTTTAAATCAGGCATTTCTGTCCAACTTTGGTCGTTTTCGCGACGTAGGAAACATTTTCAAAACAAACGTAGAACTACGATATAATATACGACAGCGTAGATGCATACACAACAGATCGGCTTTCGAGTCGCAGTTATACCGACGCTTATACCCGTGTTGTCCCGGCCGTGTTTATTTTGTGTCAACTTTTATGCGTCAGCCACTGGCTTTCAGCGCAGTTTGCGTTGCTCTACTGATTATAACTATGATGCACAACGAAACAAATGTAGTGGCTACAATAGCATTGTTAAACAAGACAAAATCGAAAACGATGATGGCGGGGAACGAGCACGGATGAGCCGGAATACTTTCTTACGTGATGCATAAGCAACTAATGGAACGATCGTCTTATTGCCGCGTTTTATGACAGATCACGGAAACCGATCAGTTCCAAGTAGCTTATTTATTTTAAAAAGTAACATCAACTACAGCAAGAATTATGGGTTCGCCTACAAATATCAAATGAAACTTGTTAGCTACCACAAATGAACTATTTACTTGCGCCGAGTATTCCTTTTTTTTAAAATAACGACAGCAAATTATTTTACTTAGCCCAGGAAATATTAACAGCAAACTATTTCTATTTGTAGTTGTATTACGGATTTAGCAACTATAAATTAGTGTATAGTTATATGGTTAATAAACTAGTATTAGCAACACAGTTTAATTGGACGATTTTTGTCAGTCTCTAATCAGTAAAATGACATAAATACAGCTATTAAATTAAATTAAACTAATTAGCTTATTATACAATGTCAGTAAAATCAATCATTCTAACCTAACAAATGTGTTACACAGCAAAAATAGTCAAGTTGACCAATATCTCAGGGTCACCAATTTGCTTCGATCACTTATAAATTAGAAAAATTAAACCTTTAATTCAGATTAAATACATGCTTAGATTGCCTCTTTACAATGTAATTTCAAAAATGCCGGGTTTTCGAAACAATATAATCATACGATATGCATTCCCATAATACCGGAAGCTTTAATAGTTTCCCCCCATTAGAAATAATTTCGAATAATAGAACGCAAGGCCATGTTTTTCGAATTAAAAATCGTAATTGCCTCGCATTCTATAATCGAAACGACACGTTTAGATTGTAATAATTTAATTTCATTTTTTTTAATGGAATATTTCGTAATCTGCAATACACAATAGCCTATTTATTTCCTTTAATACAATATCGAAAAAATAAGATGTAATTACACAACGTACAGAAATAAATTATTAGAACTATAACAATTCATTAATAACCTTTTTTTTTTCTTCTCTTTCAATTTCTAAATAAATAACTCGCGGTTAAATTAAGAACAAGTTAACGTAGATGACTAAACATAAATTTACCTTTTATTGTGTTGTTGTTGTTGTATTTATCCATTTAATTACACTCCTATATACATGTACACCGCGTACACATGCTATGCTCGGAACATGATTAATGCTTAATCGTTTAACCTTTCGAAATGTAGTTCACACCTTCGAAAAGGTCAAGGTCTCTTACTTTATAGGTTGTATCTACCACATTAACATTTGTGCTGACTTTCTAAAAGAGGAAGCATGAAAAATGATGGTATTAACATTCTTGTTTGTTTGTCCATTACTGCCTCTTTTGTTCACTGAAAATAGAACTTCTTAAATTAGGTTTACTGCTCCATAAACTTATACTTGTTTCCCAATTAATTCTATTGTTATAATTTTGTTGTGTAAGATCTGTTTCATATTTATAGAAAAATTAGATTAAATAAATATAACGGGAAAGCTAACCAAATTAACTGATAATAGTGATAATTAGAGCAACGCAAACTGCGCTGAAAGCCAGTGGCTGACGCATAAAAGTTTACACAAAAAAAAAAAAACAGCCGGGACAATTCGGTATAAGCGTCAGTATAACTGCGACTCGAAAGCCGATCTGTTGTGTATGCATCTACGCTGTCGTATACTATATCGTAGTTCTACGTTTGTTTTGAAAATGTTTCCTACGTCGCGAAAACGACCAAAGTTGGACACAATAAGAGAATTTATTCCAGAAATGCCTGATGTAAAGTGTGATGGCGCTAAAATTCAATGTGTAGTGTGTAAAATAGATTTAATGTGTTGGTCAAAAAGTGATTGTCTACGGCACGTAAATAGTGCAGGGCATGTTTCAAAAAAAAATTCCACACGAGATTATGACAAATTTAAATTTAATTTATGTGTTACCTTTATTGCATGCAATTTACCATTTCATTTACTAAGGCAGAAAGCATACGTCTCATTTTGGAATGAATATTCGGACTTTAAGTTACCAAGTGATAGAACATTACAGAGAGTTGTGCCGTGTGCTCGTGAGCATGTCGAGAAAAGAATTAAATCGGAGTTGCAAGATAAGAAACTGTGGTTATGTGTGGACGAAACAACAGATCGTAAAAAACATTTTGTGGTTAATGTATTGGTACGCACAATGGAACCACAACGACCGTCACCCTCAATTTTACTAGCTTCCAGACGAATACAACAATGCACTGCCGAAGTAATTTCAATGTTGGTGTTAAATACATTGGAAACGTTTGAACTTTCAACAAATCAACTGTTGATGTTTATGAGTGATGGTGCCGCAAACGTGCTTGCTGTAGGTCGATCTCTTAAAAAACATTGTGCTAACTTGTTGCATATTACATGTAAAATTCATACTCTCAGTCTCGTAGCAGATAGTATCAGAAAATGTTATCCCTAGGTAGACGCTCTAATAGCACATACAAAAGCTGTGTTTGTAAAATCCCCAAAACGTATTCGGGAATTTCATAGACTATGCCTCGGTTATCCTGAACCACCACAACCTATTCTTACTCGTTGGGGAACATGGTTAGAGGCTGCATTTTATTATCTTAAATATTTTGAGAATATAAAGAACGTGATTTTAGAATTCTACCCAAAGGAAGCTACGGCTGTCAAGGTAAGCCGCTTGAAATTTCAGGATGGTCAAGTTAAAACAGATTTGGAAATTATTCAGAACAATTACGTGGGACTAGCGGATGCGATAGAAAAACTACAAAATTTTTCGGTGTCGTTAGTGGAATCTTTGCAAATAGTGCAGCATGTTCACGCACAGTTATGCGCGATAGAAGACGCAAGAAATGTTTGTGTTTTAGAAAAGATTGAAAGTGTTTTAGATAGAGACTCTGATTTTGGCACATTAAGACAAATTTGTGAAGGTGCGTCAACAGAACCGTTATGTTATTTGAAAGATTATTTTATTTGCGCAAATATAACGTCACTAGATGTAGAACGTTCGTTTTCAGCATACAAAAACACTTTTTCTTCTCGCCACACTCACTTTGTGATTTCACGGAGGACTCTTAAAACGGTTAGTGTTTGAGCACGTATCACATTTAATTTATTTTGTGTAAACTTTTATGCGTCCGCCACTGGCTTTCAGCGCAGTTACGTTCCTCTAGTGATAATACACCGTTTCAAAGCTAGTTCAGATTCGTTTTGCTATAAATACATATAAGGGTTACAATACATACACACTCACAACAGGAAATTCTCTAATGTGAATAGGCTCAACTGGCATTTATTACCATTCGACATGGTTCGACGGTGATATATGGTGGTGTGGGTTTCTTATCTCTGTTGAAAGGAAAGCTATAACGAGAGGGAATGTACGATTTACTCTTTTCACTATGCTGAAAAATTCAAATGCTACAATTAGGAATGAAATTAGGTTCAAAGATAAGGGGAGTTATAAATAATATTCGTTGAGAAACCATGAAACTATCACAATCGACTCTAATTTACTAATTTGCAATATTCCCATATCATTAATATTGTTAAGACAAACTGCTGCGTTGGTTAGAGTCAAGACAAAAAAAAAGAATTGATGAAAATGCAGTAAATGAACAATTGGATTCTTTTAATTAAGTTTGAGCCTTTTGGTGACAGTAAATGAGGTTTTATAACTAATAAGTTTGACATGTGTTAATGGAAAATGGTTTGTATGGTGTTGAATTGATTTTCGAAAAAGTTTTAACAAGTTTAGCCAGGTTTCCATTAATTCTGTTATTCTCTTAATCCTTTATCTTTATTTCCTCAGTTGTGTTTGACTAAGTATTGCCAATGTATAATAATTATCTATTTTATAAACTAGAAGCATGAAAACATCTTAAAGAAACCCACAACAATGTCCCAATTGAGGTTTGATGATTGTGTAACGGGATTTTGATTGTCGCTACATGCCAAATTATTAATGAGACCAATGATACCTTAATTGTAAAAATATAAAATAACTTAAATATGGAATTCTAATAGGACTCATTTTCAAAAGTGTACAGAACTTAATCATTTTTTTTATACATAATACTTTATTGGTGTACCCATGCAAAGTGTATTTACACAAATCAAAAGAAGAAAATCAAATAACAATAACAAATCAAGTCTAAAATAACAAAATAAGTACAAAAAAATATACATATCTAGCAAAATTATTTAACTATGACACAGAGTGCCGAGGCACCCCTAGCCAAAGTACCGAAAGTAGTCGTCCTTTGTGTAAAAAGCTTGGTGTAACAAGATCTTTTTTATAGAATATTCAAATGATTTCGTACTTAAGTTTTCTTTGATATCTTGAAGAGTATTGTAAAATTTTATGCCCTGATGATAAGACATCTTCTGTGTGGTACTAAAATGAGTATGTTTAATGCTGAAATCATTTTTATTTCTAGTATTATAATAATGGAGTGTGGCATTTGTAGGATAACTACTTATATTTTTGTTTAACTTGCATAAGACATTCAAAAATATATTGACATGGAAAAGTTAAAATCTTTAAGCACTGTGGCTGCGGAACTACATTACAACGCTTTGATTCCCACGTGTATTTTCGTTGGATACTATGAACAACGGAAATACACGAGGAAATCATTTTTTCATTTCCAAATATTCAATATATTAAATGTTAAAATGATAATAAGCGCATAACAAATACTTACATGTTTTCTAAATCTAATTAATGGAATTTTATGATAAAATGAATCGTATTTGCATGTGTAAAAATTCAGTTGAACGTATTACAATAAATGTTCAAATAAGCAGTTATTTGCAGTACTGTCTCTACTGTAGTACCAGTTAACGACCTTTTATAGGAACATGATTAAAAAGAAAACTATTCTACAGTATAATTTCGAGACACAAACAACGCAAATCAAAAGTAGCCAAGGAGAAAAGATGAGAGGCAAGGATGATCAATTAAAGAAATAAACTACGGGTATAATGCATGGCTAGAGTCTAGCGCGATCCTCTCCTGACGGCGATTGGATTTTTACTGATAGAGATAGATTCGCTTCCCAAGACTCCCCCCACCTTATACTTTCATAGCGGGTAAACGTTGCAACACCGTCCATATATTTTAGCGGTTCACTTTACTACGGAACTTATATTATTTTGAAAAGTATAATGGAATTGTAAGCTCTTAAAAATGAAAGTGTACAATGTGGGTATTTGGCCTAAAAAGGTTGAGAAACACTGGACTAAATCATTCGCAAATGAGCTCTACTAAAATGTCCTCAAAGATATAGGTTTCAGTAGGATATTTTCATCCCCATTTATGGCTATTTTCCACGTACACAGTCCCTTGAACAACGTAAATTTAAATCCTCGACAACCAGTACATTGCATATACGATTTTGATTCCAGATATGTACATGCATACAGTCCAACATCAGAGAAACTGGGACTCTTTACGCTCGGTCATGACATCGGTAGCTTTTATCCACCACCCACACCCGAACCCATTGTGTTATATATCCACGTACATATATGTACAATCCATATACACACATTCACATATACGTATGAGTAATAACAATACATAAACGACGCGCTTAGCCGCGAGAGCGAGGGGTCCTTTCTCGTTCGCTCGCTTCGGCACGCGACCACTGTCCGCCTCCACTCGCTGTTTCACCGCTTTCGCCACCGGCGTTCGGGCCCCGGCTCTTGACAACTCTCTGGGATAACAGGTGTCGGATATCTACCGCCCGGACACGCCTAAACCAGACGCGCCGTCGTTCGATTTAAATGATTCTCCGGTGCGAACGATGTGTTCCGCGCTTGGCCGTGTAACAAGCGCATTCACGCGGACTTACGTCTAGTTTGGCCATGACGATTTTGTATATCAGCGGTGTGTGTTCGCGGATATGAGTGTGTGCGTATTATTCGATGACATAACATGGATACGGTGAGATTTTGCCGTGGCGAGGAAGCCCGCCAGGTTACATTTTTACGATGCGGTGTGGTTTTTTTTATTTTAACAAACGATTGAGGTTAATGCCGCTTCGGCGCCATCCTAAATTATTTCCATTCGGAATATTGATGAAGTTAATAAACAAGAACGCCAAGAAGTTTAAAAAATAATGATTCTTGACGTAGTTTTTAAACATCTGCCTCTTAATAAAGTTTGTGTATGCGTGTAATGTATTCTTTACGACTACAAAATCTTAATTAATAGAATTTTCCCCATGTACAGCAGATGTAAAAGATATAAAAAGAGATTAATCAAAATAAAAAGAATGTTGATCCATAATTGATCAAATACTTTTCAAAAGAAAGAAGCAGCAGCTATACAAGGTGTCACGAAACTTGACGTAAATTTTCTAACGCATCACACTATTTGCTAAATAAAAATCGACTTTGAAGAGAATATTTGTACAGGTTTTGTAGTAATTGAGAAACTGTTTCTCAATATTTTCTTACCCTTTACGCTTTACGTCATATAATTAAACTCTTGTTTTACAACTGGAACTTTCCCACAGCAACTAGAGGTGGCAGTAGTTAAACAAACCTATACATGTATAAGAAAGGTGACATCAATAAATTAAGTAACTACAGACCTATTTCTTTGCCAATTGGTTTTGCTAAGATCTTTGGATATTTCATTTTTGATAGGCTTTTCTATTTCTTTAAAAAACACGTAATTTACTACAGCTTCCAGCACGGCTTCACAAAAGGAAAGTCAACTGAAACTGCTATCTTTCAGTATACCAATGAGGTTCTGTCAATACTCGAAAACCGTGAATTAACATATGGTATATTTTTAGATTTAAACAGAGCATTTGACAATGTGGATCACTCTATACTGCTTACCAAACTTAATATGTACGGCATTCGTGGGGTTGCCAGTGATCTCATGCACTCGTACCTTAACAATAGAATGCAATTGGTTGAACTTACAAGAAATGGCAAATCTTCACGATCATAGATTCGTCCTTTTAAAAAATGTTTACCACAAGGAAGCGTTCTTGATCCTATATTATTTAATATATATGCAAATGATATACACGCGGAGAAATGGTTTCTTGCATCGAGAAAATAGACCTTCGTGCAAAAATCATTCTCTATTCAAGAAAACATTTTTATTTCAAGACTATAAGAATCTACAATATAAGAAAATAATTTTCTTGAAAGTTTATTTGTATTAAATAAATATTTTCATTGGGTTAGAAAATCAAGAAAATCCAAGACAGAAAAATGTTTCTTCCAAGTAATCATTTAGTTTTAAGTTAAGAAAATATTCATATTAAAGGTAGGAATGAAAAAATGGTCCAGATCTTACAAAGTTCTATTGAGAAATTAGGCGACCAATGTCGTGTGTTCGTGTGTCAGAAAGCACATTATCAGGCCAGCTACAAGAATATCCAATAAAAGAAAAATTACAATAGTGGAAAAAAAACCTAGTGGCGCCATCTGTTGATAGGTGCCTGAGTTGGAAATGTGTGTCTTTCACTTACGTTCTGTCCAAATGTCATGACTAACGGACGATTAGTAGTCGAGTTACTGCTTTAGAAATGACAGTGTGTTTGTTGCATCGGTGCAAAAATGAATATCGAACAAAGAGCCAACATTAAGTTCTGTTTTAAACTTGGTAAAACTTTTATCGACATGCTTCAATCGATGAAACAAGTTTATGGTGATGAATGTTTATCCCGCAGCAGAGTTGACGATTGGTATACGCGCTTTAAGGATGGTCGTGGAGACGTAAATGATGACCAACATGTTGACCAATCGAAATTTGTGATAATCGAAGACGCCGTCAAAACTGTGCGTGAATTCATCAAAGATAAGCCAAAATCTTCATTGAAATTAATGGAAATGGAATGGAATATCTCCAAAACATCAATTTGTCACATTTTGACCGAACATTTAGGCCTCCGAAAGGTCTATTCGCGCTTTCTCCCGCACAAATTGACAGATGACCAAAAATTACAAAGAATTCAACATTCGAAGGACATCATCAAGGAGTTAAAAAAAGGACCGAAACTTCTTGTACAACATTGTGACTAGTGATGAAACGTGGTGCTTCCAATATGATACAGAAGCCAAGCGCTAAAGTGCGGAATGGAAGCACCCAGATGAGCCTGAACCGAGAAAGGCCGTTTGGAGAAGTCAAAAGTGAGGACAATGTTGATTTGTTTCTACGATTGGAAGGGAATAATTCATAAGGAGCTCGTTCCACCTGGCCAGACGGTTAATGCTGTATTTTATGTTGGTGTTTTGAAGCGTTTGGTGCGGCGTAGTCGTCGTATTCGGTCAGAATATAGTGAAAAAGGAAGTTGTTGCATGACAATGATCTCATCGACCGACACTTGTGACTGATTATTTGACCGCATTTTCACCATCGAACACTCGCCGTATTCGCCTGATCTAGCACCGTGTGATTTCTACCTATTCGGAAAAATGCATTTGCCGATGAAAGAAAAGCGTTATACCGACGTGGAGGTCATCCAAAAGGCTTGCACCGACATTCTCAAGAACATTTCTACGGACGACCTAAAACACTCGTTTGACATGCTTCTTAACCGTGCAAATCGCTGTATAGAGTCTCAAGGAGACTATTTTGAATAAAATAAATGACTTTTGTTAAATTAATATGTCTGTGTTCTCATTTTCAAAAAGTCCTGTTTATTTTGGAACACACGTGAAAAGAAAAAAAAACATTATACAATTCTGTAAATATTAGCAAACCTCTAAAAAGAAAAGAATTTTCGAAAAAATTAGAGCGTGAGTTGGCAGAAAAGACTAAAAAGCGATGCCATATATGTATGTCCTCGATCAAAAAACATCGAGCAGGGCAATTTGCCTTGTTTGTAAAAGACATGTTTGTCAAGAACATCAACAAATTATGTACACCGAATGCTATAATACATAAAAATATTTGTCTGTAGCAATTTTGATCATTTTTCAATAAATTATGTTAATCCACAATTAAAGTGTTTGAATATACAGCCTTGGACAAAATTATTAGGCACCCCTTACATTTCGTTATATTAGAAAACTGATGCCATCTCTGCAGTTATTTAATCATTCGGGGAATTATAAATAGTATATCTAAATATTCCTGGGGGAATTACCGAATTATATCGCATGTTTGGAAGTTAATAGAGCTTATTGTGTTTCGCGCTGTTAGTTACGACAGTAATGTGAGGGTGTAAGAACATTTGTGGGCAATTTTAAAGCAGAAGGTACGTACTCGAAAATGTACATCCAAACAAAAGTTATAAAGAGCGGTAATAGAGGAATGGACTAAAATATCAGCTTCTATTTGCGAGAAACTTGCTAGTTTACCGAAAAGGATAAACTCCCAAGCAGGATCAACTCGAGATTGAATTTTATTTTTTCTTAAGTAAAATATTACATTTATACCATCCGTTTCATTTATTTACTGGTGAAAGTTGATTTATAAACCAAATGCGAGGGTGCCTAATAATTTTGTCTAAGGCTGTATGTATTTTGATATTTCTATTTTACTTATTTATTATTTTTGATTAAAAAACTGGGAAATATATCCCCAATTACTCATTGGCGCCAAACGGCGCCACGCGACAACAAGCGTCACTGGATACACGCGACTACTTAAAGGTTAAGCGGAGAAAGGAACGCTAAGAAAATATTTCTTTTGATTTAAAACAGTTATTGTATTGGGGATAATTGAAACAGTAATTGTCTTGAATTAAGGCGGACAGCTTTGATCGAAGGAAACGTTTCCCTGCGTGCGTAAGTAGCGAAAGCTGTTAGAGGTGGGAAAACATGGAATAGTTACTGTTATTTCGTTTACTTGTTGGTAAGAATCCTACATTGTAAATTTCAATACAAAAAATTAATTTTATACATTTTAGGCTAATTTGTGTCATAATATCTCCATCTAAGGCGTATTTCTATATTCGATGTCTATTATTGGAAGATGTAATTGTACTTTCATTCCACACACACTGTATGCATACACGCATATTGTATACATACATTACGTACGCAACATTGTTAGTATGATACCCCGGACCTGCCCAATTCATTACCTCAGTAGTCTCGGTCACATACGCGGCTAGGCGTTAAACTTGACGCAAGCGTTTTTCCTGATGGTCCTTGTTTTTCTCTACACTATTACTACTACAGGACTACGGTGCACCCATCGGCACTGTGATTGCCGCTACGTCCGCATGAAATCTAGTTTCGTCGCCCGCTTGCGGTATTTTAAATCGTTCCGGCCTCCTATCGCGTGATTCGTTTTGTACTTATTCGTGTTTGCGTTTCTTTCCTCCTCCGTTTTTACATTTTGCTTCTTTTTTTCATTCCTCCTGTTTTGTTGAGCCGTTAAACCGTGTACTTCCACAACCAAACCGACTCTGCGACACATTCGCGCGTGAAACCAATTCATTTATTTTTGTGGGCCATGATCGCCGCGTGTACATACGCCGAATGCCGCGTGCGTGACGTCATCAGGGTGGAATGACTGCGGTGACGAGAGACTGCGTTTCGTTATTGTTTTACACGGTGGTGTGGAATTGCCGCGTTTTGAGGACGTTGGGGTAGCGAACCGTGTAAGTGTATCCTAACTGTATCTGTTGCTCGTTTTACATTGAATAGCGTTATTGTTTCGTTTAATTAAGATACAATGCTGTCGTTGCAATTAAAATTATATTTTTATTTTTTGCCTGTGTGGTTTAATTACACGCTTAGAAGCGGACGACGCAGTGCGTGTCGCTGAATTGATATCTCGTGGTAATCGTTAGATAAGGACGTGTGTGAATATTATGTTTACTGTTGAGTAGAAATAAAGCAAACCAAAGTATATTATAGATCACAAGTTTAAAATCAACCAGGAATTTAATGGGAAGATGTGGTGGTTTGAATAATTAATGTAAAAAATAAAAAAAATTAATAAAAAACTAATGTTTCTGAAAAAGTTCCCAGGTTGTGAGATGACTACATTTAATTAGCTTAAATTTGTTAGCAGAAACAAGAAAACTCTGCGAACTGATCGTAAATTCAGCTATTGTCTTCAATGAACCCCATCCGTCCTTCGTTACAACCCAACGACTTCAATGAACATTTTACTGGTTACTTAAAGGTACAGAAAAGCTCCGTTGTTACAATAAATTTAATTAAAGGAACAGAGCTTCAATCTTTCAACGGATAACTTACTACTTAAACGCGACGTACTTAAACGAAATAACACGAACGATTTTCAAAGAGCAACATCGAAGATGACATTAGCTTCTTACAGTTTACGTTAAGGCTGGTTTAGATGTTAGCTGTTTAAAGTAAGTTACTTGCATGCCACCGCCATTTACGTTTATGGAATTACACAACTCGTATTTTAGTACGTGATTACACGCAGGCAGTTACTAGGATCAAGTAATTTGACTTTGAACTAGAACGTTTACTGGAAACGTTAAGACTGACCATTAAGGTACGTACACATTTGAAACTGCAACGCATTGCACTGTGTAAAGACGATAAGGTATAAGATTTGTTGCAGAAATTGTTTTAGAGCTTTGTTTTTGATTTAGGTCTTACAAATACACGTGTATTGAAATAAGTATTGTATTATATACAATGAATACACGAAGTGGTACTAAATAAGTAATTTAACTCAAGCCAACGCCAAACGTGGGGTAACGGGGAAGAAAATCCTCTTCAATTCATTTTCTTAACTTCGTAAATCCTCAAAATTAATAGAATATCTTCCTAAAACAGATAACAGCGTAAATTCAGAGGTATTTCGAACATAATTTCGTAAATTAAATATGTCTCTTCATGTTTTTATCGAGAACGTCAGTAAGTTTTATTATTATTGGGTTGTCAATGGAATTTTGTAGCATAGAATAGTATATTTTGAGTTATCTAGTTCCGTCACTGCATTCATTTCATTATACTATTTTTAAAAGTAACTTTATTTATCGAAAATTCATCGTCAATTTGTATTTGCAAAAATATTGTCAAAATTTGCTGTGGATAAAGCAATCGCGATTAAAATAAAGGAGAAGAGGGACGCCAATTGATTTTCTCACTTTGAGTCAAATTTTCATCGAGGTAACTCGTATTATCTCACTTTCAAGTGCTAATATTTCAAATCGTATTATAAATTGAAGGTAGAAGTGAAGGTTGATGGTTAAGAATGATTCCTGTAAATATAATATAAACATAGAGTTTATATTGACATCGTCATAAAATTCAGGTTAGTTTCAGTTCTTAAATTTCCTTTAAAATCTCATTTGTTGATCTTAAAGTTCATCTAAATTGCCGAAAAAGTGTTTTAGAACAATTCCGAACCCTTAGTTTACATAATTATTTATTTATTTTGTGAAAATTTAATTTTTTTAATAATTTCCCACTTTTTTTTAAACATTACAATACATACATATACATCGTGTTCAGCAAAGAATGGGACATAATAATAGCATAGTAAGCTATCATCTAAACAGGGTACATCCGAGACTATGGATAGGCACCAATAGTCATTTAACTTCATTTCGTTTTTACTTTGAGAGATTTTGTTTTCATATTTGACTTTTAAGTTTTGAGCATTTAATATAACATGTTTAATTTGACTTTGATGTATGTTGTTGTTTGTTTTTTAAGTTTTATTACATTTTTTTGTAAATTAATCATTTGCTTATTATCTCTATAGAAAACAATCTCTTACGTCTTCGGGTTAACTTTATGAAAATTATTATTTTCTGGAAAAGTACAACAAATAAGTTGGTAGCAGTTATAAGGAAAAATCGAATAAAAAGTAGGGTATACCATTAAAAAAATATGTTCCCCACATTACTTACATCTGGACTAAAAATGCTAGCAAATTGTTCGAATAATGAGAGGATTTGTTGAAAAAGAAAATTACCTAGCAGAAATTCTTTCCAGTAATAAAAACGAAATGCTTTATTTAATAATAGCTAAATGTTCTCGAAATAAGTGCTTCAATTTAAATTCTAATTACGTTTACAATATAGAATACTCGAATATATTTCGAAGAATTTTAATCACACGAATAAGTTCTTTACGTTCTGTTTAGTTAATTGCTGTTTCCCAGTTTGAAAAAGCACCACTGAACTTAATATTATTCACTTTCAAAAATAAATTATTTTAAACGATTTAAATTCTATCAGGCCGTTATATAAACATTGAGGATAATCCAAATAGTAAGATATATCATTCTCCAGCTAACAATTCCGTTCATTATACGAATAACGTTACTTAAACAAAACGCTGCACGTAATCCAAGCAATAATTACATAGTAACATCTACATCTATTTATATACGGAACGCATACACCTACATAATCGCTTAGTAGAACTATAAATATTTTAACCAAAGTGATATATGCCTTGTATATAGTTTGGAACTTCGTTAAATTTACATCGCCATAAATTACATTCGAAAATAATTAATTTCCTTTGGTTCTTCGTCTTACAGCGGATCGTCAGGTTTTTTCAAATGATAATTGGAACATTTATGAAACTATAAACGTTAACGCAGAACGGAAAATATAAGGCTTCTCAACGAAATTAAATCAACAAAGTAGTATCCTAAATACATGTTCCAAACAAAGAAAAAGGTATTTTTTTGTTTTGGTAGATTTACTTACCTTCTGAAATGTACAATTGGAACATTTTACTAAATGTTGTTCCAGGTAGAATGTGTAAATGAAACTTGTAACTCATATTTAATGATTTGCATTGAGTTGCGCATAAATTTCTGAAACCATTATCATTTTCAAACCGCTACAAGCCAAGCCGTTTCCCTTTCTATATATCTTGGGAGTTTGCAAATAGGGTAACTCCAACCGTCGCCACTTTTGGGCTAGGGCAATAGACTAAAATCGCCTCAAAAATTCAAATTTTGAAAGTTAAAAATACCTTACGACATATACAGTGTCTCATTTTAGAAGACACCACTCGCACCCCAGTAATTTTTTATATATTATCGATTTTAAAAAAATATTTTTTCTGATTATACCTCTCACTAAAATTGTACTTTTATGGTATGTTACTTTCCCTTCACGGTAAAATGCTAGTCTAGTACGATTTAAAATGAGCAGCAAAATTGAAGAAGTCGTATTAAGGATTTTTTATAAAAAAAATCTTATGAATAAAAGTTGTTCAGAATCGTCCAAACAAGCTAAATCCGAAATTTCATTAAAAACAAAAACATTGAAAACCTCAAAAATTTTCCAACCCCAGAAAATTCGAATAATAATCTTACAAATTTGCCATGACTTTTCATTAATATGTCAGAAACAATGCTTTGCTAATCTAACCACGTGTCATTTATCAAATTGTGTGCAATTAATTAAAATCGTTAAAAATAAGATAATACGGCTGCAAATTTAACTTGATTTAAACCTACTGGAAATGTGACAAGATAAATTACAAGGAATTACCCTTATTCTGTAGACGACGTTATTTTGAACTATATCACTAAGAACCCTACATCCAGTCTAATAACGATGTTCTTAGTTTTTAAATCACTCAAAAGATAAAATTTGAAGGTGCCTTCGTGGACGTAAGAGAATTCCTTTCTAGCTGAAATTTCTGCATACTTTGGAAGAAGGTGATCTTGAAAGGCGTTCGGAATATTGTTTGAGCAATCAAGGTAATTTTTTAAATGATTGGAATTTCCTAAAGAAAGTCGAAATAAATATGTATTTCCTCAACAAAATATTTGGTGGTTTAAAGTATGCTGTTACTTTGACAAATATATTATTCTGTTGGTATTATTACTCCACTGAAATGGTTTGGAGAAGAAAGCTTCCATTTATGAGCACATTGTGTAACAATGTGTTAAGAATACACAGTCATTTGAAAAACTTTATTAACATTGTGGATAAACTAACAAAAGAACATAAAGAATAAGTATAATGCCGAAAATTTATTTCAATTTTGTGGTGACGGGGTGCTTTTATTCTTGTAAATAAACCCCAACTCTCTAAAATACCATTAGCTTCCTCTATTACGTTAAGGTGATATCAAGGCCTTCCTAAAGATCTATGTGGTCGCAAACAAAAACGGTGAATCTTAAATCTTTCAAGTTTCTTCGAGATTACTCACATTTCCCAGGAACCTGTAAAGTGAATCTATTAGGCCTCGACCTCGAAGTTGTAACTTGATTTTAACAATATTAACATCAAAATTAGCTATAGTGCGCCGATAACTTTAAACAGACTAGAATGTCCAAATTGTTATAATATATAGCTGCAAAAAAACGTCGACAAAAAATTGTTAAAAGGTATGCGCTTCTATGTAGGTATCTATAAAAACAATAATTGTCAATGTAAACGTAATTTTGTAATTATATACGTACAAAATTATAGGGGTAATTTCCAATCGTAGTCGATCTCGACAGTACCGCGAGAGAGTTCAAAGCGACCGTACGTTGCACGCTGCACGCCAAATAAGTACGCGGAGATGGGACGCCCCGCGACAGTGGAAGCGTTGCTGATGTTGCAATTCTACGCAGCTTACCAGGGCCGTTGCCAATTGCCACAGTGGACATCAAGACGACAGGAAAAGGTAACAATATTATTTTTCACTAATATTGTATATTACGTACCTACTTTTATGTGGTGCGCCACTGCCGATACCACCTTTTTAACAAACTCTACTTATCACTAAGGTTCGACAAACAAGTGCAACGGCAGAGACGTATCGCGCAAAAGTAAGTACGTGAGATACAGTATTATTTAAAAATAATATATTCGTACCTTTTATTGACGTCTTGATGGCCACTGCGACAAAATACTACTGCCCCGGTAAGCCGCGTAAAACTGCAACATAAGCAACGCTGGTATGTTTTGGAGATTTCACACTTTTTTGGTAGATGCTATTAAATTATTCACAATCGGATACTTCCTTCGAATGGTTTCTGCAACGAGATGATACGCGTGTATGAAACATGTTATGTGAAAAAGAGTCGGAAAGCATATTTTCAACATCCTACCAATTTTCAGCATTGTTGCAACTCCATCAGTAACTTACACTGTGAATTGAGCTCCTGTGATACAAAATTCTCTTAACGAATCTTTTATTATCTTCACAACGGTTTCAGCATCACTTTTTTCAATCCTTTTACTGGTTAATAACAAGGAAGCTGCTGGATCATTACGTTTTAAAGGACGCGCTACAACATGAATCACGCTGTTTCTGTGCATCAGTTGTTTCATCCACGCTTACGCAAATTTTCTTATTTTTTTTAGTTTTCTACTGTACCCTGCAAATGTGATAAATTGTATCGCAATTGTCTATTGGTTGGTAGTTTCCACAAGGAAACATATTTATTCCAAAAAAGACAAAAGTGTTCATTGTCTGCTAAGTATTGTGGGACGTTGCACACTCTTAGCATAAAAATAAAATCATACAAAAATTTCCAGTACGGAATATTGTTGCTTAAATTCTGTACATGACGTTTACTTTTAATATGTCTTCTGCAGTGAAATGTATCGCGACCTATCAACCGTATATTGCAAATTTTGCAGTGAATGATGGTACCTGTATTTTTCAATCCAGGGAAACGGCTAATATATTTATTCACATGCGATGCTAAAGGTAAACCTCGCTTACGACGATCCATGTTTTAAAAGACGCACACCGATAAACCGATAATTATTGACTCACCGTTCACTTCCACGCCTATCGAATGACTAAACTCTTCGCTGGCTTCGCATCGACCTAAATCCTTTCTCGGCGCTTCTGCCGTAGCACGCGTTTGTCGAACCTTAGTTATCACTTGCCTTGGCTGAAATACTTGTTATATCAGAAAAGGAGGGAATATACCAATAATTACTTACAAAATATGAAAACGAAAAGATCAAAACATTGTTAAGCGTGTGGTGAATTGAATCGCAATTTATCTAAACTGCTAACTAACATGTTTCTGTAGCAACTATTTTATTTTTTTTATACAAAAATTTTAATATATAAATCCATTATCTTACTTACCTATTATTTTCTTAATTTACATCTCACCGCTTACAAACCACCATCTCGCATAACCTAAACTGGGACTACGATTGCGATTGCCCTGCGTTCACGCAACGAAAATTGCCGACGACGCGCGAAGCGCATGATTCTAACATATATTTGTTTGACTCAACATAATGTGCTTTCACTCAAATAAATAAATCTTTGTTTGTATTCAAAAACTTTTATTTTCTCTGTGTGATCTGCAGATAACCCAGACTGGATAATAAATTGTAAACGTCAGTATTTTCAAGAAGTTAACGATTAGTGTGGAATTCTAAACAGTAGGATTATAGGACCATTCTTAAAAATTAGGATATGTATTATGGTAATTCATGTAACAAACTAAATCTACGAATACGTATTCTTCCATTCATTTGTCCGATAATTTGTAAGGTAGAAAGATCTGTTCCAAAATAGGATAGTGCTTTGCAAAATTTTAAAAGGAAAGTAAATGGGAGTAAGCTAGATAATTCTTAATCTAAAAATCCTTATACCATGAGCACCATATCATTTAAAAACTATTCATTTTCTTCACATTCGCATAAAGTACATCGATCCTATTTCATAAATTTTATTGTCCGACAAAAATATATTAGCGTGATAGCCAAAAGGTTTATATCATTAGTATATTTTATATGCTCATAAGTTGGAAGTTGGGAAATATACGGTAAAATTTTACTACATATAATACAGGCTATATTTTACAACTGAAGTTTATTAGCTGGCGATAACTTAAAGCCATAATAGCATAAGTATATTAAACCTTCAAAGAATTTGTTATTAATAGTACGCAGTTAATGGGAGTCATAAACGTTTCTATTTTGTTAATTTTAAACTTTTATGATCGATTTTCAATTTAGCGGTTCTATTTTTTGCTTATAAAATTAATAAAACGAATTTTGCCAATATCTTTGTGGACTTGAAAATGAAATGCCGATAAGTAATATTTGATGCAATCGTAAAACCTTTATCATGTTCAAATTACTTTCTTGTTCAAGATATCTTTGTCGTAACATTTATTTTATTCTATCTGTACTGTACGTTTGCTAATATACAAGCTTGAAACTAGCTGTCATAATCTTAACTTTCTTTTAGGAAATAAAAGCACCTTGTAAACGACATCTACATGTGTATGTTTATATCGCAAAAAGTGGAAATTCGTGTTTCGTTTTACATCATCGCGGGAAAGAAGCTCGCAAGTAGTTATTATTCTGATATATGTAGCATGGTATTATGCGAATTTTTACATTGTAATTTCTAAATGTAATTTCCTTCTCCAACGAGCCGTGTCCAGGATAAATAATTCATGTTTTTTAATTGACTCACAGCGCTATATCGTGAAATATAATACCTCATTTTAGCCTAGAATAATATATCATCCTGGAACCTAAACGAATACGATACTTTAAATTATTTCTCTTTTGGTCTCTATTTATGAGAGAGTATACGAATTATTAATTACTATGTCATGACCTCCGCAATGAAATATTTGAAACTCAATAACGATGTTTGACAGCTTGGTACAGGTATTAATTTTATATACAGGCTGATCTAAATTAGGTATGTACAATATACGAGGATGGTATGATGAACACCCTTGTCAAGGAAGACAACGCATTTAGTAAATTTATTTTTTGACATGATCTCCTAATACTATGCACTTAATCCAGCGACGTTTCAACTTTTTTAAGCCATTCAAATAGTAAGATTTTGTTTCGGCAATGGCCTTTTCATTTGACATGAACTGCTTTCCGCCAAGCCATTTTCTCAAGTTTGAAAAAAGAAAGAAGCCACAGGAGGCTAAATTTGGAGAATATGGTGGATGGGGCACCAATTTTTACCGTGACGACTAGCTTCGCTGTCACAATTGCCGATGAGTGGTACCGGGCCGTTATCATGATGGTAGAGATTTTTTTTCTTCGCTAGGTGGGGCCCTTTTCTTTTTAGTACAGCGTCGAATTGGTCCAATAAATCAGAATGGTACTGTCCTGTGATTGTTCTTCCCTTCTCCAAATAATCAATTAAGATTATACCTTGCGAATCCAAAAATCTTCGCCATAACTTTCAGCTGATGGAATCGCCTTCGTTTTCTTTGGTGCACATTCGCCGGAAAAAAAAACATTTTCCCGACTGACCTTTTTCTGGCATGTCCACTATTTCTCATCTGTTTCACAACGCCGCAAAAACTGACTCGTATTGCTCTTAAACATGTCCAGACATTGCTTTGAAGTTATCACGCGATTCCGTCAGCAGACGCGGCACCTATCTCGCCGATAGCTTTCTCATACTCAATATTTCGTGAAGGATGTTTTGTACATGTTCAATTCAGCTGTTTACTATATTAGCAATCTCTCTAATCTTCACCCTACACGATATCATGAACTGTATTGATCATATCGTCCGTAGTCACGTCAATTGGACAACCTGACCGCTCCTCATCCATGTTCGACCTCGCTTAAATTCATTAAACCAGCAACCGATGGTAGTCATCAAGGGTGCGTGGGCCTTAAAAACCCCCCATAAAAAAAAATCAAGTCACTGACCTGTATTGTTCTTTTTCCATGATCTCATAAATACATAAGCATGCTTACTTTTAACATCTCCGAAAACAACACTACTCGATGAATCTCTCCGAAATTTTGACAGATGTCGACTAAGGAATAGTATTCACAGTCGGTAGTGCAGATTTTGACACAAAGCGCCATCTGTCTACAAACACAGGTACTTTTCATACCATCCTCGTACTTGCCAAAAATTGACAGGTACCTACGTATTATTAGTTTTCGGAAACTATATTAAAAATTAGGAAGTATAATATATCAAATTAAATTCATAATATTGGCAAAGCCCTCTACTAGAAAGAATTTTATATTTATTTGTAACAATTTTACAAAACTGCACTGAATATCAATAAAAATTATCTTTATTTCAGTATTACTAACAACAATAAAATAACATAGAATTATGTAACATAATAAAACATGTACTTTGTTAATATTTGATTATTCATTTATTTTATCATATTTACCTTTTAAAAGTAATAAAATATTTCAATATTAGTATCAAACAATTTGTTAAAATTTAAGTTTTTCAATTTTAAACATAATGTGAAAACGTTGAATAAAAGTTGTTGTAAACATAAAATTTAATGCAGACGTGTCTAACGTTAAATGTTTACGTTAACTTTTTATTGAACTAAAAATTTTCATAAAATGCACTAAATAAATATTTAGTTATATACGAGGTGTGTTTTTAAAGTAAGTACCGTTTTCAAATAAAACAAAAACAAGTAAACTTTTCTTAACAATTCTATTTTTACATGAAAGCCTGTACCTTATTGTACTTTTCTATATAATTTCCACCAATATTGAGGCATTTATCGTATCGTACAATCAGCTTTACAATCCCATCGTCATAGAAGTCTGCCGCCTGATTTAACAACCACTGCACAACGATCGTTTTGACCTCATCATCGAAACTCATCAGATAACGATGAAATCGTAAAGCGTCTGTTCTCTTTCACTTTTTCGTCAACTTTCTGAACCAAATCTTCAGAAATGACAGAAGGTCGCCCACTTCGTTCCTCCTCACGGACATTCGTGCGACCATCTTTAAAAGCTCTCACCCATTTCCATACCATT
The DNA here is from genome assembly GCA_029619315.2 of Dynastes maya. Classification (NCBI taxonomy): domain Eukaryota; kingdom Metazoa; phylum Arthropoda; class Insecta; order Coleoptera; family Scarabaeidae; genus Dynastes; species Dynastes maya. Next base: position 12,693,248 of record JAROYE020000011.1, read on the forward strand.
CCATCATTCATAATGTTTTCTCCATACACTTCACGGATCTGACGATGAATGTCGGCCGATCTAATGCCTTTAACACTAAGAAAACGAATCACAGCGCGTATTTCACAGTCGGCGGAGACATTTTAAATAGTGACAAACAAACGTACACACGGTCTAATCTTTCTGTAATGGCGTCTGTGGCTTGTCAACAGATGTAGGTACACAGCGCGCAAGCGTAGAAAGCTGCCGCAGCGCTCATGGTAGCAAAATTTCAAAACGGTACTTATTTAAAAAAATGTTAAAACACAAAAATTTAACCACTTGAAACCACTACAAAACTAACTGAACACATGCACGTTTAACAGGGTCTATTGTGACGTCATCGCTCCCTCCTTTCCCTGTCATAGTATTTTGCTTTCGTAGATTTCAACATACGACGATGTTTTTTTTTTGATAATCTACAAGGGCCAGTCTAAGAAACGGTCTAACATCAATTTCTTACTGACATTTTACAAATACTACAGTAATCATCGGCTAAAACAAACCCGCTTAAAGCGAACTACTGGTTGTTACGTACCAAAAGCGAGAGTCCCGCTATATTTTCCATAAATATAATATACGTACCAATTTTAGAGTCTTAACAGAATTAGTTTCTGTTTAAAGCTTGTTTAGGCACTACATCAATACACAATATTCGGAAAATCCGGACAACCGGACACCGACAAAAATATCGAGCACATTCATACGTACAGATATTGAATCGAATGTTTGTATTCTATATTTTTGATGTGTCTGCAGATTAAGACAAACGTTGCCTTGTGGATATTATTCTGGCTTAAGTTTTTGTCATTACACATCTGTTTGTGTATTCATGTGTTCATTTGCAATCTAGAAGTCCAACGAAGTTAGCACGTAAAAAATTGAGAACTCGAGAGCAAACTTCTCTCAAAAACGTAAACGATCTTTTACGTTACGTGATAAATATGAAATGATCTGCGAAATAGAAAGTGGAAAAAACCAAAGTATCGTTTGTCATGAACATAATCTCTAAATCTACTGTAGGAACCATTTGGAAAAATAAAACTAAAATCAAAGAGGCTTTTGAGCATGGTAGTGCAACACTTTAAAAAGTCAAAAAAATATCAATAGTGCACTTTTACAATTGTTTAAACAACAAAGAGACAACAATGCGGCCATAGTCGGTTCAGTTTTACAAATAAAAGCTACAGAACTAGGAAATAGGTTAAATGGCGAACAGTTTATTTGTAGTAGAAGCTGCATTGAAAGATTTAAATGATGCAAAATTGTTGGAGAAGTCGCTGATGTTAATATGGATGTTGTGACAGATTGACAGACAACGGAGACGAAACTGGATTGTTTTATAAACTCACACCAAACATGATATTAAAATTTAAATTTGAGAAATGTATAGGTGGTAAACTTTCAAAAGATAGATAAACCTTGTTTTTGTGCGTTAATTTAACGGGAAGTGAAAAAAGAAACCTGCTAATGATAGGCAAGTCACAAAATCCACGATGTTTCAAACACATCAAACAAATTCCTGTCAATTATAAATCAAATAAAAAAGCATGGATGACTGGCGATTTGTTTATAGAAGAACTGAGACTGTGGAATGAAGACTTATTACTGAAGAATAGAAAAATTATTCTATTGGTTGAGAACTGTCCTACAGTCTCGTAATACCCTTAAAGATGCTTTGGATATATTCGCCAACATTGAGGATACTTTGCGCTGGCGCGAAATTGAAACAGTCAAAAATCACAGACTTTTTAATCAGTAATTAATACATGTAATATTAAAATATATGTGTGCAGTATTTTTCAAAATTTGTACTCTTATGTAAATAAATATCGTTTGATTGATGTAGTTATTACTCATTTTTTAATTTGTCCAAAGTATTTCATCCGTATTGTTTATTACGAAATCAGCATATAACAAACTGAATTTCTCGGTACCTTGCGGTTCGTTATTATCCGGACACTACTGTATATATAACTTAGTTTTGATGCGAAGGAGATTTAATAGGACGTGAAACTTCTGCTACTAGCGCCCTCTAGAAAAAATAATTCAGATTACTTTGGACGTCCGAAAGTAGTTGGAACTATTTAGGAATGGTCACCTCCTCTCAAACATCCTCTTACATTAACAATCTTCCAAACAGTTCTTTCTATTATAAAGTTACTATAAGGATGGCTTAGTAAAAACACACTTAAAAACTGGAAAATGAATTTTTTTCATGAATTTAAATGAAGTTTCTGTAAACATTAATGTGTTCCATTGGTGCACTGGATTGAGAAGAAACTAAGACTACATGCAACAAAATGTAAGGTGACAAAATGTTTTTTGATATTGCAACTTCAACACACATCGATTAGAATGTTGCAGGCTACAAAGTACTTCATTCAAGGACAAGACTTATGTGTAGAGTAACCTAAACTTGCGGACTCGCATAGGCGTCGGTATTACGGGTTAATACAAGAATACGAAAAATTCATAAATAAACTAAACCGGTAGAGAAGCAGGCATGTAGTGTCGACCTTGAATATAAATCATGTTAAACCGCGCTGAGAGAGATTCGTTTTAGTACCGGTTGAGCTGTTGCAGAGATTAGTCGAACGGTCAAGGTTATGTACTTACGTGTCGCTTTTGAAAATACAGCTGGTGTTTTTTGTGTGTTGTAGTATTATACCAAGTACATAATTAGTGTATCGTTTCATATAGAACTAATATTTACATACCTAAGAAAACAATGCCTCGTAATAGATTTGCTACTAATGTACATAAGTATGCGTCACTTTTTCCCCATTTAAAATATGACGGTAGTGCAGTTTTTTGCTTAATATGCAATGTTCGTTTGGCTGCATTGCACAGAACTGATTGCCAGAGACATGTCAATGGTATTAAGCATATGAGAAATGCAAGAACTGAAATACCTTATACACTATTCCTCATACATTTATTAATTATGTTTACCTCTTGTAATCTTCCGTTGTGTTGGTGAGAAAAGCAGCTTTTAAAACGTTTTGGCGACAATACGTTCCAAAGTACCCATTACCATCACAAACACAATTACGTATCATTTGCCGCGAATGAAAGAGATGCTAGAAAATGTGTGTAAACGTGATTTGTGTTCCAAAAAAATATGGATTACCGTGGATGAGACGACCGATATAAAGAAAAACAGTATTGTGAATGTAATAGCTCGCGTTTTATCTAACGAGAACACAGCATCTCGATATTTGTTAGCTTGCAAACGTGTTCAACAATGTACCGCGGAAAATATTCAAAAAGTGATAATGGACGCTTTGAAAAAATTTAAAATTGCCCAAGATCAAGTTGTGATAATTGTGACAGATAATGCAGCAACGATGTTAAGTGTTGGGTGATCCTTAAAACATATATTTCCTAACTTAATACATATAACCTGCGTGCTGCATGCTTTGCATTTAGTTGGTAAAGTTGTTCGACAACATTACGGAAACGTTGATCGGATGATTGGAAGTACTAAAGCAGTGTTTCTTAAATCTCCTAAACGTTTAAAAGAATTTCGTAAATTTTGTCCAGGTATTCCAGAACCTCCTGAACCAATTTTAACGCGATGGGTACTTGGCTAACAGCAGCTTCTTACTATTTGATCCATTTTCAACAAATTCAATCAGTTATAATGCGATTTAATCGGAATGAATCCAAAGCAATTAGAGAAAGTCAAAGAGAATTTCAAATTCCTCAACTTTTAGAACATTTAACAACAATATGTACCAATTATACAGTATTACTAGACGCCATCAGAAAACTACAATGTACTGAATTGTCATTGCAGGAATCATTAGACATAGTGGAGAGTGTAAAAAATAAATTACACATATTAAATGATACGCCAGGATTATGCGCTAGTCAAAAGTTGGCAGATGTTTTAAGGAAAAATCCCGATTTTAATACTTCAGAGGCCGTTTATAATAAGTGTAAGAATAGTGAACTTTTAAGTGATTTTGAAAAACGGTTTCTACATGCAAATGTAACTTCCTTAGATGTGAAGAGATCGTTTTCTATGTATAAGAATATTTTTTCTTGTCGACGCACAAGGTTTAAAGAAGTAACTGTGGAAACATATGCAATGATGCAAATTTACAGTAGTTCACATCCTGATGCCTCTTTGTTGAATAATTAGCAAGTAAGTTTATTTATGAATTTTTCGTATTCTTATATTAACCCGTAATACCGACGCCTATGCGAGTCCGCAAGGTTTGGTTACTCTACTTATGTGTTATTAAACAAAGAAATTGGCAAAAACTTTTCGGCAATGATAATTGTTCACTTGCTGATAGTATAGTAAAATATTCCATGGAAAGTATTCAGTTGTAAAAGGGATTTCATTTGGGCGATTGATATAGACGTGTGATGATTATATTGTAACTTACGGACGTTGAAAGTAGGAGAGACCATTTGGCCACATCCATTTAATAAAACATAGGTGCAAGGTGACATTAAAAACATTAATGAATGTATTAAAAACATAGAAATCAATTTGGCAATTTCACAGAAATGATAGTTTTAAGCCAAAACAACATTAATACATTTCAATTTCAGTATATTCTACATTACCCACACTTATTTCTGGTGTAAATGGTGATGTAAATATTCGGAGTACAGACTCCATTATTACTTTACCTGACTCAATCGTAAAGAATCGGGAATCAAATAAGTTTCAATAAAAAGTCATCTACTCTAGTAATAATAAATTATTAAAATTAGCTTTTGGTTCTTTACCAATGCATTTTTCAAACAGCTTCGAAAGTTTCCTTACTTTAAGTGCAGAATAATGATAGTAACGCAAGCCTCACCATGGAGCTGGTTTGCATATTAAAATATAACAATATGTGAAAGATTTCAAATAGAAAGAAACAAAGCGTACGCAAATATGGAACTGGTTGCTGAAATCGCTGTTGTGCATTTGCATATTCCATTTTGCAGTCGTCTGGATGCTGGCAAAAAGAATAATGACATACACCTGCATCACATCTGAATAAATATGTTTCCATTTGCTTGAATGAAATAGCCATTTGCAGGATAATCATTGCAGATGTTGGAAGGTCTTGTAATAAATTTGTCTTTATCAACATTTACTCAAGGATATAAGGAAAATACAACTAAAGATATGTACCATCATTTTCAAATTAAATGCGAATCGAAGCTCCATAAATCTTCTTATAAAGACATGAGAAATAACAGCACAGTAATATATTAATTAAGAATTATTAAGGAAAAATTCGGAACTACGCATCGCTGGATATGCCGCACGTGTAGCTTCGGTTGCATAAAACATCCAAGACTTCTGGAGCTTCGATTCGCATTTAAATTGAAGAAGATTGTGTGAATTTTTATTAGTTGTGTGAATTTCTATTAGTTAGGATCAGGGCCGTGCCGTATGGATGCGCGAAGTGTGCGTTGCACACAGGCGACCAATATAAAAGGCGGCGTCGGTGACAAGTAATCAACAAGGAAAACGAGCCGTTAAGCGACACGAACTAAGTAACTAGAAATCAAAACAGTCTGAAGGATATAAATTATTGACTGTTTAGTTTACTACTTTTCGGTGTATATTATTTTATATTATTCCATTTCTTCGCCAATTGATCATTATCATTAGAAATAAACGAACTCGAGCTTAGAAAGTGGAGTTATATCGTGAATAATATCTGACACGTGTGGTTTTTACAACATAATACCTACGCATATAATAACTATTTTCTCAAGTATTCAAAATAAGCAGGGGAGGAGCGGCGGCAAAACATTTTCGCACGCAGGCGGCCAAATTGTTAGGATTCAGTTCTCTTCTTCCTTTTTACAAATTATGATGCAAACTGTGCAATACTACAACAGGTTTGTGGACATTTAGTGAAATTAAATATACTTTACGTTTTACTTAAAATGTGCCTGATTATATACGGTGTGTTTCACTTTACAGCTTAACACCCCTGTATCTTTGTTATTGGTAAACTGATTGATTTCAAATTTTTATGAGGAATGGAACTCTTTTAACGAAATTATTGTATAATTAGAAAATCGACATACTACTAACCATTAACCTGCTACGATCAAAAATTAGATTTAAAAAATCGAAAAAACGTAGGCCTTGTCTAATCCTAAAAAGAGTTATGAAAATCGTTTTAGGACCTGAAAACCCTAAAATCAAATTTTGGTGAAACATTTTGTGTAGTAATTGTTCTATACAATATTAAAGTGTCATTTTTATTTTACCCATTAGTATTTTATTTGACCCATTAGTACAGTGCTTTCACATAAAAGCTACTATTGAAGCTGCTCGAACACATGGCTATTAAATATGATTACAAAGATTCACTTTTTATATTAAATTTCACTACAGTACTTGAATGTTATAACGAGGGCAGGTATGGTAATTTGATTTGTCTCGTATTGTCAAGTTTTTTTTTTTTTCGGATAATTATACTGTAATATGAATAATTGAGAGACCACTACTGAGTTTACTACTGTTGACAGTACATTTGACAGCTACCTTCAATTATTTAACCATGGCAAACTGAAATTTACATTAAAGAATGCGATATTCAAGATCAAGGAGGTTTTCACATAATATCTCCTAACTATTAACTTTAAAAACAGCACTTTCTGTACATTTTCGCCTTACTTTTTGGCGCAGAATCTAATACTTCTTGGAAAATTAGGAGTTCCTACTTAAAAAAAAAACGGAGATTTCTCAGTTTAAATATCTCTGATATTGTCCCGTCCATACTGGCACACGCTGTATCATTTTAACAATTTTTTCTGTTATTACGGAAACATCGTTTCATGAACGTTACCAGAAAACAGAATATTTTTTTTTGTCTTTTACAATTTGTAAGTTATTTTAAAACCTGTGATGCACCACATCCGTCAAACTTTTTCGAAAGGGTGCAATATCTTTAGGAATAAATTCTGGATATAGGGTATGTTGCATAAAATAATATTAAAATTTAACACAGAATCCAAATCTGACATAAAAATAATAGTGTTCTATTTAAAATAGGAAAGTTGATGGCTACTTCCGGCATAAGAGAGAGATACCGACAGTTGAAAATATTTTGGCTGAGCTAGCTTTAAAGGATAAGTTGTGTAAGTAAATTTTCAAATTTTGATTTTACTTTCTTCACACAAGAAACCTTTTTTAATTTTTTAAAAGCATGTTTACGGATGAAGCCAGTTTTACAAGTAATGGAGTTGTTTCATCACACAACTGTAAATCGCGGGCATCTAAAAACCCCAACTTTATAATAAATTGTAAGAGGCAGTATTCCCGGAAGATCAACGTTTGGTGCTGAATCTTGAATGACAGAATTATTGGTCCATTTTCTTCCATGAGAATTTTCCATCACAATAGCGATTTCTCCATTTTCTTAATACTGACTTTTTGCATCAGTTACCATTGGTAGTATGAAGAGACTTGTACCTGCAATTAGATGGCAGGCCAATTCATAATGCCGGAATTGTTCGCGATAGGTTGAATGAAATGTTTCCACAAAGGCAGATAGGTCGTAATGGCCCCTTAACATTATGGCCCTCTAGATCGTCCTAAATAACTAGTGTAGTCCTAAAACAAAAAGTGTTTCAAGGCAATGTGCAAAACAGAGCAGATCTGTGCAAGCGCGTGGAAGAAACTGCCGAACAACTACGAAATACTGTCTCAAGCAACAAAAAGCAGATTGAAAAATGCGTTATACAACAAGGACGTTTGGTGGAAATTGGTAAAATCTAGTTTTGTGCATTAATACGTTAATTATTAGATATGGACGCTGCATTATAATTAGAGAAACGCAACTGCGCTGAAAGCCAGTGGCGGACGCATAAAAGTTTACACAAAATAAATTAAATGTGATACGTGCTCAAACACTTACCGTTTTAAGAGTCCTCCGTGAAATCACAAAGTGGATAATGTCTATTTAATATTTGTAACATTAGATATGTTTCCAAAGTTGTTTCGGCAAAGTGAGTGCGGCGTGTAGAAAGAGTGTTTTTGTATGCCGAAAACGAACGTTCTACATCTAGTGACGTTATATTTGCGTAAGTAAAATAATCTTTCAAATAACTTAACGGTTCTGTTGACGCACCTTCACAAATTTGTCTTAATGTGCCAAAAATCAGAGTCTTTATCTAAAACACTTTCAAACCTTTCTAAAATACAAACATTTCTTGGGTCTTCTATCGCGCATAGCTGTGCGTGAACATGTTGCACTATCTATTTGCAAAGATTCCACTAACAACACCGAAGAATTTTGTAGTTTTTCTATCGCATCCGCTAGTCCCACGTAATTGTTCTGAATAATTTCCAAATCTGTTTTAACTTGACTATCCTGAAATTTCAAGCGGCTTACTTTGACAGCCGCAGCTTCCTTTGGGTCGAATTCTAAAATCACGTTCTTTATATTCTCAAAATATTTAAGATAATAAAATGCAGCCTCTAACCATGTTCCCCAACAAGTAAGAATAGGTTGTGGTGGTTCAGGATAACCGAGGCATAGTCTATGAAATTCCCGAATACGTTTTGGGGATTTTACAAACACAGCTTTTGTATGTGCTATTAGAGCGTCTACCTCGGGATAACATTTTCTGATACTATCTGCTACGAGATTGAGAGTATGAATTTTACATGTAATATGCAACAAGTTAGCACAATGTTTTTTAAGAGATCGACCTACAGCAAGCATGTTTGCGGCACCATCACTCATAAACATCAACAGCTGATTTGTTGAAAGTTCATACTTTTCCAATGTATTTAACGCCAACATTGAAATTACTTCGGCAGTGCATTGTTGTATTCGTCTGGAAGCTAGTAAAATTGAGGGTGACGGTCGACGTGGTTCCATTGTGCGTACCATTACATTAACCACAGAATGTTTTTTACGATCTGTTGTTTCGTCCACACATAACCACAGTTTTTATCTTGCAACTCCGATTTAATTCTTTTCTCGGCAACTTACGAACAGACGGCACAACTCTCTGTAATGTTCTCTCACTTGGTAACTTAAAGTCCAAATATTCATTCCAAAACGAGACGTATGCTTTCTGCCTTAGTAAATGAAATGGTAAATTGCATGCAATAAAGGTAACACATAAATTAAATTTAAATATGTCATAATCTCGTGTGGAATTTTTTTTTGGAACATGCCCTGCACTATTTACGTGCCGTAGACAATCACTTTTCGACCAACACATTAAATCTATTTTACACACTACACATTGAATTTTAGCGCTATCACACTTTAAATCAGGCATTTCTGTCCAACTTTGGTCATTTTCGCGACGTAGGAAACATTTTCAAAACAAACGTAGAACTACGATATAGTATACGACAGCGTAGATGCATACACAACAGATCGGCTTTCGAGTCGCAGTTATCCTGACGCTTATACCGAATTGTCCCGGCCGTGTTTATTTTGTGTAAACTTTTATGCGTCAGCCATTGGTTTTCAGCGCAGTTTGCGTTGCTCTAATTATCATCGATAATAAGAAATAAAAAGATAATTTTATTTTATTAAATAGCTGCTCAAGTAATGTCAATGTTATTCTAGTTTTTTTTAAGTAGTAGTGAAATTTATTATAAAAGCGAATCTTTGTAAAACAAAAAGTAAAAACATTCCATAAAACAAATGATACTTACAATTTTTCAGCCAAAATTTGATCATAGGGTTTCCAGGTAGTCCTAAAACGATTTTCACAGCTGTTTTTACGGTTAAACAATGTCTACTATGTTTTTTTTTATTTTTTGCGTCTAATTTTTGATCGTAGTAGGTTAATGGTTAAATAGTATGTCAATTTTCTAATTATACAACAATTTGAAAGAGCTCTACACCTCATAAAAATTTGAAATCAATTGGTCCACCAATAACAGGGGTGCCAAGCTGTAAAGTGAAACACACTGTATAGGTATATAATTTTAAGTATTCTAATTTTGCACCTGTTCAGAGTAGTATTGTAAAAACTGCTCCCGTGCATCAATGTGGGTGTTCTTAAGAATCTTTTCACTTACTAACGCTAGAGAGATTCCTTTACCCTTTCATTATCTTCTATTAGAGAGTATTTGGAATGGCACGAAGACGCAATATTCTTTTTAAAACGCCGAATATTTTCTTTTGTTCGTTTCTTATTCGTTTCGGCAACGGAAACGAAGTAAATACATGCAGCGCCCAAGCAAAATACGCGAGAACCACATTCTACGTAATTTGCATGTCCAAATCAACTAAAAGTACTCGCTGACGTTGCCTGATTTTATTCCAACAAGAAGAGTAGAAGAGAAAAGAAGGAATAACATAAAAGAAACCTCAATATTGAAAGACAACACAATGAGGATATTTTTCAACCCTCCTCTCTTTCATATTAAAAGAACACGAAGAAGTACGACCGCCACAGCCACCGTTGAAATAAATAATTCATAAGAAAAGACAGATACCAAGTTCGCAAATATATTACTTCTTCGATTCCGAACAACAATTCAAAAGGAAAATATAAGCACGCCGAGCACATTCATGTATGCGTAAAATGGAAGTATTCTGTATGTATATAAATGTGTGTATAATAATATGTAGCTGTTTGACTTCTTTTCCTAGGATAATGCAAGCAAACAACTGAAGATCCTTTCCTACCAAGATCACGAGATGGAGTTAGTATATATACGTATAGTTTAGCTTATGCAACTGGATCTATACGTTCCATTAGCGAGAATAAGAGAAAGATGAAATACGCAGAAGGATAGAGAGGAAAAGACGTAAATAAGAACAAAGACAACCCCGTACCCATAAAAGGAGAAGCAGCTATTTGTGGAATACACTTTATTTATGTCGATAGCAATCTCAAACTTTAAGTTATTAAGCTTTGTTAATTTCGATAAGAAAACTTCAACAATATATCTTTTTCTCTATTGTGTATGTGTATGTATGTGTGTGCGTGTGACCGAGGCTTTTGTATAATGAATAAATGGGTATTTATGGCCGTTCGTGTACAATGAATAGAAATGGATTTCGATAAAGCATAATTCATACAGGATGTTGGATCTATCTCCGAGTAAGTTGCCTTTTGTTATTTCCATTTGGAGTACGATGAGAACGGGAAAAAATAAAATTACTATTACGATAGGATCCTTGGGAATATTAAACTTATCTCTGGAGGCTTGTAATGGAGTTATAAATTACCATTTACAAGGCTTATAATAAATTCTGAGATAAGTAAGACTTGATATATAAAACCATATTCTTTATTGAGAATAATTTTGAAAATAGATTCTATTTTGAATTTATCGGACTAAATTGTAAATTATTTTTACGAAATTCTACAGATGTACCAATAAACACTGATTAGAGAGGTGCACATTTTAGGTGACCTTGCATCGAACGGCAATGAGTAAGGCGAGGTAGGCGCCATAAATTCTCGGCCTGGCAGATTTATACAAGTTCAAGCGTGTTCAAACTCTGTTGCGTCATAGTTGCATATGTGTATATGTTATGTTTAATATTTACATTGGAAATCGGCTGTCAATCTCAGACGGTTAGGATATTCAGGATAGCCACCCAATAGCAAAGAAATTCCCTCTAGCGGAGAAAAAGCTAATTTCGAAAGTCACAATTTTCCCCCAGGCCGACTGGTCTTGGAGTCTGGACGTTAAGAAATTAAATTAAGTCTAGCCAACGACAAATATAGGGTAACGTAGTCAAAACTCCATCTTCTGTGCAATTTCTCCATTTAGTAAATCGCCTAAATCAATGTAAAAATTCTCCTAAAACACACAATAGGTAAATTCAAAGGTCTCTCTAACATTATTTCGTAAATTAAATCTCTGTCCTAATGTTATTAAGTAAATCGTCAGTAAAATTCAGTCATCTGGTAGCGTGTGATCCTCTATCCAAAAAGGAATCGATATAATGGCGGCGATCCGATGAACCTCGTCCCAGAAAGGCAAAAGTCATTCAATCAACGAAAAAAGCGATGGCCGCAATATTCTGAGATTGTGGGGGTATTTTGTAATAAATGTATTGAAGTTAGGGGAGATTATATTGAAAAATAAAAATTGTTATATTTTACCAAGTTTATTTTTTGTATACCAGCCCGAGAATTTATGGCGCCTACCTTGTAAATTGTGTCCAACTCGCTGAATGTAAAATTTGGGTGAAGTTCTGTTTAATAATTATGATTAAAACTAAAATAATCATATTTCATTAAACACTTTCCTTGATTTCTGTGGCAGTAGTGCAGTTACCCCTAAATTTATCTGGAAAGTTCAAGTGCAAGACTTATAGTTGCATTTGTTGTTTTTGTTCAATTTTATATATTATTTAACTCCAGACTGTTTGACATGTGATTGTTATTAAATTAGTCCTCACGGGTAATTAGCGTTCTTGAGAGAGTGAAGATATTTATCCTTTGCTAAAAACATTTTATTAGAAGATCGTTCTGGCCCTTTGTCAACATGACGGTGACATGGAGTTTGCCGCCACCATAGTACTATTTTCTAAAAGTACGTTTTCTTACTTACGTGGATTAATGACAAGACATTGTACTAAACATAAGAGAGTTTAAAATGAATACTCTCACATGTAGATTTAGGTTTTATTACCGAAGATTAGCTAAGCCTCCAACTTACCCTACCACCTTTCTCATAAAAACAAATACTTGAAATTCACGTTTTTTGTGATTGATGTAAGTTTGCCTTAGGGTCTTATTTTTGGTCATACGTAAAACGTATTCAGCAACCATAGATCACCAAAATTATTTATGTAAAGATTATTGTTTAGGCTTTAATTTGTACACCCATGCATATTATACAAATTACGAATTACTAATCTGCTTTAATATTAAAGGTTACAAGCATGTAATAAAACCTTATTTACATTTTAAATTAAATCCAATACAAGCCTTCATATATGCTAAAACTTTCATTCGCTTGGTTCTCATGTAATACTTAACACATGTTCAATTTTGTAACATTATCCCACCAGTGCCAGGTCATATTTGCGCCTGCAGTTGATGTACCATCTATTTATCTCCCAAACTTTCGTTTATATTATAGGAAAATAATAAATTAAATGACCGTTGACCCTTAATCGTGTCGACATGTTGTTGGGAGTTTCGAGTGGGAGGGGAAAGGACACAACTCGTTTCCCCGGATCGCCGTGGTTCATTTTCCTCCACAACGCTGATGCTGCAGTTGCCATCGCCCCAGCAATGTTTTATTTTATATAATTATATAGTCTCAGCTAGTATTGCATCATCAATCAACTTGATAATGGTAATGTTGTTTCTCTTGCCTTCTTTCTCGCACTTTCCACTTGTTCCGGACGGTCAAGAGATGCTCCACTTCATCTCCTTCCCTTTTCTTTTTGTAATTTATAAAACAGTTTATCCGTTTCACATCCATTATTCTTTTATTCTCCTCTTATTCTTTTGTCTTGCGTGAGAGAATAATTACCATTTGTGTTGAGCATGTACTTACGTGTGTATACGCTATGAAAATAAAACATATCAGTGCGGTATCAGTGCTGGTGTGGTGATTCTTTCGACGGGTCGACGTGGGAAAAGTAAATGAGATAGAAACGATTAGTTTCTTGGAATTTCTTTTGTTAGTTTTTAGTAAATTCCCTGAATGCTTTTGATAACGCTGGCGAGGTTAGACACAAGTATACAATACAAGAAATTAATCGGAAAACAAAAGAAATATCATAAAATTGCTCTATGTATACTATTGTATACTGCATGTAGTTTAATGGTTTCACATATGCTTTTTGCATAGCAAATTTTAAAGGGTGCCCCATTGAATTGGGCAATTTTTATTGATTTATAAAGTAGACAGTAATTGAGATTAACTATAGAATGTGACGTTTGCCAAATGGCCGCCGCGGCTGTACTGACATACCCTGTCCCTTTTTTCAGTTCGGGAATTGTTTGTCTAAAGGAAAAAATCGCAAGATCTGGACGGCGCCAGCGTTTCTACAAATCCCTAGGAAAACGTTGTCTTAACAAATCGGCTTCCTTTGCTGTATGGCATGTGGCACCATCCTGGTGATATCATGTCACGATAGTGTAACTCCATTAACAATTAAACCTTGGTCAACCTCATTCTCAAAAAAGAATGGTCTAATAACATTTTCACCCCATAATTCCCATCAAACAGCAGGTTTTTGTGGGTGCATCGTTTTTTCATTGTTCCAAATCCGGCAATTCTGTTTTTAACAAAACCATCCGAATGAAAATGAGCTTCACCGCCGAAGATTATGTTTAAAAAAAATTTGACATTCACTAATTGGCTTTCCATCACCCAATTAGGGAATTGTTTCCGTTGCAAAAGTCTGGTGGCTTGAGTTCCTGGATTAATTGAACTTTGTAAGGTTGGAGGTGGAAGAGGTACAATTCATTACAAACTTGTTCTGCCAATAGTCAGTGCTCGCCATGACCAAAATTCACGATTTGGTGTTCGAATTGATAGACCACTCGACCTACCCACCAGATTTGGTCCCCAAGATTTTCATCGAATGAGGAAGCCATCACATTCGTAAACGCCTATTTTGCAGAACATGATGCCAATTACTATTTGGACGGAAGAGATAGGAGCATTGCCGGAAAACGGCTATAGACTTACAAGAAAACTATATTGACAAAAAATTGTTTCTGTGTTAGGCTGGAAACTTTTCAGACAGAGTGAAATTATTACTTTAAGTTAATGACGTGTATAACTTACGCTAATCCAAAGTAAAATATGTTACTCCTAAATTTTTATGCCGACTTTAACATTTTTAGCTCGCTCTTATCTCTTTCCGTGTACTAAATGTAAGATTATTAGATTTGCAAAGCCGCAAATGTTTGTGGGAATATCCCTACTATGAAAAATTAACATTGTGATTTGATGGAAGGAACAACAATTTTTAAAACTGTTCAAATCAATTGCCTTAGCAACTTAATTATCTTCAACAAGTGTGGGCGAGGTCACACACTACTCTAAAAGCAACCTAACCATTTATTCAAGTGACACAGACCGTCTGCACTACACATGGTATTATAGATACAAGTGTTCTTGGAAACCAATCACCTCTTAATGTGGTAATAAATCCTAATATTTTAGTTTAAAAAGTCAACAGATTTCCTTGAAATAAATATATTTTTGTCTTTGTTTTGATAGATTTTGCAATAGTTTAAATTACTACTACAGTTATGACCTAATATTATCCGTTAATATTAAATACGTATACATTTTTCATCCATATACAGCGAATTGCAAATGTATAAAAAAGTTCTAGCATTTAAAAAAATAATATCCAATTTGCCGTATATAATATCATTATTTCTTAACCTACATTTTAATTTAATGAGACAGCGGCATTATTTATTCGCAATTTGACCTAAAACGAATAATACTAAATTCTTCTTCGATAAACAGCTAGAGTCTCTTAATAAAATACGTACCGAGAGACTAACGACTGACCCCCTTTTGAAATGTACGGCAAAAATAATGAAATATGTACCTCCGTATATTTAATTGTGTCGTTCTTCTTTCAACGATGAAACTGTCAACATTCTAACTATAACGGTCTAAATCCAGAGGTAATTAATTAATGATATCGTAAATGTTTTTAAAGGCTTTAATGTATTTAGCACTTTAATGCAGGAAAATACTATTCTACTTGTTTATACGCCATAAAAATTCAACAATTTAATCAGTTAAGATAACACCTTTCAGTAATGGTGTAGATTGTAATAATTTCATTTAGTCAGCATAGATAACGTTTCCATTTAGCTGTAATGGAGTAGTGGTAAATAATACACTTGCAGCAAGTATGCAAGGTAAATGGTTTGTTTTATATTTGGGAAAATTTACCAATACAAAGAATTACATGTTGACCTATAAGATTTTAATTAATTTACCTTCCTGTTTAACATCTCATTTATAAATTTGATAGCATACGAATGCGGTGATATGCATATGTTCATACATCGAGGCGTGCCGCAAGAGTCTATCTTAGGACCAAAATTCTTCTTTTTCTTGTCTTCTCTCCTTCTTGTGTGTATATCCAATACAGATCAATGGGTAAGGCTAAATAGGTTAATTCTGAATAGAAAAAAATTGTGTTTCTTGTACAATAGGGTACACGCGTATTAAAAATAATCAAAATAATTATTACTAAATAGTATGAGTAAAAGAATATATGTAAATGACGATTAAATTTTATACGACTTATTAAATGATTGTTACACCCTAATTTACAAATTTCTTAAATTTATATTTAAAATACTTCAAACATTTCATTTCGCACCGATTCCTCTATTCCAATATATAACGAAACTGAACACCTGCGAAGGATGACATCACCGCGTCTACAAGGCGTAGTATTTGTGTGTAAATGTTTTAGTTAAACTCGTTCCCCTAATTTGTCCTATGTTTTGATCTTTATTATTTAATAAAACCATTAATATTAATCCTTTCAAAATTCTACACCGCCAATAATCTTTATTTTAAACTCTACTTGCCTATGATAACAATAAATTTGAGTTATATTCTTAAACTAATGAGACATTTAATAATTAACTGTTTAGGAACCAGTCATTCCCGTTTCTTTCAATTCTTTAAGCCCCGTAGCTTTTTTGTTTATCAAAGAACATAAATGAAACTTTACTTCCGCTTTACATTTTGGTATCAGTTAAATTAGATTTCATCCGTAGCTAATTGTTGTAATTAGCAATTATCTAGTTTAATAGACACGCAAATACGTCCCTAAACATCCATCTCGCATACGTCATCATATCTTTGCTTCCGCATTGGTTGAATCAGATCTCGCGATCTCCCATTGGATTTTCCTAAAATACATAAATAGAGGCGTTCTGACGCCAAGAAGATATTTATGAAGAATCAGTTAGGAGATCGAAGTCACACATTAGTTGGCAGTAGCAGTTAGTGTGGCCAAATGTGTTAGAAACCTGGTTTCCTCTGAAGTACCACAATTTGTCGTTTGACATAATCCTACTGGGGGATATATGGTGCCCGAGGTCCTGTTTTCCCAACGACTTTTGCTTTGCGTTTACATTTGTCGTGTTGAGTCGTACGGAACATCGCACAAGTTGCGGATCTTAAGCTTTGGTTTCTCCACCTGGATTGTGTCTGCCCGCTGGTTGTCAACCACCGTTTCCTCGATCTGCGAGCCCGGCGCCCATTCTTTCAACTTTACCGCCGCTAGAACACCTGTACCACCGTATCTTGCGGACAAACCTCCTTCCCTCTGTCTCTTCGAACCCAGTCTTATGTAAGCTAATTTAAGATATTTTATGTAACGTTGCGAATCACAATTCACATTTCATTTTGATTAAACTATTTGGCGCATTTAATAATCATTCTTTTGGTTAATTATGATTCGTACCTAAGATTTAAGAACTGCACTTAACGCCATTACTACTGCCCGTTCTAGAAACTTGTAAATCTAATTATTAACCTTGTTGTTTAGATTAGTATTAATTTTTAAATATTTTCATTGACGCTTTTATTCATTTCTTTAACTTTGTTAATATTTATAGTAATTGTTTTAACCCTGAGATGTTAGTCTTTTTGTAACATTTTGTCTATCTTTTTTTTTTCATTCAATAAACAGTTTGTTCAAATATTTGCTACGTTTCGAATTTTCTTTTGTATACTCGTTTCCTTCCTTCCCGAAAACTGAATGGTTTTTTAAAGGAAGTATCGACCATCAGCGAGGCGACGAAGCTAAACAACACATTCAGTGGCGCCCCAATTAAGATCGGAATTCTTGCTAAAGAATTCCAACACCGGGTCGTCGTCTCGGCGAGGAAATACAAAGAACCTTCGACTTCCGCAACAAAAATAAATTTTGAACGCCGTCGCATTATTATCTCACTCCTTGACTCCTCTCCGTGTAACTCTACGTTAAATAGCAAATTGAGCAGCACCATTCTTTAATTAAATCTTTCTCTCTCATTATTTTCATTATTTTTTTTTGTTTAACCGTAACATGATGTGTAAACAAAGACTAAAATTCAAAATTCATCTTAATCGGGAGTAAGTATAATAATGGTCTATATTCTCACAAAACTCCTTTAATAAATCGATGCTACCGGTTTCGAGCAAGTCAGCTCATCATTACGCAGAAGAAGATATGTCAAAATATGATAAAATATTACAACTCAAACTAGTCAATTATACTTCGTATACAATAAAATCACTTGTCGTAAATTAATATTATAATGAAATACTTCACTAAAACCCTTACCACAACACAATTCGTACTGGACGCACGTTTCGACAGCCAAGCTATCATCATCAGCAGTAAAACTGAATTAATAAACTAAGTGAAAAACTAAAATTAAAGGCTAGCTTTGTAACATTACAATCTTTACATTTGAACAGTAATTTACGACAAGTGATTTTATTCTATACGAAGGGTAATTGACCAGTTTGAGTTGTAATATTTTATCATATTTTGACATATCTTTTACCTGCAATAAATTAACTTCTGCTTGATGATGAGCTGACTTTCTCGAAACCGGTAGCATCAATTTATTAAAGGAGTTTTGTGAGAATATAGACCATATATATGTATATATTATTATACCTACTCCCAGTTATGAATTACTCACACAGTCATGTTGGATCGTTTAATCTTAATAAACGACCACATTCTAATATGCCCGAATGTACAGGATTGTCATCATGACGATATTCATATAAATTCGATTTACCTCATTTTTGAATCACTTGAATCTTCTTTCTTCGATGATTGTTTTGTAATAAAGAGGTACAACGTGTGTGGAAAATGTCCGAGAGAGAATCTATTGTGGCGCAAAGTGACAGTCTATACCAAACGTAGATGAGTTGATGGAATTTATAGAAAGGAACAAATGTGTTAACGTTACAGAGATTAGAGGAGCTAAAGCAGAAATGTAACTAAATATATCAGTCTATCTGTTAATGCATTGTAGTATTGTTTATAAATATATTTTACATATTCTCGAAACTAGAAACATTATCACAAAGCCAACAAAATTTACGATAACTTACTCGTATTTTAAGACAATGCATTCAACAAAATTTTATTTTCATTTTAGAACTATGAGAGCCTTTTATACTAATAAAGCCATTGAATATGTAAAATTAAAGCAGTCATAATAAATGCATCATAAAGAGCGAATTACGTGTCTAGAACATTGTATTCTAAATACTTTTATTTCGCGTCGTAACCCGTAAGCATAATTCTTGCTTCTTATATGTTTCCCCATATGCCAATGATACGAATATTTTTTCTTGCATTTTAATTGAAGTTGATTGAAATAGTGGCATAATATTTAGAATAACTTATGAGTATTATTTTCCATCTACACTCCGGTTTGTCTTGCTACCCTTTGGGACGGCGTCTCTTGGCGATAGGTGTCGCCGAAAGATATATTCAGATTGGAGATTAGCAGCATAAACCGAGAGGCAAACGCAATTGTAACAGCAGAAAATTGTGCTCAGAACCATGCTGATGACGCCGGGTAGGCAGAAACATGTTCATGTGTTAGCGCTATTTTCTCTGATACATTGTTTTTGGCGGGAATGATTCCACCAATACCATGAGCTATATTAGCATTAATTTTTCGTTATTATTTTCCATGTTCCACAAAGTGCTCAACATCACGTCGCACAGTGGGGTATTGACCCATAATTCCTGGCCAAATGTTTCTCTAAATTTTTCAATTTTCAGGTTGGTTACTGTCCAACTAAACTGAATAAGTTATACTAAAGATATGATGAAAAAATGAAACACCTATAAAGTTTTGTTAAGGTCTATTTGACAACAAATTAAACAAACAAAAAAATATACTCGATTAAAAATTACAATATTCATTCATCAAAAATCATATTCGCCAAGTTCTTCCTCGCAGAACTCTCTTCGGATCTAGTAGATGTTCTGGAGATAGAAACATCTCACGACATTCTTGGGAAAAACGTTTTCTGGAAGTTTTTGGCCTAGATCTTAAGCTAAACAGCAAATAATCTGAACTTCCTAAAAACGTTTGTCCTAATTTGTTTGTTCCAAGCTCTGGAGCTTTCTTTGACAGTTGAACAATAGGAAGCATTGCTTCTAAAATGATTTTCCTTCCATGGATGTGGATTTCATGGATTATAGGAGTTATGGGGTACCATTTTCTTCTGAACACTCCTTCATGACGTCTTCTTGTTAATGATTTAGTTCTTGTTAATGATTTAGTTTGGCTCGAAGCACCACCGGTATCTGAAATGAAATTAAAATTTTTTAATGCATGTCGTTATACAGTGTGGATGTAATTAAATGTACACATGCCAAATTTGATTACTTGATTAATATCATAAGCCATTTCCGAGTTAGCATGGGGAAGGACTAATTACTTCAGGATTGTATTAGTGGTAATCGGTTTTGTTTTTTAATTATAAAATCCGAAACCGTAAACTTCCGTAAACAAAAGTAATGTTGAAAAAGTAGGTTGCTTTTTAAATTATGATGAAGATACCTTAAAAATTCAAACGCTGCAAACCACTATAATATTACTGGCAATAATATATTTAAATGAATACATACGTTTAGATGTTGATGCCATTATCCCAGAAAACCTACAGTAGAGAAAAACTGAACTGATTGTTACGTTCTGTAACACTCACTTTAGCTATCACACAACTGTTGCTTCAAAAGCTTGAAAACAACTGGCCATAGTTCAGTACCTCTACTTCCAATTAAAGGTTATTAAGTGGAGATAATTAGGCCGTTCCCAGAAATACTTTGGGTTGAAAATTTAATAATTCAGAATATGCTTTTATGACCAGGTTTATCTTTCCAATGCCCCACTCCGCGTCGTTTCGTTTGCAAGATTATTTTGACGTTATATTTCCTGCCCAAAAAGTGTAAATAAATATCACGGGTGTTTTGGCGGTCATTTAAAAATCACAATTTTGTTTAAATTTTTGTTGTTAGTTCGATTGAGTTAAAAAAAGAGCTTGATTTAATTTTAGATTTTTAAAAAGCAACACGATTGAAAATTATTTTATTTATTATTATTATTAAATTGAAGGAAAATTTGTTCTTTATGCAAGAAAATTCCTGCATTAGTCTTAAATAAACTTGGCACTAAGAATTTGTCATATTTTCCCTAAGATTTCTTTCAAATAAGTTGTTGCTTTCTCATAAAAAAAGGGAACTTTATTTTAGAACCTTGCAAACATCGACGTTAAAGAAGATTAAATATGAAAAAGTTCACATATTTCTGAGAAAAACCTTCAAGGCAATAGGGCGAATATAATTTTCTGCGATAGAAAGGTCAAGATTGTAAAAAATGTCTGTAGAAAAAGGGATAGGATTTTTATCAATATATTACATAAAGAATGTCAACATATCTTATTACATTTTTAGTCATACAAACCTAGTAAATAAACAAAAAATGTTTGTATTTTTCCACGAAACCAATTCCTTCCTTTTTTTTATATTTACATATTCTACATATGTACATTGGTTAGCAATTTTAGCTTGCATGTGTTCTCATGTTTGTGATTTAGACACTAATGTCATGCAAATTATGCTTTTGACCTTTGTTTCCGTATGAAAAGACCTCATTCTATTTATAATAGAAATGGAAGTTGTCGCATTTTGAATAAATTTTAATTGTTAATTAGATGGATTTATGTAATAGTGTTTTGTTGAATAATTCCCTGATTTAGTTTTCGTAATAATAATGTAATATCGTGTCATAACAGGAGGACGTGTATATAGCTTCTATTCACCATTAATCGTAGTAATAGCATATATATTATTGAATTTAACCGGATAAATTAATCTTTTTAATTAATGCCTGGTTTAAATTCATGACGCCGTATTGTGTGCCACATATTCTGACTGTTTTATCTCTATTGAATTTAGTTAATTAACATAATGTTATTTTTTCTTGAATCCAATTTATTATGGCAAATGTACTTTTATTTCCGTCATATTTGACGTTACCTTATATCCGACAGTTTTAACCGATGTACGTGCATAAAGGAGGGACAGGCTTTAATCAAACTAAATCAGAGAAATTAGTATTTTTTTTTGTTTGGTAAATCAATCACTGTATGTCACGTGTTATGTTTTTCATAGGGAATTGATTTTATTTGCTAAATAATTTACTATAGACAGGAGGGTCAAAGAAGCCATAAAAGTAGGTACATGTACTCCGTTGATGACAGATATTGCAGCTTCAACAGCCAAAAGGAAGCACTTTGTAAAGAGCTTTAATAACCAAAAAGTAGCCGTAAATATGTTGTAATGAAATCTATAATCAAATCTTGCTAAAATATTAGTTCTATAAGTAAAAATTAAAGTTCTTATCTATTATAATTTAATAATAGCTAACAAGAACCATAACAATTCAAAAGAACGCACGGTATATATTAAATCCCATCCCATATATCAAATCCCATGCCACAATTGCAATAGAATCTATGTGAACGCAGGGAAATGTTTACTTGCATCAAGACTGTCCGCCTCAATTCAAGACAATTACTGTTTCAACCAAAAGAAATATTTTCTTAGCGTTTTCTCTCCGCTTAAGAGAAATGTGTACTTACAATTAAAGCGTGATAAACGGTTGCACCCGCAGAGGCGCCGTGAAAGGAGCTGTGTTTACTATGTACATACAAGGAATCGAGTGGACGTTCGGTTATTATCGGTTGATCGGTATGCGTGTACTATTTATAATGTTCGAGAAACTAGTGGAACCGCCCGGGGCGTACCGCGCAAAAGTAGACACAGTATCAATAAAAAAATAATAGATTGAAAATGACATCTTTTACTTGGGAACAATATTTGTAAGATACTGCCTCGATCCATGTTCCCCATCGCGTCAATACAGGCTGAGGTGGTAGCGGAATATGCGGATACAATTGCTTGAAAACGCGGATATGTTTGGGAGATTTCACAAACAGTTTTCTGGTAGATGACATTAAATCATTCACCCTAGGATACTTGCTTCGAATTGTTTCTGCTACGAGATGACATGCGTGTATGAGGCATGTTATGTAAAGAAGAGTCGGAAAGCATACTTTTAACATCCTACCAGCTTTCAGCATTGTTGCGGCTTCGTCAGAAACTAACATGGTGATTTGGGCTCCTACGATACAAAATTCTCTTAACATATTTTTTATGTTTACAACCTTTTCGGCATCAGTTCTTTCAATCCTTTTACTGGCTAACAACAAGGAAGCTGCTGGACCATTACGTTTTAAAGGACGCGCCACTATATGAATCATGCTGTGTTTCTAAGCATCAGTAGTTTCCTCCACAGTGAGCCAGATTTTTGATTTCTCAACTCGTCTTTTGTACAGTCTTTTACTGTACTTTGCACATGTTGTAAATTGTACACCGCAATTGTCTTTTTTTTGGTAGCTTCCATGATGGAACATATTTATCCCAAAAAAGACGAAAATGTTCATTATCAACTAGGTATTGTAGGATGTTGCACGTGCTCAACATGAAAATATAGTCATACAAAAATTGCCAGTACGGAATATTGTTTCTTAAATCCAATACATGACGTTTACTTTTAATATGACTTCTATATTCAAATGTCGTGCGACCTAGCATCCTATGTCGCAAAATTTGCAACGAATGTGCGAACCTGTAAATTCCTGCGGGTGCAACCGTTTGTCACGCTTTACTTATAAGTAACAATCCATTCATTTTACGTTAAAGTTCAGTAGCGATGTTCCGACAGTAAGCAAACACACAAACAATAAACAAATGTTCGAGAACTCTGATTTAGCTGCACTTCTTACCCCGTACACCCCTCTACGCTCTAGAAATATTCTCGAGAAGATATCCGCGACGCACAGCTGCAGTTGCTGCTGACGCGAAGTCGCAGTCCCCTTACGATGTGAAAAACGGCATTTAAAACACATAATGTGTATATATTATAACGCTCTGCTGCAGTCACGCATAGTTACAGTTGTCGCGACATTGTCGCAAGTTATCAAGGGTGTACACAGCCCCACTTCTCTTTACCATCATTATACACTGATCGATCATCTTCATTTTTGATACGACCTGTATAAATGTTTATCAAAAAAGTTGAAACTTGCAATGAATTCAAAAATTACTATTAGTGGCGTTTCTTAGAATTACAAAGTAAACGTTTTAGAAACAATAACCTCCTTCTTATCAGCAGATATACAATTAGCAAGTTTTTGTTCTAATGAATCACGTTCATAAACATCTTGTACAAGATATACAAGTAGTACAAATACTACACACGACCATAAATGGATCTGTACGCGCCATATTCCACTTTTTTCATCCGTTCCGTGACATGTATCAGAAAAATATCATCGTTTATTCAAAACATATCCAATAATATTTGCTTAATAGATTGCTATTACTATGAGAGCCCATTTATTTATTAATATGCTATGCACATAACAGGTGCGTTTATATTTATTTATGCGCCTTACCCAGGCTAAACCGCGAGCAATTCAATTTAATTATCTCAGTAATTATAACAACATCTGTCGCGTTATAATTGGTATCATTTGCCGTACAGAGATTTCCACACTAACACTCACACGCAGGCGATCGTGTCGATGCCAAATGGACGTCTTCAAAAGGCTCTTTAAGTCCGTAAAAGGGAACGGCTGATCGAGACCGTTTTACAACTATGCGAGAATTTATATCGTGCAAAATTGCGATAATTAACGCAACATTTCGCGGGGAATTTGAGAGGGGATCTATAAATAAAATCCCAGCGGCAATTGCAATATTAGTCCCAATAGTAACGTCCTGTATACGTATAGAATCGGTTGCGGATTTTTATCAAATAATAAATGAAAGACGGGTTCTTCTTTCCCTTGCCCCTTCACTTCCGTCTTCGCCTCGAACGAATTCAATGGAAAAAGAACAGATGTTCGTGCCTAGCGAGAGATGCATTCTGCCCGATATTTTACTTATTATACGTGCATTTTAGCTTCCTATCTTCCAGTTTAATTATATTTTTCCCGACGATAATTGAATATAAAACGCATTACTTATTATTATTCAAACAAGTTCGGTCGGTAACGACCGGTTGTGCTTTAGATAAATCAATATTTCCAATGAATAAAATTACAGCGTCATCTGTTATAAAAACTGTGAAACGAACATCGCGTAATAAAGGCTAATATTCTGTCGATTAAATAATTAAACGCATTTCTTAATGCATGAAATGAATTATTAATTAGCTATTAAAATATGCATGTCTTACAACAAAGAACCTTTCATGTTCCTGCTGCTGCTATTAACTGTTAGACTTTGGAGTAATTTTACTCCCATTACCGTTGTTTCTCTTACATAAGTCTGAGAAAAACTATGAAAACAAAAAGCAAATTAATTCCACGTTGAAAAGCGCATATTGTTCCTGGATGTAGAATTAGCTCTTATCCATTAAAAGTACAGAATAAGTACTTATAATAACTGCAATAGCATTGTTTGTATTCTTACAAGAAAAGTTGACGTATAGAATCATTAAACCACACCTTTTTTATCGTGAATTGTGAAAACAATTGACTTTTTCTTTAAATGAGCAACATATTGGATGTATTTTCTGATTTTAATTGAGAAAACCTGCTTTACGAAAAGATAAAAATCCTTACTATCAAATTTGGTACACGCCATTTGACTGGACTTTGCTAGAATCTAACAAGCGACGTCAGCGCAATCTTAGGATCACGAAAAATCTTATTGCTGATAGGAATGATGTGATATCCCAGAAAATAATAAATATTGGCATAGAATACTCTGTCATGAACCCATTATCATTCCATTAACTGCTGTCACTTGTACCTGTTGCCTAAATCCTAAAGCTACATTCACAACCTCAAAATTATTAGCTACAATTAACAGTTACAATTAGTGTTTAAGTATAACAAAGGTGTTTAAATGCGAACGTTCACAATGTTAGAAATCAAAAATCTTAATTTTGACAGAAGCGGAAAAGTTTGTAAACTCCAAACTTCTAGGTTCAATTAGTGGTCGCTTTCCATTTACATTTGAGGTGAGAAAATCACTACATCCGCTGATGTAAGAATCTCACTTCACTTTAGTGAGTTAAATGAAACGTGTCTTACGTACATAAACATATTTTTTGAAGTAACATAACTTCATTATGGTGGTTTAAATTTTTTAATATCAAGTTCGGTGAATTATTTATCATGGAAAAAAACTAAGAGAAGCTGTAAAATTATTTATGGAAGTAAAAATGTACGTTTTATTAAATTATTAAAGTAATTTGCATGTAGAACATTATAGGCTAGTGACGAAGAAGATAATTTTATGTCAAGTTCAACAGATGAGTGAAAGAATTCTTCTTCGAAGGAAAAGAAGTTATACATATATAAGAAAAAGAAGAAAATTACATCGGAGCACAGACTTTCTAAACACTGTCAAACTATATGATAAAGAATTTAGAGAACATCTTCGATTAACCAGAGAAACCTGCGCTTTTCTAGTTGGTTTGTATGAAGATCTATTATAAATACAATTACTAGTAAGTTATCGTCAAAAAATTGGTGCAGAGATAGCTGTTTTAATTACACTTTGGTATTTATGCAATACACATTTAGACAACTGTCAGATAACATAACAAAAAGCTCTGCATATCAAATTGTTAATAAAATTGCCAAATATTTAGTATCAGTTAGTAAGTATGGTATATTAAATGGCCTAATACGGCGCAAAAAAATATCATACGTGAAAACATGTACCAGTTACAAATTATTGATGGCATTCTAGGCGCCGTAGATAGTTGCTGTATTCAAATATAAAAAAAAAACAATCAAAGATGCCCAACTATATTATAACCAGAGCCCGGTAATAGGGAGCCGTGCCATAGCTGTACCTGCCTAGTATACAAAAACAATCGTAAGAAAATAGAAAAAAAAAATAACAGAACTAATATATAATTATAATATGTGAAAAGTAGTGAAACACTCATCCTTTCAAGCAGCCTTGGCTACGGAACAGTAAAACTAGAAGCACCATTGTCAGTATTAACATCATATAGATAAGAGTGGCAAAAAGTTGACACCATTAGATGTGTTTCCACAGTTGTCTCGGTGAGCGATGTTCGCCGTGGTGAGAAAATTAGTTTATATTTTGAAAAAGAGCGTTCAACATCTACCGATGTTATACATGCGTGATTAAAATACTCTTTGTACTTAGTCAGTGGATTATTCGGTACACCATCACAAATTTGTTTTAGTGTGCTAAAATCGGGATCTTTCTGTAGCACACTCTCGAACTTTTCTAAAACGCAATTATATTTTGCGTCATGTTTAGGGTCAGTAGCTGTGTATGCACTCCGTCCATAATTTGCAGAGACTCCAATAATGATAACGATCTATTTTGTAATTAGTCTATTGCGTCAGCTAATCCTTTATAGTAGCTACGAATATTTTTTAAATCTGTTTCAACGGAAATATCTTGAAATTTCGACTTGCTCTCCTTAATAGCTGCAGCTTCGGCAGGATTGAATTGTGGAACAACAGCTTTTACTATTTTGAAATGTTCAGCATAATAAAAAGCTGCCTGCAACCATGTTCCCCAACGTGTAAGAATTGGCTCCGGTGGTTGACGAATACCAGGACACTCTGTTTGGGAGGTTTCAAAAATACTTTTTTTGTGCTTGCTATTAATGCATCTACCTCGGGAGAGTATTGTCGAATGATTTCTGCCACAAGATGTAAAGCATGCAC
This sequence comes from Dynastes maya, assembly GCA_029619315.2. NCBI lineage: Eukaryota > Metazoa > Arthropoda > Insecta > Coleoptera > Scarabaeidae > Dynastes > Dynastes maya. Next base: position 12,721,008 of record JAROYE020000011.1, read on the forward strand.
TTTACACGCAACATGTAAACACTTGCAACCATGTTCAAGAAGAGAACGGCCTACCGAACGCATTATCGCTGTGCCATCGTTCATAAACACCAACACTTTATCTTTTGAAATTTGAAATTTTTTCAACGTACTAAGTACAACCTTCGTAATTGCTGCAGCAGTACACTCTTGTAGTCTTCGGCTAGCTAGTAACAGTGGTAATGTAGGTTTACTAGGGTCTAGTATGCGTACCATAATATTTACAATTGATTTTTTTTTACATTCTGTTGTCTCGTCAACACTAAAGAAACTATTTTTTTTAATATGCGTTTCATTTTCTTTTCCATGTCATCGCGTATAAATGCAACATGCTTACGTGCCGTTTTCTCCGTTGGCAACCGCAACTTGGGATTGTATTTGTCCCAAAAGTCCTTAAACGGTTGTTTATCGAGTAAGCCTAGTGACAAATTATAGTTTACCAACATAAGAATACATAAAAAAAATGTACTTCTCGGTGGCATGCCCAATTTTCGTTTTCTATGCTGTGCGGAATTTACGTGTCTTCTACTGTTCCACTTCTTATTTGACATCAAATGTACTTTGCACACTTTACAAACTATCTTACTCCCGTTGTAAAACAAATTGGGAAAGTCAGAAATAAACTTATTTACTACGTCTTGAAATGGTTGTTTTTTAGCCTCCAACATATTCACTAAAAACTACAATCAATAACTACGTCTGTATCAATAAAATCAAAACGCACTACACTAAATAATAACTACAATTAATAACTACGTCTATATCAATAAAATCAATACGCCCTATCCTCTATCCAATGCTAAACTGAACTGAGTGATGATAATTTGTCGTGTCGTATAATCGACCGGCCCTCCCCGCCCAGTCACACCGCCACTGCGATTGCTCTCCAGTTAACGGGCTCTACTTATAACCTTAAAGGAACTGTTAATTCGTAACAAAACAAAAAGTATGAACATATACAAAAAAAAAACAGTAATACAACTTTTTACTTCACACTAATACACGCACATGTGTCTGATAGATCACTGGACGATGGTCTTCAAACAGGAGTAACTATTAGCAAACGGTTAGAAATTAATTTGGAGATCTCCACGAACGCCAAATTACGTCAGAGTAACCGTCAGGGTTGACGTTTTAACTGCACGATCATTATTTTTGTAATACGCATGCTCCCAACGATCTGAACTGATTTGAAATCGTTGCAGAAACAAACCTATTGATAATGGCTAAAAAGTTGATTTCAAAACTATTCCCTTGTTGTTGTAGTCTGATAATTTCAACACAATCCTTCTCGTTATGAATACAAAGCATTTAAGGGTTTAAAAATGTAAATATTAAAGGCAACCAAGTTTGTTTTAAATGTAAATGACAAAAGATCCTCAGAGTTTGAAGACAATCGCATTTAGCTAGATCTTTATGTTAAGTACTAAAAAAGTACTAAAAAAGAGGATTGCAGTAAATCTAAAAGAAATACAACGGCTTTTATTTAAGAGATCTATGTATATCAGTTAGAGGGTTTTACAGATTTTAAATGATCCCCCTTTAATGGCAATGGTCATTATATGCAGTTCATGATTCTGAGGCTATATACAATAGGATTAATTTAATTAGATCCAAGATATAGTATTTTTCAAACAATAACAAATAAGAAAACTACCCTACGAACACATACAATTTGTATTTATTAGATTCATTTTACACCGTTCACAATTATCAAATTAAGTCGTTAAGTCTTAAAACAGAACCATCTATCGTCGACGTTTTGTTTCCTCACAACTCACAAGAACAACATTTACAGCTGCTTTTCGTTCACTAAAAGCCCTCCCTTTTATGTTTGTATTATATATGGCGCAATAAACCATAAATTTTATAGGTTCTGTTGTGGCTGCGTTTTCAATGTGTACATACGTGTCTGCGTAATATATACATCTACACACAGACCTTATACATATACTTATATATAATTTTTTGTTTAAACGCAGAGGTCCATGACCCAAGTTTCAGTCTGAACATTGTACTACAAGCACCTATGACCTCGCATTCCTATGTACCTGTTCTTCTACATTATTTTCCATCTAACTCTCGGCCTATACTCACACACACACACAACGTCCAAGTCGAACGATTCGAACAGTACTTCCACAATCAGAGCCTAAAGTACCATTGTGGACGTTAGAATATGAAGGAATTGTTTCACGTTGGCAAAAAAATAAAGCGAGGAAAAGAAGACAGCCGTAATTCACTTCATTTGAAATGGGTAATAAATATCTCTTGTAAATAGAATATTCTACTAATTCATTTTGAAACAATTAACTAAAACTTTTTTGCAAAAAATAACCTTATGCATACTATTACATAATACGTTGGTCATCATTAGAGATACTTATTTAGTGGTGTGGTTCTGAAATGCTGGGGGCAGCTCGCAGGCAACGGACAGTCGGAATCGATCCATACTACTGCGTGGATGGATGTTTCATATATTGAGGGTATAGAGGGTGCCAAAAAATCAAAAATCTTAGTTTTAACTCTATTGTAGATAATTCCTTATTCTCCTTTAATGGTAAACGCGGATAAGTGATGTTCGAACTCAAAGTAATTGAAAAAAGCCTAGATTAAATCCAGTATCTTCGAAATACTTCGTGCTACAGCGAGACTGAGCGACGTACAACCGTGCCCATCGAGCTCAGGTTGGGGGAGGCATCTACAAGCACAGACATCTTCAAACCTGCCGTGGCGTGCTCTCTGTTTGCCGATAGTAGCACCAGTCCGGTTATTTAATTGCCACACCTCGTACAGTAGTGTTTTCATTATTGCATACATTTAAAATTCAAGTTATATATATCTAACATGTATTTGAATTGCTGCGCCAAACTTTACCAACGTAATTGTAAAACTGTAAACCAAAATTGTAAAAAAAGTTTCTATAAACATGTGTCCAGAAATGCTTCATGAAAAAATTACGCGCATACAAGCAATATTTAATAAGGTTGTTATTTGAACCGTTTATCCGACTTTTTCAAGTATACTGAAGTCGAATTAGATACAAATACAAATGCAAAAATATAACATTACCTTTTGGTTTCTTAGCAATTAAGGGCAGACATAAACAAAGTTCCACACGTATTTGTGTTAATAAATCGTATACGATATGAAATTTGTTCTGGCTATTTTAATAAAAACTGTTACTGATTATTCACAAATTTCAAATTCGCGCGTAACTATTTAAAGAAACATTTTTGGACACATGCTTATAGGAACTTTTTTACAGCTTTGTTCCATACTTCACGTTGGTAAAGTTTGGCCAAGCAATTCGGATACACCCTGTATATACTTTTAATAACAAGTTATATAAAAATTCTATATACTTCTGTTGTAATTATGTACACCATCTACTAAATCTAGTCTTTCAATTGAACATGATGGTAGACTTTCTATTTAACCTTCAGATCATTGCGAATAATTGCAAAATTGTTATACGCAATTTTTTATTTAACTCGTTAAAATTAATATGTCCAATATAATTTTAATAGGAATGTAAAGATCATATTTAAAAGTTATCTGGTAAACTAGATGTTTTATTCATAGCATATTCTGTATGTAAATAATGATAGCATGGAGAGAAAAGCACTAACACTTTTTGCTCCTACCCACATTGTTGTTCATCTGTCAATTTATTCCACTAATCTTCAAAAACAGCTCTGAAATATTTCCTGGCGTTATCTACTGCCATTAGATTTAGTCATGCCGTCCTAAACAGTAGCAGCAGAACCCGAAATACAGATGCTTACCCATACAATGATACCTTTAACGTACAACTTTCATAAACATTTTCAAAAGACGCTGGTTAATGTAATATTTTTTTCTTTTTATTACTATTTACCACGTGTACTAATTAAACTATAGTTCTCTAAAATATACAAGGGTGCTTTGAAATGTTCGCGAAATGAAAGGAAAAATGAGAAACTTTTTTTTGAAATGTTTTATTTTTCTACATAATCTCCTTTAAGTTGAATGCACTTCATCCAACGATGTTCCAACGCCATTATGCCATCACGAAAGTGCGATTCTTCAAGTCCTCCAAAATAGTCGTCGACAGCTGCTTTTACTTCTTCTTCTGTGGAAAATCTTTCTCCCTCGAGGAACATTTTTAGTCGTGGGAATAAATGGAAGTCAAAAGGAGCCAAATCAAGCGAATAAGGTGGATGTTGCAACTGATCGTACTTCAGATCATTCAATTTTTCCATTGCTATCGCACTTATATGGGGACGTGCATTGTCCTGATGGAAAATGATCTTCTTACGCAAGCCAGGTCTTTTTTCATGAATTTTTTTATTCACTTGGTCTAGAAGTTTAGCGTAATATTCACCGTTTATTGTTTGATCTTTGGGAAGATAGTCAATTAATAATATTCCCCTAGCATCCCAAAAGACTGACGCCATAACTTTTCCAGCTGATTTCTCGGACATTGCTTTCTCTGGTGGTGGAGAACCCCTATGTCTTCATTGTTTTGATTGTTGCTTGGTCTCAGGGATATAATAATGAACTCAAGTTTCGTCTGTTGAAATTCGTCGGATGAAATCGGTTTTATTTGTGTTAAAACGGTCTAGACTCTCTTGACAAATTCTCATTCTCTGAAGGTTTTGATCCATTGTCAATACACGCGGCACCCATCTTGTCGAAAGCTTTTTCATCCCTAATTCCACAGTTAGGATATGAAATGTTCTTTCATCTGAAATACGTATACCTTAGTGATTTCGGAGACCTTCAATCGACGATCTTGCATAACCATATCGTGGACTTTTTCGACGATTTCAGGCTTGCACAATTTTAATCACGCCATCATAGGAAGGTTCAAATCGCGTTTCTATTCCACAGTCCACGATCATATCTGCACGCCACAATCACAGCCATGAAGTAACCCGGGGCTTCTTCTCCGTAATGATACTTTGATTGAAATTACGTTTAATGATTGATTATGTCCGAACAATTTCATTGCGAACGATGATCATGATGTGCATCCTCGAATTACGTGAATGCGTGTGCATATGATGGTCTCCGGTGTATGTGTTTAACTTTCGTCCCGATGTTTGTTTTGTAAAGTCGATGCTATTTGAACAGGTGCCTCCTGTCATCGGTCTTTATTCTCTTTTCCATCATCCAGCCTCGATGCGTTGAGCAATGCAATTCGTATATACACTTGCATTACAGTATGCAGTGCTATAAATTAGAAGTTAAGATTGTTTATTGGATGATTCGCAGAGAATTACTGGTGTACGTATTTCTGCGCGTAGTATGTATGGTTATGGATGGAAATAAAATTACATCTTATGCATATTGGAATGATGATTTATTCATATCACCAGTAATCAAATACACTATCTAGACCACTATTTTATGTTTAGCTCCATCCTAAGATGTTTTTCTTTAAAGAAAATTCGTAGAAACCTAAAACAAAAATGTTAAAGTGTGAATGAACAACACCCATGAATGAATGACTTCAAAGGATCTTCATTGATGTACCTTGCTATTCCTGTCAAATTTAAAACCAGTCAATACTCTCCCTTGACTTATAGTGCAATATTTTTCTGCAAAATTACAATTATGTATTACAAATTTCATTTTATATTCTATGGAAGCTATAAATTCTATATTAGAAATTAGATTTTCTAGCAAAAATCAGTCTCTATTCAAGAAAATATACAAAAAGATTATAAAAATGTATAATATGTTACGTCTTAATGCCTTGAAGAAGGAAAAAAAAATACCAAAAGTAACTAAGCTCCGTGCAAGTCACTATTCCCCGAATTTCTTTCAAAAAGCGACACCTTCATCCAGGGTGCCAGCCTGCTCGTCGGCGAGGGAGTGGATCGGTACTACTCACCAGCAGAAGTGGGAGCGAGACGTTGCGGAATGATTTGGATAATAAGTCACAAATTAACGTATGAGAAAATTAATTTAATGATAACAACAAAGGTTGTAAAAGTTGTACATACCGGGAGGGTATTCAAAACTTGTAATAGCAACAAAAAAAATTAAGAATAATTTTTAACAAATTAAAGTGGTAAGGTGTTACCGAATGCAATGGCCAACGCTTCGATTTACAGTGATCGTGGCAATAGCAAAATCGTAATAAGGAAAACTGGTTCAAAAGACCAGGTTGAAATTAATGAGCACAAATGGCTATAAAATTATTACCCTAAGTTGAATTACTCAAAATTAAGTAGCAAGGGGAAATAAGTCAAAAAGGTAAGGCCACGCGTAGATCCGAGATAGGTGGTTCCAAAAAAAAAGGTAATAATCCAAAAATGTTAGGTCAAAAACCAGGTATATTAATAACCAAAAATTTCCAAAACGAGGTACCAAAACATTGTACCCAGCGATAGAACCCCTAAAAAGAAATAAACGAAACCCCAAAATTACCATGTGAAATATAAACAAATTGAAAGCTTACCGTTAAAACGGGGAAAACGATTAATAAGATGGGGACGAATAAAAATCTTGACCCCACGTGGCAAATCAAAGATGAATGTTAGAGACGTTGTATTCAAGTCCTGCCTAGCAGCAATCCGTAGCCATCCTCTCAAATATTTCCAATCCAATAATCGAGTCCAAATGACGGCAACAGAAAATACAGGTAGGTTTCCAAAATATCCACATTATATCCGCATTAATTCCAAATATTACAAAATAGAAAGCACTACCGTATACTAACGTTTCAACAATCAGGCCACAGGTGATAAAATTTAACGATAAAGGGTCGGAAATACAGTGGAAAATACAACTTTGCATAACATAATACTCAACATATTTGATTGTTGTTCTGAAAGTCTGTATTTAAATTTTAAAAAAGTTGTGGTATATGTTTATGAAGTTAATTTGAAAAACCACAATGGAACTAGTAGTACTGTAGATTCATAAATTTGAATGAGTATTTAATTAACGCACCAAGAAGTATAGAGGACGTTAGGAACTAACACACTAAATGGTTTAATGTCGGGATCACGACCAAAATTTAAATAAAAAATTAACCGACCAATATTTCGTATTTCAAATTTTCACCAGGATCATACTACAAAACAAATTAACAAGATGTTAGACTATTGAAAATTAAGCTGTACTACTATGTGTAATATATAAAGCTTTTAGAGGAATGAGACCGATCATAAATATTGGATCTTGTTTTCTCTCAACATGATTTATTGATAAATACAACAAGAAACATGAATTAGACATATACATATGCCTATACACGTAAATTAATCATCAATAAATCATCATTCAAAATATTTAGTTATAAACCATCTGTTTTCTTGCCTAATGGTGTCAGTTAAGCAATTTCTACAACGACCTCTATCGCGTTACTCAATTAAAAACCCGGAAAACGCCAGGAAAAATACCATTCTTCTAAAACCGATTTATTTCCTTTCGTAATTCTAATTTGTATATCTATTTGCGAGTACGTATTTTCTAACAGCTCTTTACATAAGCATTTTTAAACCTTAAAGTGACTAATTAAATATGATAATTGGAAAGCAAACAATCGCAATGAGCTGGCACGAAATGTCAGAGTTGAAGGTGAAGCGCTTTCACATCTGATTTTTCTCAAGAACGGAACTGACGGAAAATCAACGCCAAATGAAATAATGAAAGGTTATTAATTACTATGTATAAGAAAACGAAAACCGATAGGAATTTAGAATGGCGATTATGATTCAGCATCGCCACAGCTTTGTAAAATTGAGGATTTAATCGAGTAATAACAGAAAAAAAATCGAGTACTGCTGGGAAAGGCATTCGCACATTAAAAGCACTTAGGCTTTACGGCCTGCTAATTTTATAGTAAACGCAATAATAGTAGTAAATGTTCATTTTAAAAGGCTTAATAAAGATATTAAAATGTATGTGGGTACGGTGAAAATGGATTTTAAAGCGTTGTAGTTCCGCCTATAAAATGAATCTTCTGTATATGCATGACGCGTAAGTAATAAGTTAAGATAATTGCGATCTCCATATAAGGTAAAGTTTTAAGTTTAATTAAAAATTCACACCGCTTATGCTCATACTCTGCACGACATATTTACCTGCATGAATTTCATTACGTGTATATTACCACTTACAGTTAGTACTTAGTGTTTATGTGACACCAATAGCGCATTTAACTTACTAATGCCCGTCAAAAAAGTATTTCTGTAGTTTCTGTTAAGAAACGATATTCTGATTTCTTTTATTAAAGGTCAAAAGATTTTTCCTTCAATTCCAAACGTAAGGTCATCTTTTTTACGTTGACAACTTTAATGGAAAGTTATTAGGTGAATTTTATCACTTGCTTCCAAAACAACTGCTTGATTTTAATTTCAAGTACAGTCATTAATAACCTGAGCAAATATGCGGTAACAGCCAGAGGCGTAGCGAGTGCATAAAAGTTTACACATAAAATAGAAGGTAATAGATAAATTATAAAACGTGCTGAAACGCTTACCGTTTTAAAAGTCTTCCGTGAAATCACAAACTGGGTAACATCTGTTAAATATTTGAATCATTAGATATGATTCCACAGCTGTTTCAGTTAAGGGAGTACGATGTGCGGAACAAATGTTTTTTAATGCCGAAAACGACCGTTCGACATCTAGCGATGTTACATTTGCATATTTAAAATAATCTTTGAAACAACTTAATGCATCTTCACACGCACCTTCACAAATTTGTCTTAATTTAAGAAAATCGGAGTCTTTCTCTAAAACACTTCCAAATTTTCGTATTACATACCAATTTGTTTCGCCTTCTACAGCGCATAACTGTGCGTGAACATCATTCACAATTTGAACAGAATCCACTAGCGACATCGAAGCATTTTGTAATTTTTCTATTCCCTCCGCTAGTCCGAAGTAATTGTTGTGAATAGTTTGTAAATCTCATTTAACCTGACTATCTTGAAATGTTTCCTGGCTTTTCTTGACTGCTGCGGCTTCTGTCGGATTGAATTTTAAAACTACCTTCTTTAGTTGATCAAAGTATAACAATCAGCTGTGGCGGTTCAGGTAAATCACGACACAGTTTGTGAAATAGTCGGATACGTTTCGGAGACTTTAGAAACACTGCCTTTGTACTAGCAATAAATGCATTTACTAGTGGAAAACATGTAGGAATCGTTTGTGCCGCAAGATTTAGAGAATGGATTTTACACGTTACATGTAAGAATAACTTCTTAAAAACTTCATAAACATTAAAAGTTGCCTTTGTTCAATGAGTTCAACACCACCTTTAAAATCTCATCGGCAGTACACTTTAATAACTCTTTTGGAAGCAAGTAAGAAGGAGGATGACGGTCGATGTGGTTCCATTGTACGTACCATTACATTTACCACAGAATGTTTTTGACGATCTGTTATTTCGTCTACACACAACCACAGTTTTTTATCTTTCAATTTCATTTTCATTCTTTTTTCTATATATTCACGAGCAAATGGCACTACATTTCGTATCGATGTCCGACTAGGTAATTTACAGTCCGCATATTTATTCCAGAAGGAAACAAATGCTTCTTTGTCTAGTAAACGAAACGATAGATTACATAAAATAAGAGTAACACATAAATCAAATGTAAATTTTTCTCGATCTCGTATGCCACTTTTTGCAGAAGAATGCTGTTTGGTTTCGATGTGACGTTGACAATGGCTTCTGGACCAACACATTAAAGGGATTTTACAAACTAGACATTGAATTTTAGCGCCATCAAAGATTGTGTCTGCCATTGGTTGTTTTCGCAACGTACCTAACTGCGACATTTTTAAAGCAAACATAAGCGTACAATTATGAAATAAGCTACGACAGCCTACATAGACACAGAACTACTCGCATACAGCATCGATTCAGTACTGACGCTGTGAACGCGTGAAATAAATAATCGCCGACTCCGCACCACATATCTACTACACTGACTGTTACCGCCGTTTGCCCAGACTACTGATCACTGATCATTCATTTCCTGAATTTTGACTATTGCAAGAAAGTTTTTGATAGCTTTTTCATCTTCATACCTCGTGGAAAAGGGTTAAAGGGCGGTAACTAATCTTCTCACGAAAAAAAAGAAATCGGTTACAAATCGCTGGCCCTAGAGATCTAAGGTTATACCTCACTAAATTAAAGCCAAATATTGTAGTTTCCAAGCATCAGATTCATCCCTTCCATTAACAGCATTATTTGAGTATAACACGTATATTTTGAACTCTTTGGAAGTTTATGTAAAAATTTTATCAGATTCTGATTTGTCCCTTCAAAAATACAAATATTCACTTACATTTTGTGTCTTTTCGATAAAGATCTGACATGTTCCTTTTACAATTGTCCACTCTTTAAAAAGCCATAACATTAACTAAATTCACAATGTTCCATTTTAAATTATTATCAGTTACAGTGTCTACGACAACCACGGCTTGAGTATGTGTAACGTTGTATCAAACTCGTTGTACATGATTCAGATATGAAATTCCTTTTTTGGCATTTATTAAGAAAATTAACTGTCCAAACGTTCATAATATTCCTGCATCTCCTAAATAAAACCAGCTCATCGCCTATCGTAGATCAGCTGCAGCCATATTTGGTATAATGTCAGAGTATTCTAGATTATCACTCACGTTCAATGTTTTCTCTATTTTTTGTATTGATGTTAATGAAATTAAAGTTCCAGCCCACTAATTTTGGTCTAATTCCTTGACATTTTTACAATACTAAATAATAACGGTATTTCTCATTAGCATATTTCAAAAAAAAAGGAAGAAATAAATATATAATAAACTAAGCAAAAGAAACGTAACTCATTCTAATTTTGTAGTCTAATAATACTTGGGAAAAACGAGCATCTGACGATCATTCGACGCCTTAAGAATTAGAGCAATTAACCTTGCAATTTAAAAATAAAAATTACATTACTAAATCACTTTCAAAACCCACATTGTGCTGTCCGTGTAAATGGTTTATAGTTGTAAATAAATTCAGAATTCAACAATAAAATACTGTCCGATTTGAATAAAGGCAACGAGATAGAAGACGCAAATATTTGTATTGGTTCAATAGAAATTGCTTCTTTGGAATTTTGAGAATGGAATAATAAATTTCAATTCGACCTCAAAAACGTTATTTTATTTGCCGGAAAAAATACATTCGTATATACAGCGATGGTCAATAGTCCGGAAACATCTAAGTATCTCCAATGACTTCACAAAATTCAAATCCTCTATCGAAATTGTAATCAGAAAGTTCTTACACAAGACGAGATTTATGTGAATGGTATTTTTTTAAATTTTTCCCACTGAGCATCGTCTGATATTGTGAATAAGTGCAGAATTTGTTGAAGATGTTTTCGGGTACTCCTTGTAATGAAATTACAACATTTTGAAAATGTAATTATTAGGCAGCTACAACTTCAATTTAATTTCGCCAGGCATCTGAAATCTCGATTGTTGTCCAAATTTAACAAATTTATTTCTCGCAATCATTTACCTACACGCAGAGAAATGGTTCCTTGCTTCAAGAAATTAAAAATTAAAAATCAGTCTCTATTCAAGAAAATACTTTTATCGCAAGACTACAAAAATGTATAATATAAGAAAATATATTTTTTTGAAATGTTATTTGGGTTAAATAAATATTTTCTTGGGGTTAGAAAATCAAAAAAATCCAAGACAGAAAAATGTTTCTTCCAAGTATATCATTTAATTTTAAGTTAAGAAAATAGTCATATTTTATTACATTAACCAGTATCTTTTGAAAATGTTTATGAAACAATCTACGTTAAAGGTTATATCATTGTATGGGTAAATATGACATCTGGGTTCCGGTTTCTGTCGCTACATTCTAGGACAGCATAACTATATCTCTTGGCACTAGGTGGCGCTAGGAAATATTTCAGTGCTGTTTTTAAAGATTAGTGGCATAAACTGAGATGAACAGCAATGTGGGCAGGAGCGAAAAGCGTTAATGGTTTTCTCTTCTCACATTATTTTTGCCGGGAGTGATTCCATCACTTGGTTATTGTTTTAGGCACTTTTTCATATGTACGTCTACATTAAAGTTCACTTTTGTTTCAACATTATTCTGTCGATAACCTACCTTAGCCCTTTTAAAATCACAAGCAATGAGAATAATTTACTGCATTATGTACGGATATGTCGTACTGTTTTAAACAAGGGAAGTGCAATTAATAATGAGGATATAAATAATATGCATTTCAATATTCTAAGTAAATAAATGCTTTATTTTAAGAAAATGAAACTATTGATTTATGAACAATACCTAAACGCTTTCTTGAATTAAGAAAACTATTTACTATTCATAACAACCATTTACTTATTTTAAGAGTCCCTTTCTTTAAATTTTCTGCAAGATTTCCTTGAATCAAGTTAACATATGTCTTAAACAAAGAAATACAATTATTTCATTACAAGTATATACTTCTCTTAAGCGGAGAAAGAAACGCTAAGAAAATATTTCCTTTGTTTTAAAAGTTATTGTATTGTGGATAATTGAAACAGTAATTGTCTTGAATTGGGGCGGACAGACTTGATACAAATAAATGTTTCTCTGCATGTACAAGTACTGAATTTCATAGCAATACCTGCAATACTATTGGGTATTTAGGTGTTTCAAGACTTTTGCCCGTTACTGTATATACGTTTTGAGAGAAATATTTAGTATTCGAATTGAATTTTGTAAAAATAAAACGTGTAAATAGATTAACAATGAGATCATAACGGTAGATAGTCGTTAAATGGGAATATTGTACGTATATGCATACAAATGGAACGGATTCAACGGTGTAATACCGAATGTCGTAATGCGTTTTGTTTGTTGTGTGTCTATTTTTATTTAGGTATTTATAGAAATATTGTTTGCCGACTTTCTATTGCTGCACGTCCACGCAGTTAGTTATTTTGCGACAATCTCTGTAAACATAGGCTAAATTATAAATATTTATGAAGTCGATGATTGTATGGGTGTACAATGTATTGAATCGCGACTGCGATCTATGTCACGATTGTATTTATTTTATATATCTATTGTATTTGTTTATTAAAAATATGACGTACGTGTATGCATTGAAATGTCATAGTTATTTTATACATCTTGAAGAGATTTCTTTAGATTATATAAAACTATGTTCATTGTTCCAATAATGCCAGTGTGGCAATATTTTAGCAGAAATATCTAGACTCTCGGGAATTGAGTCTTGGCAATTTCTGTAATGATTGTTTGGGTTTACTTAATTAAATGAAACATCTTAGGTTGTTTTCAATGTTAGAGAAGTATAAAATCTCTTAAAGATCTTAATGCTTTGTTATTTCAGAGTTAAATTGTGTTAAAAATCACCTACAACTTAAAGCCTTTTCACATTGGGTCACTGGTGACCCGCTTGTTTCTTGCGGTTTTATTGGGACGTTGTTGCTATCAATGTTTCTCTAGTCTCTTTTGAATCTCCTCTACTAACTCTCTGAGTTTTCATGTTTACTTTATAAATTTCTTCTGCAATGTCAATTGCATTTATGATTGAATAATTATTAGTAGAGGCCGGATATTTAGGCAAATGCTTGCCTGCCTTTTTTGCCCTTTTTTAGTAATATCCAAGATTTTTTGCTGTATATAAAGAGTAGCTTCCTAATTTCATCCCGAGGTCGGTTAAAAATAAGTGCTAACCCTACGGCCCTGATCCAGTAACTAATCGACAGCCTCAACATCAGCGAAGTTATACTTTTAATTGCATTAAAATATAATACAGTAGACGCTCGATAATGTGAACTAATTCACACCAAGTGTGGTTCACATTATCGAAATGTTTACATTAGCGAACGTGATTTAAATAATAAATGATTTATTAAAAGAAACGTTTAATACATACATATTTATAACAAAATAAACAAATATTCTAACAGCGATAAATTTTTTTTAATTAGAAGAAAAATAGTTAACAATTTTAGTCTGCGTAAATTTGCGCTTAGCATTGTCTTCCAATGCCTGCGCCCGTAATTTACGAAGAACTAAAATATCCATGTATGATACTTCTTTTCTTTCAGCCCAATCTAAAGCTTGGTTAAAAACTTGTATAGCTTGCGCGTCGGTCACTACACTTCTGACTTCAATGGGATCGTCCTCATCGCTCTCACTGTCCATATCTTCCTTCTTATTAGCATCATTCGTCTGCTTATCTTCGTTCCAAAAATTAATATCAGTTGGAGTACAAACAATGTTGGGATTCACTATTTTCAGTAAATCAACAACATCCAATGACGCACTAATAACAATATCAACGTTGGATCGTAAACGTTCTCTAATTACGCTTAAGGGAACATCGTCTTCTTCATCATCTTCATCATTGGTACAAAAGAGATTGTTCCAACATTTTTGAATAGTTTCCTGATTAAGTTCATTCCAGGCCATATGTAAATCTAAAACAGCTTCTCGTAATGTTACTTTTTTTAAAGCCTCAGGTATGTTTTCAGGATTCTTTGATAAGACAGACGAAAGTAGAAACTTTCGATAGTATAGTTTGGTGGTTATTATATTTTGATCCATGGGTTGAATTAATGATGTTACGTTGGGCGGCATGTACATGACAAAAATTGACCCATCCCCGCTCCTCAGTTGTCGCTCTGGAGGATGACTTGGTGCATTATCCAATAGTAACAACGCTTTTATTGGAAGCTTCTGTTGTTTTAGGAAACTTTTTACCTACAAATTGAAAACATCTTCAAATTATGAATAGAGCATTTGTGATAATTGATTGTCATACCTGAGAGACAACGCGCTTGTGGAACCATTTCAGGAATACACTGCTAGTCATCCAAGCGGTTTTTGAACAGTCATAATCAACAGGGATATTAAAATTTTTAAATGAGCGCGGATTTTTTGCTTTTCCAATTACCAATGGCTTTATTTTGTGTGAACCATTAGCATTAGTGCAGGCTAGAAACGTTATTCGTTGTTTCTCCAGCTTTCTGATTTTTCAAATGATGCAGTATAGGTTTTCTCTGGTAACATTTTCCAATAAAGACCACTTTCATCTGCGTTGTAAATTTATTCCATTCTTAAATCTAGCTCTTTAACTGTTTTCATCAGTTTTTCTTTAAATGGTTGTGCTGATAATTTCTCACCAGATATAGACAGCAGTCGAATTCCATATCTTGTTTTGAATCGTTGTAGCCAGCCATCACTAGCTACGAAATTTTCAGTTTCTTTCAGTTTTTCATTTAACAGTCTAGCCCTCTCTTTAAGTATTTCGCCACTAATTGGGACATGGTTTTCCCGTTGTTTTAAAAACCACTTATACAGGGAATTTTCCATTTTAGGCGCCTTCGCATTTTTAAAAGTTTTTCTATTTCCCGGACCTCCAAATGTATTGCACGTACTTTGTAAAATTTGTGTTTTCATACGCTTCCTTTTACAGATTGTTGCTTTCGATACTCCATATTTTTTGCTAACTCTGTCACTCGTGCACCTAGTGCAACTTCGTCTATGATTTTTACTTTCTCACTCAATTTTAAACACTTTCTTTTATAGGATGTGGATGCCATAGTGGTAAAAATGTATCAACGCGTGTAATGTATTCGCTTAAGTTCAAAAATGAAATACGTACGTATAAACATATCCTAAACCCTCATACGACTGACCGAGTTTGTTGTACTTTATCGCAGAGGTGAATCCCCTACATAAATCGGGGCTTCACCGTCGCCAAGAGTTGTTTACGACATCGAGCGTACACATTGTTTACGCGCGTTCCGTTTGATCCTATAGAACGAAGTTTGTGTTTACATTAGCGCAATGTTTTCATTATCCCGTGTTTACGTTATCGAGCGTCTGCTGTAGTTCGTTCTTCAGTTATCTGAAAAAAATCGTAATTTTTTGGTAGATTTCACTCCGGTATATTAATCAACATCATTTGTCCTAACTACACCTACATAGCTAGTTATACCTTCTATTGTTAAAAATTTTAAAGAACAGTATAGTTGAACGTATATCATTGCCACTACAGTACGTACCACGCATTATAAAAACAACTCAATATCATTACGTAGAATACATACCTACGGATGCATTTAACGTTAATGTAATTAACATAAAGTATTAAACAACAAATCACAAGACTCCCACGGATATTAATAATACGATGCGATTATGCAATATTTTCTGAATCACTTTAATTTGCGTCGTATAATTTGTATTCAATGAGACCAATAACTAGATATCGATCTCGGACATGTAGGAATGCATTATATCTTTCGATTTTGTAACAGTAAAAAATGAAATATGTATGTACGAGTGTGAGACGTAGTTTCTTTTCCCTGTAATTATTGCAACAAAGGTTAGGGAAGATTAAAATCTCAAATATATTGATCTCGTAATTGTACCTAGCTATCGGTATTTTACGATATATGAGGTGATTTGTAGTTTTTCCATTGAAAGAGCTTTTAAATCGATAATATTGTATTGTGTACAGAATAGGGCATTGTTTGCGTATGAGTCATTTAGGTCTTGGTGGAAGAATAGAATAGTTCTTTTATTTCGTTTATGCTTCGACAATTTCAGGTAAGGTTGTGCATGCCTAAAGTTGAAGAAAGTTAATTATATTATACAGGGGGTTGACTTGTAAATGTCAATAACATTTTCTTAACGATTCATTTCATCTGTTGAAAATAACATAATTAAATTTCTTTAACAAACATCTAGTTGATCTTAATTTTCTATGTGATGTGGAGCTTTCTTGATCTCACCAAAGACAAACGGAAAAGATAAGCTTTTTGCTGCCAGAGATTTGCAGTGTTCATTCCACAACTGGTTACCTTACATTACAACCCCTAGGAACTCAGCAAGGTGCAGTTGCAGGGTTTGGTACCAACATGGACGTTACAAGTAATATTTTGGGAACGCTGAGGAGTGTGAAATAATAGAAAATTAGTTTTATTGTTCAAACATAATTTATTTCCACAGAACCATTAATGGCTACCAGAAATAAGTATAGGGGTGTCACCCGCATATATACAAGATATGTCGCGATGATCGTTGGTTAAAAGTATCTAGGGAAGTGAGTAAAATAGAAACTTGAAAATTTACAAACATATTTTATTCTTTAAGGCTAGCTCAGCCAAAATATTTTCAACTGACGATATCTCTCTCTTATACCGGAAGTAGCTGCTATCAACTTCCCTATTTTAAATGGAACAGCACCATTTTTATGTCAGATTTGGATTCTGTGTTAAATTTTAAAATTAGTTTATGCAACATACTCAATCCCTACGATTCACTCTTAAAGAGATATTGTATCCTTTCAAAAAAGTTTGACAGATGTGGTGCACCACAGGCTTTAAAATAACTTACAATTGTAATACGCCAAAAAAATTATTTTGCGTGCTGGTAATATTCATGAAACGATCTTTCCATAGTAACAGATAAAACTGCTAAATTATACAAGGTGTGCCAACGGGAAGGGGACAGTATCAGAGATATTTAAACTGAAAAATCGCAATTTTTTTAATAGCAACTCCTAATTTTGTAAGCGATATTAGATTATGCGTCAAAAAATAAAGCAAAAATGCATAGCAAGTGCTATTGCTAAAGTTGATAGCTTAGGAGATATGTTGTGAAAACCTCCTTAATCTTGAATATCGCATTGTTTAATATCAGTTTCAGTTTGCCATGGTTAAATAATTGAAGATGGCTGTCAAATGTACTGTCAACAGTAATAAACACAGTATTACTACATACTGTAATACAATTATTTATAATGGCACATATTCTTTAGTTTAGCGAAAATGTCGCCCTTGGGAATTTCAAATGAAGATTATTTTAATTTAATCATAATTTACGGTGAATGCATTACCTATAGAACGTACGCGATTTTCATGGAAAGATATTCTGACAGACCAAAACCTACTCGAGGCACTCTTAATCGGCCATTAAAAAACTGTACAAATTTTGATTCGTTTACGAAACCACAGCATTGGGTTATTTTACTGCATAACCGATTAATTCGATCCATGGCGCTTAGAACATCGTCCAAAACAATTCACAGAATTTTGGTAAAACAAAAGTGGTAGCCTTTTAAACATAACACTGTGCAAAATATAAGATCTACGGACATTGAACATCGAAGTGAATTATGTGAATGGTGTTTAGGTCGAACACAAGAAGATGATACATTTTTAGATACTATTATTCGGAGCGATGAAGCCAAATTTTACAGTGTCTCCGTAAGAATATTCCTTTTTCCGCTTCAGAAAACCCGTATGTAATAAGACAACGAAATTATCAAGATTTATTACTGTTGACAGTACCTTTGACAGCTACCTTCAATTATTTAACTTATAGCAAACTGAGACTGATATTAAACAATGCCATATTTAAGATTAAGTTTTCGCTTTATTTTTTGACGCATAATCCAAAAAATTAGGCGTTGCTATTTAAAAAAATCGAGATTTCTCAGTTTAAATATCTCTCATATTGTCCCCTCCCTGCCGGCACACCTTGTATAATTTAGCAGTTTTATCTGTTACTGTGGAAAAATCGTTTCACGAACATTATTAGCATGCAGAGTAATTTTTTTGGCATATTGCAATTGTTATTTTCAAAGCTTGTGATGCACCACATCTGTCAAACTTTTTGAAAAGATGCAATATCTCTTTAAGAGTGAATTCTAGAGATAGGGTATGTTGCATAAAAATAGGGAAGTTGGTAGCTACTTCCGGTATAAGATAGAGATACCGCCAGTTGAAAATATTTTGGTTAAGCTAGCTTTAAAGGATAACATGTTTGTAAATGTCCAAATTTCTATTTTCACCATATCCTTTTAACCAACGTTCATCGTGACATACCTTGTACATAGAGTAGAAAATTGTTTACAAAGTTATATATGTCATATATATATAAATTGAAAAGCAGAGGACCCAAAACAGATCCCCGAGGAATCCCATGGGGAATACTCATAATGTTAATACTGAAATATACGTATGAAAATACTGAACATACGTAGATGATATTTAAGAAAATCACTGGCCGTGTGAGAGTCAAATTATTCACAATTTAATCCTGGTATCGCATTCTTCAAATACACATCCATGGTTTTTCTATGGGTGTCTATAGATAATTCTGTATATTTGTCTTTAATATATCAACAACGTCTTTTTTATACTTATATTTGGGAAATTCCATCCAAAGGAAACCAACAATTTCCAATAAACATATGTGAACACAATAGTTTTCAATTCCATGCCAAAAATTCTTATCCGTTGCAACGACGATGTTTCCGGAGTTGCTGATTCAATCTGAAATTTTTATTTGCGCAACTCTAATGGAAATTCAAACAACTTTAATGCATTCGCACTCGTACATGCCCACACATAACTTATAATACGCACCTTTTCTTGTCTATAGAACTTCACCAGGTGTATACTCTTCTCATTTGATATTCTAGTTGGACCGGATTCCTCGACAATCTCAAGGTCACACGTCGGCTTAAATTCAGGTGTGTAATAGTTTCTTCATTGTGTTATTAAGATGGGAAAAGGAGAACGCACACACCATTCTAATCCGAGAGACTCCGTCTATAACATTACAACAAAGCCGTCTTTTACGTCTTCTTCTTCTCTTCTTTCTGCGTATTTTCTTACGATTCCTCTTTCTATTTTCACTACGGATTTACCATGTCCTTCCTTTTTGATATACGTTGTCTATCCGATGTTCCGTCTTCCTTCCACGTTTGTACTTATACTGTGTGTGTGTTGGAAATTCGTTTTTTTTCGTCTCTCGTCTTCGAATGTTGGAAACAATGACACGTTGATGTTATGCGCTGATTAGCTCTTCTTGATTAAATATTTATTACATCCGCTCATCTGGAGATCGGAGGAAAATGAACAACGAAATTTATGTTATCTGTCTGTTCGAATGTCAGTTTTCGCTTTTCATTTTTTTTTTGCTGGTGTAATGCATTAGAATTTGTTGCGGATACAATTTCAGAAGTGAAGTAATTTACGAATAGAATGGTGTAATATACTCACATATCCTAGGTCAACAAAATATGCATTGGGACATTCTATTTATACAGTATTGTACGTGTTTAAGGTAAAATTAGTTAGAATTGCTTGAGAGTAGGGTTGGGAACTCTTATTTCTTCTTGTTGCATCCTCTTTAGCTCTGATAAATACCGAATCTTTCAATAAAATTCAATTACCACGAATTATGCTGCAACTTCGACAGTGTTGGATATAGACCAACGACTGGAAGCTTAGAAAATTATATAAAAATTTACCTCAGTGAAATCAAGTTCTTACGGTTAAGATTTAATACACTTGTATGCATTCGTACCAATTCTTGAAACAGACTTTCCGCTCTGAAGGTGGCATCTTCAAAACATGGTTTTTGAAGACTTCGGCAGCTTCTAGAGGTGATAAAAATTGCTGCCCACGCATTTTTTGTTAGATATTGCCTGGAACAAAAAGAAGTTGTTAGGCAATAAGTTAGGCGAAAACGAGCGGTGAAATATTAATTGGGTGGTTTTCTACTTCAAACAATCAGTTGTTTGACGTACTGTGTGGGATCTGATTGTTTTTCCTGATTTCATCGATGACTTCTGGCAAACAAATTGTTGTATACCATGCAGCATTAGCTATTTTTCGGTCCTCCAAAGCAATGCTTACGAGCTGTCCAGCACAACGAAAAATTTTTATGGAAGCGATTCGTGAATGAGCAATTTTTGTTGGATTTGGTTCATTCGAGAACATCCAAGCAGTTAATTGTCGCTTAGTTTTTGACTAGTACGAATATATCCAAATTTCGTCACCTGTTACGATGTTGTATACGGATTTTGTTCCTCTAAGCATTTCCTTACACCAATTGACACGAGCCTTTTTGTGTGCTTCTGTCAAATTATGCGGTACCCATCGGGAACAGATCTTTTTCACATCCAAATATTCATGCAAAATCGAATGTACTGCAGTCTTTGCTTAAGAATGCATCTATCTCACGGTAAGTCACATGCCGATCCTCTTCAATCATGTTGCGCATAGCATAGATGTCTTTTTGGAACAACAACCGATTTTGGTCGACCTTCACGAAATTCGTCACTGACCAGGACTACGACGAAATTCTGCAAACCATCAGAAAAAGTTGAACGAAGCGATTCGAGGTATTGTTGTTGTGTTAGGCTTTTACTAAAACCGTAAAAAATCATCCAACCAAATCCTTCACGTGAAATTTTCACTTTTTCACAAATTTCGGCTGATTTTTGTGCTGTCACTGCTACCACAATAACAAATGTCAAATTCTAGAAAAATAATAATGTTGAAACCTCAATAGTGCTATCTAGTATTCGTTTGTAAATGCTCGAGACGCTACCTTCGTATTCAAAGTCGATTAAAAAACCATCGACATAGTTTTGAAGGCGCCAGAAGGTTATTATAAATGAAGATACTTTTGTAGCAATCTTTTTTCTAAAATCGATTTGTATCATTTTTTCGTCATGAAAATTTGATCCGTAAATTAGACGCACTCAGTTTTGTTCTTTCCGCCTTAAATCTTATACCTTCTTATCTGTCTCAGCGGAAATGTTATCAACAAATAACGGATGTCTTTTTGATGAGTTTAGTTTAACATCTGGTGTCCCGCAGGACCTAGGTCCACTCATGTGTGTGCTATATACTAACGATTTATTCTAAAATTTAAACTGTTATCGATATTACCAAGCTCCAGCGTAATTTAGACATAGTGGAGTGGTCCAAGAAAACTGCATAGAAATTGAGTTTTGCTATAAGTGCTGCGTGATCACTTTACTATGTTGATAGTAGTACTCTAAGTCGTAAAATCTAAGTTGGTGATCTTTGAGTGTTGTTTGATTCGGGCATGACATGTAACCCCACATATCTGCTGTGTGTTGAAGCCAATACTATACTGGATTTTATTTATTGGCATTTCAAGATATTTCAAGGATATAGCTTTACGTAAATCATTGTAGTGTGTTAGATTATATGTAAAGTTGAATATTCTACTATCCTTGAACGCTGGTGATTATTTTAGATGGGACCTATATACAGGCTATCCCAAAATTTAGAATAAATTTTTGTGAAGGATGAATTATTCGTTATACCGAAACCACCTTCATAAAAACTATTTTCCTATTACCAAATTCTAGTGAATAAATTTGTGACATGACATCATCTCATCACATCACCATTTTTGTTTAGCGCTAAATTACTATTTATCTCAAATGCGCTGCCCTTAACACAATAATTTTGGTGTCTTATCGTAGTTTGTTTTTTCTTTTAGTATTCTAATGATTTTTTAAGTATTATCAAAACAAATTATTAGAATCGAAGCAGATAATAGTCACAGTTAAACTGTTTTAGACAAAAATGACAGCTTAAAAAAATGTAATACTTTAAGACGGTATCTTATGTATCTGCGAGGATGGTGTGAGAAGTGCCCGCGTTTGAAGACATATGGCGCTTTGCGTGCATTACTCATCAAATACTGGTTTAATGAATTTAAGCGTGGCCGAACATCTTTCTTAGATGAGGAGTGGCCAGATCGTCCCATTGAGGTGACTATGGACGATATAATCAATAAAGCTCATGATATCGTGTTAGCAGACCACCGGGTGAAGATTAGAGGGATTGCTAATTTGGTAAACATCTCAACTGAACATGCAAAACATCCGTCACGAATAATTGAGTATGAGAAAGCTAACGGCGAAATGGGTGCCGCATCTGCTGACGATTGATCAAAAACGGAATCGCATGATAACTTCAAAGCAATGTTTGGACGTATTCAAGCGTAATACGAGTGAGTTCCTGCGGCGTTATGTGAGTGTAGATGAGACGTGGTTACATTACTACACGCCAGAAACCAAAAGCTCTATTGGCAAAATGGACGCCGGCGAACGTGCACCAAAGAAGGCGTAGACGATTCCGGCGACAATTGTTTGAGATTCGCAAGATATAATCTTAATTGACTATTTAGAGAAGGGAAGAACAATCACAGGCAGGACTATGCTGATTTATTGGACCGATTCAACGCTGAAGTAAAGTGAAGGCCTATCATAGCAAAGAAAAGAATTCTCTACAACCACAATAACGCCCCGGTCCACTCATCGGCAATTGCGACACCGAAACTAGTCCAGTTACGATTCGAATTGGTGACCCGTCCATCATATTCGCCAGATTTGGCTCCCGGTGACTTCCTTATTTTTATAAACTTGAAAAAATGGCTTGGTGGAAAGCGGTTCACGTTAAATGAAGAGGTCGTTGCCGAAACAGAGGTGCTCGACAAATCCTGTTAATTGGGTGGCTTAAAACAGATGGAACATCGCTTGGCTAAGTGTATAGAGCTATAAGGAGATTAAATACAAAACAATTGCGTTGTCTTCCTTAACACATAGGTATCTATCATACCATCCTCGTAATACTGCTGTCTTGTGAGTAGAACCATTATGTACCACAATCCGGTTTTTTTTAGCAATGTGTTCAATTTAAATTAATTCTCACGTACTATACCGTAAGTTTCTTAGTGTTCGATTGTCTTTGAACTGGGTATTTCATTGAAGCATTTAGGTATGTAAAACCAAACCTTTTATTCCTCGAATGTCCGCTGAATCATTACTGGAATGTTGTATTTTGTATGGAATAGCGAGATGCTTATAGCATGCTTGTTATTCTTTTATCTGGTTTATTGTTTTTAACACATTACAATTAGTCATTTTAACATAATATACACTACCGTTCATGGAAGTTTGGGCAAGCAAAAAAATGTACGGAAGTTAAATGGCCATGTATTTAATACTTACTTACATGATTTTACATATTTTCAAACACAAATTTATTAAAAAGAAAAAGTTAATGTAATACAAATAATTTAAATCCGATTTTCATCGAAAAATCCACCTTTTGCCTTTAGGACTGCTGCCACTATTCTCGGCATCCGATTCACTAATTTTGCTAATGTTTCATTGGGCAAGCTTGTCCATACCTCCTGGAGAATGGTCCACAAATGTTCCTTCCATTTTGGTCACTCTTTCCTAAACATCGGTTAATTCTTTCCCATAACAACTCTATCGGGTACAGATCGGGGGACTGTGGCGGCCATTCCGTAATTTTTAGGGTTCTTTCATTTTCTTCTTGCTGCAGGTCATCTGTGCACAATTTAGATTTATGTTTGGGGTCATTGTCCTGCATCAATTCAAATCCACGACCAATTAATTTTCCTCCAGGATTTTCCGATATTCTTCTTTTTTCATTGTGCCCTCAATTTTGAGCAAGTCCCCTGTTCTGATTAAGGAAAAACAACCCCAAGCCATTACAGATCCGCCTCCATGCTTCACCGTAGGAACTATACACTCCCGTAACATTCTTTCCCCTCTTGATCTACGTACGAAAACTCTCCGTCTATTTCCAAAAACCTCAAACTTGGATTCGTCAGTCCACAAAACGTTTTTAAAATCGTCCACTGTCCAATCTCTATGAGCTTGTGCCCATTTCAGTCGTTTCAGCCTATTTCCGCTTCGGAGTAATGGTTTTCGACAAGCCACTCGCCCATGCAACCCAGCCTCTTTCAGCCGACGTTTCACAGTACTCACAGAAACTTTGGAATCTCGTTCATTATTGAATTCTGCAGCAATTTCTGATGCTGTTAGTCTTCTATTGCGTTTACTAATTATTTTTATTCGTAAGTCTTCCGCTGGAATCGTTTTCCTTGACGGTCCTGGCCAATTACGATCTTGCACGTCACCGGTTGTCTTAAATCGAACTGTAGTATCATGTACAGTAGATTTTTTTATTTTTAATTTATCCGCAATCCGTCTTTCTGCGTACCCTTCCTGATGCAAGGAAATAATAGCAGATCGTTTTGAAACAGCTAGAGGCTTTCCACGGGGTATTTTAAGCAGTCAAACCGAAATTATTTTATTTTTCACTTGCACAACCACAGATACTTTCACAATAACAATC
Source organism: Dynastes maya (assembly GCA_029619315.2). NCBI lineage: Eukaryota > Metazoa > Arthropoda > Insecta > Coleoptera > Scarabaeidae > Dynastes > Dynastes maya. Next base: position 12,746,003 of record JAROYE020000011.1, read on the forward strand.
TCTTCAGAACTACTGCGTCTACAAATGTTATAATACTTTATAAAGGGTATACGAATATTTCCAGGTAACACGAGTGAATCAGCTCCCTCCTAGGGATTATTATAAAGCTTTATTGTCTCTGTAATTATTGGGGATTTCCAACATAATTATATATTTTATGATAACTGTCTTATAATAGACAAATACTACCTGGAAATTGGTAAAAGGCTTCCAGAAAAGGTTAGTTTTAATAATTCCTCACAGAAATGTATATTATATAATTTTAAAATTTTTTCCTAAACAGTTAATATAATTTGCCCGAACTTCAATGAACGGTACTGTACATATGTACTCTGCTTCATAGATTTTATTTTATTAACGTAAATCATGCAAATTATCCATAACTGAATCATCAACTGTAGCCAGCTAATTAGTCTGGCAATTTAAATATACCGGAAACGTTGGGCGACATCTTACATACAATGTAACTTTCATAAAATCAGCCTCTTATATACGAAGCTACATGTCATCCGTCTCGCCTTAAAAATAAACATGTTCTTCGACATCTGCTTGGTTTACGAAGGTTCCTAAGTGCACTTTCAGCAAACAATGTATTTAAATTTAATACTTCAATACTAAACGAGAGCTAGAGACTACCTGCTTCTGTAAAATCTTCTCCAAACATTGAATACAAAGGAACATTCTCTAAAAGTATCTTGAAGTGTTTCACAAACAAATAGTGGTAACAAGAGAAAGAATCGATTTTCCCAAATTGTGCAAGTCATTAAATGGATTTTAACCTAATTTTATAAGACCGTTGATAAATAACTCTCATCAAATTACCATGTTTAAATAATTACAAAACCAGAAAAATAGAATAAAATAACAACCTGTTATGCAACTTCGCTTCCGCTCTAAAATCTGTCACTGTAAATCACATTTAATTTCTCCGTCATGAAGGCATGAATAAACGTGCCATAAACACACAGAGCCGTTCACGATTTTAATTAAGGACAGGGCAACGATTTCCATAAAATATCACAAGCGCATACCGTACAAACCAGATAAACACTAATCTAGTGGAAATTCGTGCGGCAAACTCATAAATAAAACAATAAATAAATAAAATTTGTATTCATTGGCGTTGTTGGAACGAGTCGTTAGAGCCGTTCTACATGCACAAGTTGAACCCTTCGTCGTGGTAGGCCTTGACCTCTTGCGCCTTCGATATATGTACAAGTATGATGTATTCTAAATACATATTGTTATATTGACATAATACACGTACTTATGCGCTTTGCCCTTTCTCACGTGCTTGCCCATGTTATCCAGGCTTTATAAGATCAGACATGGAACGAATAGAAAGAAAACCGGTTTATTTCTACAAGAATTTAATACTAATGTTGTTAATAATAAATAAGTTTTCTTTGGAATACTGTTAACAATCGGCATTTTAACTTACTTTCTCAGCTTACACAATAAATTATACTGTTTGAATACTTTCTATTTGTGTTTAGTATGGACCTTTAAACATTGTATTACACAGAGGATATTGGCACTCACTTTTAAAACATCGCAAGGGAATAAAGTTAGATGTAAACTTTCGGAGTTAATTTTATAATCAAATGGAAATCATAAAGGATTGGGGTTTTGAAAACTGAATCGGTGTTTTGGAAGGCAAATAAACATCGACATGATTTCTTTTATATATTACTCAGGGCTATCTTTATATTTCGAGAACAAGGTTAACCTTGAACGTGTGTCCAAGATGAATGAAAATCTAAAAAAATATTTATAAAATTATTAATTTTTTTTTTCATTAGTATTTTTGGCTGGAATTAATTTTCTGTAAAATATTTTTATTGCTTCTTACTAGTGATGAAAGGATCTAGCTAGCAGAACTTCGTCAAAAAGACTATCAATGTCAGTTTCGTTGATCGTAATCTAAACCATCTAAATTAATTGCTTCAGAAGATGTTTCAATTTCTTCCCATTTTAAATCAGAGTAAAGACAGATCCATGAAAGCCTATCAGCTTTTCCGAAACTGTCTTCACAATTGCAGGTAATCAAGTCACCGTTTATAAAAAGTGATTGTGTTAAAATAATTATTTTCTTCATTATGATTTTTTAAGAATTGTTTCGCGCCTTATGGAATAAAACACTTATCCAGACGTTCTGAAATATTTGCTTTTGGCTTTTGTATTTCTGAAATCGCATCTGTGGCACTTGCTTGATCTTTTCTATTGCTGGTAACAGCGAAAGGAATCTTGTGCTACCTTATTGTATTTTTAATACAAACCTGAGAAATCACTTATATATGTATGTATGCAGAATACCGCAGCGCCTAGGCGCTACCTCCATACGCTACAGCTCTTTGCTACCTACTTTCCCATTTTTCTTTTAGAAAGAATCTTTTGAGGTTACATAAAACTTCCAATTCGTAGATACTAACATCTGCGACTTCGCCGTTAGCTGCTGATGACATAGCTAAAAAGTCTACTACCTCGTTGGGGGAGATCCCCACATGACTTTTAACCCAAAAGATTCTTACGTTGGTATCTTGTAATTTAAGTTCAGCACATTTCGCGATTATACCAAGCACTAGGGGATGGATTTTAGCAAACCTCTTTCTGCGTCTCAGTGCATCGAGAACACTTTGAGAGTCTGACAACCACTGCTTTAGTAAAACCCATTTCCTCTATATATTTAAGTGCCTCTAAAATTGCTCTAGCCTCCGTAGAAAAAATATTCAGCAAGTTCTTTAATCTAAATTATCTACTGATATTATTACCAGAGTCAAAAATCGCACAACCACAACCATTTTTTAATTTAGAGGCATCGGTATAGATAATAACAGAGTCGGTAAGATTACTTGTTAACTCAAAGTGGAGTGCTTTATCTTTCACACTGCAGCCTATGTAATTGGGAAAGAAAATGGGAATGAGGGTTATATACTCACTGTAATCAATTGCTGGCAGACTTGGCTGACCAATGATGTAATTCAAATTCGAAACATATCGATAGGCTTCTGCAAGTAAGGGAGATTTTTTCTTTGTCCAGTGTGGAATGGTCAAATCTAAGGTCGACAGTCGATGAATATTATTAGAAACAGTGCTCTGACCTTTGATCCTCAATTTTACTATATATTTGGCTCCCAAAAACTGCCTCCGCAGTTGAAGGGGAAGTTCTTGCGCTTCCACATATAAAGCCTCCTGCGGAGTCGACCGCATTGCACCCACGCAGATTCTAAACGCCTTATTCTGAATTACCCTCAGTCTATCCAAATTTTTACCACTTGTATCGCCATAAACAGTACACCCGTAATCTAAATGTGACCTAATATACGCATTGTAGAACAATCGTGCCCCAAAAATGTCAGCTCCCCATCTGACTTTAACGAAAAATCTAAGTACATCGATATACCGTTCGCATTTAGCCACTACATGATCTACGTGATCGGACCACTTTAATTTATTGTCAATAATAAAGCCTAGGTATCTAACGACTACAGCACTGTTGTCTAAGTCAATATGGTTGCGAGCTTCCTCTTTATATAGATGAATATACAAAGTTGTATACGCCATCTGAAATAATCATTCGTCTTAATGTCTTCATACTTGGTAAATGTACTACTTTGCTTACGTATATTGATATATTTTTGGTCCCAAGAAATACAGTTTTAAAGCAAATACCTAACTTTGCATCTTTGTGCTCTGCGTAAAACTTTACAATCAATGCTAATTTACTAATTCAGGAGATAACACCAGGAACACTTTTTGGGGTCTTCTGAAGCTTCAGCTTTCCTATATTTGAGCCAAATATTTTGCTGATTTACAATCGCAGGTCACTTGTAGCTGGATTATTGCTATATAAATATATATAATTACGTCAAATATTTTTAAATCTTCTTGATAAGCTTCTGTAACCATTCTAATTTCAGAAACAACTTGTACGTATCTGATATAGGAGCTGTTTTATTACAGGAAAATTAAAAGTTCAAAATTAATCAAGAGCATATCATAACCTCAAAAGTATGCATAGAAATTGACACAAACTTGTTAACTGACATGAATTTAGCAATCATTTAACGGTACCTGCACTGTGATTGGTCGGTTGTATTGACACATCGCCGTGGTAACGCCATAGTTTAGCATGTGTATAGTTTGGCCGTACACCAATTATTAATTCTGCCTTACACAGCTGTGTGAACGGTCGTATTTAATTGCATTGTGCGAACTTTGCGCTACCCTGTATGAACGCTACTTAAGAGTAACCCATCATCTTTTTGAAATAAGACTAGTTTTGTGGGGTTTTATATATGCAACAATTGTCTATTTAATTTAAAGCGGAGACAAACATTAGGTTTGTTTTTTCTTTTTATTTTTGACAGGAAACCCACTTAATTATCCTTTAATGTCAACTATTACAAATCAACTATGTAACAATTAATATGCAAAATACGCCTTTCACTGACATTTCATTTCATAGCACTTAACAAACGATACTTTGGGAACGAGAGTATTTTTTGTCGAAATTAACAAAACATACATATTAATATTTAAATAACTAGGCGAATTAAAAATTATTAAGCAGCATATTTTTTATATGTGTGTGACTTTAAATTGGCTTTATGGTCGACAATTAAATGCTTTAATTACACGTAATTAAAAGTCAAGGACGAATTATCTACCGCTTTCTCCGTCCTACCGCACCACCTCTCGTATCTATCCAGAACCACACCATTCTCTACTGCATATTTTCCAATTTACACACACACATACGCTCTGGAAACGTTTATTCCGTGAGAAATGCTTCGTTTACGAGAAGAATTCACTAATGCCAGGCGAATAATAATGTTAATAACGCGTAATAATAAGGATGGAACATGGAAAAAAGCAACATGTACTTATATATTTTTAGAACGTTCGATAATTATACAGAGGAACGTAAATACAATTACGTTACAATTTAGAGTTAATTACGTTAGCATTACATACTGCTGTTAATACAGTGCTTGGCTGGGTTGCTACAGAAACGAATGAATATGCGATAAACGAGCGGATCCGGCAACATTGTAAAGTGTTGCAAGTCAGTCATAGGAGTTGATGCCCTGTTTATTGCCTGGTCGTTTGTAACTCTTGCATCCTCTTCTGCATCATACTCTCCTTAATGCACTCGTTATTCCTTCTCTTCTTCTATACTCTTTTCCAGCTTCTTTACGAGATCGATCTTGATTTTATTGATCGTTCGAATGGTGAAGTGAAATGAAGAGTAGAATATTTCGCCTTTTTTCATTCCACCCCAACTATCACGTTATTATTTCGCTTTTTCAAGGATAATATCGATAAATTAAATGAGATAAAAAGTATACCTACACACATGCTTGGATTGTGTATAATCCTCGTGGTGTTACGGTGCTTATTATAAGAAGTTAGCGATAAATTGGATTAGAATTTTAATTTAATGGTGATTAATAAATAGATTGTTGTAGACGTCGATATGTGTATGGTTGTAAAATGGAGTGAAGGTCAGATATTGAGTAAAGTGTGTGTGGTTTTATTACTTAGCTTGTGGTTTTATCAAACATCTAAGGGTTTTTTTTATAAAAGTTGCGAAAAGTGCAATTTAACTATATTGTAAGGTAAATTATTATAGCAATTCTTATACTCTATAGTATCAAAACAATCTTAAGGTTCTATATGTCAGAGGTTATGCTGAAGTAAATACAAATTGGCCCCACGTTGGGCGCCAATTTGTAATGTTTTAAACGAGGGAAATTAATTTTTCGAAATTAGTTAATTAACTGTGCGGTCTGGAGGTTCGGGAGTGTTCTTAAACGCCCTTTCAATTTAAATTAAGCTAGATATCAATTAATGAAATATTATGAGTATTAAAACTTGAAAAGAGAAAATTAATCTAGAGTTGTGACGTTCCAATATAAGCTATATGTTTATATGCTACGTACTGGAACCCTGCGTATTCTTAAACCATCAAACTTGACTTTTCCTTTGTATTTGTATTTTGACTAAAAGTGAGAAATTTATTAGCGTCTCTCCACTCCTTTATTTTAATCGCGATAGCGATTGTTTAATCACGGCCAACTTGGATAACTACACCTTTCAAAATATAATTTGATAATAAATTTCAAATTAATATTCTTATTTTTAAAAATAGCATAATGCATGCCATGCAGGGACGCAACTGGAAGACTGAATTTCCGCTACTATATGACATTTAACACCACCAACGACGATTATTTGACAAACGATATTTAATTTTCGAAATTATGCTAAAGATACAACTGAATTTATGTCAATTGTAGGAAAATAATCAATTAAAATTGAAGATTTAAGTTGTGAAGAAAATTAACAGAAGACAAAGTTATTTATCTGTTCCACCATGATCGTCGTTGATTAGACTTAAAATAATCTCCTAGCACCCGCGCTCCAACGATAGGAAGCCATAAAAGGAGTTGGAGCTATCGAAAAGAAGCTAATAGTCGCCAAAGGGATTTTGACGTTGAACGAGTGGACATACTGAAATGTATAAATACGTTCCGCTAATGACAGCTACTTTCGATGTTGTAAATTATAACATCACGTTGATTCGATACGCAAAAAAATAAATGAAATTGCTGTGCCGTGTTACAAATTAAAAGTAGTTTCAGTGCGAAAACATTAATAAGTACACATACATATCATGCATTAATCCAATCCATTTTAACTTACAAGACCTTAGTTTGGGGTCAGGCTCGAAATTATCAATGGGTTTTACTGACAAAAAAGAGTTTAAGATTAGTATTTGACTGTTCTTTTTGGGAGCCATGTCACATACCCATTAGCCACCAACACCAAGAAATTAGTAATTGATAAAATAAATTAACTGCCACGGCAATAGGGATAATGAAATTTAACTTATTTGGAGATTACAATGGAGGATGGTCTAGAATGCCAATCACCGCTTTAAATTCTGAAATCTGTTTGCATAATGATCTGGATTATGTTTGTAGGAAACTGGATTTGATGTTCGATAAAGTCTTTGATAAACTACTGTCTTGAGAGCTTGTACTTCGGGCATTGAAGTATTAGGTCCGCCATCTCTTCACCACAATTGAAATAGGGATATTCTATCTAAATGCCTCGGAAACTAACCATGTTCACTTCAATCTTGCTATTACAGAATAAAACAATCTTGATATACTTTGATTTTTGTACCATTGCGTGAAGTTTACCGATGGTTGAATAAGGACACATTGCGTCGTCGCCCTTTCTACATTACTTCTATTCCAGCGAACATTCCACTCTTCCCACACCAATTCATTTATAACGATATTCATTACTTACTTCCAATATACTTTGACATTCTTATCAGGTCCATTCGCTATTGCCTGCTTTACCAAAGTGTCTACTACTTCGTTGGGGATGATGTTAACATGTGCCTTTATTCAAAAAATACCTAATCTTAAAGTGATGTTTCTTGAGAGTCAGATAGCGCTTTCGTATGTTTTTTGGTTGAAGCTACGGCACGCAACACACTTTCTGAGTCGGACATAACACATCCTTGATGTTACTGGTTTGAATGTAGTTGATTGCTGCTAAAATAGCCTCTGTCTCCGCTGAGAAAGTAGAGATTGGACATCCTCCGGAAGTATTAAAAAAGGCACCTAACTTAATTCAAAAAAATCTTACAGAAAATTTGAAGAAAGGGAAATGGCCGTTATAACACAAAATATTTTTTTTAATTCAAGAAAGTGTTTAGGGGTTGTTCATAATAATAATTTCATTTTCTTAAAATAAAGCACTTATTTACTTAGAATTTTTGAAATGCATATTATTTATATCCACATTATTAATTGCACTTATCTTGTTTAATAGAGTACGACATGTCCGTACAGAATGCAGTAAACTATTCTCATTGCTTGTGATTTTGAAAAGGCTAAGGTAGGTTATCTACAGAATAATGTTCAAACAAAAGTGAATTTTAATGTAGAAGTACACATGAAAAAAGTGCCTAGAAACAATAACCAAGATAATGCTGATATATAGCTCATGGTATTGATGGAATCACTCCCGACAAAAACGATGTTAGAAGAAAAAAGCACTACCGCTTTTAGCTCCTGCCCACACTGTTGTTCATCTCTCAGTTTATGCCACTAATCTTCAAAAACAGCACTGAAATATTTGCTGGCTCCACCTAGTGTCACGAGATATAGTCATGCCGTCCTAGAAAGTAGCGACAGAAACCAGAATACAGATACTTCCCCATTCATTGATATAACCTTCAACGTACAACCTTTCATAAACATTTTCAAAAGATACCGGTTAATGTAATATGAATATTTTCGTAATTTAAAACTAAATGATTTACTCAGAAGAAACATTTTTCTGTCTTGGATTTGTTTGATTTTCTAATCCCAAGAAAATATTTATTTAATACAAATAAAATGTAAAGAAAAGTATTTTCTTATATTATGCATTTTTATAATCTTGAAATAAAAATATTTTCTTGAATAGAGAAATAGTGGCAAATGAATTACAAATCCTACAATTTTTCTAATATATTATTATTATTAATGGTATTCTCTCTCTTGAAGACGAATTTTAAAACGTTGACGCACACTTATTGTAGATGCAAAATAAATTTTACATCTCATATTTTGACTAATTCCTCTGAAATCTCAACAAATTTCACCAACTTCCTAAACAATTTGCGCATCATTTTCCCCAAGTTTCTCCTGAAGTACATGTCTTAGAATTAATTATCAATAACCCTAGTAACACACAACAATTAATAATACTTCTTCTTCCAACTCCATAGCAACGGCATATTTACCATATCATCTAACCCTAGCCACCCAATTACTCATTCGGTAGTGCCTTACTTCGATAATCCGTCAACATTAATATGATTGATTAACACCTTTCCGCCATTATTGAACGATGTATCGTCGAATATCAAACTTTGCCGTCACAAATTATTACGTTAAATATTAAAATTCGGAACGGTATACGCGTGGTACATGCAGACAGCCATGTTGTAACGTTGCAGCTTTCACACGATCCTTCCATATCTGTTTAGGTGTTGGTTCAAGTTTCGTCAACAAAATTATCACTGTTATGATTATGTTATGGCGTAGTAGAGAATTCTTGCAAGTTGATTACTCGCGCTCAAGTTATCGAAAGACATGTACGCTGCATGTTTATGGTAGATGGTGTATCGCTGAAGTGGATTCGAAATACATGTGAATGAGACTCTATATTTAGATACGAGGTACTTCAATTGAGTTTTTATATATATTTATGTACTATGAAAAAAAAGGAATATTTTATTTAATATAATTTGGTGATAACCTTTTACTCTTACAAAATGTTGTTGTTTTGATAATTTATAATGAGTATTATTTATTAGATATGATGAAGTTTTTTGGAAAGTATACTGGAATAACTTGATGTAAGATTGTCTTCTTTTGTCTGTAACATTAAACTTAAAAAAGCTAATGTAATCAACGGAACGTGCTTTTGAACATCTATTACACTAAATGGCTCTAATTTATTATAGTAAAAATTAAACCTAACTCAAAGCGCCACAGTATTTCAAGCCGAAATATGCTGGGGTGTATGGAAGAATTAAATAAGTAGGAAGTCAATTATCAATGTGATAAAAGCACTGGACTCCACACAGGCGAGTCGAAACTGGTGTGGGACTGCATGAATGTGCTCAACAAGCTAGGTACCCGAACTAAGGTGACCCTGGTCTGGATACCAGGACACGAGGGTCATCAAGGGAACGTCAAGGGAGACGAATAAACCCGAGTAGGCTCGTCAATTGCTAACAAAAACTCGCAACACTCTGTAGGCATAGCTTATACGGTAATTGAAGCAACTACTAAACAATGGAAAGAAAAGAAATCTCAAGACTGGTGGAAGAGCACTCCAGATCAGAGACAGGCCAAGCAATTTCTGATTGGACACAGGCCTAAATTTACAGCAGACCTACTAAGCAGGGACAGGAAGTCCATTAGAACAATAGTAGGCCTGTTAACAGGACATTGTATGCTCAATGTAGATTCTACCAGGCGGAAGAAGAAACTGCCGTCCATGTGATGTGCGATTGTACAGCACTGACAGGAATACGGCTCTCAGAAATGGGCGCGGAATATCCAAAAGCTGAAGCCTACGTAGAGGGGTCACTCACAAGGCTGCTAGATCTGGTAAAAAAGGCAAAGCTAGCGTAATTGATCCAATGATAGAGGAACCACAATAGATCTGAAAAGATCGCAGTGAGATAGGTCAAAAACCACCTCGAATACTAATCTAATCTAATCCAATCTATTCTCGTAAAAGTGCTTTATTTTGTATAAACTTACTAGTACCAATTGAACACATTCCATGCCAATAGTTTGGATGTGGCAAAAGTTGAACGCCGGAATTGAAATATCAAGAAACCACGTTGTAGTAGTAGACTTATGGCAGTAGACCTACTTGAATACCAAAAAAACTTAATTGCAATAAATTTTTAAACAAATTCGGGGCCCAAAAAACTAACTTTGCGAAATTTTGTTTCATCATGGCAAGCACCGGTCACCCTACACAGCTGCAAACACTGTTGATTTAGCGCATGGCGTTTAACTTTTACTACGTCCGTCTTGCAGACCAGACTTAGCGTCCTGTGATCGTTCTCGTTGTCTACCAATTACAAAATAGATATGCGGAAGAATTTTTTAAGAATACACAACGATAAAGCTGCGGAGGAGTTCTCTCTGTCAAAAGAATTGTTTTAGCAGAAAGACTTTCGTGAACAAACAAATATGTTAAGGATTTTTAAAAAGAACTAGGATTATTATATATTATCATCACTTCAACAAATTAAGCCAACAACAAAGATCAATAGAAATTGAGTTTCTTGAATAATAGGATTTCTTATGTCCAACACACGATATAAAAGCAGCCTTTCCACCAAGTTATACACCGGATTATACAACATTTCGGGTTGAATTGCAACAATTTACTTACTTGTACTGCCTCTTAAGTTTTCCATCGTTTTTTGGTCGTATTTTAAACACTAAATTCTTGAAATAGCCCCCAGGCGATCTCGGCGGCCATGAATTTTCAAAATGTCTGCTTATAACACGATCTTGAAAAACAGCAGTTAACAAGTCTTCTACTGGTCGGTAAATGTAGGAGGGTGCTCTATACTGCATAAACATTATATTTTTAATTGCGTCCTCGTTTTGCAATTGTGTAAATGAAATTGCGTAATCTCAACATTTGCAGGTATCGTTGACTTGTAACAGTTACAGTTACGGACTCGTCATTCTGTATTTCCTCGAAAAAATACGAACCAATGATGAAATTGGTTGTGAAACCGCACTAAACAGTGACTTTCTTGTCGTGAAACCCTTTCTGAATGACTGCCTGTGGATTTTCCATTGGCCATATTCGACAATTCACGCTCAGCTTTATTTTGAGAATCAGTAAATTCCAATGGCTTTGTTTTGGCACTTGTGACATGAGTTGAAACTTTTATTTTACACGGATGCATTAAATTCGCATTATTGTATCAATTAGGATCCAATTCCTACTTGTAATTATTTCAATTTCCTAAAACTGTATTAGACCTTAAACTATATCCCTTACTTTGTGACAATCCCATTGTTTAAAAATCAGATGTATCTTCAAAATATTTTCTAGTTATTGCACAGCTAAAACTTCGGTTGGCCGAATTTTGGGAAGTATCATCAAGTGACGTGTGAGAAATTGTGTTTCCTTTTCCTTTTCTAAAGCTACGTTCACACTTCGCGAGGCATGCCTCGCGAGCAATTTGTCTCGGCCGTTATCAAATGAATAGCGAGGCATATGTAGTAGTAATCCAGTGTGGTGGAAAATTAATTTCTTGTGTGGACCATGCTCGCTTTCTTGGTGTGGTGCTTGACAACGCTCTATCTTGGAGGGACCATATTCGGGATCTCGCTGCAAAGTTGGGTAGTTTCTGCTACAGTCTGCGAATGATTTCGCGAAGTGTAAGTGTCGATACCGCATTAAATGTTTGTCACGCATGTGTCAAATCCCGGCTACAATACGGAATAATGTTCTGGGGAAATGCAGCAGATTTCAACAGGATTTTCGTATTACAAAAAGCTTGCATAAGAGCCGTCTTCCAACTAAAACCTAGGGACTCATGCAAATCGGTATTCATTGAAAACAACACTTACCTTACCGTCAATGTATGTATTAACATCATCAATATTTGTAAAGCAGCACTATAATGACATTTTTAAGAAATATGAAATAGACCACGAACGCAGCACTTGGTGCAAAGTTAATAATCAATTACTGCCGCCTCAAACACATTTGACTAAGGTTCAGAAACAAGCTGTATGGCAATGCATTAAGATATACAATCACTTACCGCAGGAACTAAAGCAAATGCCATCAGTACAGTTTAAAACAACTTTAAAAAAATACCTTTCTAGTCACACATTTTACACTATCAAAGATTTTTTTAACGCACTGTGTATAGTATAATTTTCTTTTATTTATATATATATATATATACATGTATGTGTTTGTTTGTACTATTTGTTTCATGTTTATTGTTTATTTTTTATACTTACAATTTTTTGACGTATTCTATGCTATTGCATTATGGAATAAACGGATTTATTATTATTATTATTATTATTATTATTATTATTATGCGCGAGGCAGGGTGAGCCAGATTAGCGCAAAGCAAGGTAAGCCAGTTTATCGTGAGGCAACGCAGTCCACATTACGCGAGACAAACACCCCGAGGCACCTTTGATGCGCGACCAAAATCTGACTGGCGTTGTCCACACTTTGCGAGACAAGTCAACACTGCGAGGCAAGTCCACACCTTTCGAGGGAACCTCGCGAAATAGGATGATTAAATAAATGTAATTTTTTTGAGTGACAGATGTCTTATTAATTACCCTACGGTAAAGTGTACCACAAACCTTTTCTTTCATTGACTGTTCTGTTATTGCTGTGGCTGCATATAAACCTTTTGATGGTTCTGTAAATGTATTACTAACATATATCCTTAAAGTTAGACCAATATAGTAGTATACTAAAGTAGAGTAACTACTCAAACTACATATCTTCACGTATATGCTCCTATAAATGTAAAAGCTGGTCAAGCTAGTAGCACTTTCGGAATTACGTTCAATTCTAAATTCTCATTGTTCGCGAAAATTACGTTTGTTTCAGAATAATTTCCTTTTTCCTGGCTTTCAAGTTTCACCATCCTACTCCCACGCGCTTACCAAATCGGCAAAAGAGGAAGACGGACGAAATGAACAAACTTTTAAAAGTTAAATTAGACAATGTAAACCAAACGAAATTTTACGAGTTTCATATACATTATAAAAGTAGTTACGGCCGAAGTTTTAGCTTTTAAAAGCAGGATGAAATGGGGGAGGAGTATATATAGAAGGAAAGTAGTGTGAGGGTTCCGACGTAGAAGGGCAGTAGATGGTAAGGGGCTTCGAGGGATCGAAACTCATTTCTAACTGAAGTAGATACGAGTCGGTAAAGATTGGATTATATTGCAAAAAGACGTATTAGAAGTACAAAAATGGTAAAAGATATTCTCTTTCTCCCTCTGTCTTTCAGAGAGAAACCGTAATTTATCTACTGTCGTATCCAATTTGAGAAGAAACGAATCCCATTTAGGGAAGCAATTTTTGATGCAAATAACGTTTTCTTTAATTCTCTTTTATATTTACATTCTGCTAGCTATTGTGATGTCTCTGAATTTAATTCAGAATGGCTTTGTTTATGAACAGATGGAAATAACTTGTTCCAATAAACGAGCTAATCCTGGAGAGAATGTACATACGTTGCTATCAATTTTATAGTAGTTGCAATAAATCTTTTGATTGTTGATTGAAATAGCAATCCTAGAATTGATTAAGGGTAATACAGCCTTCAAGTTTGATGAATGGAAACATTTCTTCTTTTAAACTCTAGTGATTCTTCTTCTCAGTTTGTTGTTTTCTTCCATTAATGGCAGTCATATTTCAATCCATTGTACGTTGGAGTGCATTAAAGTTATGAAATTATCATCAGAAATGGTTGCCATTTCACATATTTATTGATTCATTAATGACCTATTTTGCAAAAACAAATTTGTGCATGATATCATCAATATTTCTAGTGAAGAATTAACGCTGAATATTAATTTTTCCATATCTTCTCTTCTCTTTGCTAAACTGATGATAATGAGCATACAAGGCCGTCATTAATGATATAGACTAAAGGTATCAAGTCTAGTCTGGCCTAGAATTTTCAGAATTTAATTGTCAAATGTAACTTTTATGATGTATTCCGTTTGCGTGAGATGATAACTTAATTGGTAAAAGTCCAGATTGATTTACTGCATTTTTAAATGCTTTTTGCATTAAAGACGATAGTAAATTGCTATTGGCATCACGTACACCACTCCTTTTTTTCCTGTGATTCCAATATTGCCCAGCAGTTTGTTGCACATCTAAAACTTAATATCTAGTAAGGCAAACAACAATATTCTCGGCACACTCCGCACCACACAAATTATTAATTAAGTCGGAACAGCCGTTTCGAAGACACGTGGGTCTTCATCTACAGCCCCGTAGCGATTGGTGTGAGAGAAAATATATTAAATCTAACGAACCCGCTCTATCCCTACTCTTCAAGAAAAATATGTACAAGTACCTACTTTTGCAGCTTAAGAGTAAAAAGCAAGTTACAGCAAGGAGAAAAAGGCGGAAAAGGTCTTGTGACCACGAAACGCAAGACATGAGGCCATCCCATCCTAATAAAAATAAAAATCGAGTGAGAGAACGGTTATGTCCTTTCTATCCGTCAAATGTGCCCTTTCCGCCTATACCTCTAAACTAAAGACTAGACCATGCAGAATATACGAAAGGATTAACGTCTCTTGTTATAGCACATACCATAAATCAAATGACCTCTTTACCGTAATGAATCGAAAAGACAGGAAAAATGTCAGGGTCCCTTCTCTTTATTGATTAGGTTTGCATTTTTATTTATGTAAATAGTTTCATAGGCGTCCAGTTCAAGCGGCGAAATCACGTTTTAGGTTTTCGAATTTAATATTATGCCTGGTATCATTTATGTGTTGTGCTACACTTGACGCTTCTATCTTCCCGTACCTGTAACACCTGACGTGTTCATTGAATCTAGTACCTATCGCTCGTTTCGTTTGAGCAATATAGGCTTTATCACAATCACCACAAGCAATTTTGTAAATTCCCGGCCTTTCTCTCATGTCGGATTTATCTTCTGGATTGCCAAGAAGGTTTTTGAGTGTATTTCGTGAACTGAAACATACGTTCATCTCTTTAGCGTTTGTGATTTTCTATGAAATTTTTGTTTTAGCTAAATTCGTTCCGATTTTAAAAATAATCGAAATAGATGAAATTAAGACCCTTTTTTATATGTCACATTAGTAGTGGTTTAAATCACTTTAGAAATAAGAAGCTTTTTTTGCTTTTTTTAGCAAGTGCTCTCTTCGAAAGAATAAGAGCAACAAGTTTTTATCTCATATTGACAAATAAAGCTGAGTTTTCTGAGCCGCTTTCGCTGGTTTATGTAAGTTACACCAGAGCAACTCACCCTTTTACTGTCGTTTCGTTGCTGTAATTTTGCCTAGAGAACCGATGTGAATGTGATTAGCATAGCATAGCTCACGTCTACATTAGCGTAGCCCACCTCTACATTCTGTTACTGCAAGTTCACGTTGCCGTTGTTAGTTGTAACAGTATTTCCGAATTTCTCCTAATGTTGGGCCTACCAAAATATAGACCAGAAAACTGAAGATTCTTTCTAGATAGTTCTAGAAGGAGTTTCAAATATGTATTACTACACAATGGAAACAAGTTGGTGTCGATTCCAGTCGGTCATTCAGCATCCCTTCTGGAAGGGTATAGCAATATCTCTTATACTAAATGGTGAACTTTCTTCTTGGACTGCAAAGTGGATACACATCCTTGCGATACCTGTTTATGGGATAGCAGGGCAAAAAAAAAAACACTCGCAACAAACTGTGTGGTCTCTAAGAGAAGACCTGGCTGTAGGAAAAGTAAACATCATTAATGAGGCATTAACAGGTAAGAAAAAGTCATACTGCCGCCTCTCCATATCAAACTGGGGTTAATAAAACAGCCTTGGATAAGTCAGGTGATTGTTTCAAGTATGTTTCCCGAATATTTCCAGTACTTAGCATGGAAACATTAAAAGCAGGAATTTTGGACGGTTCAAAAATTCGCAAGCTTATTAAAGATAAAAAATTTATCACGCATATGATTGAAGTAGAATCTGAGGCCTGGGTTGGTTATATATCAGTTATACAAAATTTTTTAAACAATCACAAGGCTGACAACTATCAGAAACTAATCCACAACAATAGGTTAAAGAGTTTTGAAACATTAAACTGCATTTTTTGAAAGCCATTTAGACAAATTCCTGTCCAATATTAGGGATTACAGTGAGGAACAGGGTGAACGGTTTCACCAAAATATCCGGATAATGGAAGAAAGATATCAAGGAAGATGGGACTTGATGGCCGACTACTGTTGGAGTCTACAGAGGGATTGTCCATAAAAAAAATACAGCAGAAAATCTTACAAAAAACGGTTTACATAACTTTTAATACTTTCTATGTAATATATTCTGCGTTTACTTATAAAATTTCCTAAATAAAGTTTAATCCAAAAATTTAGAAATTACTATGTTTATTTTTCTAACTTCTTTCCAATTTTTCTCTATAAATACGAGGGTGTATCAAATATAAACGGGACTGATTTTCTTAAAAATTCCGGAGGGCTTCTAGACCTGCAAGGGATTCATACGCAGGTAGCCTGTAGCGTTAGGGTAAGGGGAGAACCGACCGCAACTCTCTCGGGTCCCTTTAGTATCAAAAAAAACCATGAGCGAGAAAGAAGTGCATGTCTCCGTGGAGCAGAGGATTATCATCAAGTTTTTTGGTGTACCCAATCGAAATTTTGCGGCGATTACAGGCACAGTTCGGGGACAACACCCTGTCAAGAACCGGTGTGTTTGCATGGCACAAAAAGTTTTCTGGAGGGCGTGGAAAGGTCGAGAGCGAGAGCCATGATCGCCGCCCAAGGACAAGTGTGACCGAGGCCAGTTTTTTTATGCTTTTCACGTTGATTTTCTCCACGATCGATGCACAATTAATGCGCAATATTATTGTGAAGTACTGAATGCCGCGAAATTGTCATTTCGAAGGAAAAGGAAGAAGCAATCGGCTAGAAACGCCATTCTTCTGGGTGACAACGCCAGGCCTCATGTGGCTAACGCCACAATGCGAAAAATGGATGCATTAGGATGGGAAACGCTGGAACATCCACCTTATAGTCCAGACTTGTCACCTTGTGACTTCTATCTTGTGGAAGCGTTTGGAGCAGCATTTAATTAACTGCACTTCACACTTTACGACGAGGGGGTAATAGTAACAAAGCCATGGAACACACACAATTTACACACTAAAGGCTCCTGAGATTATGATGAGCTTTAAGAAGATTATACACCCCGTTGGGTCGTCACCTCACTTAAAAAAAAATCCAAATCTCAAATCCAGAGATCTTACAATTTTAAGCATTTAAATAAGTAACAGCATTAACTTATTTGCTTCCGCATTGCTTCCAGAATACTAAATTGTAATTTGCAATACATATGTACAAGACTTCCTTTACAGTTACTATTATTATTCTCGAGTGAACCGCACCAGATGAGTTGCTCATAACGAAGTTTAATTACCTTCCAAACACTGTGGCAACATCTCGGAAGAAATTCGGCAAAAAAAAACCATAAATAAGTATGAACACAAAGCATCAGGACAGGAAGTCGTAAACTGACGAAATTGAAGAAGGACAACACCATTCGACAGTAGTAAATTCCTTTTTTTTCGGAGTTGTCGACCATGTGCACGGTAAATGCCTTATTATGTATGTCGTAATAATTCTTGCTTAAAATTATATAAATAATGACTTCTGAAAATAAGAGCGTCTTGTGTAGACTTATTCCATGAATTACTGTGGTTTCTGTATTACCAGTCGCAGATGACACGTGAACCTTTTCGCACTACATTCTAGCATTACTTTTAATCGATCGAAGATTTATTTTACCGTTATTAATACATTGACTACGTTAATGATAGATCGTTACACGAGTTCTGTAATTACAGATAGTTTACCTTACAATGTTGAATTTAAATAGATACACTACACCCAGCTCGATTTAATATGATTATAGTGTAAATAAGGAGGATATCAATCTTGTTTGCCTTAATATATTCTAGTTTTATAGCTGATGATTACATGCGGGAACACTTGTTTCTTTCTAGATACACAAGAGCAAGTTTTACTTAAAAAATGTGTACGAAGGATCAACAAACTCTTTGTATTCTAAGAATTTAAAGCCCTGTCGTGCTTTGTAGTCGTAACGTTCGTTTTGTACAGTCGTTGTTTTAAATAAATGACGTCCAATTACATAGTTTAATGGTAGAAAAAGAGAAGTCTGGGAAATACATGGCTGTTATAATAATAGAACCCATATTTAACTTATGTGCTTTTTAATAATGATGGTTATTTTGGTTAATTGTTATTTATGAGCGAAGAATAATTAGGACTACTTTCAAAAAGATGTTACTTTAAAAAGGATTTACTTTTGTAAGTGACTAGACTATTCTTTAAATGTGACAAAAATTTTGTGCAGTTAAAACACTTTCAGAACTGTTTTGACACTTAAGCAAAAGTAAATTTTCTAAAATATAGCGGACCTCCCTAAATTATATTCAAAAAGGTTACCTATTGTTTGTCTGCTTCTCCTAAATGCGGCTTGTTCTTCCTCTAGTATATTTTCTACTTCAATACTTCAGAACTAACACACCTTAACATCTAACAAGACCATATAACTTTATATTCTTGATATATTTGTAGAACTTATATTTTGAAACCCTAACAGCACCCAGTTTACCTAATTTGCAGAGGCTGCAACGAACAATATGCATACCACACAAGAAAAAATCAGCATTTACTGTACCATTCACCAAGCCGAATTAATGAATACACTATAGAATTATGGGCCGTATGCAGTACGTTGAGATAAGATTTACACATGAAAATAATAATATTCAACATTTCAAATCTTACCACCTACCAGTAGCTGGTGGTGGTAACGTAAATGGGAGTTCAATGACAAAGCTTCGTTGCACACTACAACGTACACGATATAGAACGGAAATAAACGAGGAAATCCAAGCTTTGTAATTGAACTCCCATTTAGTAACCACTAGCCGCTACTGCCACCTACTATTGCTTTACCGAGTTCCTCAAGGTTCTGTTCTCAGCCTTTTATCACTTTTTCCAATTTTATTGAAGAAACCGAAATTAATGTTATTCTCCTACTTGAGTCAATCACTAGATGGTGTTTTAGGAATAAACTTGCTGTTGAATCATACTAACACTAATTATTAAAGCGTGACAAACGGTTGCACCCTCTGTACATACAAGGAATCGAGTGGACGTTCGGTTATTATCGGTTGATCGGTCTGCGTGTAAACACAGCGGCTACAACCGTTTGTTACGCTTTACTAAATATGTATATTCTTTTCCATCCAACGCGAAAAGGTTGTCGAAAATATGAAACTCTTCTAGAAATTCCTTGAAAAGCTTGAAAGTGCTGACTGCACCACTTTTGTATATTTGGAATGTTGGATGCTACTTTCACGACAACTTTTTTGAATATCCTACTAGGAGTGCTTTTCATAATTATGAAATTAGACAAAGACGTAATTTGGACCACAATAGTCCAAATGTAAAAGCTGTTGATTTAAATATTGGGTTTTTTTTTGCTCGAGAATACAGAATGATGAATTTATCTTCAACTAGTGTTGAATGTTCTATGGTAATGAAGCACCACATCCGTCGACAACTTCTCGTTGGTACTGCAAATCCAAACGTTGACGATCCGATGACAGCACCACCAAACACAGCAGTCACTCAAAAGAAACATCGCTGCTGTGCGCCAACTGATCAAGAAAGGTTGATATGTGACATCGCGAGATTGAGACGTCCTTGGCAATCCAAGAAATTCTGCATGACGCATTGGCTTTGAGAAAGTTAGTTTCCTGTTGGATCCCAAGATCAAACAGCGGCTGCCGTTAATTGGTGTCGAGAAATTTTGAGCTGATTCAACAACAGAAGCTCAAAAAATGTTCATAGTATCATGTAACGATTCATGGATTTATTCCTATGAACCCCCAACCAAACGTCAATTCGTTGTGTGGGTGTTTCAAGATGAGAAGAAGTCAACAAAAGTTTTAACTTTGCCTCAATTTCGGGTCCTACGTTCCTATAATTCCTTTAGAAAATCGAAGAACAGTTGGTTTTAAAGAATGAAGAAGTGCATCAATCTTTATAGAGAATACTTTGGAAAACATTAAAGCACTTTAAATTGATCTACTGTTTACTGTTTTGGCTATATGCGAAACTAAGAAGACAACCCTAGTAACAACTCAAAACTGAAAGTTACACCATGTCTTTGTCTCAAAGACTTATTGAAATCTGAAAATGCTTATGATAAAATGAACCAGATCTGTTGAGTTAAAATAGGTATAGCCTTACATTGTAAATTGTACAATTCAAACTGTAGCTAACATATTCCATATTCATGTCCATTTGCCACATAAGGAAACATAAGCAATCTATAAAATTGTAACACTTAGAAACTGGCATTACTCCAATCAACAAAAACATGTTGTTTCTGAAACAGATTTAGTAAACATAAAAAAAAAATTGGAATATATCCAAAATATCTTGAAATATAATCCATGTAATTAAAAAATAAGTAATAACATTTATTAAAGAAGAAAGACATTGTTTGAAACAAAATTGATTATTTTTGATAAATTGTAAGAACATGTTTTTGTAAAGCTTTTCAAAGCAGAATATGTAAAGTTTACGTAGGAGAAATTATCGAAGCCCATATATCAACCGTGAATTCTCTCTCATTAAAGAAAATTACAGAAGATAAAAACATCTACAAGATCTACATCGCCGCTAATAACAAGTACACCCTTTTCTCTCGGCGAGTGAACCCATAATCTAAATAATAATATACTATATCCATCACCGCGTCTCGAAAACACACGAATCATCTAAAATAATTTACTTTCTATATAGAACATAATACGCGGGTTCTTCTTCTGATAAGCCGAATACAATAGCTATTAGACGCCATCTTGAATAAGTTAAATCGATATTAATATTCTCAAAGTATACGTTTCGGACGGCGACGACGTGAAACAACGAATTGAGCGGATATTATAATTATTTCGTATTATTAATAAAGAAGTTTCTTCGTCTTTCTCCCTTTTCGTTGTTTTGTAAATTTCCTACGTCGTATATACGAAAATCTGAAACAAAAGAGCAACATAACAACATGGCGAAGGAATAAAAGCACACACAATAGAGGTAAAGTAAGCAACTTTGTTTTAATGGCTGTTTGCTGTACTAAAGGAGCCCTCTTGTGTTGTGCATGGTGGATCGATTAAATAAGGAGGTGAATATTGTAAAAATAATTGGTCCCTTGTTCAATTCATCGGGGAGTATTACGGCGACAACAAAGAGGAAAGCATTTTTCGATTTTCCAATAGCTGTATAATTATTAATAACTGATTCATATCCTAAACCTATTCGATGTAATTGCATGTATGACCTCGTGCACCTGATGCTTTAATACATAAACAGACAAAAAAGAATCTCATCTATTAATCTTTTTTTTTATTATTATTTATTTTGCTTCCCACAAAATAATTTTCTTCGTTTATATATTATTTGTTACACTGCAAGGGCTAATAATAGGACCATTTTCATTAGTTTTCTATCTAGCACATCGCTCTGAGCTTTGGACAATTGAAGGGGTACGTGGATGAAGGAGTAATGTTTCAAGAAACTGTTTCTAAATAAATTCAATTCACGCAGAGAAATGATTTCTTGCATTAAGAAATTAGATTTCCTTGCAAAAATCAGTCTCTATTCAAGAAAATATTTTTATTTTAAGATTATAAAAATGTTGAATATAAGAAAATTATTTTCTTGAAATTTTATTTGTATTAAATAAATTCTTCGGGTTAGAAAATCAAAAAAATCCAAGATAGAAAAGAAAAATGTGTTTTCCAAGTAAATCACTTAATCTTAAGTCAAGAAAATATGCATATTGCAATACCCGATATCTTCTGAAAATGTTACATCATTGTATAGATAAGTATGGCATCTGTAGTCCGATTTCTGTCACTAGTTTCTGGGACGGCATGACTATATCTCTTGGATGTAGGTGGCGCCAGGGTATATGTCACTGCTGCTTCTGAAGATTAGTGGCATAATCTGAGAGATGAACAACAATGTGGGCAAGAGCAAAAAAGCGTTAATGCTTTTCTCTTCTCCCATTGTTTTTGCCGGGAGTGATACCATCAATACCATGAGCTATTTATTAGCATTATCTTGGTTATTATTTCTAGGAATTTTTTTCATGTGTACTTCTACATTAAAATTTTCTTTTGAACATTATTCTACCTTAGCCTTCTTAAAATCACTAGCAATGAGAATAATTTGCTACATTATGTACGGATATCTCGTACTGTTTTAAATAAGGTAAGTGTAATGAATAATGTGGATATAAATACTAATAATATGCATTTCAAGAATTTTAAGTAAATAAATGCTTTATTTTAAGAAAATAAAACCATTGGTTTATGAACCATACCTAAACGTTTTCTTCAATTAAGAAAACTATTTGCTATCCTTAAGGTTTTGTCTTATAACGGCCAGTTACTTATACTAAAAATCGCTTCCTTCAAATTTTCTGCAAGATTTTCTTGAATCAAGTTAACAAATGTCTTAAACAAAGAAATACAATTATTTCATTACAAGTATATACTTTTCTTAAGCGGAAAAATAAACGCAAAGAAAATATTTCTTTTGATTTAAAGCAGTAATTCTATTGTGGATAATTAAAACGGTAATTGCCTTGAATTGAGGCGCACAGTCTTGATACAAATAAAGGTTTCTGCGCATGTAGGATTAGTTGGTATCTTTTATTGAATGAATAATTAGTAAGAAGGGGTTGTTGAATAATATATGGTCAAACATTTGAGTTTTCATGAAATTTTAACTAATTGCAACAAAAAATAGTTTTTTTTTTTTTAATATGAACACCTTTATTCACTTGCAAGTGAATGTTCCATCTACGGATTGTTGAGAAAATCAATGTAATATTTACTTAGTCCTTTGGTCTTAAAATATTACACAACCACAACCAGATGTACCACTTCCCTTCTTGCAAAATTAAAAAAAGAGTCTCTCTCAGGTGATGGACAAACAACTGAATGAGTAAACAAAGGAATGGTTTAAATCTAAAACTAAGTCATTCAAAATGTTATCCTCTTCACCGTGTGTTAAAAATGGTTACAGCATAATTTGCGAAAGGCAGTAATCAGAATCAGTGAGCATAAGAACAGATTATGTCTAGAACTTGAACTGTTCTTTCAATGCCAGACATTTGCTAGTTGTTATTTTGTATATAACCTTACATTCTGCAAACCTTGAACATATTTAACTCTATATTGTGTTGTAATAGAGTTATAACAACAAAAGTAATCAAAAATTAAAAACTGTTCTGTTTCCGTTTGTATTTTAAATTCCGGGAAATGTTACAATTTCGGTGAAGCCAGAAACTACCCCAACAACTTGTGTATAGTGAAATAACTTTATAACTTCTTGCTAATAACAAATAAGGAGATTTTCTTTTATTCTGTAAATTTTGAATTCAAAACTAGTCCTTCGTCAACCGTTCAGCAATAGCTCCTACCCATAAAGATTATACGTGTTCAAAATTCGTGCCAAAATAGAGGACGAAAGCAAACTATTTTTTGCCTTTGAGGTGAGAATCTGTACCTAATAGTCTTCTACTCTCCGATTAACTAACTAATATATACTTCCAATTGTTCTCACTTTTAAGGAAACATTGCAAAGTATTATCTTCTGATTTCTATGAAACCTGGTAATAGTTGAAATTTTAAACATTAGAAAGTACGTGCTGTAAGATTTGTTGTTTGTTGGATATAGACATTTGAATTTGTGGAAACAGAAAGTAGCTTATCGAGATCATTTTAGTATAATTTTTACATTTTTGTATTCCCCCCTTTTAGAACTAGGAGTTGAAGATTGGATTATATTAGTGTGGTAAGAGAAACAATTTGTTGTATTGGATACATCTTTACAAAAGCAGTAACGTAACATGCTAAAAACGAAATACTTATCGCCAAGTTTTACCTAAATCACATTGTAAAGTTCTCTTCCCAAAAGATTATAATTTTAACCTCTTTTTAAAGATTTAATATTATTGGGGGCGCATTGTAGTTGGGCCAAACTCATTACTACATGTTAATCTTATATTGGAGTTAGGCCAGGAACAGTCAAATTAGGGATTAAGGGATTTATGGTGCTAAGGTACTAATAAGCAGGGTTTGGGGGAGGTATTGAAGCAGGTATCTCGTCCAATGATAGGGTAGTATATTCGCTTACAAGAAACAACAAGAACAATGATTAGAGGATTTGAAATGAAAAGAAGGGACCGAGTTTCTATTACAGATTATAAATTCTGGAATTTCAGTAAAATTACACAATTTTTAAGAAATTCGTATCGTTCGCTACCTCGTTAAGATAAAAGTGACAAGTGTTGAGTGAAAAGGGCAAGCATTTACTGATTGTAAATAATTCCCAAGTTTTGTGTTGCGAATCATTTTAAAAACCGAAATTTGCGGTGGAGTTGTGTGTCAAAAAAGTCAGTGTCCTGCAAAACTATACGTCCTAAGTGAAGACTTCACTGCAATATTAGATTCTGAATTGGATCACAACCACCCAGAGGAGGAAAATCTTGATAGACAAACAATTAGCAACAACTTGAACAGACGGGCGTTGAATGATTTTTACGAAAAGCCTACAAAAATCATTCGTCAGGAACCTCGAAACAATTCTACAGCTTGTGATATTTTGGATACGCATAACATCGATCGTATTAGACGAAACAAGTCTCGAAAATCCAAAACACCAAAGCTTCTAAAAATACTGGATGAAGTTTTTGCAGCTGGGCAGGATGTGACCATAAAACAAATAAGGAAGAACAATTTTTGCTGATTAATGATTCATCGAAGAATATCATCGTTTTTACTTGTTGTACAAATCTTTATTTTCTGTGTTCTAGTGATAATGTGTATATGAACGGTATATTCGACTTTAGTCTCAATTTTTTTTATGCCTTTATTTTCAATTCACTGTTACAAGAATGGACACTATGTGTCACTTGTGTTTTGTATGTTACCGAACAAAAGCATAGGAACATATAAAATGTTATTCAATATATTAACTACAGAAGGACTTACATTTTCGTACAAAAAATGTTATTATAGATTTTGAAATGGCGATTCAGAATGCAGTCGTCGAAGCTTGGAATGATAGTAATACATATAATTGGCTGTAGGTTTCATTTATCTCAGTCGTGTTTCAGAGAAATACATAATTTAGGACTGAGTGATGAGTATAAAAGTAATAGTAAAATAGGAAAATGTTTAAAATATTGTTTTAGACTTCAGTGTTGTAACTCAAGCGAAGTCGGTGACTACTTTTAATTTAGTTTGTAATTATCCAAATTACCGAAAACTGGGTGAATTTTGTGATTACTTGGCAATTATATAAGCAAAAACTCACGGTTTCCTCATGTCCGAGCTTCTCCATCAGCTCGTATATCTAGGACAACAAACGCATACGAATCATTTCACTCATTTTAATAACAATTTTTATTCTCACCTCACCCTAATATTTTTCAAGTGGTTGACATTCTCATCAACTTCCAAGCAGAAATTTATGTAAAAATAACACAGCCAATAAATTTGCAGGGATTTTAAGGAACAGTGTAAGACAGAAGCAAAATTATATTCAAAAACAAACAAATTAAAAGAAAGTGTGTCTTACAAATACGCACCAGTTTTGTCCTGAAATATACTTACATATGTATATAATGTAATGTGCATTTCTTAATTTCTGTTAATATGTAAATATGTGATTTTATTAAAAAATTATATTTTAATTTATTTCTAATTATACAAATATCATAGTCTTCAAATGAGTATAGCCAATACCACTCGTGCGTTACTACCGAAAACACAAGACCAACCGGCTTTGACGTCAGCAGACTGTGACGAATTTTGCAGTAGGTAGTCGGTAAGTCATATTTATAGATTGGACATTCACACGTTCAGATCGTTTCTTGCGTTTTGAATTGGTTTATCAAAATTATATTATTTAAAAAAATACTGTGTAGCGATATTTCCGTACTTTGCTGATGAGACCTGTAATGTTTTTTTAGTGTTGTATAAGCGATAAAACCTTTTCTGTAACGTAAGAGCGTGACTGTGTACTGTGGCGTCGGCTGTTTTGTTTCCAGGTGTTCGCCGACCCTTTATAGGTGTTCTGTGCCATCGGCTGTCTAAAAGTGTTTTGTGTATTACGTGTTTATAAGAATGCCATATAGCTGTTGCGTACTTGAGCGCCGCGGTAATTATAAGAATGGACCCAAAGTTCACACATTCGGTTTTCCCTCTGATCCTCAGATGTGCAAAAAATGGATTTGAGCACTGCATAGAGAAAATTTTACTCCAACAATGTATACGATGGTTTGGTTCGTAGGCTTCCGCGGTCGTCAATAATACTATTCTCTTGGTTTCCGGGTTGGAACCGCGTCGTTGTCGTAGCTTTAGCTGATGTTTCGTCCACACTCATATGTGACATCTTCAGAGCTGTAACAGTCTTTGCCGTAGTTTACTAAGTTCTTTCGTCTTCTTCTCGATATCTTCCCCGTAGAGGTTCTAGAGTTTGGTTCATAGGCTTCCACGATCGTCAATAATACTATTCTCTTGGTTAAAGTTACTACAAGCGGCTAAAGCTACGACAACGACGTGGTTCCAACCCGGAAACCAAAAGAATAATGTATACTAGGGTTTGTGAGTTAGACTTTATAAAAGATTTTATTTATTTTTCAACAGCTACAGATTCAAGGAACGGTGAAACTATAACTGTAAGTTTAAAAAATCCTAGGCTTAAAAAAGATGCTATTCCAACTCAATTCCCAACTGTCCGTTGTATTTGGCAAAAAACGTGAAGATTTTATTCAAATAGTTTTATATTCTTACGTTATATTTAACAAAATTATAATAACTTGTTCTAGAAATACCGTACTTAAAAATTATTGTGGGAAAAGTAATGATAGATTAGGCAAAACACCTCATAATAGGAAATTAAAGACTCTGATTAAATAGCGTGTCTGTAAATTTTCTCGTGAAATTGAACAAAATTTCCAATAAAATTGCCATTACTGCATCATTTCAACCTTAGTTAATAATAATAATTAGTCGATTAAATATACACCACAAATACATCTTTCGCGAAAACGGTGCTCGGCTACGTGTTTGGTTTTTGCTTTGAAACTTTATTTCTCCTTATTTAAAGTCGAATAGGATGTAAAGATGGGCTGGCATCCTCATTAAACCGGAAGCCCTTCAAAACTTGCAAAACGCAAAAAAACGATTCCTTTACCGCTTAGGCTAATATGCATGGCGATACCGATTACCTAAAGAGCGCGACGTCATCGAAGAGCGCTGAGGCCTTGTCCTCTCGGTGGTAACGACCCGTGGGGGTGTTAAAGCTGTACCTTGGCATGAGATTAAGTGTTCCGCATTCGAACAGTAGATTTCGCAGGTAAGCTGGCCCAACTGCACTAGACCGACTATTGGTATTATCTAAAATACTTAGAGTGCAGCATGTTATGGCGGTGGACACAATGGAACCATTGTATTGATTGACCTTTTGCAACAAAGAATTGCTGGTTTAATTGAAAACATTTTGGAACACGTTTTCTAATGTTTAATTTGATATTTGTGCTAAAATACTTCCCTTTTAACAACTAAAAGCTTTCTACACACATGCATATATAAGATTATTATAGAAGCAGTTGGAAACAATATACCCTCGTCCACGTCATCTCCGGAAGCATCACAGAATATGCCTGAAAAGTTATTTTTATCTACTTTATATAACACAAGCAAAAGCATACATCACATGGCATACGAAACAAGTTTCTTGTATTATGTAAATTCTACCTTTTATACCCTGCCTTTATATCACTTTTATTGCTGTTTATTTCATAGCCATCCTTCCATATATGCATATATGGACGGAGATCCATTTTTGAATGAATGTCGTAGTATAATATTTCCTACACGTGTGTAATATCTTTGATGCCCTCTTTCGAGCCGTTTCAATATTTTGTTATGTCTGAGCGCGTAAAAGCACTTTAAAAACGTTTTATATTCACGAATTGTTGCGTATTCTATTAGGCATAGTAGGTTAAGATGAGGAATATCATCGCTAATAATATTCGCATATGTTTTCTTGATAATTTTATAGAATAAGTCTAAAATAAGTTACATTGTCACAGAAAAAAATATAAGAAAAAGTTGGTATAATAGATTCAGCACGGCCCCGGATAAACATCCGTTTACAACACGTGCCAGTGAATAAATTAGTACTCTCATTTTGTTTTGCAAACATTTTATGTAAATAATGGATATTGAGAAGAATAAAATGAAGAGCAAACAAATTTCACATCAATATTTAGAACTATGTCTTCGCTTATACATTTTTGACGGTAAACACATGGAGAAAAAAGGTTCTTGAATCAAACAAATATCTTTGAAATTAATTATTTAATTCACAAAGGTTTATTTGAGTGAAAGCAAATTTTTGAAGAGCAACAGATTGAATTTGTTTAAATGTACAAACGCTTTTATTTTACATAATTTTGTCAAACAAATATATGTTAGAATCCTGCGCTTCACGCGTCATCGGCAATTTCCGTTGCATGAACGCAGAGCAATAGCAATCGTAGTCCTAGTTTAGGTTATGTGAGACAGGTCCATGCCGTATAGATACGCGAAGTGTGGGTTACACACAGGCAGCCAATGTAAAGGGCGATATCGGTTACAGGTAATCAACAAGGAAAACAAGCCGTTAGGTGGTACGAACTGAGTTAGCAGAAATGAAAACAGTCTGAAAGGTATAAATTATTGACTGGTTAGTCTTATGATAAAAAAATGCTTGTAAGGAGTTTTACTACCTTTCAGTGTATATTATTTTAGATTATTCCATTTCTTCGCCAGTTGATCATTATCATTAGAAATAAGCGAACTCAAGTTTAGAGAGTAGAGTTATGTCCTGAATAATATCTGACACGTAGAAGAACTTCACCTTTGAACTGTATCTGCATTTTAAAATAAACAAACTAACCGATGTTATATAGACACCCTAGCCCTAAGTTTTAGTCATTATTATTAGCACATGTCATGTAGTATAGTGTGAAATTTCTTTTTCAAATTAAATTCTAAAGTGAATCACCAGTTACTGGTTTTTATAAAAGAATATAAGGTGACCCCGTATAAATTTCCCTTTTTTAAATGTACTGGGTTTAAATACCAGTGCAGTTACTGGAGTGGAACCGTTACCACCGAAAATAGAAAGGCCTGAGCGCACATTTACATATATCAGTAACCAAAATGGCTACGTTCGGCGATGTAATTTAAAATATATTGTATTAAAACAGAGCGTCTATTATACACATTTACAATATAAAACTATTTGAACAATAACATCTTCACGTTTTTTGTCAAATACAATGGACAGTTAGGGAATTAAGTTGGAATAGCATATTTTTTAAGCCTAGTATATTTTACATTTACAGTTAGTTTCACTGGTCTTTGAATCTGTAGCTGTTAACAAATAAGTAATATCTTCTTTTATTTACAAATTGTAACTCACAAACAAAACATACAAAACAACCGACGCCACCTTAGGTTAGGTTACCTCGTTTCCATCGCTTCAGAAAAGGTTTTATCGCTTATACAACGCTAGAAAAACATTGCAGCTACGGAAATATCACTACACAGTGTTTTTTTTTTTTAATAAAACCAATATAATTTAGATAAACCAATTCAAAACGCAGAGACGGTCTCAGTGTGTAAACGCGTTTATATGGCCTATGTTAAAATACGTCGGATTTATTTTTGTGGAGGTACCTTAAAAGCCGCGTTTACGTTAATCCCCCTACCAACATCGAAGAGCTGAAACAACGAATTTGAGATGAGATCAACAGTATTTCAGCTGCTATGACCAAAATAAGCAGCATATGAACAATGTTCTTTTCAAAAAATAAATCCGTATGTGTATGTTTCCATATTTTTTTAATAAATCTATTCCAACTTTACACACGTTTTTGTTATAATTTTTTGAAAAGGGAAATTTACTCTAGGTCACCTTGTACCTACGCATATAATAATTATTCCCCAAATATAAACAATAAGGAGGGGAAGGGCGGTAGCAAAATATTTTCACACACAGGTGGCCAAATTGTTTGGAACGGCACTGATGTGAGATGGCGGTTCGTAAGCGGTACCATTGGATAACTAACGTTAACATTTCTGTATAAAAAAATAATAAAATAGTTGCCACAAATTGGTGAATATCAGAATTCCTGTTTGTATTGGAGATCGGCGAAAGTTACAAAAATCTCGCCGATATCGTTTTCAAGGCCAGTACGACCAATGTTAGCAGTTTAAATAAACTACGAATCAATTCACCACACATTTAACAATGCTTTGATCTTTCCGTTTTCATATTTTGTAACTAATTGTTAATATATTTCCCCTTTTTTTGATATAACATATATTTCAGCAAAGACAAATGATAAGACAGCTGTTCTATCTCCTACCCTTTTTGTCATAACACCAGGCACCCTTCTAGCACCTAACCATACAGTTATCCCTGTCACTTGTTCGCGATTCTCAGGATTCCTACGAGATTCGATGGGAATATATTTTTTTTTTATACAAACACAAAGGACAAATATACACTGTTAATCTTATTTCTGTCAAACACCAAGCACTTTCTAGTTACTACTCATACAGTTTTTCTTGTTCGCGATTTTGTAGACTATCTACAGATTATCGATATATTTGTAAAATCTTGCAACACAAGTGTAAAATATCAACTTTATTTATTAATTGTAAACGCACACAATTATATGTGGGAACCTGCACATTAACAGTTAACACTTTGCGGGTTCCTGGGAAATGTGACTAATCTCGAAGAAACTTGAGGGAAATCTGTAAGGTTTATGGTTCACCATTTTTGTTTGCGACCACATAGACCTTTAGGAGGGCCTTTACATCACCTTAACATAATAGAAGAAGTTAATGGTATTTTAAGGAGCTGAGGTTTATTTACAAGAATAAAAGCACCACGTCACTACAAAATGAAGATTAATTTTCGGCATTATAATTATTCTTTATGTACTTTTGTTAGTTTATTCACAATGTTAATAAAGTTTTTCAAAAGACTATATATTTTTAACAGATTGTTACCCTATGTGCTCATAAATAGATGCTTTCTTCCCTAAAAAGAAGAAAGCATATATCGTACTAGCAATTTCAGTGGAATAATAATACCAACAGAATAATATATTTGTCAAAGTGATAGCATACCTTAAATCACAGAAACATTTTATACATGTTTATCTGACCTTTTAATGGCGAACGTTTCCAAAATGGGTACATACAAAAAAAAATCGATTTTTTATTGAACTAATCATATTATTTGCACAAAATTAATAATTGCACAAAATTAATAATCATAAAAGGTTATATCTATGTATATTTTAAAAAATACAAATTTTATGCAAATAATATGATTAATTCAATAAAAATGGGATTTTCTAATATGTTCCCATTTTGGAAACGTTCGCCATTAAAAGGTCAAGCCAAATAAATGGTAAACAGAAGTATATTTATTTCAAATTGACGAAGTTCTTAAAAAAAAAGAACTGTATTGTTGAATCAAACATATTACGTGTATTAAATTAAACAGATATATTTTCGAATCAAACTTGAGGTTATTTGTTTCAAGAGATCATTTGTTTGGATCAAATAACGAAGTCAAAAAATTATTTCTTTAAATTAAAAAAATATATCTTTGCCGCCATTTAAAATGACGATTTGGTTGATTGAATGCATATTTGTTTGAGTCGAGAACCTTTTTTTCTCGGTGCAGATCCGTACTGCGGAATTTTTGTATTTAAAGAGTTAGTTTCTTTGTATACCTATTTCAGTTGTAGGTGTTCTTCCAGGTGCACCACGCATATTATAAAGGTATTCAACAGCAGTAGTACATAATTGATTTTATTATCTACAGGCATTAAATACACTTGATTACCAATTACTCCGCACCATATGATCTTGAAACAGCGAAAATCATAAAACCGATAATAAAATCTTTATTTGTATAGAAACGAATTGTTCGGCGCTATAATGGGTGTGTAAGTTGCGTAATTAATTAATTTTTCTTTGTAACTTCTGCACAAGGAAACATTAATAAGATAATGCTGTAATAACTGAGATTGTGTTGCGCAATATGAAGAGGATAAATTCTTTCCTCTGCTAATAATTAAGTATAATATTTAATAATCAAAGTAAAAAAATCTTTCTACGGATTGCTTCTTATTTATTAGAGAAACCGTATGGTTTCCTCTTTAATATTTTTAATTAGTAATTAAATAATTGCGAAATTAAAAGAATAATTGGATTAATTAACTATTACTTCTTTGACGGCCTGTGCCTTTAAACATTAATTAAGTTTCGAAATGATAATACGTAACTGGAATTCTTAAATTAATACTTTCTTTTTTTTTACAGGTAAACGCTCTTTCCAATATTGTGTAAGTATGATACTAAATTTAAGCAATTCTTTTTTGTAATTTATGAGCTAGTTATTTGTATATTAAGTAAACTATAGTAAATTGTTTTTGTTTTAATCAAATTTATTGTAAGAAATAGCAAAATTAAATTAAACAGAAACAATTTAGAACTCGGTAGTACCTAATGTTTAAGAAGGGCAAAACTAAAGATATTAGAATCCATATACGAGGGTGCTTTGAAATATTCGCAGAATGAAAGGGAAAATGAGAAATTTTTTTTTTTAAATACGTTTTATTTTAATTTCCTTTAAGTTGAATGCACTTCACCCAACGATATTCCAAAGCCATTATGCCCTCACGAAAGTGCGATTCTTCAAGTCCTCCAAAATAGCCGTCGACAGCTGCTTTTACCTTTTCTTCTGTGGAAAATCTTTTTCTCCCGAGGAAAATTTTTAGTCGTGGGAATAAATGGAAGTCAGAAGGAGCCAAATCAGGCGAATAAGGTGGATGTTGCAACAGATCGTACTTCAGTTCATTCAATTTTCCCATTGCTATCGCACTTGTATGGGGACATCCTGATGGAAAATGATCTTACGCAAGCCAGGTCTTTTTTCATTAATTTTTTTATTCACTTGGTCTAGAAGTTTAGCGTAATATTCACCATTTGTTGTTTGGCCCTTGGGAAGATAATCAATTAGTAATATTCCCTTAGCATCCCAAAAGACTGACGCCATAGCTTTTCCAGCTGATTTCATGGACGTTGCTTTCTTTTATGGTGGAGAACCTCTATGTCTCCATTGTTTTGATTGTTGCTTTGTCTCAGGGGTATAATAATGAATCCAAGTTGCGTCTGTTGTAACAAATCGTCGGATGAAATCGGTTTTATTTGAGTTAAAACGGTCTAGACTCTCTTGACAAATTCTCATTCTCTGAAGGTTTTGATCCATTGTCAATATGCGCGGCACCCATCTCGCCGAAAGCTTTTTCGTCCCTAATTCCACTGTTAGGATATGAAATATTCTTTCACCTGGGACCCGTATATCCTTAGCAGTTTCGGAGACCTTTAATCGACGATCCTGCATAACCATATCGTGGACTTTTTCGACGATTTCAGACGTTGTGGCAGTTTTTGGTTGTCCACTGCGCGGGTCATCTAGGCTCTCACGACCATGTTTAAATTCCGTCGCCCACTTATGCACAGTCGTAAATGATGGAGCAGAATCTCCTAAAATATCCTGCATATCTTTATGAATTTTTGTTGCCTTCCAACCTTTTTTCACAAAATATTTGATAACAGCGCG
The DNA here is from genome assembly GCA_029619315.2 of Dynastes maya. Classification (NCBI taxonomy): domain Eukaryota; kingdom Metazoa; phylum Arthropoda; class Insecta; order Coleoptera; family Scarabaeidae; genus Dynastes; species Dynastes maya. Next base: position 12,780,184 of record JAROYE020000011.1, read on the forward strand.
CGTTTCAGTTTTATCCATTTTGCAAAACTCACACAACTAGCTTCATTCGCAACGGCACAAAATTGATACTACTTGACAGAACAATATCATATTTGACATTTGTGCACAAAACAATTGGCGCCATCCATTGCGTATGTTTTAATCGAACTGATGCTGCCATCTGGGCTTCATTTCGCGAACATTTCACAGCACCCTCGTACTTTAAGATATTTGACTACAATAGGCATATTTATATTGGAACCAGGGGTGTTATTTTGTAAGGATTGAGAGTGTTGCTTTTTACAGTGTCGAATCGAAACGTCTCATTTTTAATAGTACTTTTCTGATTCTATTATTTTACGACAGTGCATATGTTAAAGGTGTCGCGTCACTTGTGCTGCAATTGTTTTCGACACGTTCCAAGGTGTTGCGTTAGAAAAGTGATTTTGCTGTTTCGTGTCCAATCGTATTTGCATCATTTGTGTATACAATACTCAATGCCATCAACACCCGACTGCGCCCGACAAAATAACATAAACACCATAATACCACACTATTCTATAAAATGTGAGGTTGATGTCACAGATGTTGTTTTAAAGCGACAGTGCATAAGTGACACGACAGCGCATGCGAGACAGTCCAAGATACCTCAATTCTTACAGAATAACCCCCCAGACTTCTGATTTAATAGGAAATATTATATATAATAATTATATATATTCAATAGCAACAAAAGCACTTAGTTAAAACCGTTATTTTAAAATTAATTTGGATATTTTGTTTAGTAAGTGAGGAAATAAATTTCATTAGTTGTCTTACCCCCGGTTTACAACACGTTAATCTCTGATTAACTTAATTTTGTAACGTCAGAAATCACGATGAAACAATTTTAATCACCGATTAAATTAATTAATTAACGTAAAAAAGCTGTTATTTGCATAAATCTAAGAAGAATTTACTTAAAATCATTTAAATATAGGCGGTAATATACGCCAATATATGGTTGTGTTGTCAGTCGCCGTAAATGTAATTTTAATTCTAAGTAGTTAATCTCGAATTAAACCGGCTCTAAATATATATGCAAAGAGAAATTAATTGATTTAATTACCGGTTAAATTTTGATTAGGTACCAAAACCATTAATTTTTTATTCCTTGGTGTTCTTCCAATCTATGGTTTGGGTTATATTAAACGATCACCAGAATCTAGAAGAATTAAGGTAGATAATATCCACGAATTCATTATTCATTAGTAAACTTTGGCAAATGTCACTTAAGTATTTGTTCATAGACCTTTACGGTGTCTGGAAGTGAACTATTGATCTTCAGCTTTTCCTGATTTGAATAAATTCAAGGATGATATGATAAATACCTGTGCTAAGGACGACAACGCAATTGTTTTTCATTCAGTGAATTTATTTCTCGACATAATCTCCTTGTAGCTCTACACACTTAGTTCAGTGATTTTCCAGCTTTTTTAAGCCATCCAAGTAATAGGATCTGTTGAACTCCGCAAAAGAGGCCTCTGTTTTGGCAATGACGTCTTCATTTGAGCCAAGCTATCTTTCCAAGTGCAGGTCACAAGGAGCCAAATCTGGCGAATATGGTGGATATGGCACCAATTCGTACCGTAACTGGACTTGTTTTGCTGTCGCAATTGCCCATAAGTGAACCGAGACGTTATCATGTTAGTAGAAAATACTTTTCTTCGCTAGAATGGGGCCTTTTTCTCATTAGTTCAGCATCGAAACGGTCCAATAAACCAGCATAGTACTGTCCCGTGATTGTCCTTCCCTTCTCCAAATAATCAATTAAGATTAAGGATCGTCTTCGCCTTCTTTGGTGCACGTTCATCGGGAAAACCCCATTTTGTCAATTGATCATTGGTTTATGGCGTGTAGTGATGTATCCATCTACAGTCACACAACATATATTATAAATAACTAAATATTTCGGTAGATATGGGTCGTGCCAAGCACTGTAGTACGGAACAGCGGAAGCTAATTAGAAAACTGAGACAAGAAGGGAAAACGTATCAAGTTATAGCAGATATTTTAGGTTGTTCACAAAACATGATTACAAATGCTCTGAAATGGGAAAATAGACAAGAAACACGTGGTAGAACTAGAAAAACAAGTATTCGAACAGACAAAGCAATCATAAGGTTAGTGAAGAAAAATCCTTTATAACTTCCACACTAGTAAAGGAAGGGCTGCAGCTTAATACTGATACATCAACAGTTAGAAGACGATTATTAGCAGCAAAATTGCCAGCAAGATCTCCGAGAAAATGTCCACCATTATCGCGGCGGAACGTTCTACGAAGATTGGAGTTCGCCCAAAGGCATATTCTCTGGTCGATCGAAAAATGGCACAACGTCTTATGGAGCGATAAGAGTAAGATTAATATTTTCGGGTCTGACGGTGGAAAGAGCTATGTTATAAAACGGAAATACAAAGAATTTTCGCCGGAATACACCATAAAAACGATCAAACACGGAGGGGGAAATATCATGGTATGTAGGGGTGTTTCTCCTGGTTCGGCATAGGTCCGATATTTCGTATTGAAAACATCATGACGCCAATAGAATATACAAAAATATTGACAGAAATGATGTTGCCTTATGCCGAGTGGAATATGCCGCTGCGCTAGACGTTTTAGCAGGATAATGATCCTAAACACACATCCAGAACAGCAAAAGCATGGTTCGAGAATCATAACGTTAATGTACTGCAATGGCCAGCTCAGTCTCAGACCTAAACCCCATAGAACATCTATGGGGTGATGTCAAACGTGCTATAAGCAATATTCCTTTTAAAATTAAAAGTGGAAGGCAACTGAAAATTCCATACCACTTGAGAGGTGTCGCCGATTAGTGGACTCTATGCCGCGTAGATGTGCTGAGGTGCTAAAAAATCGTGGACAGGCCACTAAATATTGACTTACAGTCCCTGGCCATATTACTTGAAACATGTCATAAATCAACCCTTTTACCTGGAAATTCTCATCCTATTATAGTGATATTCTTTTGCTTTGAATCCGATCGTTTATAGGGGGACAAGATTATTGCATCAATAAATAAAAATACCAGAGAAATGATATTTAGAAGAGTAAAATACGTATATATAAATATTTCAATTATCAACTTACATTTAGCGAGTTGATCATCGACTTTTAAATGTCATCGGAAAAATTTTTTAAATATTTTCGTCTAAATCGTTATGAAAGTAAAATTGTGTATCGTATGTCTTTTCAATATCGTTATTCGGTAATTGAACAAAATTATTATTTGGATTTGAAAAAATTCGAAAAGATTTAAACAAGTGAACAAAAAGCCGCTATACAAGTTCTTCTACAATCAAACAAACATTCACAACGAGAAATTGCAAAATTACAGAAAGTATCTCCTTCTTCTGTATCGCGTTTAGCTAGAAATTTAAACGAAGGAGCTAGCTAGCACATCGAAACAAAGACGGGCAAAGTGCGGTCGGAAAAGAAAAACATCGAAGACATCTGACCGTGAAATTGTTCACCAAGCTTTGAGCAATAGATTTGCTACAATTAAAATGATTAAAAAAAATTACAAGAGAGAGGAATAGAGATTTCGAGCAGAACTGGCGATTGCGCGAAAATCGCCTAATGACCTATAAAAAAGCCGCGTTTAACAGAAAAAATTAAATCTGCTCGTCTCAATTTTGCAAGAGAATATCGACATTTCACAGACGAGAATTGGAAAAAGGTGAATAACTTAAACATGATTTTTACTGAATTAATGTTTGCATTATTTAATAGGATTTTCTTTAGTGACGAGTGCTCGCTCTGTGTGTTAGTGCAGCGAGCACAATTTGTTCGTAGACGCCTTGGCGAACGTCTCACAGAGTCCACGGTTCTTCGAACTGTAAAACACCCTCCGCAGGTAATGTTTTGGGGAGTGAATAGTGGAGACGAACCCGGCCCTTTGTATTTTATAGAAGGTACAATGAGTCAAGAGCAGTACATAAATGTGTTAAAAAACACGTTATTACCGTACTACCGTATTTTAAGCCAGGACGTCGCATACCGACGTGGCAAAAAAGGTTAAGAAATTCTTTGAAGACAATCACATGCCTCTTTTACGTTGGCCCGGAAATTCACCGGACCTCAATCCCATCGAGAACGTATGGAATCGACTAAAAAGTAAGATATATGAAAGAGAAACCCCTACAAAGCAAATACTAATGAAGAATATAAAGGATGTATGGGAGAACGATGAAGATATAAAAGAGACAATCATATCTTGCATTGAAAGTATGCTCCGAAGAATTAAGGGTGTTATTGAAAATCATAGGTTATGGACTAAATATTAATTACTCATTTAATATTTACATATGTTACATATTTTTACAATATATTTTACAAATAAAAAATATAATACATGTATAATTCAATTAACATGTTTATTAAAACTTCTTTATATTTATTTCAGAATCACACCTATTATTTCACACACAAGTTATTTTTAATTTTTAATTTTTTTAATGTCCAACATTTTACTTTTAAGTCTAGTTTACTTTTTAATGTCTATAGTAATTATATCTATGTAAATTACATGCTGGTTTTCAAAATTATTTAACTACTGCTCTATGAACCTTAAATTTCTTTGATTTTTTTCGTTACACCTATTTTTTTTGCACGCCACTGTATAAACGTAAATATTAACTCATTAATTATTAAACTACATAAAAATAATCCCTATTTAATTACACTATTAAAGAAATAATTTAATTATATTATAACATAAAAAAAGACTCATTAGTTCATTTACTTGCTCCTGATTTTAATTATTAACTTTAGGTTTCTCCATTATTGTAATTTTTCTTTTATTTGATATCCGATGTGAGATCTGGATGATTTTTTCATTCCTACCTTTAATATGAATATATTCTTAATTTAAGACTAAATGATTTACTCTTGAATTTTCTTGATTGTCTAACCCTAAGAAAATATTTATTTAATACAAATAAAATGTTAAGAAAATTATTGTCATATATTATACGTTTTTATAGTCTTGAAATAAAAATATCTTCTTGAATAGAGATTTTCCAAGAAAATCAATTTTCTTGGTGCAGGAAACCATTTCTCTGCGTGTACGAATTACTATTCAAAGACAGAAAGTACATATTCCACAAAGATTTCTACATTCCAGAATTTACAAGTAAACTTGGTGACAGTTACACTTACACCTTATACGTACAACTCACTTTGAAACTGTGTCACACCTGCGATGCTCTGAAATTGCTGCTGCTAATATAACAGCAGTTACGCACGCCATTTTATTCAACACATTTCGCAAATTAGATTTCCGTAGCAATCGATATTTTTTATCCGGTTAATATGCGTATCTCACTAATACATATGTAACAGATTCATATATCATCTCGTTTCCAATATACGCAATTGCACGCATACACCGATGCATCTGTATAAATAAATGGAAAACAGATAGAGCCAGTTATTAAATATCCGAAATAATTATCTTTGATTATTGCAAATATTGCTGCAATAAAACTGGATTTCGAATTAAAATTACATCACGTTCGTGCAATTAATGTTATTCGTTCTAATTTGAAGTTGGAACACGAGCTCCCACATTACATGGATAATAACAATATACAACTAATTAATTATATAGTAGAGGGTACGATGTTCGAAAAATTACACTTGCACTCGATTAATTATGCATTCATAAAGTATAAAATAAAATGATTTTTCATTGATATATCGCTGGTAATTAGTTAGAATAATTTGGCAGTTTATTATTGTATTTATTTATTTAAATGGTTGCGAAATTTTAATTTTTAATATGGACTAGTTCATTATAGATAAATGACAAGGGATAAATCCTAATTACATATATAAATCTGTACGCCAAGGTCTTGTTTTCTTGATTGATCCAACATCGAGTGTACATCCAGCACATGTTTTGACTAGGATTATGAATTAAGAAGACTGAATCCTAGAATATTAGTTGAACAGAAAATGTAAAACATACTCGGTAGTGTACTATTAAAAATAACGCTAGTATAATTGCTATGATTAGTAACCTGGGCAAATATTGCGGTAACAGCCAGAGGCGTGGCGAGCGCATAAAAGTTTACACATAAAATAGAAGGTAAGAAATAAATTATAAAACGTGCTGAAACACTTACCGTTTTAAAAGTCTTCCGGGAGATCACAAACTGCATATCTGTTAAATATTTGAATCATTAGATATGTTTCCACAGCTGTTTCGGTCAAGTGAGTACGACTTGCGGAATAAATGTTTTTTAATGCCGAAAACGACCGTTCGACATCTAGCGATGTTATACTTACGTATTTAAAATAATCTTTGAAACAACTTAATGCATTTTCACACGCACCTTCACAAATTTGTCTTAATATAAGAAAATCGGAGTCTTTCTCTAAAACACTTTCAAATTTTCGTATTACACACCAATTTGTTTCGCCTTCCACAGCGCATAACTGTGCGTGAACACCATTTACAATTTGAACAGAATCCACTAGCGACATCGAAACATTTTGTAATTTTTCTATTCCCTCCGCTAATCCGAAGTAATTGTTGTGAACAGTTTGTAAATCTCTTTTAACCTGACTATCTTCAAATATTTCCTGGCTTTTTTTTTATTTGTACCTTAACGTAAAAATGTCATTATTTATAACATTTTTTGCTTGTCTCAAAACCACCAATTCTGAAACAAAAATCAGAATATCCTTCTTAGCAGCTGAGAAAATTACAAAAACACACTTGAGCTAAAGAAAAACATTTTATTTTATTCAGCGTTTATTCTTTATAAACATTGTGGATCATATCTTCAGTGATAAAATGTACCGCCTCCGTAATTTTTTGTTTTAAAATTTCGATATTGTTATCCAAATTAGTATTATAAACATGCTGATTAACATATCGCCATAAAAATAAATCCAATGGGCTTAAATCAAGGGAACGAGCCGGCCAATTGACGGGTCCGTAACGACCTATCCATCTGTTTCCAAAATGTTCTTGCAGATAATTTCTTACCAATACTGTTGAGTAAGCAGGGCATCCATCTTGTTGAAAAAATACACTTTCAAAGTTAGGTTCATCTCTTACTGCAGGCAATAAAAAAATTTCAAGCAACTCCAAATACGTATGTTGATTCACATTTTCATTAAAAAAAATACGGACCGATGATTTTTCCGTACATAACACCACACCACACATTAACCTTTTTGTAATACTGACCTCTAGTTGCAATTTTGAAATGAGGATTTTCTCTCAATCAAAATCTACAGTTTTGCATTGCAACTTTCCCATTGGTTGTAAATGTCGATTTATCCGAAAAAAGAATGTTTTTGCAGAAATTTCGATTTACAAACTGATTTTCTCCTACCCATAAGCAAAAGTCTAAACGCAAAGCATCATCACCATTTCTTAATTCATATACAAAAATCGGTTTGTAAGGTTTAATTTTGTTTTCCTTAAAAATTCTTTGTAAATGTGATTTGCTAATCAACTGATTTAACTGTGCAGATCTTTTTCGTAAAGATATTTTTGGATTTGTTTCTACAGAATCTAGAGCCAGTATTGTAGCAGCATCTTCTTCATCGTGTATCCTTTTTCTTTTCTTGATGTCATGTACGCTACCTGTTCTTTCAAATTTTTCTACCAAATTTCGTAAAGCATTAATGCACACGTGAACATTAGGAGACTTCTGTTGAAATTTTTGAATTGCAAAGTTATAAGAAGCTTCACCAGTTCCATAACAATGAACGAGGTAAACTCTTTGTTCTAAAGTTAGCATTACTATTAAGTAAGTCTCAGTAAAAATTTACAAATACATAATGATATTGACAAATAACACGTAACTTGATTTACTTATTAGGTTATCATGGAAGATGACAGGATAATCTGATTTAATTAAAAACATGAAACTTAGAAACTTTTTTACTTAAATTTTAGTGTTTTTTTGAATTTCCACAGCTGCTAAAAAGAATATTCTAATTTTTGTTTCAGAATTGGTGGTTTTGAGACAAGCAAAAATTTTTATAAAGAATGACATTTTTGCGTTAAGTTACAAATAAAATTTTTTCCCCTCTTGTTCAGTCTATCCGGGGACACACTGTATAACAAGTAAAATTAAATTTACAAAAAACTCCTTTAAGAATTTTATAAATTTTATTTCGGGTTATTTTACGCATTAACATTGAATATTCCCATCCATCTGACTTGCAGAAAACACTATACTGTGACATAACTACACGAGCTCTAAATACCATATATAGATAGGAAAATTATAAACATGTCATGCGACTAATAGCCGCACGGATAAGAGGCCTTAATATTCTCCATGCATGATACCAGGAACTTGACCTAACGGTTTCAACTCGGCCTCCTCATACCGAAGCGCGATACGGACAGCGAAAAAATAAAGAAGAGTAGGCATTCGTAAACAATCAGCGCCATCTGTCCGGCAACCCTAAAGATTCTCCGTCTTCGGTGAAATCTAAATTTAAAACGGGGTCAATGGAATAATTATTCGAATAAGTTTCTCTTCTGTTGTGTTTGCTGTCCAATCATAACCTTTTTTATAAAGTAAAAACGTGGAAGTGTAATATAGAGTGTATTTAATTACTAAGTTTCCAAATTTAGAAATAAATTTATTGTTGCTGAAAGTTTTGATTAGTTTTATAGATGCGGTAATTGGTGTTCTTGAATCAGTATATGCTGTAATGTTATAAACGAGGAAGTTATTTATCAAAACTAATTCATCAATTGTACGGTCTGTAGATCCGGGAGTGTCCCCTAGACACTCTATCGGTAATTTAAATTAAAAATAAACACCGACTATTTACGTTCTAAAAGAATTAAATTTGAAAGAAGAAAACTAACCTCAAGTTGAGACATTTTAATATAAATGCTGTTTATATTTTACATACACGAACCGGCATATTTTGAAATTGCAAAACTTGACTCGTACTTGACTCGTAGTTAACGTTGAGTTTAATCGCCAAACACTTGTAAAGGAACACAGACAAATACGTGTAGATACACCAGCTATTTGACTTATACTGACAAAATTTATAAGCGTCCCTTGACTCCTTTGTTTGCGATAGCGATTATTTTATCATGGCCAATTAAGATATACCTTTCGAATTCCAAACTGACATTAAATTTCAATTAACTTTCCCTATTCTAAAAATAGATTAAATTTTTAGGATAAACTGTCGTAAACTGTCCATTTTAAAACGCAATTCGGTTATCTTAGATATATGACAGTACAAGCAACCTTTGAATACTAAATCTTACCAACGGATATGACCACTTCTTGACCAGAAATATTTAATTTACGATGTTAGGACAGAAATAAGACTGAATTTGTACTGTAAATTGTTGTAGAAAAATATTTCAATAAAATGGAAAATTTAGGATAGGAAGAAAATGCACAGACGACAAGTTATTTAGCCGTTCCCCCAATATCATCGTTGAATAATCTAACACCCCCGCCACCTAGATAGTAGGCAATAAAAGGACTGGAGATACCGAAAAAGAACACAGAGGGAGCTTGGTGTTGAACGGACAGATATAGGTGCTTGGCTGAACGCACTATACATGGCGCTAATGACTGCTTGCGATGTTGTGCAATCAGGGGTGATGCAAAAGTAGTTGGACATCTTTTAACATCCTTTATACTTTAATCAAAAACTATTAGAAAATATGCGATGGTTTAATCTTAAAACTAGAACTTTTGTTTACAACTATCATTAGGTTAAAATGGCAAAAGGTCCACTTTCTTCAATTTTTCTCAGTTTAGATGGAGCCTTTTGAATCATGGCTTGGATGTAATCTCGACTAATTTGCTTGAGCTTATTGCTAATTCTACGTGCTAACTGATTCTCGTTTTCCCCCAACCCTCATAAACGAGTCGACTAAGTTCTGCCCAAAAATCTTCGATAGGACGTGCCTTTGGAATATTCGGAGGATTCATTTCTTTAGGGATGAAAGCGATGTTATTTTCTGCTAACCATGTGGTAACAGTTTTTGCATAATGCAAACTCGCTAAGTCTGGCCAAAAGAGAATATCGTCTCCTTGGTGAAATCTTTCAATAAATCGCTTCAATTTTGGTAGACATTTTGTCCTATACACTTCAGCATTTATTGTTGAATCACACACACTTCTTATGAGAGGACTTGAAACACCGGGTTTTGAAATAGCAATCTAAACTAAAATTTTTGGCTCAAATTTTGCTTTACCTGCGAATTTCACTTCGTCAGGAGCAGAGTTTTTATTTTTTGTTTAAAATCCAGCATTTCCAGCGATGTTAATGTTACCAAGGGTAAAATATTTCTCATCATCCAAGATCAACACTTTTTGTGCAACTTTTAGATTGGTCCTCATCTTCCTACATCGAACCGGAATAATTTCCATTTGTTTTTCCGTATATTTTGGTGCTTTTTGTCTTTTATAATATTTTAAACCTTTTTTCAAATTTCTTGATATACAAGACTGAGACACTTTAAACTTTGCCGCCATTTGTCGTTGCGATATTCCAATCTTGTTTTCCATCAATTCCATCATTTTTGTAATTTTACCCTTACTTAGCTTTTCCGCTCTGCCTTTTTTTTTAAGTGAGTAGTAGGTTTGCCATCGTAAAAACATTTTATGATGCTATATGTGATGCTCCGGCTAAAATTTTATTTTGTAAAGTGTCTCACCACTCCGCCGGAGTCCACTTTCCAAGGGCAAAGTAAATACGTTCTCGCAAATTTTCAATAGCAGCAGTTTTCATTCTTACAACTAACAAATAAACGATTTTCTGTTTAAGAGAAACGTTCGTACAAGACATTGACGTTTGACTCATTTGTTAAAAAAAATTGTACAAATTTTTCAAATGTCCAGCTACTTTTGCATCAGGCCATACTTAGTAATATGTTTTAAGCACTATTAGCAAGAGATCTCTTACGCGATAAATGCATATTAATATGTAATTATGTTCGCGATTCTTCGTATTGATACTGTATTGTTAATTATTATTTTGTAATCATTTTCTTTAATTCTCCAAGTGATAATCACAATTTTTATACTTTTTATTGCAGAAGAATTTCTCAAGAATTATCAAATTATGTTATCACTAAAAATTTCCGGGTTATTTAACTTACTAGTGGACTGGGTCAGCTATTTCTGATTCGTGAAATGTAGTACACAGCAGTAACGTATTTTTGTATTATGTTCCGAACATTCCACAAGAGATTTATATCTGAAACATCTTACTTGATTCTTGGATAATAGAAACACGTGTAATAATGTGTAAATCAAAAAATTGAAATAATTTTAGTTGATGTGCCAAGTTGAAAATTATATTCTACAAACTGTTGAAAATACTAAGTTATTTATAAAATAAAGATAGTAAAATTAGATGCTTTATTATTAGATGATACAAATCCAAAGCATTTAAATGCACTTCTTCAATTAGGTACATTGTAGTTTTAATCTATTAAACGTTTCGCTGTTCTAGAATAAACGAAAAATAAACCAGTAGCAAACAGGAATGTTTCACTCGTAACTTGAATTAACAACATTTCATCTTATATGAGATAAAAGTAGTGTACAGTCCTAAAAGTCGATATTTAAGAATTTTAAACGCAGTTTGCTTAAGAATTGGTGACTTTCTTCGAAATTATTGCATTTGAAGATTGTTAGAAAAAAAACAGTTTCTCGAATGTTTTTACTGTAATTAATAAGTAGAGCGTGGTAATCGTCTCTGCGATACATAGGCGTTTCACCGGAGTACCGGGCTGTGTGCAAAAATTTTCGCTTTGTCAACGTCCGCTTGTTTATTTTTCGTTCAGTTTAGGAAACGAGAACATGCATTGTATTTTGTGTTATAAATATATAATTATTAATTTAAAATGAGTAATACGAACAAGGCTAAATAATGACCCTTTGCTGTCACAGTATATAAGTTTATCTTTATTTCTCTCTAGCAAAAGAAAGAAAAGTGTACTAGTGCAGCAATTGTGAGGATGATACTTAGTACGTTAGATAACTTTCCTTGCCACGTCAACTGTTGATGATTATGGGCGATGACACCGCAACAATGCGTTCAATAGCCCGTTCTCTTCTTGAACAATGTTCACCCGAAGTAGAAGTGTTTCTCAAATCTCCAAACCGTCTTCGATCATTTCACGCACAGTGCCCTGGTATTCGTGAACCATCACAGCCGATCCTTACACGTTGGGGAACATAGTTGCAGGCAGCTCTTTATTATGCTGAATATTTCAAACAAGTAAAAATTGTTATTCTACAATTCAATTCTGCCGAAGCTGCAGCTATTAAGTAGAGCCAGACAAAATTTCGAGATATTTCCGTTGAAACAGTTACAAACTATTCGTAACAGCTATAAAGAATTGCAAGACGCAATGGAACAATTATAAAATAGAACGTTATCGTTAGTGGAGTCATTGCAAATAGTGGATGAAGTACATACACTGCTACGCACTATACATGATGCAAAAGATAATCTCGTTTTAGAAAGGTTCGAAAGTGTGTTAAAGAAAGATTTCGATTTTATCACATTAAAACAAATTTGTGATGGTGCATCGACTAACCTATTAACTGAATTCAGTGAGCGTTTTAATCATGCATGTATTACATCAGTAGACACATTTTTTCACCACGGCGAACATCGTTCAACGAGACAGCTGTGGAAACATATCTAATGCTCTCAACTTTTTTACTACTCTTATCTAGTGGGTGATAATACTGATAATGGTGCTTCTACTTTTAATGTTAGGTAATTCCGATGCAGCCCGCCAACCTATTTGATAACGCTGCTTAGGAGGGTGAGTTTTTCACATAAAACAATATCTCGTTCTGTTAACATTGATGCAGGATTCTATGCTTACTATGCTAATGTATATTCCAGACTAAAATACGGCATAATCTCTTGGGGTAATTCTGTGGATTTTCATAGAATCTTCAAATTGCAGAAACGATGTCTCCGTAGTATACAAGGTGCGGAAAACTGGAAAACTCCAGTTATGGATTGGGTTTCTTTTCAGGCGGCAAATTTCCTTAACGTCGAAATTGAAAAAACTGTGAGCAGTGAAATGTTGAACAAAATGGAATTATATAGACAGTAGATAAAAGTATGTGATATGAAAAAAATTAATATTTTACAGTATTTTGCTTCTTATTAAAAACGGTCCTTATTTTAAAAATACCCCTCGTATTTTAGTTTTTGATAGACAATATGTCTGTTTTTTAGGCTTTTTGTTTTATGCATTTGACATATTCGACACATATATTGCATTGACGAATAAAAGCTATCTATTATATTCTCTTTTAGATTTAACTAGTGCTACAGATTAAAATAAGATTTATTTGACATTTAAAGATTTTCGAGAAAATAGGCTGTTACAGCATATGTTTATTTTTTAAGTTGCGTTCACGAGCAAATCGCACTACATTTCGTATGGATGTCCGGCTAGGTAATTTATTTATAAATCAAATGTAAATTTTTCTTGATCTCGTATGCCACTTTTTGCAGAAGAATGCTGTTTGCTTTCGATGTGACGTTGACAATGGCTTCTGGACCAACACATTAAAGGGATTTTACAAACTAGACATTGAATTTTAGCGCCATCAAAAATTAAGTCCGGCATGTCCACTATCAAGTTTTTAACTGTGTCTGCGATCGGTCGTTTTCGCGACGTACCTAACTGCGACATTTTTAAAGCAAACATAAGCATACAATTACGAAATAAATTACGACAGCCTACATATACACAGAACTACTCGCATACAGCATCGATTTAGTACTGACGCTGTGCACGCGTGAAATAAATAATCGCCGACTCCGCACCACATATCTACTACACTGACTGTTACCGCTGTTTGCCCAGACTAGTAATCAGAACACGATTCTCATAATTTCCACGGCCAACCTTAAGAATTCCTTCTAATCAATATACAAAACATCATTTCTCATTATGTTGTACTTTCCATTCAATAGAATTTAATAAAGGCGTCTTCACTTCCTGGCAACCAAGCTACCAGCACACTCGTCTTAATTTTTTCACCCTCAGCGTAGTGTCATCCTTGTTGCTCGCAACGAATACTTCCTTATCACCACGTCTATTCCGTCTCACCCTCGTCGTTGTTTAATTGAAAACCGTTCGGGGACATTTCGGCCTTATAAACGATTCACCCCACACGCGCACACACCCAACAATGCCTTTGCTTCGACTAGTTTAAAGCTCCTTATTATATTCTATGTAAATGTAATTGGTTTTTTTATCACTTAAAAACAAGATTAAATAAGCTTATTTTCTGGAGGAAATTTACATATATATTATCATTCTTCGGCCTCTTTTTCACATTCGGAACGAGTCCACGAAATAGAGGAGGTGAAGTAATTTGAAATTCTGTATACACGAAACGTTAGGAGAACTTACATTTTAAATGCAGAAATAAATTATCTTCCCTTTTGCTCTTTCTTTTTTCGCATTGTACGGAGAGCTCAGTTCTCATTTTATGCAACGTAAAAAGTTGAATGATTTAAATAAACAGAATCAATCAAGATTTTTCCTAGAAAATTTGAATTAAATTGAGTTTTTAAGCATAAATAAGTTGGCCTCTTGATTATAATGTGTGTGCTAAAATCATTCTAATCTTGAAACATCCACGGCTTCAAATAAATTAAATAATAACCGATATAATTAATACCTGTAAGGGTCCAGTTGAACGAACGTTTTTCACGCGACGCTTCGAACGCTGCGTTTTACCAACTCAAAAAAAAACAAACGCTTCTTTCAGTAGGTGTCAATAAACGAACTACTGCTGTAACTTGTGTCACCCACAGATTGACATATTACGTCTCATGGAGTGTAGCTCCCTCTTATTAGTTTATATGGATTTTGCATATAGCTATCTTGTTTTTAGGAACTCAGAATGTTGTCATGTCATCTGACGGGGTATATTCTTATCCAAGCAAGGTAAAGGCAATAGTAGGCACCTGCTTCTCGCCCAAAAAAAAAAAACAAAGTTAAATTATAAAGAATAATAAACAAAAAAGCATAGACATTGAAGCTCATTGATGACGCAAAGAAAATATGTGACGTCCACGGATTCGAGTTATGAGATAACTTTAAATTATTGAGTATTTTCTAAAATTTGCTTGTTTGGCATCCTTCATTCAGTTTCTGGAAACAATTATCAAGTGTAAATTTTTCGAAAAGCTATGATTATGAAATAATTTTTAACGAAACTAATGTTATCTTTAATTAGAAAATATCAATCTAATTTTTCTTAAAGTAGAAATAATTGTAATACTTTTGTTGATTTTGTTTAGCTCATTAAAAAGATTGGCTAAAGTATTTGGAATGTTTTCAACTTAGCCGCAAATAGATATTGCATTTTTGAAATATTACATTGAATGTTATCCATTCTCCTAAAACACGTATCCAGTTTTAAATGTCCGAAGAATTTATCGTCAAAAACGGAAACGCTGGAACATATATATCTTTCCCGGTGAAATATGTAACGATAAATTTGAAACTAGTAGAAATTGAGAAATAAAACACGACGTGGAACGGCGGCGCAACTCATTATTTAACGTTGAAAATGTACGTTATTTCTCTTTGCTTTCGCTACTGCTGCTCCCCTCTTAAATACTCAGTAATACACCATAGCCAGTTGGTCATTAGTAATAAATCAGTAGATAATTGGATTCTGAAACTATATAGGGAAACTTCCGCCACAACAAACAACAAACCAGCAGATACCCATCCTCAAAACGTACACAATACCGAAAGTTTTCCGTCTTTGTTCTTCGCCTGCGCTTCTAAATGAAGAGCAACGCCATCTGACGTACAACACAGGTAACAAAATTCCTACGACTTTAAAATTACTGCGCTCTCGCTTTGTTCCTATATACCCCGTGCATGCTATGCTGTTACACAGAGATCTTTTTAACCCCTTTTAAAATAAAGCAATTGCTAGATTAATCCACTTCGCCTCTTGTGTAATTAAAGTTTCTATTTTATTGGCTAATTTTATTCCGGCTTTTTTTGTTTGTTCCTGTTCTCTGTTGGTGTTCTTTGTACATCCCTGCGTTGTTCTATTGTTACTATTTGTTATCTAGCTTCGGCTTGGTGTGCATGTGCAAGCTTTGTGCTGGTGCCCTTGTTTTGCGCGCACCGACTCAATTTACTTGTAATTGCATTTGATTAACGCGCAGTAAAAAGTGTAGATTGATTAGATTAAATAAATAAAACAAACGCCTAGGATTACTCTTCGTTAATTCTTTGTTACGTTTATAATCCACTAACATTATACGTAGTGGTAAGTTTTTGTTTTCATGAAAATAAACGAGATAGTAGGGATTGGAAAGAATAGATTATGCAGATTGCACACTGGTAGAAATGTTTTGTTGCCTCAAGAAACTAAATTTCCTTGCAAAAATTAGTCTCTATTCAAGAAAATACTTTCACTTCAAGGCTTAAGGAATCGAACCTGAGACCTCCCGCTTGCCGGACAGCCATGCTAACCACTACACCACGGGGACCTTTATGCCAGGTACATTCACTTTTTAATATCCATTTTATCTGCAAATACACCGCATTGCAGAGAAAAAGCATCACCCAGAGGGAGAGGGGGTAGGTCAATGAAATTCGGTGAAAATATTTATTAAGTCAGTAGTAAATGATTACAGTTTCAAAAAAAAATCTCTTAAATTTACTGAGAAAAATTAATAATGTGCGGAACTCCTTCGCTGCCGTATACACTCTAGTATTCGCCTGGGCATGCTTCTGATGAGGAGATCAATGTCCTCCGGAGGAATAGAGTCCCTTGAAATCTCGTGTCGCAAACCTTCAACAGCTGTAGGTGGATGGTTTAGACTATTGATCCTCCGACCAATATCATCCCGCACATGTTCAATGGGTGAAAAGTCGGGACTCCTTGGAGGCCGTGGAAGTATTGACGAGCATTATCCTGAAAAATGGGCCCTGGAAGACCCTTGATGTAAGGTACTGCATGTGGGCGTAAAACGTCTTTGACATAGCGCTCAGCTGTCATAGTGTCTTGAATGAATACTAGGGTAACCTGCTTCCAATACTGATGGCACCCCATATCATCAACCCTAGAGTCCGCGTAACAGAATGTTATACGGGATGTTGTAACGTACGCCTCTCACCACGACGTCTTCTGATCCTCTGTCGTCCATCATTGGCTCCCAAACAAAATCGTGGTTCGTCACTGAAAACAACTGAGCCCCATTCGAGATCCCATTGTATTTGGTCACGGCACCATTACAAACGTTGGCGCTTATGTTCCAATGTTAATGGAAGCACTAAGGAAGGAGTACGAATGTAGTCCAAATGACCCAATCCTACGATATATGGTTGATATCGACACTTGCCTTCCCATTACATCGAACCAAGCATTCGCTATCCTCCTTGTTGTCGTAAATCGGTCTCGAAGCGCTGATAGTCGAAGAAACCGATCTTGCCGTTCTGTGGTTCTTCTTTGGGGTCCAGTGCTACGACGACGTCGTTGTCGACCTTCATCTGCCCATACACGATAACATCTACTGATTGTGGATATATTCCTCTTCAATCTTCCGGCAATTTCCCGAAACGAAATTCCAGCTTCGTGAAGCCCAAGAATCCTTCCTCTTTCAAATTCTGTTAATTGTCGAAATTATCGATGCCTTCTTATTCTAGGCATTGTAAATGCTCTCTGAAGCAAAAAAAAAATGCAATAACAGAAAAGGTAATTGTCACCAGTAATCGATACGAATAACATGAAAGTGACAAGACTTAAAACAACAATCAGTCCCAGAACACCTGATTCTGTTCATCTTTTTTTTGTTGAAACTGTAATCATTTACTACTGACTTTTCAATAAATATTTTCACCAAATTTCGTTGGCCTACCCCTTCTCCTTCTGGGTGATGCTTTTTCTATACAATGCAGTATATATTATAATATTTCGACAGACAATTTTTAATTCTTACACGCCAAGTACACTAATTAATTAATATATTTTGGCTTCTGTCGGTGAATTATGAAAATCTGTAATTGCCTTAGAATTTCCGACGCAATTAAATTCTTGAAAAAATCTCGTCTCGCGGATAAAATAACAACTAGGTATCAAAAAGTAAACGCACTTGGCATCAAGGTCCCCGTAGTGTAGTGGTTAGCACGCCCGTTGGACAAGCGGCAAGTGTTAGGTGCGATTCCTTACCGGGACGATATTTTTTTCAAGTGTTTCATTATATCGGAAATTCCAAGGAAATCACCGATTTTCATAATTCACTGACGTGAAAAAAGTTGATGTTATTAGACTAAAATAGTTAGAATTAAATTAGTAGATTTTAGTTTATATCCAAGTTATAGTTTACATGGTTGAAACCTTAGATTGCCTCACATCTACGACTAAATTTTTCCATTCTAATAGGAGTCGTTTTTTCTAAAATCATCTAATAAAATTGTGTATAACAGACGTAGAAAGAATAGATAACATACTCTTGTACATAGCAAAATTGTTTTCCAGGACAGTTTCTGCTACAAATAACGTTTGCTAAACCAAAAAATCTAGCTGCAACAAACAATTTTATTATATTTACTTTCTTTTCAAAATAGTATTATCATTCAGAGCAAACAATAACGGTTATTTTTTTGTTTTCTATTTGCTCAAGAAATAGGTCATTGGATAATTCTCATTTATTTATGACAACACTGTCTGCGGTGCTCTACTATATATCTAAAGTAATTGTTTGAGGTTTTATAACATGCAGCACGAAAGGGTCACTTTAAAATTACGAAAAATATTATTACAAAAACCTCTAACGTACTTTGTATAGCTCAATTTGGCAAAACAATTACGTCACAAGAACAACGGCCTATTAAAACGATTGTTAAGTAAATAATCAGTAGAGCCCGGTAACAGGGACCCGTACCATAGCCGTACCTGCCTAGTATACAAAAACAATAGTAAGAAAATAGAAAAAAAATAACAGAACTAATACATAATTATAATATGTGAAAAGTAGTGAAACACTCACCCTTTTAAGCAGCCTTGGCTACGGAACAGTAAAACTAGAAGCACCATTATCAGTATTAACATCATATGGATAAGAGTGGCAAAAAGTTGAAACCGTTAGATGTGTTTCCACAGTTGTCTCGGTGAGCGATGTTCGCCGTGGTGAGAAAATGAGTTTATATTTTGAAAAAGAGCGTTCAACATTCACCGATGCTATACATGCACGATTAAAGTACCCTTTGTACTTAGTCAGTGGATTATTCGATACACCATCACAAATTTGTTTTAGTGTGCTAAAACCGGGATCTTTCTGTAGCACACTCTCGAACTTTTCTACAACGCGATTATATTTTGCGTCATGTATAGTCAGTAGCTGTATATGCACTCCGTCTATAATTTGCAGAGACTCCAATAATCTATTGCGTCAGCTAATCCTTTATAGTAGCTACGAATATTTTTTAAATCCGTTTCAACGGAAATATTTTGACATTTCGACTGGCTCAGCTTAATAGCTGCAGCTTCGGCAGGATTGAATTGTGCAACAACAGTTTTTACTATTTTGAAATGTTCAGCATAATAAAAAGCTGCCTGCAACCATGTTCCCCAATGTGTAAGAATTGGCTTGGTGGTTGACGAATACCAGGACACTCTGTGAAATGATCGTAGGCGTTTGGGAGATTTCAAAAATACTTTTTTTGTGCTTGCTATTAATGCATCTACCTCGGGAGAGCATTGTCGAATGGTTTCTGCCACAAAATGTAAGCGGCCTACCGCACCATCGCTCATAAACATCAACACTTGACGTGGTGAGACTTGAAAGTTTTCTAACGTACTAGGTATCCTCACAATTGCTGCACCTGTACACTTTTCCAGTCTTTTGTTAGCTAGTAACAGTGCAAATGTCGGTTTATATACGTACTATAGCATTTAGAACAGAATTTCTTTTACAATGTTGTCTCGTCATTACGTAACCAATACATTTTTAATGTAGATTTGATTTTCTTTTCCACGTCTTCGCGAATAAACAAAACATGCGTACGTGCCGGTTTCGCAGTTGGCAACTTCAACTTGGGGTTGTACTTATACCAAAAGTTCTGAAACGGTTCTTTTTCGAGCAAGCGAAGTGACAAGTTACAGGTTAGCATCATGACAAGTTAATGCAGTTCTCGTTGGCACGCCCTTTTTTCTATTTCTGTTTTTCGGTATTTACATGTTTGTTACAGTCCGCCTTGCCCCAGCACATCAAATGTTTCTCGCAGACTTTACAATCTATTTTAGCACCGTCGTAGAACATATCCGGAAAGTTACAGGTAAACTCATTTAGTGTGCCAGCAAAGGGTCGTTTTTTAGCATTGTTCACATTACGAATAACACGTAACACAAAACACAACGCACGCACTCGTTTCCTAAACTGGACGAAAAAATAAATGAGCGTACGCTGACAAAGCGAGAATCGATTTTTGCACGCAGCCCGCTACTCCGATGTATCGCAGAGACGATTACCTCACCCTATTGATTAGAAATATGAAGATAACGTTTTAGAATGGCATTGTAAATCTAATATATTCTATGTCGATTTCAAAAGTAATTTTGAAATTTAAGTCAAGGCAATTGTACTATTAAATTAAAATCATTTAAATTATTGCGTACTGATGATCAACATTCTGTCAAACAAACGTGAAACAAATTACTCATGTTTATCTCCACTAATGGCATCTTTAAAGAAAGATTCTTTTTGGCTAGATTATTTCTAACTCAATGTACAAAATATACATATCGATTGTTTGGAAACGTTCTGTTTATTTTATCTGATGAAGAAGGATACGGGGTTTATAACGTTAGACATTTGTTCATGTAGGCGTCGCACCAACAATAACAAATGACCATAGAATAACAAATAATTAATGTCTAACGATAGTGAAAGATGACAGGCCCATTAACGTCAAAATAATTAACGAGCATAAAAGCAAATTTCATTAGATACATGCGCTTATTAGGGCGTTTATACATGCATAAACAACGTATATAGATGAAGTCATACGAACGGGTAAAATTAAAGCTGAATTAGAATTAATGCGTCACTTAATTGTTGTTAAGCATGTTTGCGGTATGAAAAACATAGGATGTAAGTGAGGTGTTCAAAGGAGATTGCTCCAATCATTAAACACATTACGGGAGATCTTATGGCTTATAACTATAGGTATAGTGTAAGAATATGTGCACTTAAAATAATAGGCTTCCTATAGGCTTTAATGGTATAACAACATTCTGTGTAAATGTAAAGTAGATAATGCAGAATCAATAGAGACAAAATGTTTCTTATTAATAATTTTTTCGAGTTGTAGGGTAACTAGATTTTCAGTAATTGAAACTGGAATTAACGTAGCAAATCGTATTTAGACCAGGTTTCACAAATAACACAAATGTTATATCTGCAAATAAATTATTTAAATTAATTTGCAGTTAAAGTATCGTAGTAATTACGAGACGTAAATAAATTATTATCCTTCAAATTGATGTCTCAATATGGCTAAAGTTTTACCTGAAAAAGATATTTTTTATATTTAATTTTTTCAATTAAATTTAACAAGAAAAAAGCTAAATTATCGGCGAATTTTATCTTGAAAAGGAGAAATTTAGATTAATTTTAAGAAAAGAAATCTATAATAATCATTTTTAGCCTACTTACAGTATAACTGATATAGAGAGTGTTTTAGAAATAACTCGCGATCAGCCTTCAGGTAATAGCTGTGATCGCACGGAATCTAAAGGTTAAATACATCAGGGGTTTACCTTCAAGTATGTCAGAGAAAAAAAAACTAAAATCTAATTCTAATAGGTGAGTGCAGGCCTGTGCAAAGTATAGAATGGCACAATTTACCTCAGAGGGGTTAATTGATTTGATTTTCATTTGTGGCGAAGCAGGAGGAAACGTGACAAAAACAAGACGTGTTTACGGGAATCGATTTCCAGCTCGACGAATATAGTAAAAGAAACGGTGCTTCGAGGTAAGGCGACCCCATGAAGTACATCTCAACGTAAAATCGGCGTTCTTTGCGAAATCTGGCATCAGCATGTTGGACCACCCGCCGTACTTGCCCGATCTGACCCCCTGTGACTTTTTTTTATTTCCTAAGGTAAAATCGGAGCTTAAGGGGACAAGATTTGACAGTGTGGAAGCGGTGAAAGCGAAAGCGATGGAGGTTCTCAACAAGCTGACAGAAACGGACTTCCAGCACTGCTTTCGACAGTGGAAAATTCGTATGGAGCGTTGTAGAGATCGGCAAGGAAAGTACATTGAAGGGGATAAACTTTGTAGTGTAATTGGTAATCAATTAAATGTTTTGTAGCACCAGTCCGGTTATTTAATTGCCGCATCTTGTAAAATCCTCAGATTTGCATTTCGGAAAACTTCTGCGTGGCAAGTCGGCTTGAGCTGACTATAATAAGCTGAACAGGGTCCGGGAAATATTCCGCGGGCAGTCGGCTTGAGCTGGCAACCGTTGAATTATTTCGTTTCGAAGTTCGTGAAGTATCCCATAGTCTGTCGGCGTACTATGCCGGGAAGTTTGGAATATTTCCTTCCGTTTCCGTTATAGCAGCCTTCAGCTGATTGATAGACGCCGCCGCGAAAGACACCTCCGTTAAAATTGTTTAAGTCCGTATTTTAACTTGCACCTTTTCACCCGTTATTTTATTATACAACTTAGAAAACATCTAAAACCATATATTGACTCAGTCCGTTTCCCCGTTGTAAACATTTCACGATTTGACCCAGAAAACGATTTAGGACGACACGTATCGTCACACCGTTTGAGATATCAGAATTTATTTTTTCTTTTGAAAAACCGTATACGATTTCTGCCTCATGCTTATTTTCTTGTTATTTTGCAATGAATGCTTTGATTTAAAACTTACAAATAAAATTGTGTATTCAACACAATTGGACACAATAGCTTATCCCGGTTGAACGTTGATGGACGCCGTGCTCGACACCGTCGTAAATTCACTTTAAAATCGTTCGTAATTAGCTTAATTAAATGACAGCCACGTAGTGGTTGGTTATTTAGAAAATCTAAGTACTTTAACAGTTCTTAAAATTGTTCCCCCTTTTGGCGATATCTATGAGTTGGATGTGTCATTATCGCCACCTATATTGCTAAGCTTGCAAATATAGATTCCTGTAAGCATTTGGTGAAAGAAGAATACTTTACAAAATAATTACAAAGTGTTTTATTTTCATCCTTTGCACAAGTATAAAGGAAGATTCATTAAGAGAATAATAAATAGAACTGTTTATTCACATTTTCCGAATGTTGAAGTTTCCGAAACAGTCCAGAGAGAGAGCACCCGTCACAATTTCAACTAGCGATTAGGGGCGTATATTCGCGCAAATGAAGAATACCCGCAACATTTTATGTAACTTTTCCTGCTGCTACAGCCACACATTACGCAAAAGACTACTTGTGTTCATACAAGGCGTTGTGCCCATTTATTTTAAAAATAAAATAAATCTTATTTATCAAAAACAATTCAAATGATATGTTCAGTTAATAACGAAAGGTCGCTTTTATCCCTTTTCAATGCATAATGTAATTAATAACCCCCAACTTGTAGTTATTGTAAAATTTCAGGATTTTTACCTACTATTCCATAACAGTGAATTACCTTCTATGGGTTGCGAGTTATTTCTGAAACACCCTGTATCCGTTACATTCGAAAACTGAAAATGTTTGATTTTCACTCTATGACTCAAAAACGAAAAGAACTATCGAAATTCTATGTGTATCCGTTCACATATCTAGTACTGCGTTGACCATAAACCTACGCTAACACCCCACAAATACAACGAAAACAACACACTGTACATTTTCAAGTTTGTACAACTAAGAGAGTCTATTTATCATCTTTTAAGTATTGTCGCTTAATGTGAGAATATAGATCAACAAATGTGCTCTGAGAAGTTTGTTCATTTCGAGAAATAGTGTTGAAATTCAATTACGTTCTCGGTAACTAATTTATCAAATGATTAATTAAACATAGCATCCATATCGTTGCCATGTCTAGGCGACCATTCCATCATCGAAACGCCCGTACCTTTTTCACCAGTTTCCACGAATTCTGATTGATCCATTTTCGCTTATTAAAAATCAGTCGACTGAGATGATGTATTAGATCGAATCTAAATAAACGGAGGCCCCCATTTTCCTCTCGCCCGTACAATAAATTATGCTTGTGCAATGCCTGTACAAACATCAAGTGATTGTGATAACACGATTGATTTTTAATTAAGGCACTCAACCATAAACGCCGGTCAAGTTCTATATATTCGATTCTTCAAATCGGATGTCGTGCAGATGCTCCTAAAATCGACGAACTATATAACTTCGTGTTATATACGTTCTACTGTAATGCGGTCTTGTTTTTTTCATTGCTTTCGCTTCTCGTCGTGTTCTTGTAGGTTGTTACACGCCTGCTGTTCGTTTTTCTAAGTGGACTGATTTTTAATTAAAAGCGATTTCTGTGAATTGTGACATTGCTACATCAGATCGGTGTTAGATAATTTTTCATCTTTTCATTGAGTTTGTTGCATTCTCTTTTGGACAAATGTTCAATCGAATTAGAAACTCTTATTAGACACTACTATATGGGAAAAATAAGTAGCATTTGCTATAGCAATGTTATAATTGATTTGTTTTGAAGCGCCATTTGAGGACTAAATATATGTATTACGATTGTATTCGGCGAGACCGTTTCTTACTTCTTTCTGAATCGAAATAAATTATCTGCATATATCGCTAATCAACGAATCGGATTGATATGTGGACTGGTGTTTTTTAATTTTAATGTACTTATACTTTTGCTTTTGATCTTATTGGTATCGGCTACAACTTAACGGTTACAGGTACCCTTTGTTATTGGCTTTATAACATAGTTCCAACTTCTATCACGGGATGTCGCCACACGTATCAAAAATACTTACTCGTAACACTCGACTGTCGAAACATAAACAAACATCACGTGTTTATTTTATTAATTCAAGGAATAAAAGCTGTTTGCGGTTATAGTAATGGAGAAAAAGTGTGATTAGCGATCTTTGTTAAGTACGATGCACATTGAAGAATATTCCCGAATAGTAAGCTCCTTACGTCCAAGGGTTCATCAAAAAAGTAAGTAACATTAAACCAAATTTATTTACGTAAAGTAGAAAATAAAGTAAAATTCTGTAACATAATACAATAACATATTATCCTTGGTATTTTACAATTAATGAAAAATAAAACTTTAGATTTATCGAAATCTACAAAGAATCTACAGGGTAAAGTGATATACGAAATAAACTTCGGGAAAGCATTGCAAAATATACATGGATTTGAATATTTACACGTTAGTTCCAAAATAAAGAATAATTTAACACTGGTTTACGGACTTCGTGCAACAATCTGAGTAGCTTTATAGCTTCACTAAAATACAGGAATGAATGAAAACGCGACGTTCTTTACGGACTTGTGATTTTTACAATCTCGGTAAAACGGATATACGGAAATTACACGCGGGTATATATCGCTTATCTCGCAAAGGCCAGAAAACCGTACGATTACGAGTCATCGATATTTTCGCCTATACTTCGCGAAATTCAGATCAAACGGAAGATCACGTAGCATAGTCGAGAAAGTCTATCCGCTCAGCTTAAAGGCTGGATGTAAGACTGGTCCTTTTGCTCAACGTAATCTGGGCATAAGACATCTGAATGCAATTCTGAATGGTTTATATAGCAGATTTCGGGTGTGACGCGCTGCTTTTTGTCGTTGACGTATGTCGACCTTGTACATGAAATGGATTACGAACGCTGTTGCATAAGTTCCGCAGGTATTGAATTTACATAACAAGTAATAACGCTCAACATAAACGGTAACATAAATGAGATACACTTACGCTCAAAATATTCGGTCAGGTTCTTTGAAAAATAATTAATAAAAATGAATCAAAAGTTTAACAATGCATACAAGATTTACAGACTGGTGATAAAGATGAAAATAAAATTAGTTTTTATATCTTTTTCAAGATTAACAGTCTTTAAAGTCTGACGAACTTGATGGTTCGTCACAACTTCGTCTATAGGAAAGATTGGGGTAATGGCAGACATCTTAGGAAAATAACATACTTCATGAGTAATTTGCCAGCTATTTGACTGGAAAACACATGATAGATAAAGAGGCATAGCAGCTCCTTGGAAACACCTTAATCGGTTTAATTGAAGTTGTATGTTTTTTCTAAAAAACAACTTAATAAAAAAAACACCAGAGTTGACTGGTATTGCCCTTAACCATTGTTAATGGCAGTCAGTCTTTTCACCCATTTAAAATCACAAAACACGTTTTTATAAGAATTAATGTAATATTTAATGGGATAATATTAAAAAATGAAAGACACATAGTGAACTAGCTTTTACTTAGCTTTTACTGCAGAAGTCACAAACATAGCCCTTTGTATTCTCCCATCCTGAACACTGTTGGTGAGCCCATCTTCCACAGCTAATACAGCGAAACCACATGTCCGTTCCGAACTCTTCACAATAAACGTAGATTTGTTAATTTCTGTTACTCGAACTACTACTCAAAAAATTTATGGCGTAGGCTTGATTTCCTCGCTTTTATGATATGAGAATTGTACTTGGAAATTTGTTGTTTAGGTCTGTATTTTTCTTCTTTCACTTGTTAATTTTCTCATCTATTTTCTTTTATTTCTCTGCAAATTTGTGTTTTATAGGCGCTGATGTAAGAATTTCCGAGTACTGTAGAATTTCTTGCAGACCTCTGATTTGGTCATTCGCTACAACCTGACAGTAGAGACATTTCTTCAATAGTCGAAGGTTAACGCATTCCTCGATAGATGTAGTTGATTCATTGACAACTTCCTCAGGAACTGATTCATCATCGATTAACATTTCTTTATAATTTTGATATGGTTCGGGAACACCTTCGAAGGTTAAGTGAATGAATTCTTGTATTGTTATATCCACTGGTGGCCTTGGAAATGGTAGCTATAACTGATTATGCTTTATTGAAAAGTTCTACCACACCCTACGGTGGGATTTGTTCTAGGTTTATTGATTTTAGTACTAAGTTTCATTCTCTACAATAGGCAGCCTTCAGTAGTAAAAAAAACATTTAAAGGCTGGAGCCTGTGTAATACGTGAGCCAGTAAGGGTAACATTACAATCCCATGATTTCGACAAAAATTGTAAGCATTGAGAGTGCAGTGAGAACTGTGGTTGTCAAGCATCAGCAACATTTCGTTTTCAGCTGCTGCATCATGCGAGAAGGCAGCAACATTTTAGCCGAATTAAAAGTAACTCTTCCGTTATTCAACCAGATTTAGAGCAACGGTAAACAGCAAAAGATAGGCCGTTTCTCTCTAACAATCTTCTTTATTAAACTGATGGTTCATTTAGTTTCTGGGAGCATATTGATAAGCACCTTGCCTCAATTGTACTGTGGACATGCTATAGGAAATTTTCGATAAAGTTTTGACATATTCAGCTAAAATCACCTTTTCTTATTACGAGATCATTCATTATAACAAATTGTTATTACATTAAGATTATTTTGAAGTTCTATTTATCTATGGTTATCAACACCCCCATTTCATTCCTATTTGGCAGAATACCTCACAGAATCCGCTTTACATTGTATAAAATTTTGTACACAAACACCATTTAAAACGTAATATTCGCTCTAGCGAAAACAAAACTTCGAACTGAAAACGATAAAAACATCATATTGCGCAATATCGTCCCATAAAATAAAATTTTCCAACTATATACACCGCCAGCTATATACTACAGTTTCTAATTTTAGCGACGTCGAACTATATTACAATAGCATGCCATTTGAAAATTATATACGTAATATAACGTTATAGGATTTCCGAGAAAACATAATTTCAAAACTTATATAGAGCCATCGTGATGTAATATTGGATAACACGAAAACAAAAGGTTAGGGAATCGATATTAGATGATGATTATGTATAGTAAGCAGTTAAATGCAGGAAGAAGAAGAAGTAATAAATTTATAACTGTATGGCAAAATAAAATTGTGAGAGAATTATGTTTTGTTGTTATAGTGTGGTTCAAAAACATATCGTTATGCTTTTTAAAGAATTGGTGAATAAATTACTTTTTCTACTAGGACTTGACGAATCCCAATTCGTGAATGTTTGCATTGATGGAACAAAGCTTTCTTTTTCTTCAAATGCGACCGTTTTTCCGGAATTGCCTTCAGCTTGTCAAGTAATGATGGGTAGTATTCCCCCGTTGTTGCTTTTCCTTCTTCAAGATCGTCGATTAACACCACTCCATGACTATCCCAAAAAACGATCCCTATCACTTTCTCGGCTTCTTCGCCTTCTTTGGAGCCGATTCACCCTTCGCTGTCCAATGTTTCGACGGCTTCAGGAGTGTACTGGTATATCCAAGTTTCATCTACAGTTATTAATCGACGCCAAAACTTCCACTTATTAACTGCTTCAACGGGCTTTTAGGAATGTTCATTCCAATGCGTTTTTGATTCTCATTAGGCAAGTCCAAATCTTCAGTCAATAAACACATTCTTTCGAGATGCCCACAACCTCTTCTATCTCTCTAACCTTAATTCAACAGTCGTATAGCACCATTTGGTGAACTTTTCCGATGTTATCGGTAGTGGTTGCAGCTGCCCAAAATGTCACCGTAGCAAATAATGGTGCAAAGTCCGCGTAAACAGCGACCATCTCGGCTTTAATTTCTGTAGGCGTATTGCCTTTCAAATCCAAGAATTTAATGACGGCTCAATATTCGATTTCTTTAATTTTTATAAAAACACTAACGTCGATTGACACAAACGACTGTTAAACAACAACTGAGCGTCCAGCATGGCTGAAATTCTCAAAAGTATCTTTCAACGCAAGCGTTATTATGTTACCAGAAAATTTTTGACGTATAACGCCATCTTCACGTTGACACTTGGAATACTTCAGACTACTCTCGTATACTATTTAGCTCTTTGTAATTTTGTATTTTTTATTTACTTGTGAGTCTTTAGTTCTTGTTTGTTAATCTTATATTGTTTTTTTTTTAAATTATAGACATACTCGAAACTACATACTCTGTTCCGTTTTTTGCTAGATCTAGTGTTTCTCAGGGAAGTAACATGGGTTCTCTTTCATTTTCAATATTTTTGAACGACATTGTAACTGTAGCTAAGGATTCAAAGTGTTTGTTGTTTACGGATGATTGTAAAATTTACAGAGAAATTAATTCTATCACTGATTCTATCACTTTACAAGGTGATGTTAATAATATATCCAGTTGGTGCATAAATAATAAGTCATTTGTAGATCTAGGTTAAAGTTTGCCTCTGTGGTGTGAGGTCTAAAAAATTAAAAAAAAATGTTTGAAATTCTTATATTGTAAGAAAATTGTGTGCAAAATTAACAAAACCCGACGCCACTGCACGCCGGATAATCGTTCTCTTTGGCAGTCAGAACACAACAAAAATATAGTGATTGGGAAGGAGGTACTACTAACATAAAACTTATTTTTAAATATAAAAAAGACAAAAACGTAAAATTGAAACTGAACGAGGAAGATATCGAATAGGTGACTAGTTACAAATATTTGAGAAATATCGTCGGCAGTAGAGGGAAATCTGAGGAATAAATAAACAGTAGAATAGAATCGGCAAACCGCTTTATAGGGGAAATTCTTGAAACATCACAGAAAAGACAAAGGTTTCAATATATAAATTAATATGCCTACCGATACTACATGAGGGGAGAAAACTTGATCCTGGATGAGATATTTGAGGAAAGTGATTGGAGTAAAAAGAATAGACGGAGAAAGAGATAGTGTAATAAGAGAAAAATTGAAAGTGAAGCCAACGAAAGTAATAATGGAAAATAAGAAATGGAATTGGCTTGGGCATTAAACAAGAATATCAAATGATGACAGGTGAAGAGGGCAAGACTGGAACTCAGCCACAGCAATGGCAACAGATACAAGACAACGGAAGAAATTCGTAACCTCGACGGCTTAAGGTATAGGAGGGAAAACTTATGTACGTATGTATGAGTATATTATAAGAAATAGAAACGGAACCTGCTTTTGAATCTTATCAGCGTAGTATACAAACGACTTTTCTGTTCTACTACTTAAATCTGGATGGGAAATTGCAATATTGAACGTTTTATTTAAGTGTTTCAATAATTATTTTGATAATGGTCACCTGTTTTTTGTATTTTGTCCAAATCTCAAAAATTAATAAAGTAGTAGCGCTTTTGTTTAATTTTTAACTGTAATCTACTGCAATTACATAATTGTCCTGTTTGTTTCTATTAAACAAACACATACAAAAAGCATTAAAATTTCCAAGTATTAAAAACGAACGGAATGCAGTATTTGAAAATGCTCATCAACCATTTTAATTTACTTTATAATTAAATTTATCCCCCATATACAGCGTGTCCCCGGATTAACGCATTGATAG
The DNA here is from genome assembly GCA_029619315.2 of Dynastes maya. Taxonomy (NCBI): domain Eukaryota; kingdom Metazoa; phylum Arthropoda; class Insecta; order Coleoptera; family Scarabaeidae; genus Dynastes; species Dynastes maya. The sequence goes on from JAROYE020000011.1 coordinate 12,810,753, forward strand.
GTAAGACAGACAGAAAATTATTGAGTAGAAATTTCATCTTTTGGGGTGAGCATGGCTTGAACGCTATAATTTTATTGTCGATAAATCAAATATATCTTTGAAATTTACAAAAAAGGAATTTTTTTCAATTAGTAAAATGTTTTTTCTGTAGGAGATAACGATAAAAGGGTAATAAATCATGCTAGTACTTAGTGTGCAAGCATGGCCGAACCTCAAAAAATGAAAATTCATCTTAATTTCCTGTCTGCCTTACCTATCCATGCGTTAATCCAGAGACACACTGTATGTATATATCGTAGTGTTCTAGTTTATATCTTCGAACGCAATTGTCATTACCGGCACGTATAGTGTGTTCAGTATGGCCACTCGTTCAATGAAAATCCTTGTGGCAGCTATTAGCTCTTTTTCAGTCGCCTCTACTCCTTTCCTGGCCTCCAATCTCTGGAGCGGAGGTATTAAGGACTCATTATATGTCCATTCAACGACAAACATAGGGGAACGGCCATAGATCTACTCTTCTGTTCATTTTCTTTGTTCTCTTCTGTTCATTTTCCTCATATTGTAAATCCTCAAATTTAATGGAATATCTACAGCAAGCAACAGCATAAATCCGGAGGTATTTCTAGCATAATTTCGAATATTAAACATGTTTCGTTAAGTTAGTGTCGTAAACGTCAGTAAAATTTATTATTAAATAGTTGCCATTGGAGTTTTGTATCACAGTGTAGTATAATTTCAGTGTTCTAGTTGCGTCACTAGATGTATTCCATCATGCTACTTTTATGAATAAGTTTATTCATCGGAAATTAATCATCAAATTACATTTGGAAAAGAATTACCAAAATTTGCTGTGTATGAAACAATTGCTATCGCGATTAAAATAAAGGAATAGAGTGCTGCCAATTAATTTCTCATTTTGAGTCAAGATTCTCATCCAGGGTACACGTATTAGATTGTTGTTCCAATATCAAAGTGTTTATTATTTCAAATCATACCATCAATACAAGGCAAAAGTGGAGTTTGGTGGTTAAGAATAGGCAAGTTTCCTGTAAATCTCATATAAACTTAGAGTTCATATGACATCCTCATAAAATCCAAGTTAGTTTCCATTTTTCGGTTTTAATACTCATTCAATGCCATTAATTGATATTAAGTTTTATCTAAATTGCCGAAGAAGTGTTTTAGAACATTTCCGAACCCATAGTTAACTAATTAACTAATTTGCGAAAATTTAATTTTATTCATCGATTTCCACAAAGAATATTTCAATACATATATATTTCGAATATAATTTGCGCAATCCTTAACGCTATATAATATAATACTCCAAACGATGTTCTAAAAAGAATTTACATATATCTGTTCTACTTCCCCAGATATTTACAAGAACTACAAAATCGTGTACATTTTTGGAGGCGGCTGTACCCCAAAATTGGGCGATTGCCCCGCTAAAATAATTATGTTGTTCTTGTACCGAGGTCTCTAGAGTTGCGTCGAAATCTGAATTTTCTGGGTGCCGGTATTCACTTGTTAGTAAAGGTTCACATGTTCTTTACAATTTCTTCGAAGTGTTCCAAAAATTGTGAAATTCATTACAACTTCCTTTCTAGAAACGTTTTAACACTTTAATTTCATAGGAAATACTTTCCAACATACTTTAAATACAAAGTATAAAGGCGTACTCAGGGTTAGAAATATAACAAGTATTTTGAAATGTCAAAACATCAAAGACTATCATATATAAAAAAAAATAGTAATGTCATAAAGTGGTCAAAAATAGAATCCTACATAGCGTGATCATTAACGTTAAACACAAACACGCTAAATACGAATTATATCTGATAATAATATATAAATGGGATATTATAATTCATAAAACGTGTATAAGCATTGAATTTATTATGCGGTTACAGTGCCATTGTAATATTATATATGTGGCCGTTTCCCCTCTCTTGATACAGACTAGACTAGTCGATCATTCATTTATTCATTCAAAATGTTCATGCCAAACAACAATTTACCTTAATAATACAATGTAATTTATCGATTTTCGAATTAAACAGGCGGCCGACGCTGCGCGCTGGAGTGCCGCTGGGTCGTATATTTGCATTCATCCATCGGCTCCAGCATTACCAAATAATCAAGTCCCCTTATGAATAAATATGTCCGACATTATATTATTATAAATTGGGAGGTGCTCACCAGCGGAATATTAATTTTTAACGGCGCAATTGATACGATTCTGATCTGCGTTTGTCGATGGCGATGGCGCCTTAGCAACGATGTGATTAGTTTCTTTAATACTTTGTTGTATTAGAGCACAACGCCCCTGTAACGTATAACCGAATTACTAAATTATATATGATGGCCATATTTGTGTATACGTCGTTGTACGACGGATAAATTACTTTAATAATCGTTTAATTTGATGGTGATGATTTTATCGGGGCTCAATAGAAAAGGAGGTATAAGCGAAGGATGTATAAGCGTAGCAGACAACAGCGGAAGGAACAAAAAGAATCGTGAGATACGAAGATGAGTAGTTGGAGGAACAACAGAGAACAGGTGTTACTTAATTCTTCTTCTATACAATTTACAATACAACAGCTACGTAGTACATAATATGCATTAAGTTAGAACAGGCTTTGTAATAATACTCGGTTATATAAATTAAAATATATATTGAAGAAAATTTCATTACGTTGAACATTGTTATTTCGGTACAACGACTTCGCTAATTTCATTTGTAATAAAATGAAAATTATTATCGAAGTCGAGTACTTTATAATCACACACTACAGACTAGAAAGTAAGCAGAATATAGTAAATATTCCTCGTAGATAGAGGAGAAAACGACTTTATTGGTACTTGTATTTTATGAAAAAACCTACAATATTTCTTTAAACAGAATTGCAGATTAAAATCTGCGTTGTACAAATCATTTAACGCCGAATGATTCAAAGATAAATTTAAATTCAAATTCAAAGATAAATCTAAATTCAAAAATAAATTTAAATTCAAATCCAAAGATAAATTTAAATTCAAAGGTAAATGCAAATTCAAAGATAAATTTAAATTCAAAGATAAATTTAATTTCAAAGATAAGGTTAAATTTAATTTCAAAGATAAATTTAAATTCAAAAATAAATTTACCTTGAAATTCAAAGATGAATTCAAATTTAAATTCAAAGATAAATTCAAATTCAAAGATAAATTCAAATTCAAAGATAAATTTAAATTCAAAGATAAATTTAAATTCAAAGGTAAATTTAAATTCAAAGATAAACTTAAATACAAAGGTAAATCGTAATTTAAATTTAAAAGATAAACATAAATTTAGATTCAAAGATAAATTTAGATTTAAATACAAGGATAAATTTGAATTCAAAGATAATATTAAATTTAAATTCAAAGATAAATTTACCTTGAAATTCAAAGATGAATTCAAATTTAAATTAAAAAAAAATACATTCAAAGATAAATTCAAATTCAAAGATAAATTTAAATTCAAAGATAAACTTAAATACAAAGGTAAATCGAAATTTAAATTTAAAAGATAAACAAATTTAAATTCAAAGATAAATTTAGATTTAAATACAAGGATAAATTTGAATTCAAAGATAAAATTAAATTTAAATTAAAAAATAAATTTACCTTGAAATTCAAAGATGAATTCAAATTTAAATTCAAAGAAAATTTTAATTCGGAGATAAACTTAAATACAAAGGTAAATCGAAATTTAAATTTAAAAGATAAACATAAATTTGAATTCAAAGATAAAATTAAATTTAAATTGAAAGATAAATTTAAGTTTAAATTCAAAAATAAATTTACCTTGAAGTTCAAAGAAAAATTTAAATTCAAAGATAAATTCAAATTCAAAGATAAATTTAAATTCAAAGGTAAATTTAAATTCAAAGATAAATTGAAATTTGCCACACATGTTTTGGAGATACCACCTTCAGAATATCAAGTTCAGATTTTCAAGTTGTATAACCATTTGCCACAACAACTTAAACAGCTGAATGCTAGCATATTTGCTACGACAATCCGAGCAATGCTACTGGAAAAGGAGTACTACACCCTTACAGAGTACTTGGAGGATTGCTGGTAGAAGACAAGTCTCCTGTTTCTTGTACCACGTATTTATTAGTTTTGTTCTTTGTTGTTTTATTTAGTGTCTGTTTATTTGTTTATACATTGTCTTTGTTGTTTACTTTCATTGTGTACATTTTATCTATTTATTTATTTCGTTTTTAAGTTTTTACTCAAATTTGACTCATGGTTATCATAATTATTTGCCAGTATCTGCTTTTTTTTATTATCATTAACAATGATTTATATTCTTAAATACATCAATAAAGAAACATCTAAGAATGGAAAAAAATATTTAGAGAATTGGTTCGAATGCAGAAGTATATAAATCTCAATGGCGAATATTTTGAAAAACAATAATACGTCTTGTACCAAAAAAATTATCTTTCTTTTGTTGTTGTACCTAAAAGGTATCCCTCCTACAATATCTGATATATGATCTACTAAAAGGAGCTTTATTGGTGTCGCGTGCCATTGGATAGACAACGATCTTAAAAGAAATTCTTACGTGCTTTCTTGACAGAGATTTACAGGCACACGTGATTACCGACGAATGCAAACAGTTCGTACAGAGTTTGAACTCGACGATAAGCAAGTAATCATAACAATTACCGATAATGGTCCCAACTTTGTAAAAGCGTTTAAAGTATAGATAGAAACTCAAGAGAATATAATTTTGTAGCCTAATAGAGTTTAGTGACAAGGAAGAAGTATATATTGCTATGCTTCATATTTACTTCGAAAATATCAGTCTCAAACGTATAGGGTATTCAGTATAGCCACCCGATAGATATGAAATTCCCTCTGGCGGATAAAAGCTATTTTTCGAAAGCCACAATTAAATAATTTATATAACTCCAGCCAATGACGATCTTGATGACGAAACCATTCTTCCTTTTATTCTCCTCATTTCGTAGATCTTCAAAATTAATGTAAAATTTTCCTACAACAAACAACAGTAAATTGAATATGTATTGTAAAGTAATTAAGCAGAACGTTAGTGAATTTTGTCATAATTACGTTGTCAGTCTTATTTTAGAGCATAAATTCGTCCAGTTTGAGTCATCTAGTAGCGTCACTACATTCATTCTCTCATGCTACTTTTAAAAATAACTTTATTTATCAAAAATTTCTTATTATTTATTTGGGTAGATTTTGCTGATATCTACCTATTGCTGTGGATAGAAACAATCCCCAATGGCGATTAAAATAAAGGAGAAAAGGGACGCCAATAAATTGATCAATCCTGGTTAAACTTTCTTAGAGATAACTAATAAAAAATAAATTGAAATTAGAGAATAAATTCAAGGAAGAAGAAGAGGTTGGAGGTTAGAACAGTCAGGACTTTCTGTGAATGTCATAAGAAACTTAGAGTTAACATCTTCGTAAAAATCAAGGTTAATTTGCATTTTCAATTTTGAACATTCGTTAATTTCCATTTATTGATATCAAAATTCATTAATATTTGCCGAAAGAGTATCAAAGAATACTCCTGAATCCCACAAAAGAGTTAAAAATGTAATTAATTTACAAAATTCCAATTTTTTTTTAACAAAATCCCTGAGATAAAACATTTCAATATATTGCTAAGGAATAAATGATGTGCAAGTCATACCTTCAATTTAATCACAATACGTGATTACTGCAAGAAGGCAATCCAACAATGTGCTAAACTGTGTTCTGAAAACATGCAAGCTTTTGCCAAATATGCTTCTTTTTGGAAAAAACCGCAAAGCTGATGGCATCCGAAACAGTTACGTCATGTTTGGGACACATTAGAGAATACCTAGAAGTGGCCGTAATAGCATGCAGATCATACTTGCAAATCGTTAATTTACCGTCCAGTGTCTGCGCATTGTAGGACAATATATAAACAATTTTGAAGTTATATAGAAATTACTGCAAGACTGCACCTTGAATGCAACATATACCGCGTTCGTATGTTCCGTAGTAAAGTGAACCGCTAAAATATATGGACAGTGTTACAACGTTTACCCACTATGAAAGTATAAGGTAGGGAGCGCGCGAAGCGAATCAAGGACGCTGCTAGCACAAGCGCCAACATTATTCGATATACATATGTATAGAACTCGCGACTATAAATGAATCCTTGCGTATCCTAGTATGTATATACATTACCAATAAAGAAACATTTTAAACTTCTACATTACACTTGATATGTGAACATAACCTTAAAACAGTTGTCTACAGTCAGAATAAACGTTAATAGCAAATCTACGAGTAGGTACATTTTATTAAAGTTGTTGTCCATATGGAACACAGGTGATTTGGCTCAGACATTCGTACTGTGTTTATACGTTACGAGAAAATCAACAGATCGTGTGTTACATGGTGGCACACGGAAATACACATAAGCCAACAATTATGGAGAGTCTATTTTATTAGATAGTAGGTTAAATAAAAATTTCGCGCTATTTTTATTGCGACGATCTTCCAGTGAATTGAAATTATGTATGTTGTTGGAGCAGTGTCACATAATCCGAACCACGATCGGGGTAAGTATCGGTGACTTTATAGTTACGATATTTGTGGAATCTTTTTTGAACACGTTCTATAGAGATCACCTGACACGTGTAGTAAGGATACCAAATTAAATGCAGTCTGAACAAGGGCGTAATATAGAGTCCTTATCGCCAAGATGTCACGCAAAGCGCGGCAAGTACTTATTAGAAAGCCCAAAGATTTAGAAGCAGACAGACATATGGTAGATATATGATCAGAGAAGCTTAGTTTTAAGTCAAAAGGTACTCCCAGATCCTTTACTTTTTCCGTTCTTGTAATGAACGGAGACTGAATAATGATAGTTGAAAATGATTGAGTTAGAACGTTTGGTAATATTTAAATATATGCCACTCAGAGTACACTAGTCATCAATAAGGGTGAGGTAGGTCTGCAACGTAACAAACAAATGCTTCTTTAATAAAGAAATATGTCAGAAATCAACTCAAAATGAAAAAAGAAACGTTTTTGAGACATTGCGCACCTAAAAATTTCACGTCCCGTTCCATCTGTGGCAAAAATTGAATTCAAATCCTCATTGTTGCATTTGAAAATTGCTGAATAGAACAGTAAGCCTAGAAAGGCTCTCAGCTCAGTTACATTCGTGTCCGCAACTAAATATTTATTATCGTCAGAGAATCTATCCCTCATTCTTTCCAATTTCTCATTAGTGTGTAAAACAATTTCCTCTAACATTTCGTCCGTAAAGAAGCATTCCGATGCACTTACTTCGGAACAATTCGCCCCTAATCCTTTAGCGGGTCCGATCACCCCTGGAAGGTGAGATATTATATTATGACTTCTTGTACGCACATCAGTTTGAGGTGGCTCCTTGCTCCACTTAAATCTGTTTTATCCGAAATAATAGGCTGTGGTTCTCAGGGAAATGTCATCAGTGTTCGTCCGGTTTACTCCTTCATCGTCTTCAATTTCGGAGTTACTATCGTGATCGCTGATATAATCAGGATCCAAATCACTATCATCATTACCGCTGAAATCGCTTTCAAGTTCATCATAAATACTTCGAGCCCAATCTTCAAAGCGAGGATCATCAGGTCGCATCTCTTCACGCGAAGTAGAAGCCATAATAATAACGTACGGAACATAATCAAGCTTGGTAAAATAACGTAACGCTACTGGTAAGGTGGGGTCATACGGACCCCACGCAACAATAATAACCGAATAACAACCGTTTACTTACTGAATCGTACATAACCTTTACCCTCGCCAGTACATAGCACACACACTACCTGAAAAGTACTGGGACGGCTGGCGCCACCAAGTGAGAACTGCTTAATTTATAACGTTAACGAAATATGCTGGGGTCTCGTTGATCCCACCATACCAGTTACGGGTTAATAAACAAATGCTTCTATTATTGCAAATTTTCTGAAACTATTCCAAATGGAAGGTTCCAGAAATGTTAAGGAGAATATATTAAACAGGACTTAATAGCTTCCAAAGATCACGAAAATATTTGAATATGCAAGTAAAACACTTGTACCCTTTGGCCATGCGTAAATCTGAAACATTTTTGACTACCTGTTGACATAATATTCCGGAACAGTAGATCCATAACATCGTCTTAAGTCTCTTCATAATCCTCTTTATTACGGGTGGTTACGTTTAAGTAAATGATCTATATACCAGAAACTACCAAGCCCCCGTACGAAGCGCAAAATAAATCATCAATATTTATTACTTTCGTAATTCCAATCATTAGTCACGTAGTAATTACTTAAACTGACGTGCAAAAATTTAGAATTAAAGCTTACGGAGCGTGTAAAACTGATTTATTATATTATTGCCCGGCAGCGTGTTGTTCTTCCCGGTCGCCGACTATAGCCTTTAAATTCCAGTAAATTACGTAGAATTTGCTCGCTCGCGAGAGAAAAAGACATTTTTTTTTGCTCGAATTCCGCTTTCACGCAGTTAAAATTCCCGGCAGATTAAGAAAAAAAATCACCAAGAAGGAGAGGCGTAAGCGTATTTAATAGTGTGAATCACGAAGGTGTCACGACCGCGTTCTTTATCAATTCTTCGATGTAAAAGCGCGAAAGCTTATCTATATAACTCGATGTGAAGCAGAACAAATTTATTACTCCCTATGTATAGGTGTGTAATGTGTATATACGTCGTAAAAGCTGCTTTACTTAATTCTGTATTTAGTAACGTTACTTGAGTTCTAGATGGTGCGACTGAGCGTGACTCCGCTGTGGACAAATTGCGGTGTTACACGGATGGTCCGGTGAACGGCTTTATACTAATGCATCGGCATAGAGCACCCGCGGTGACGTGTTTGTTGCTGATTACTCTGGAGCTTCTTTCATCAATGATTTTTCCAAAGAATGAAAAAAAAATACGAGAAATGTGGTAAATAAGGCCGTTTGTGTACTTCCTAGAATGACAAAAATTGACGACAATTATGGTTAAAAGATGCGGCTACTTCACTACAGTTAATAATAATACACTGGTGTTCTCGTCTTTATAAGAATCGACATTCGGAAATAATGAGAAGATAAAGTGGTTTAAGAATCTTGGTTCACTGAGAAAGAATTCTTGTTGAATTTAACGCAATTGTGTTTGTCCTAACACAACTGTGTGTTAATTATTGTGACAACCGCTGTGTACGCTAGATTTAACTTTTCTTTTATTGTAAGTTCGTTGTGGTAATAGTAGTGTTAAAAAATACACCATAAAAAATGCAGTTTTAACATAAATATTTTGTGATATTAACTACAATTTTATTGCAGATTTAGCAAATATTTAATGTAAGTGCCACTTATATTACTTACAATAGAATGATGTACTTTTCACTAAAACAATCGTTCTATACATACTTCAGAGATGTATGTGTCACAATAAAGACTTGTAAAAATTGCTATAAGCACAGTTAAAAATAAAAATAATTATATAATTGTAATCTTAGGTAATTTGGAAAGTAACCTAATCGACTTTAATTCTCCTCAATTTATCAATTACCGTGCTTTGTGTAAGGAATATTTGCTAAATTCTTTAAGATTTCATGTGAATATAAAACAGAAATTGATTTATTATAAAAAATATCGATGACAATGATGCAGTTTGATATCTTTTGCGAAAATTATGCCTCCACGCAGCACCCAACCAAAGCCCAAATCGTGTTTATTCCTCAAATGTTCTTTATAATTTCATAATTTTGATATTAAAGGATCCCAATTGATTTAATATGCGGTGTTATACTTTAGCGGTCGATATATACTTCCATATTACTTTTTTTTTTTGCTTTTTTAATAATAATAATAATAATACTTTATTTTCTACAGGATGAACCCAAGTACAGAAAATTTTATAATTGTTTAATGTATGCAAATAAAAAAAAACAAATAAACGTATAAACGTGTAAAACAATGAAAAGGAAAAAAATAACTAAATAGATAACATATTATTGGTACCACCTCTTCCGCTATTTCAGCTGCGAGAGTATATCTGTTAAGGAATCAAAATTTATATCAGCACTGACAGAAATAGAGTTATAATTTGTACACATAATGTTTATGGGTGATTTTAGCATTATATTAGTTCTACTTGCTTGAACCAAGAAGGTAGAGTGATTCCGCGATTCCAGACGGGGTATGTTGAAACTTATTTGATTAAGCAGCAAAGGGCAATCAATTTGATTATTCAAGATGCCATAAAGAAATTTTATGCTTATGACCTTCCTTCGTAGCTGTAGAGATACCATGTCGAAACGATTTAGCATAATTGCATAGTCATAGCCTCTCTCCGGATATGTACCGTTTGATAAAAGAAACAAAAACTTCAAGTACCGCCTCTGAATATTCTCCATATTTCTTATGTGCGTTTGATAGATCGGGTACCATATTAATGCTCCATACTCTAGTTTGGATCGTATAAAGGCGTTATACAATGAAATCAAGCAACCCATATTCCTGAAGTCGCGACAATTTCTATATATAAAACCATACATGCGGTAAGCTGACGCAACCATGTTGTTGATGTGAGAGATGAATGTAAGTTTGCTATCAAATGTAACTCCAAGATCTTTCACTTCACTGCATCTCACAAGCGCCTCCCCCTCGAAAACATAGTCAAAGTGCAATGGTTTCAACTTCTTTGTGTATGTTGTAATTTTACACTTGCTAACATTAAGGTATAAAAAAATTTTTTTGACACCAGGTTCCTATGCTGTTGAGATCGTTTTGAAGTAAAGAACAATCACTTCTGCTGTTTATTCTATAGAAGATCTTTAAATCATCAGCAAATAGAAGATATTCACAACGCAAACAGTCGACGATGTTATTTATAAAAATCAGGAACAAAATGGGACCCAGATTAGATCCTTGGACGACGCCCGAGGTAGAGATGTAGGTATTAGAAGCGGCACCATGATACTCCACATAGTATTGTCTGTCTGTAAGGTAAGATTTAAAAAGATTGCATAGACTCCGTGAAAATCCCATTTGCGCCAGTTTGGCCAAAAGAACGCAATGATCTATTTGATCGAAGGCTTTGTGAAAATCGGTATATATTACGTCTACCTGACCCTGACCATCAACAGCTCCGGAAACGTATTGCGAGAAACAGCTTAGATTTGTGGTCGTTGATCTACCACGAATGAAACCATGCTGGCTTGGAGACAGTACCGTTTTCACGGATGCATGTATGTGATTGCATAGTATTGACTCAAACGCCTTCGAAAAATTGCACAAAATCGAGATAGGACGGTAATTTCCCACATCAGCAGCATCCCCACTTTTAAACACAGGACATACTTTCGATATTTTCCATATTTCTGGGAATTTGCATTCCGTGAGCATCAGGTTGTAAATATGACACAATGTACCAACAAATATCGCAGCACAATCCCGAAGAAGTAAGCCTGGGATTCCATCAAAGCCCATTAATAAACTGTTCTTAGATTTTTTTAAAGCCATCAAGACCTCATCCTCAGCAATGTAATTTACTACAACACTCACTGTAGCCCCATCCTCGGCCATTAAATCGCTAGGGCTCGCGCCCACCAGATACACTTTTGAAGTATTCAGCAAAAGCTGTCATGATTTCTGAGGGGGTATTGAGCTTAGTACCGTTGTATCTCATATTTCCTGGAATTCGTGTACACCTACGTTTTCCATTGACAAAAGACCAAAATCTAGTAGAATCCTGAGCAAGCGAATCCTGAACATTCAATATATAATTATCGTAAGCGTCCTTTATAAGTGTCTTACATAATGTACGGAGATACCTGAATCGTTCATAATAGAAGCGAGATTTGTATTTTGTGTAATTCCTATGAGCATTACTCTTATCATGGAGGTATCGTATAATAGTGTCATTAAACCAAGGTGGATACGAACGTTTCGGTTTCTTACATGAATATTGAGGTATGCAAAGTTCAAATGTACTAAATAGAATGTCATACAGCGCATTACATGAATCATCCACAGTATTAACATTTAAAACAGATGATCAGTCAGTTGCTGATAGCATATTATACAATAGAAGAAAATTAGCTTTTTTAAAATTAAACTGCAACATTTCGTGATTTTGTTTAAAACGATTGGCAATGTGCACATTGCAGGCCACTGACATATGAAGCGCTGGGTGATGCTGATCCTCAGAGACCAGTGGTGCAAGGCTTCTCCGAACATAGCAAGTCACATTTGTAAATATTAGATCTAACAGTCGATTACTACAGTTTGAAATAAAATTCGCTTGTTCTAAGTTACAGAATTGTTGACAATTATTAATTAGAACTACTTTGTTGTCATTGAAATTTAAATTGTATGAGGGAATATTAAAGTCACCCACTGCAATGACATTCTTATCGACAAACCAATTGCCAGCCTCAAGCAGGTGGAGGAAGTTTTCATAATCCTGAATTAAAATACCAGGTGGTATATAGACAACAAATACATATAGCGAATGTACACTAGTTACAACTATCCTACAGCCTACAATGTCAATAGTAGGTACAGAATTTTTGATGTAACTTAAGTCAAGTTCAGAAACATTAGGGCATAAATCATCACGCACAGCAACGAGTACACCACCACCCCTAGAAACACCATGCGCACGAATAATCTCTAAACTTGTCCATCCCAGCTTCTTTTGATAACACAACCAAAGTTTACTTGAAATATAATAAAATAAAATTAAGTAACAACCTTTCTGATTCCAATAATCACTAAAATGTCTTTCGCTTTCATGGAGATGCTTCATGTCGAAATTTTGAAGTACGATAAGTCGCAATGGTTACCATGTTTACCATAGTATTTTAAATAGTGCATGTCAGCAGTAATACAATCACTGATACACAAAGCATTTAATCAATTTTTAGTTTAGGAAATATAATTAAAGTTTCCGATTGTGAATTTTGCTTTGCGACTTAAATGTTGTTTACTGGACTCTTTGTTTCTTGTGTAAGACAAGGACAAATTAATCTGGCGGAAAATCCATGGAACAAGCCACCCGCACTGCTTAGCCTTGCAAACTTGTAACCGTGTGCAACTAAACATGTTAACAGTCTCACTTTCAAATGTAAGTAAATAAAAATAAATAAATTTTTGTATGATTATCGCAGCAATGTATGCTGCCCTTAATTTGTTTTCTTCAAGTATTGGCGCTGTTCAAAGTTAATTCAACATTACTAAAAAGCCTGCCAATCTAATCTCTGAAACAGGGATGTTATTGGGTAAGAAAGAGGAAATACTAAATCATGTTGATGCCAAAATCATTTTTATATCTTCAGCAAATATTCTTAAGAAAAAGCGATAACACCCTACATATGGTCTGCGTCCTAAATTATCACATTATCATAACAAAATGCGTTTCAACATTGTTTTAACATTACCCAAAGATCATATTACCAATATACATAATCCTGTTGCTGAACCACATTCGTGCTATTACAAAACAACGCATGTGAACGCATGCGTCAACTCTACGTGTACGTTCTAATTGAACGTAGAAGTTCGGAGTTTACAAACTTCTCCGCTCCTGTCAAAATTCAGATTATTAATTTCAAACATTGCAAATGGACGCAATTGAACACCTTTGTTATACTTTAAACACTAATTCTAACTCTTAATTATAGCTACTAATTTTGAGATTGTAAATGTAACTGTTTCTTTCTAATACATCGTTACAGATAAAAATCTTTTATTAATCATAATTTCTTGCATCAACTGTAGTTTAATAATAAAATAAAAAGCTTCACTCCCGACAAACAAATTAACTTATGGATTTCTCCATCAGAATGTACAATTTCCAAAAAAGGAAAGTATTTCATAAGATGCATTGCTGTAGCCTATATTTCGCGGGGTTGAAAATGAATAAATTATATTTCCTTTTATGGAGTAATAGCACGAAAATATTTACAAACATACGGTAGTTAACATTAATTTACAGTGCAAATGCTACCAGTAACATTTATGCAAAAGTTCTATTAAGGTGGTATTCAACATCGATAATTATCCCATTTAATTTCTAAGTCGACTATTGAACCTTAAAATAAATTATTCTGTAATGTAATTCAACTTACGTCATTCGAAATACCATTCTATCTCAGAAGAAGGAATAAGAAAAAACAAAACAGAATGCAGTAATTAAAACGAAGCAAGCGTAACATTTAATTAGAAAATCTTAAGAGAAAAACGTTCAAACTTTCAAACTGGAACGGTTACACGTAACCGTTGTGCAAATAGATTAATTTGCCGCATACACTATGATGTCAAGTATTTAAGGTGAATAATGTTCGGGAAAGAATAAATAGAATATTCGAAAAGTCCTCGTGTTGCACGTAAAAAATGTTAATTTCAACCAATAACACTCTTAATAGCAACATTCCGTATATGGCCATTCGACAATCTCGACACTACTTCATCATTCGAACAGTAAAATAAGTATTGCAAAGATTTTTTTTTCTAAGATTTATCTGTCGGTTTTTGCCGCAATCTCGATCTCGATTTGTCTCGTACTTCACAGTACGTTTTAATTTAATCCATCAGCACGGATCGTTTTATACATATTTCATTAAATCACCCGCGTGGTATTATATAAAAGCGTGTTTCATTAAAACGCCGTAAAAATGGATGTGGAATACTAGTTACACAATCGAAAGTTGGTATTGTCGTAGCGATACAGAAAACCAAACCGATGACAGCACGAGTTTATTATTGCTATTTTCAGCTTTATTCGTGCGGTAGGACGCGTGCACTCCAATGCTCAGCCAGTGCGGACCCCGGTTATACGCAACAACCGCGTACAACGCTCCTGTTACGTGCAGCCGGGTCCGCGCTGGTTGAGCATAAACTGGAAACCGGCCACCAAATTCAATTTAACTCCACCCGTATCCTGTCTCGCAACCCTCACTATTATAGTAGAAAAATCCGTGAATCAATAGAGATCTTCAAACGTCCCCACAATTTAAATCGCGAAGATGGCTACTCTTTACATCACACATGGAAAACCCAACTGATTAAATCTCCTAGCAACCGCCACGCTTCATTGATTCCATTGACCTGAAGCACACCCTATATAAACCCCTCCGGAACGAATAGTTCCCAGTCAGCGTGCAGTAATAGCACTGAAGATGTACCATAAGGTTGTGGACGAAACGTCAGCAGAAGCTACAACAACGACGCAGTTTCAACCCGGAAATCAAGAGTATAGTATTTTTTATTATGATTGTGAGCAGCATACTTAGATGGTTTTTTAAAACTCTGCCATACCTAGACCTTTTAATCTTTTGTGTAACTGGCTGTGGTGCTTCCTTAGGATCCGTATATGTAGTAGATGAAGAAGATTCCCTAGAAATCGTTATATAACTGTCTACATAATAATAATAATAATGTTCTTTATTTCTACTGAAATGTAACCTTACAAGAAAAAAGTACACAAGTAGAAAACTGGCGTTAAACAGAAATGTAGTTAAATGAGATTTTTCGTAATAATTTCATAATAAATTTAATAATGAATATATTCATTATTCAATTTATTATGATCAACATCACATATACATAATACGAATGGGTCACCCTTTTAAATTTTCTAGAATTTGTTTGTATTCCTTTTTTAGTTGATTTAAGTATAGTTTACAGTCAGGCCGATATAAAGTCAGTAATTCGAAAGTAGATATTTTTTCTTTGTACATCATTATTCCCGGAAAAGTTAACTGACTTTTCCTCGACTTATTTGTAACACGTATGAGTAGAAAACGTGCCTTGAAAGATAGATTGAAGGTTGTAAGGAAATTATTGAATTTTTCGTCAACAGAACCTTGCTTAAAAACTAATTCAAATCGTTCGTCTTTAATCGAGGAGCAAAATTCGGAAATTGCTTCTCGGTGAAAATTACGACGCAACACAACTGTATTGGCATTCAACTCATAACATAAGAATCTTCATTCTACACAAGTACTTTATTACCAGAAATGCGATTTCTGCCCACCGCCGAGATACAAAATATGAAAATTTGCTGCTCCGAGTGTACGCATAGATAATAGGTGGGAAATGTCAAATGCGCAATATTCTCTTTCGAATATGCGCCTTGCATGTGTGTGTTTTGCTAGTAGCTGCCGGAACATTTAGCGCTTGGTTATTGTTTATTTAATTAAAATTATGAAACGTGCGCGTTATCTGGACTGGGACCATTGGCATTTCGATTAATCAAACTGAAAGGGAAAGTGAATTTTGTCGAATAAAACCAGTTCGTGGAATAGAAAGTAACGCGTGATTGATTCCTAGCTATGAAATAAATGGTAAATGGAATTGTTTAATGGGTAGATAGACCATTAACTATTATTCTTTTTTTTCGTACTTTAATCGACCGTGGTCTCCCCCTCGTTCTTTTGCTTATTTGTCCGCGTTACTTTTTCTATTCGATTACCGCAAACCGAACGAGCGCGTGCCTCTAAAACGCAACTATCGTTTTAATTTATGTTATTATGAAATGCAATGGTGCAATTAACATTTTTCCCGGTTGAATTTGTTGCCAATTTGGGACACCCATTACGCCGATAATCAATTCTTAACGTTTCGAAGTAATGTCGAGAATGGCTTTGCGATTTTATGGAAAATTAACGAGTAATTTGTCATGTTATTTCTATACGACTTATTATTGCAATGCAAAAAAATATATCACTTACCGGAAGCTTGAAATGGATACTAAAAAATTTCTCATTTCCAGCTCTGCCATCTAAAATGCATACGTTTTGATATTGCGTAACTTGTTAAGAGCCAGTATACGTACCTCTTAGGGTTAGGGTCCAGATTTCCCCGGACATGTCCGAATTTCTAGCATATCCGGGGACATCCGGCTGGGAATGATCCGATCGTCCGGGAATGATGCAGCCGTTCGGGCAAATTTATCTGTATTGTCAAAGAAAAGAAATTCGCATAACTTAAATGGGGTTCACATAAGGTAGTACGAAATTAGTGCAATGCAAAACTATACACACGTCAAACTTTGACATTACCATGACGCACAGTAATCCGGGTAGCACATGTTAGCTAGACAACTGTTATTATGCAAAGATACATTTTCAATAAAGCCATGTACTTGCAAAAATACATAATATAATTATTATATATTTATTTAAAGTAAGAATATATCATATTACATGATATTCTTAAACTATTTTAAAAACTTATTAACTAGGATACGTAGTAGGCGCTATAAATTTTTGGCCTGATATAGAAAAAACTAAACTTTATAAAGTATAACCATTTTTATTTTTCAATATAATCTCCCCTAACTTCAATACATTTGTTACAACAATCAATTAATAATTCTGTACCTTTGTAAAAATAATCTAAAGCTTCTTCCTCAAAATGTTGTATTACAACTTTCTGGGACGAGGTTCATCGGGTCGCCGCCATTCCATCGATTTTTGGATAGAGAATCATAATACAGAACCATTGTTTCATCTCCTGTGGCAATGGATTCCAAAATTGGTTTCGGGTCGTCTGCACATATGTTTAAAAACGAGCGCAAACATTCGACCTGACGTTCACGTTAGAGAGCAGGGCGAATACTTGCTTCAGAAATTCCTTCACTTTCAAACGGCGATCTGCTAATACCATTTCTTCAATATTTGAAATGTTTTGAGGCGTTATCAGTTCAATTGGCCGACCGGGGCGCTCATAATCTTCAAGGGATTCTTGCCCCAAACGGATACATTTTGCCCACTTTTTTTGCAGTGGAATATGAAGAAGATAAATCTCCATAAACGCCGTCTAAATGTTGTTTAATGTGATTAGGCATTCTTTTGTTAAAAAATTGACCGCGCAGTACTCAATTTTCCTTACTTGAGACATTTTCATGCATTAGTCACGTTGTCTGGCTGGCTACTAAAAACCACTACTCTTTTAGCCGTAATGTACGTATACAGTGTAAGCCTCACACGTGTGCAACTTCGACGCAACGTAATCGGTCAGTGCAAAAGTTCATGCCCGATTTGTATAGATGGAGCTAGTGAAGTATCATGGCGACTCTGTTGTTGTTTATGTATACATATTATATATCGTTGGAAAGATAACAGTCATAGCTGTCATTTGAGCATTAGAAGTGTTTGGTTTGGTTGAATTTAAATCGTGAAAAAATCATTGAACATGGACAAGAAGAAGTTGCATTTTCGACATGTGATGCTTTACTAGTTTCGGAAAGGAATAACTCTTAGCGCTGCGACAAAAAAACATTCAAGAGGTTTATTTGGACCGTGCACCAGCCCTTCGAGCGATAAAGAAGTAGTTTGCTAAATTTCGTCGTGGTGATTTTACCATAGAAGGCGAACCTCGTTCTGGGCGTCCTTCCGACATCGATAACTGCACGCATTTCAACGGAAGAGGTTGCTGAGGCCCTGAATATTGATCAATCAACCGCGTTTCAGCATTTAAAGAAGATAGGACTCACTCTGAAGCTCGACACTTGGGTATCGTATACCTTGCCCGAAAAAAACAAGTTTGACCGCATCTCCGCAGCCGTTTCTTTGCTCGGACGTCTAGAAAAAGGATTTTTTGGACCGTTTAGTGACGAGCGACGAAAAATGGGTCCTGTATACCAACGTCAAACGCAGGCGTACTTGGAAAGAAGTAAATGAAATGACAGGTGCAATCGCCAAAGCCGGGTCGCATCCGAAGAAGGTCTTGCTGTCCCTTTGGTGGGATTGCCAAGGCGTTACATTTTTTGAGCTGCTTCCTGTTGGCCAAACGATTGATTGAAAGAAGTACTGCCAACGACTAACAAAATTGGATGCAGCAATCAAAGAAAAATGCTCGAGCTTGGTTAATCGTAATGGCGTAATCTTCCACCATGACAACGCCAGACACACTTCTGGACAAATTGGGTCAGTTGAAATGGGAAATCTTATTGCATCCACCATATTTTCCGGACATTGCACCCTCCGATTATCATTTGTTTCGGTCATTGCAAAACAATTTAAATGGCAAGAATTTTGATTCTGTGGAGGCTGTCAGAAATCACATCACCGCGTTTTTTGACGCTAAACCATGCGATTTTTTCAAATGTGGTATCCATAAATTGGCTGGGCGTTGGAAAATTATTGTCGAGAACGGTGGCGAAAACGTAATTGATTAAGGTGTTTTCTTACAGTAACAACTGCTTACCTTTTATTTACAAATCGGGCACGAAGTTTTGCACTAACCCAATAATTTGAACACGCTACAACCTGTCAGACCGAGAATTTATGGCACCTACCTTCAAGTAACTTGTCTAAAAAACGAGAATAATTATTTAATCGTTATAATTTATCATGGAATATGTAAGCCTTATTATTCGCTTTCACGACCATTGTCTGTTTTTGAAATAGTGTTTTTCGGATGCTGTGGAAGTTTAAATCTTTCTATCTATGCTTAATACCAGCTCAAAAAAAACTAGCAAGCGAACTAGGCAGAATGCCAGGACGGTACGATTATTACGTCATTACATTTTGGAGAAGACAGAAAAGATATGTAATCTGAAAAAAAATTTCAATTTCTGAAGGCGTAACTTCTCAATTCGTACTGACAAATTTCATCTGATAAGTGGTTTTGAAAGAGACAAGCAAGAATGTCAATTCAAAGTGATTTAGTTGGAGATATTGAATTAAACAAAATAATTGTTTCAAAATTTTTTTAAACTAAAAGCATCCACAAATTCCATATTATATCCGTAATTCTAAATCTTATTACTACCCAGATAATGCTACCTTCTTTTAAAAAAATGGCACTTCTAACTGTCGTATAGAATGAAGATATGTATTAGAAAATGGTACCAATTGCATAAACTATTAAAACATTACAGAAAGCGAGTTCTGCAGTGTCTGAGTTAAAATCGTTACTATTTTGCGAAAAGTTATATTACTGTCATTGTCATTTAACAAATGTTTTTTGAAAAAATGTTCTTCGGTTTATACCTCATAAAGCATAAACGAACAGCTATCTGCAGCTTCAATGGAAAGTTTAAAACTACTGATCTTTTGCTTCTTGTTACACTTCTCATACCCTTCGACTTAAGAGTTTGGCATATTAATGTAGGGAAGTTATGCTTTAACTCTACTTTTTTACCCTAAATTCGTCACAAAATGTTCATTTATTGCTTGAGTTTTTATCAATACCCTTTCTGAAACGGAAGTAGCACTTGAATAATGATCGAATTCATATACTTGTCTAGTTAGAATTTTATGCCGAAAAACATTCTAAAATTTCAAGTAATCCCTTCAAACTGTTATCACAAACAGCATGAAATTGAATTTCTCACCGCTGCAAACCCTTTAACCAAAATATTCGAATGTCACGCGCCATAAACTAGCAAGGGATTTGAATAGAAAAGAAAGAAGGCTATCTCTCCACTAGCTACGTGTTTTAATGAAACACCACGATTCCTCCTGCTTCTTTTATGAGAGGAACGTCATTAATATTCATTATGGTTTTAATTACGTTGACTTTGTGCCTGCACTTAATCCATTTATTTATATTTATATCTCCATGAATTTTAATTTTGTTCTGTGTTTATTTGCGCGTTCGTATTTATACATTCAGCCATGGCGTTTTCTCTCCTAATTTAATTTCGAATGTCATCTTATTCTTTAACGCCATCGCTGCCACCGCCACGCCACCGCCCGAGCAAGACTTGCTCGGATTTAATTTGGAAATGTGTTCCCATTTTTCACGAGCTTACATCCGACCACACTCGTCCCCGTCACGAATTTCCCACATTTGTTTTAGGAAGGAAATTATCTTTTATGGTGTTTGTTGGAAGTAGTAATTTGCTGATGTTTAAGTTTGAAGATAAAATGAGTTTTGCATTGTTTTGAATGAATATACGAGGTGTGGCAATTAAATAACTAGACTGGTGCTACAAAACATTTTATTGATCACCAATTACATTACAAAGTTTATCCCCTCCAATGTACTCTCCTTGCCGATCCCTACAACGCTCCATACGAATTTTCCACTGTCGAAAGCAGTGCTGAAAGTCTGTTTCTGTCAGCTTGTTGAGAACCGCCGTCGCTTTCGCTTTCATCGCTTCCACACTGTCAAATCTTGTCCCCTTAAGCTCCGATTTTACCTTAGGAAATAAAAAAAAGTCACAGGGGGCCAGGTCGGGCGAGTACGGTGGGTGATCCAACACGGTGATACCGGATTTCGCAAAGAACGCCTTCACAGACAAGGCGGAATGGGCTGGCGCATTGCCTTGGTGGAGCATTCAGGATTTGCTCTTTCACAAAGGGTCACTTGTTCACGAAGGGTAGTTAGAACCTCGTGTTTCACAAGAAACTTGAGGTTAACTTATTGCTCGATCTGAACACTGCATTTTTCCGACGTGACGCTAGCGTAAGTACTTGAACGGACAATTGCTACAGCGAGACAGAGCGACGTACAACCAGGACCATCCAGCTTAGGGTGGGGGAAGCGTCTACAAGCACAGACATGTTCAAACCTGCCGTGGCGTGCTCGCTGTTTGCCGATAGTAGCACCAGTCCGGTTATTTAATTGCCACACTTCGTACATTGAAGATGTATGGATATTACCAACTCGCAGAAGTATAGGGACGAACATATTAGAAGTTAAGTTTATGGTTTCGTTTTTAAAACTTTACATTAGATGGGGGTCTACATATGGTAAAATTACAACTTTATTCCTCAGAAAATGTTTACATTTTTGCTGTGAATATCGTGTTGTTTATATTTGGAGGTTACCATTTCGGCTGGTTGGAATTTTTGGAAATATTAGAAGTTGGGATTATTATGCCTTTAAACGTTAATAACAAACAATCAGCTGAATCAGTTACTACAATAATATCCCAATATTGATGGTCCGATGGACGAAATACCTTGGAAGATGCACTTTGTTCAATTTTACTGATACAATCTATGTTTGATACATCAACTATCCACATCAGTAGTACTGTGAGAAATTTGTCAATCTTTGAGTATGTAGCGACATGAAAGAATTGAAAATTTGTGGTTTTTGTTTTATTACATCTTATTTAACAGTAATTATTAAAAAACTCACCTATCACCTCCTTCCAAATATACGTTGGTAAACAAAACACCCTGAAAGATGTGTATTTTAATGAAGCAAATAATATACTGTAATGTTATAATTTACAACATCCACCGAAGCTTTCGTTAGCGGCAGTCCAGTCCACGACGATCATGGTGGTATAGATAAATAACTTGTCTTCTGTTAATTTTTTTCTCATCGTAAATCATCAATTTTAATAGAATATTTTTCTACAACAATTGACGGCATAAATTCAGTTGTATCTTTAGCATAACTTCGAAAATAAAATATCGTTCGTCAAGTAATCGTCTTGTTTGTCAGTAAATTTTTATATTGTACAGTTGTTAGTGGTGTTAAATGTCATAAAATAGCATAGATTCAGTCTTTCAGCTGCGTCCCTGCATG
This sequence comes from Dynastes maya, assembly GCA_029619315.2. Classification (NCBI taxonomy): domain Eukaryota; kingdom Metazoa; phylum Arthropoda; class Insecta; order Coleoptera; family Scarabaeidae; genus Dynastes; species Dynastes maya. The sequence continues at coordinate 12,833,282 of JAROYE020000011.1, forward strand.
GCATGCATTATGCTATTAAAAAAATAATAATATTCGATCGAAATTTATTATCAAATTATATTTCGCAAAGTATAGTCATCTAAATTAGCCGTGATGAAACAATCGCTATCGCGAATGAAATAAGGGACTGAAGGGACGCTAATCAATTTCTCTTTAATCAAAATATTCATCCAAGTAACATGGGCTTAGCTGAGTTCCTATTTTCTAAGTGTTCAGTGTTTAAATTCTACCATAAATACGAAATAAAAGTCAAGTTTTGTCTTTTAAGAATTCGCAGGGTTCCAGTACGCAACACATAAACATAGAGTTTATATTAGAACGTCACAATTCCAGGTTAGTGTTCTCTTTTCAGGTTATAATATTCCTAAATTTCATTAGTTGATATCCAGTTTAATTTAAATTGCCGGAAGAGTGTCTAGGAACACTCCCGGACGTACAAACCGTACAATTAATTAATTAATTTCGAAAAATTACTTTTTAAAATTCTTTCCTAGTTTAAAACATTACAATATTGTTAATAGGTAATTAGTAGATTATCTGTGAGATTTTTGGCGGGTGTCACTCTAGCGGTTAATCTCAAAAGCCCCCAAAATATCGATTCTTTCTTTTCCGTTTAGAATTGAGCAAAAATTATGACAAAAAAATATAATGTGGAACTAGCATTTAAGTCATATTTAATTCTTATTTCATTCCAATACCTCCCATAATTTTAGATACTTTTTATTTTAATTTCTATTAATAAACAGAACATTGTAAAACATAAATCCACATAGAATTCCAGGATTTATAAGCTTGCATTTTCGCTCTTTTTGTGTATTCGGTTGATCTATTTGTTATATACTGTTATGTTCAACGTTGTATGTACGACAACAATGGCCTCTCTCGGTTGTCACTTCGGAACGACTAAATGTCAGGTTCGCCACTCGTTGGTAACTAAATATCCCTCTTGTGGGGAAAAATGGTAATTTCTTCGTTACCATTTCCCTCCAGCCAACTGACCTTGGGGCGCTGATGTTAAATATTCAATATAAGTCCAGATAACGACGAGTGTGGGGTAGCATGAACAAATCTACCCCTCAGTTAATTTTCCTATTCACGTAATTCGTCCAAATTCATGTAGAAATCGTCTAAAATAAGCAACAGCGTAAATTGAAAGATATTTTAAATAACATTTCATCAATTAAATCTTTATCTGAAAGGTTTATGTAAATTATTAGGGGATGTTCACGTTTAAAGCTTGTCAGTAACATTTTGTATTATAGAATCCTTGAAATACAACCTCCTAGTTGAGTCACTGCATTCATTCTCGTATGCTATTTGCAGAAATAATCCCATTTGATCGAAATTCATCGTAAAAGTTTCTATTTGGGTTAAATTATCAAAATTGGCTGTGAAATAAAACAATCGCCGGTCTTTCGCGGTTTAAAATAAAGGAAAGAGGAGCGACGCCAAAATTTTTCATCAATCTTTATTCAGCCTTGGTTAAATCAAAGTGCACGATTGTGAAATCAAAGTCTTTATTTAGAGAGAATAGGGTTAAATTTCCAGAACAGGCAGTTTCCTGTAGAGGTTATATAAACAGAGAGTTTATATAACACTGGCATCGTTCAAGTTTCAAGGTTAGTTACATGTATAATTTTAAAACTCGTTAATTTCGTTTTATTAATTTGGATATTCGTTATAAAATTGCCGGAAGGATATCCAGGGATACTCCCAAACCTACTAAGAATCGTTAATTTAGTTTAAAATTAGAAATTTTAACAATCAAAATCCCCCGAGAAAAATATTTCAATACATTTTGTGTTTAAGTACATAAAAATGTAAAAAAAAATCTATGTGACATAATCCTATGAACATGACTATTGCCACTTTAAAGTTTTGGAAAAAGAAAAACAAATGTTAAAGTAAACAACATTTTTTTTTTAATAAACTGACTAAATAATTAACCTTCAAAAACTCTTTGTAGCTTGAAAAAGTTGACAAAATGGTTAACGAAACGTTGCAATAAATTAAATATAAAAAAGAAGCAAAAAATGTTTTGTTTTCTCTTTTAACAGAGACCTAAAACCCCAAAAAACATCAATTAATTCACATAATTTTAGAGAAAGACGACTTTGACATTAGGAGTTCTCCCTCTCATATCTTCCTTCTAAATGATGTCAGTGGTTTGAAATGTTGTATGCGGGTATTTTTAATGAAGACCATTACATGGACAGTAACAATACTCTTCAAATTATTAATATGTAGATGTTCAATGGTGACTCGTTGCGAGTTGTTCATATTAGGGTTGATAAAAAGGTCCTTTTACTCGCAAAATTCTTTTTTAACATAACTAAATAACTACCGGTTTCGGGTCAAAGCCTATCCTCAGGTTAAGAATTTTTATTAATAACAGTTAAAAAGTCGTCTAACAATAAAAAGTATATTCCAGATGTAAAAGGACCCTTTTATCAACCCTTCTTCCTAATATTGATATGTAATTTTGCTGTCAATAAGTCATAAAATTTCATTGAAATTAGTACTTGAGAGTAATAAGAGATAGATGTAGAGAAATGTCAATTAAAACTACTCTCTAAAGTTCAATCCTCAAGTGCCACGCCTTTCACGTTTCCCTATTCAAATTGCCTTGTTAATTACGTCAATACAATCATGAAATTTTTGTCCCCTCTTCCTCGAAATGTTAGCAAGACAAAGCAGGTTCATAATTATTCAATTTAATTAAGAAATAGGATGAATTATAACAATATACTACCTTATCTTTCCAGCTTAGGTAGACCATCACTCAAAAACTTTCCTAAGTACCTTTAGACCGAAATTTGAACAATATATATTATACCTATACCATCACCTGACACTTTTACTTTAACCAAAAATTTATCAAGTTTCTTCTCATCAGAAGACAGTGCATAAGAGAAAAACGATAATTTACGTGTCTAATGCGGATGAATAAATACGGGCTCTCATATTTATTTTACCCGTCATCTGTTAAATACTTCCCTCACCCCTTCCCCCGCTTCAAACCCGGTTGCTAGATTCTTACAGTTTTGCGATTGCAAACTTCCTTCCTCGACATAATTAAACTTGAAAAGCGATTACGCGAAGTTAACTTTGACAACTTTAAGTTTAATGAATGTTTTTAAATTGAGGCTCGGAAGGTTTTCTTTTGACATTCATTTTCACCGAGGAGGCATATTTAACGCCTGAAAAGAATCTCGCCTCCGAATCTATGCGGCTTACTTGATATAATTCGTTGCGAAAACCGATTATTTTTAAAACAATAGGCCCGGTAAGAAGACGAGTGTTAATCAATGTTAATAATGTTCGAGTATTGTTTTTCTTTCTGATGATGGCCATTGTATTTGTTTCGCTTTTGAAACTTCTGTTGCGAAGGGAGGACTTCCGTTCGGAGTTTGCGAAAGAAATTATCTGCGAACTTTTCGGCGAGGCTATTATTATTTTCAAACTTCTCTCTTCTCTGTAAAGCTCCGCGTAATGCTCTTAAAAGTTATCCTCTGGTCGTTCGCTCGAAGTTCTAGAAACAATGAAAAAGAGAAAATAATATTTGGACGAGAGATACACACAAACAGTATGGTGTTGATGGAATTCTATTCAATTTAAAAGATCTTTAAAGTTAGTTTTAAGTTAAGCATTAAATTTTTTTTTCTTTTATTGCTCCTGCTTTTGTTAACCTTTTCAATGTGCAATAGATTTAACAATAAAGAAAAAAAGGTGATTGTTTCTGAGTACCAATAAAACTAAAAGTAAAGTAAACATATTACACAATACAACGTAAGTAAGGCTAACTGCATTGCCAAATTGGCTTAGCTGATCTTCAGTAATAAAAGTGAGGGCATTTATTTCAAAATGTTCTAACAAGATCTTTCGTACTAGGGATGATCGTAAAATAAGGTTCCCAAAACCCTACAGCAGCAATAAGACGTGTTAGGTGAAATCCGACAACATTGGCGTATGCAGCAGCTCTCCCACTCTATATACGTACCACTCCCGTCTGGTTACGCCGCTCAGTGTTGGCTAAGCAGCCGTCTGAGGTGGAACTCCCGATCGCCGCTACCGCCAGGTGCGAAATTCGCGCTGTGATACGTTTTTTAAACACGAAAGGGGTTTCACCTATAGACATTCATCGTCAATTAACCGAAGTTTATGGAGAAAAGTGTATAGCTGTTCAACACGTCCGCAAATGGTGTAGGGAATTCACTGGCGGTCGGACGGAAATTCACGATGAAGAGTAGAGCGGAAGACTATCAGTTTCAGAGGAAATCGTTGAAAAGGTCGAGAACATACTGCTTGAAGATCGGTGGGTCACCATTCGTCAACTCGCCCTTCGGGTTCCTGAGATTTCCAACACCACAATTGAAAAGATTCTTGAAAGGACTGGCGGCAGAATTTTACGACATGGGGATACAGAAGTTGGAACACCGTCTGCAAAAATGCTTGGATAAAAATGGCGATTACGTTGAAAAATAGCTTAAGTTTTTACCTTTCAAACGATGTGTAATGTTAAGGAAATAAAGAATGCTGTCTATTTTTAAAAAATATGGGAACCTTATTTTACGATCATCCCTCGTATGTTTAGTACAATGTCTTGCCACTAAACTGCATTTGGCAAAGATACTTCCAGAAAAGAAAAAAAGACGTCGTTGGTCCTATGGTGGCCTCACTTACCCATCAACACATCGCGAGGGATTAGCGGCAGTCGGCGGCTTACGGTAACGATGTGGTTAATTACGAGGTAGATTGAAAAATCTATGGTTACTTTGTATAAGATTACCTAAACTCGAGATATTTACAAAAACCTGCTTTTGTAGTATTTTGTTTAAATGACTATGTGTTACGTGTAATATTTGACATTTCGCTTTGCAATTGCAGATCTTAACTACATCCATTTCATTAAGCACTCAAACAGGAAACAAAAGTAAAATAAAAATTATGATATAATAATTTTTATTTTACTTTTGTTTCCTGTATATGTCAAAATAATTTTAATTTACTCACAAATACCTCTAATTTATCACAGAATTATGTTGAAATTAAAAATATACGTATGACTATGAATTGTTTTGCCATCTAGTGTACTCTATCTCATTTAGAGTTCAGTCCAAAACAGCATGTAAGAAAAAATAAACACACATTGATGAGTTTAATCTAAATGCCCGAGTTAGAAGTTTGCACAGCTAATGAATGAAGCCCGGGCTTGATAGAAGTAGCGGTTTATTAGCTGCTACAAACAGGATTAATTACACAAATATTGTTAACGCTGTTTTATGTCAGTAGCGTTTAATTAGTTATCTCCGCCTCTATCAGAATGAATCGTAGTTTTGTTAATTATCCGCCAATAAAGCAATTATAGAAACAAAGTATGACTTCGAAACTTATCGCTAATCCAGTTTTGAAATCTGCAAATATTTTAAATTAAAGACCTGATTACAATAAACAACTGTGCTTTAATTATTATGAAAAAGGTATGCACTGAACGAAGCATTCTGTAAGAAGAAACCCACATAACATATGGATAATGTAACCAAGTATTAAACAATATGCAGATACAGGTGGAGATTACACTGAAGTTATTATAACACCATTTTGTATTGAATTACGATAAAAAAGTTGATATTAATCTTATATGTTTTCTAAATAAGCTAGTTGAGAACATGCAGTTATTGGACTCCTAATTATATACATTAAATTAGTTTAGCACTTATTAAATTACTAACCAATTCCTAGTCTTCCTAGATCAAGTTCTTTTCAATTTTAAGCTGATACTTGAGAACTTTGCATTTACCAATAATAGGCAGGCCCTTGATAAATTTGGCAATGTATCCGAATCTTATATTTGCGAAGGGGCTATGAATGCGACAACATACTTGAAGGAATGTATTATCAAACGCCTGGTTCCGTTCATTCGCCAGTACCATAGTGAAGATCAAATTTTATTGTAGCCAGACTTGGCAACCATACATTACGCCAGAAATGTTACCCAGTACTTCAATAAACATAAGCGAGACCAATTGAACAATATTGGTCCTTATGCAAAGGGCGATATGCGAATTACAATAGCATGCCCAAAAATGTTGCAGGATTTAAGAGAATATGGAAGAAAATTGCAACAGAAGTGTTTAGAGACTATGGGCAATCGCTAATGAAATTGGACGAAAGGGGATTAAGCAAACAATGTTAGATATTTTAAAATAGTTCTTTTACCACACTTTTCAACAAATGTATTGTTCAAGTGGATCAAGTTTTTGTAAATTTAAAAATATTAGATTGAAATTTGTTCCTCCACTTATTAGACATCCTTTACATAATGAATCATTGGCGAGTTAAAAATTACGTTATTTTTTGTTGTACCCGGTTGGCACTGACTCAATTTTTTGCAGCAATGTCTCTCCAACGTCTAATAAGTAAAACATTAGTTGCTGTTGCATTTTTCTGTTGTTCTACATACATTAAAATTTGGGAATCGTTAATTGCTTCTAGCCGATCGTCTTCAACATCCAAATCTATTTTGTCATCATTATTACTAACAATTTTTATAATGCTAATTCTTGTAAACCTTCATTAGTATTTTCAGCGTCTGTGTCGGGTGCTCTTTCTTATTCGATTATTTTTGATCAAGATTTTTGCAGAGTAGAACTTCTTACTTGAATCCATGCCTCCGCTACCCAATACATCACATCCTTCAGATTGATTTTCTTTAAACAGTTAACTAGATTACCGCCATTACTGACTTGTTCCAAAAGAAATTCCAATAATAAGCGTCTGTAATTTCGTTTTAAATTTTCCAACTCACCTTGGTCCATCGGCTGAATTAAAGAAGTCACGTTAGGGGACAAAAACTTGACTATTAAATCTCCACTTTTGAGCAGATCTTCACTTGAATGGGAAGGTGCATTGTCTAATAGAATAGCTTTTCTAGGGAACCCTTCTTTTCTCAAAAATCGTTCTACTCTAGGAACAAAATCTTCAAAAAACCATTTTTTAAATATGATCGCGTCCATCCACGCACTTTTCTGGTTTTTATACACAACAGGGAAAGCGTTGGGACGAATGTGTTTAAAGGCCCTAGGGTTTGCTGATTTGCCGACACACACAAAGGAAAGTTTATGTGTACCGGAGGAATTACTGCATGCAAGAATGGTCACACGTTCCTTGCTACGTTTGTATCCACAAGCAGCAGATTCTTGTCTTGAAGCCAAAGTTTTCAATGGTAGCATTTTATAATTTAAGCCTGTTTCATCGCAGTTGTAAATTTGATGTTGTACCTAACCGTTCTCTTCCATCAGTTTGTTGAAATTTCTTTTAAACTCTGTTACAGAAGATTTGTCGGCGGATAACTTTTCACCACAAACTTTTAGCTGACGTATACCGTGCCGTTTTTTCCATCTATGCAGCCAACCTTCACTTGCTGTAAAAGTGTCAGGTGCTTCCGTTATCGGCAAACCTTCGCTTAAACTTATTGCCTTTTGTTGCAAAATTGGACCAGAAGCTGGCATTCTACGTTCTCACTGTTGTGTGAACCATAGGTATAAGGCATCGTCCACTTTTGGATATTCCGCCGTTTTCATAGTTTTTCGCGAAGGTGCAGATGATGTCAGAACACTAGACCACTTTTCAATTTTATTATAATTTCTTTTCCAGTCTGCAACAGTACTTATGCCTACACCCATATCACTTGTTACTTGCTTTAACATTTCATCTTTATCTAAACGTTTAATTGCTTTAAGTTTCTGTTCAATCGTAATAACAACGCATTTACGCTTAATACGGGGAGGACATTCCATGTTGGGATACTTCCATCAACTGCAATTCAACTGGTTTAATAACATCATGTGCATAGGCGATCTATATCAGGGGAAATTGTATTGTACAATACATGTAAACGATCTAATGTCGGGGAAGTCCCGTATTAATTTAAAAAATATATTAGTTTTCTAAGAGAATAATACGCCATATTTCGGATAACGCGCAGATTTTTTTTATTGCTTCGGTTAAAATGGAGAATTTGTTGTTTAGTATTGTTACGGTTAAAACGGAGTTCGGTTAATCGCAATCCGGATAACCGAGATTCTACTGTATTAACATACAACTTTAAAAATAAATAACTAGAAAAGTAAATTCCTAAAAAAGAAAACAATAGTTGTTCAAAATACCCTCCTAGAGCTCGAATACAAGCGATGACACCTACAAACCACTGAATCGTAAACACGCGCCATTATTGCACCATCTTGACAAATTTCATTAAATCTAATTGTTATTTGGTCAAGCAATTGTTTGCGTTCGTTTATTTCGACACTGTAAACCAGCTGCTTTAAATGACCCCAAGGAAAAAATTCCAAGGGTTTAGGTGGGTAGATCTTGTAGGTCAACCAATAAAACATCTACGACCAATTCATCGTTCAGGAAAATGTGCATTCAACCATTGAATTGCGTGTCTACCATAGTGAACTGAAGCGCCATCGTATTGAAACTACACTTGTTGACGATCAAGAAGGGGAGTATGTTTTATCTTCTCAAAAAGCTATTCATCAAATGTTAGATAATGTTCTCCATTTAGCCTTCGTGGTAAAACTTCTTGTTCAAACAGTTCTCCGTTAAAGGTATCAGCTCAAGTATTCACACTAAAACGGTGTTGAAATCGCGATGGTGTAACAGCATGTGGACTTTGAAGATTCCATAAATGGTAATCGTTAGTGCTATTAATACCATCTTTAGTAAATTGGGCCTCGTCTGTCCATAACATTCTAGTTACAATTATCAGATCTTCGGCATTTTTTTTGTAGCAACCAACTGCAGAATTCTACACGCTGACCGTAATCTTCCAGTTGTTGGACGCAATGTAGTGTTCGCCATATAAAGTTTTTAGAAAGACGAAACTGCGCTGCAATGCGTCTAGTGCTCAGGATGGGGTTGTCCCACACTACATCAACTACATTTTCTTCGTTGTTTACATTATTTTCTCTAGCGTGATTACCTCGATTATTATGTGGAACAACAAGTGAACCAGTTTCTCTGAGTCATTAAAAAGTACAGCCGAAAACTTTGTCAGAAGGTTGACGTCTATCAGGAAATCTTCGGCGATGCTCTCTAGATGCCTGAAAACCGTTACCATCACAGTACCCATACACATAAACAACATCTGTATATTCAGCTGCACTAAACTCATTCATTTTGAAAACTGTCAAATTATTTTTTTCATAAAGCATGTTGTTCGGCTTTTAAAGATAGACGATAGACTACTACATTGGCTAATCCAAACTAAAAACCGCACTAAATTCATTCATTTTGAGAACCGTCATTTTCATTTTTTCAAATTATATTGTACAGCTCTTAAACATACGCTGCGTCGTAGGCTTCCGCGGTGGTCAATAATACTATACTCTTGGTTTCCGGGTTGGAACCGCGTCGTTGTCGTCACACTGACTGACTCAGTCAGAGTGCAGTAACAGCGCTGAAAATGACCCATAAGAGTGTGCACGAAACGTCGGCCAAAGTTATAACAACGACGCGGATCCAACCCGGAAGCCAAGAGTATAAGGTGTCTTCTACACCTGCTATAAATCATCCTGTAAATCAATGACTTTCCGAAAGATTGTGGTCAACCAACTTTGATTCAATAGCTTTCTAACAGTGCATACGTTTCTAACTTCATAGGTACAGATCCCATGGTAGGTGTTACCACCTAACATCCCCACCACAATATTCTTTTCTTTGTTAGATGCAAAGTTATTAACTTTGGTTTTTGTTGACAACCGGTAGGACCTTCATATTTATAGATTAACACATGATGTACTTTCTTATTTTGTTATGCTGTAATGACTATAAAATGGTAATCTTTATCCATCCCATACCTCTCATTTCATTATCAGGGCAGGTTGTTCAGACATTACTTTGTTTCTACAAATTCCTTTGATTTATTGCTAACAAATTCAATGCTCATTTTAATTACAGCTTCGATGAAAACAATTGTCTAATATGAAGTATGTTTGAATTTAGAAACTACTAGTACTTCAATAATACAAAAGATCCAAAAAATTATTCGTATTTACCGACTAGCTTATTTTTTTAGTCATCTCTTTAAGTAGCTTTATTGAATAATCTTTAAAAGAATAGAGTGCTGCATTCACAATAAATACTGAATCTACTGAATTTTTTTATAGCGCAATCTGCCAGCTTTTCCAAGATAATCATGTTCAAGATAATGATTTTCCTTCTACATTAATAAGTCCCCAGCCTTGATGCTTTCAATTTATTTTTACCATGCAATGCAAACACAACTCGTTATTCTTAAGCTGTGGAAATCTTCTGAAACATATCAAACGAATTCATTAAACGAGAGCAAATAATCCATATTTATTTTGGTCGTATTATAATTTGAGACTCATAGCCGTTCGTAAGCATCTTTTGAATTTACATGAGAGATAGAAATGCTGGGACGAATTGAGGACGATCGAAAACGTAATAGGGTGGCAACACAAGCACCGAATTGAGTGGAATAGGGATTTTAAGTACATAAAGGGACTCAATGTTATCGTAAGGAGACTCTCTCACCGTACCCTTAAAAACTTTTCCAACTTTACTCCCTTCTTCGAGTAGTAATAATGAGAATTAGACATTTCTCGTTTATTAAAAACGAAATAGTCGTTTTGAATAGATTAGTTACCCAATTTATGGTTTCTCTCCGAGATGATACGCAATAAATAACGAAGTACTGCGAATACTTTTTCCTTTAATGGGATCGTGACGAGATAAAAATTAGTTATTTCAAGGGCTGCCGGGTTTAATGATGAAAGAGGGAGGAAGGTGAACGTTCATTACGACAAGAAGTGGAGACGGTGGAGAAGGTTTAATGGCGAAACTTTTGCAACTTTAATGTCTGTGTAGGTAATTCTAGTTACTTCAAATAGTTCCCGTCGTTCTCGCCCTCATTAGATCCAATTCGCTCCACGCCTTCTTCTATTTCATTACGGCCTTTAAGTTTGGAGAATTGTTAAAATTGTATAACTAATTCGAAATTCATTTGTTATGCATTCGGATGATAAATTTCGATGGATTTCGTTATTGTTTTTTTTGATGTAATGGCACTAGCCAACAACCATATTGTGAATCAAATGAAAATAACAAGTTTTCTTACTAATAAACGAATGAAAAAAATGAAAATGGTAATAGAAAAATATGGTTTGGTAAAAGAAATTCTCACGCTGGAGATACGATTGTGTAACTAAGAGTTACGTCACAATTTGAAATCTGCTTTGCTATGTATGTAAATTGGTAACAAAAAAGCGGAAAGAATATCGAATAGCATGTAAACAAAATGTCACGAGTAAGAATGTAGATGTTTCTTTATTAAAAGTGTAAATGAGAAATCGTTGTTTTGTATTGTAACAAAAAGTAGTGTATCCTCGATAATGAAAATGAGATATTTGACGATTAAGTGCAAAGTAATGAGAACAAATCTAGAAACGTGTTTGGTCTAATATCAGCAAAACAAATAAATTTAATAGGAACAAACCTTTGGATTGTAATTTACGAGGGTGTATCAAATATAAACGGGACTTTAAAAAATTCTAACTTTATTTAACTAAGGTTACAAATACATATATATTATTTTTCTATATACTTTCCCGCGCTAGAAATATACTTTTCCCATCGGATTGGGAGCTTTTTTATTCCATCATCGTAAAAGCTCTTCGGACGTTCCTGTAGCCATTGGAGCACAAACGCTTCCACCGCTTCGTTGTCGTCGAAACGCTGGCCTCCAAGCGCTTCTTTGAGGGGTCCAAAAAGATGGAAGTCATAAGGTGACAAGTCTGGATTATAGGGTGGATGTTCCAGCGCTTCCCATCCTAATGCATCCACGTTTTGCATCGTAGCGTTAACCACATGAGGCCTGGCGTCGTCATGCAGAAGACACTTCTGGCCGATTGCTTCTTCGTTTTCCTTCGAAATTACAATTTCGCGGCATCCAGTACTTCACAATAATATTGCGTATTAAATGTGCCGTCCCTCTATGAGATTTTGGACCGCCTCGATGTTGGCCTCGGTCACACTTGTCCTTGGGCGGCGATCATGGCTCTCGTTATGGACCTTTTCACGTCCTCCAGAAATTTTTTTGTGCCAGGCAAACACACGGGTTCTTAACAGGGCGTTGTACTCTGTCTGTAATCGTCGCAAAATGAGTTCACTCCCTGCTTGGCCAAAACCTTGATGATAGTCCACTGCTCCACAGAGACATGCATTTCTTTCTCTCTCATGATTTCTTTTGATACTAAAGGGACCCGAGAGAGTTGCGGTCGATTCTCCCCTCTCCCTAACGATACAGGCTACCTGCGCATCAGCTCCTTTCAGGTCCACAAGGCTTTTTTTAAGAAAAACAGTCCCGTTTATATTTGATACACACTTGTAGCTCTAAGCAATACTCATCAAGGAAAGATACCAGCAAACCAACTCCGGATTAGAGAATGCAAGTTGGGTTAAATACCATAAGCGTCAACTTGATAAGTAGGTAACCGCATTTCAATTTGTGGCGAACCGTAGTCAGTCCGTATGAATTTAATGACCCTTAAGACAAAGAAAAATATTAGAATTATTATTTGAGTCATTTTGTATCAATTATTTAAATTACTTTTCACTTTCCCTCAATTTTTATTTTGTCAGATATTTTTCAACATCGCTGTACCTATATACTTTTTAGAGCGATAGTGTATTACCGATCAATCGCTCTAGAGCTTGTGTAACATTCTATTTTTAAATTGTTCTTATCTCCATACGTTACGTACAAGAAACAATACGTCAGCCAAATATTTAGTATATAAAGCCGTGCAGAATTTCATTCTGCAGGAGTTCTCTCCTAACCGATCCTTCACCGACGGTATTCATATTGTCTGAACTCGCATAATTCACTGAACAGTATCTTTTATATTGTGTTCTCTTTATCTTAGTTCACTGATTAAAATTTTTACCAACTGAATTCTGTTAAGTTGTTGACGGTAATTTTCTAATGTCTAAGCTTCCTTAATTAACTTCAAATTGATTAAAATTTAATATAATGTGACAACATTAAAAAAATATATTTCTATTTTAAAGCGTTCTTTTTGTGAGTACTATTAGACTGTTTAAGAACAAATATAATTATAAGTTAATCATTTTACAATCTAACCAAAATAAAAAGAAAAGAAATTTCTGAGATAAAATCTGCGATTTCCTTAGTATTTCCGACGTAATTACTTATTTGTAAAAATCTCGCCCCTGTAAGGAATCGAGCCTGACATCTCCCAGTTGTCGAACAGACGTGCCAATCACTACACCGCAGGGATCTATGCTAGGAACGGTCACTTTTTAATACCTAGGTAGTTTTTATTTATCTGCAATCATATTATAATATTTCGACAGACAATTTATTCTTACTTGCCAAGTGCATGCATTACCTACGTTTCAACGAATGTTTTATCGTCTTAATATATTTTGGTTTCCGTCGGTGAATTGTGAATATCATCACGTGAATGTAATTTCATTCTACCCAATCCCATAGAAGCTCTCCAAAACCAAGAATCAAATTTCAAATAGAAAAATAATATTCGATGGTTTTTGAAACCTTTAAAAAAATTAATGGATTATTTTTAAGAATACTATTAGTACCATATTCTTCAAAACCATTAATTTTTAAACCATTTACTTAAAATAGCTTTAATGCTTTTTCTCTTCTCATATTGTTTTTACCGGTAATGATTTCCATCAATAGCATGAGCTATTTATTAGCATCATCTTGGTTATTGTGTCTACGTACGTTTTTATGTGTATTTCTACATTAAGTTCACTTTTGTTTGAACATTATTCTGTAGATAACCTCTACTTTAGCCTTTTCAAAATCACAAGCAATGTGAATAATTTACTACATTAAGTACGGATATGTCGTACTGTTTTAAACAAGATAAGAGCAATTAATAATGTTCATATAAATAATATGCATTCCAAGAATTTTATGTAAAAAAATGCTTTATTTTAAGAAAATGAAACCATTGATTTATGAACAGTACCTAAACGCTTTCTGAAATTAAGTATTTACTATCCTTAAGAAAATGTTGTTTTGTGTTAACAGATGCTTTAAACAAAGAAATACAATTATTTCATTACAAGTATATACTTCTCTTAAACAGAGAAAAAAAAAACACTAAGAAAGTACTTGTTTTGTTTTAAAGCAGTTATTGGATGGCGAATAAGTGAAACAGTAATTGTCTTGAATTAAGGCGGACAGCTTTGATATAAGTAAACGTTTCCCTGCGTGTACACTCTGACTCTTCTAAATCACCAACATGGACTTGCTAGACTCACTAAACAAAACTGAATTAGTTGTGATTTGAAAACATTTTGCGAACTTGTTACAGTTTGAAAATATGTTTTTTCATATAGTTTGGCGTAAGTGGTTCCACTAGGTTAATTCGTTTGGGTAAAATTTGAAATCGACCATACTTACAGAAATTTTCTCTATATCAGAGAAAAAAAGCAATTTTAAGCAATTCGTGAAATACAAGTAGAATATCTCTGGCTTGTATTGAAATACAGTACCGTTCATGGAAGTTCGGGCAAACTGGCAAATTATATTAACTGTTTAGGAAAAAAATTTAAAATTATATAATATGCATTTCTGTGAGGAATTATTAAAACTAACCTTTTATGGAAGCCTTTTACCAATTTCCAGGTAGTATTTGTCTATTATAAGACCGTTATCATAAAATATATAATTATGTTGGAAATCCCAAATAATTACAGTGACAATAAAGCTTTATAATAATCCCTAGGAGGGTTAGCTGATTCACTCGTGTTACCAGGAAATATTCGTATACCCTTTATAAAGTATTATAACATTTGTAAACGCAGTAGTTCTGAAGAGATTGTTATTGTGAAAATATCTGTGGTTGTGCAAGTGAAAAATAAAATAATTTCAGTTTGACTGCTTAGAATGCCCCGTGGAAAGCCTCTAGCTGTTTCAAAATGATCTGCTATTATTACCTTGCATCAGGAAGGGTACGCAGAAAGACGGATTGCGGATAAATAAAAAAATCTACAGTACATCATACTATAGTTCGATTTGAGACAACCGGTGACGTGCAAGATCGTAATCGGCCAGGACCGTCAAGAAAAACGACTCCTGCGGAAGATTTACGAATAAAAATAATTAGTAAGCGCAATAGAAGACTAACAGCATCAGAAATTGCTGCAGAATTCAATAATGAACGAGATTCCAAAGTTTCTGTGAGTACTGTGAAACGTCGGCTGAAAGAGGCTGGGTTGCATGGGCGAGTGGCTTGTCGAAAACCATTACTCCGAAGCGGAAATAGGCTGAAACGACTGAAATGGGCACAAGCTCATAGAGATTGGATAGTGGACGATTTTAAAAACGTTTTGTGGACTGACGAATCCAAGTTTGAGGTTTTTGGAAATAGACGGAGAGTTTTCGTACGTAGATCAAGAGGGGAAAGAATGTTACGGGAGTGTATAGTTCCTACGGTGAAGCATGGAGGCGGATCTGTAATGGCTTGGGGATGTTTTTCCTTAATCGGAACAGGGGACTTGCTCAAAATTGAGGGCACAATGAAAAAAGAAGAATATCGAAAAATCCTGGAGGAAAATGCCGTACCGTCAGGAATCCGATTAATTGGTCGTGGATTTGAATTTATGCAGGACAATGACCCCAAACATAAGTCTAAATTGTGCACAAATTACCAGCAGCAAGAAGAAAATGAAAGAACCCTAAAAATTATGGAATGGCCGCCACAGTCCCCCGATCTGAAAGTGAATTGTTATGGGAAGAATTAGACCGATGTGTTAGGAAAGTATCCAAAATCGAAGGAACATTTGTGGACCATTCTCCAGGAGGTATGGACACGCTTGCCCAATGAAACATTAGCAAAATTAGTGAATCGGATGCCGAGAATAGTGGCAGCAGTCCTAAAGGCAAAAGGTGGATTTTTCGATGAAAATCGGATTTAAATTATTTGTATTACATTAACTCTTTCCTTTTAATAAATTTGTGTTTGAAAATATGTAAAATCATGCAAGTATTAAATACATGGTCATTTAATATTTCTCTTATTTTCTTTGACTTCCGTACATTTTTTTGCTTGCCCGAACTTCCATAAACGGTAGTGTATGTAACCCTATTCTAAACCCTTTCCAAACCGTATTTCTTGATAATGTTTTCGTATTTGTACATTGCAATGGCTACACGTTGAATCTAATTTAGCCATTACAGAAAATTGCGTTCTCCAAACTATTTATTATTATATAAACCATGTTTATGGATAGTATGGAGAATAATTTTCTTTGTATACCTAATTCAATCCATTCGCGTCGACCCGCAAGAATATTAAAACTACCGATAAATATAATATGCAAAACAAATCTAAAATAGAATCGCAAACAAGCCTTCCATTGTAACGAGTAATTACAGTAATATCCTAGGAACGTGATTCTAACAAAACCGATAGACGGTGTGTAACATATACACCACTTCTTGTTTGCATGTTTATGAAGGGAAGCTCATCGATATCGAAGTTACGAACGCCTCATACAGACACATACAGCAGCAAGAGAGAGACCATTTGTAACGATTATTTGATGATTTCCCTATGGAGATTGTCGGACAAAGAAAATGTAACTGTGGAATTTTAATAAGGCCACAAGGCAAGTCGGTGAAACATAATCGGACATGTATACGCGGTATGGCATTATCATGTACTAAATTATTCATCATTCTTCTATTGCTGTAATATAAACCGCTGGTAGACGAAGCGAACCAAGGTCTAGAATAAGGAAGGCGTAAATATGTATTGTGGCAGTCTGTTTGGCTAAATTTCATTTTGCTTGTCTGACGGTCAAGCTTTTGAGAGGAAATACAGAAAGCAATTCGTACTATTTCCTATTGATGCCAGGGAAATTCGCACTTGAATGAATATTTTCCTTAATGAATCCAATTCATTGGAAGTAAGATACGTGAAAGACAATTTAAATTCACATTCGTGACATACCACCGGAAGGAGTAGTATGCTAAATTTCAAAATTAAATTTCTGCTTTAAAGTGGCGTTCACATGCAGTGCGAAATTAGTGAATTAAGATGGAGTGCGAAAGATGTGCAGATGTCGTGACAAGCCATCGACCGTCCGCACCAATTTATAAAGACTTTTAAACTAGAAAAAAAGTATAAAACTTATACAGTCATTTTTTGTAGTAACTCTTTAAATTATCATTCAATCGCATTAAACTTTTATTGTGTTAAATAATTTTCGATAACATTGCATATTACTTTTGAGCAATAGTGTATATGTCTCATTAATAACATGGGCAAATATGTGGTAACAGCCAGAGGCGTGGCGAGCGCATAAAAGTTTACACATAAAATAGAAGGTAAGAAATAAATTATAAAACGTGCTGAAACATTTGCCGTTTTAAAAGTCTTCCGGGAGATCACAAACTGCATATCTGTTAAATATTTGAATCATTAGATATGTTTCCACAGCTGTTTCAGTCAAGTAAGTACGACGTGCGGAATAAATGTTTTTTAATGCCGAAAACGACCGTTCGACATCTAGCGATGTTATATTTGCATATTTAAAATAATCTTTGAAACAACTTAATGCATCTTCACGCGCACCTTCACAAATTTGTCTTAATATAAGAAAATCGGAGTCTTTCTCTAAAACACTTTCAAATTTTCGTATTACACACCAATTTGTTTCGCCTTTTACAGCGCATAACTGTGCCTGAACACCATTCACAATTTGAGCAGAATCCACTAGCGACATCGAAACATTTTGTAACTTTCTATTCCCTCCGCTAGTCCGAAGTAATTATTGTGAACAGTTTGTAAATCTCTTTTAACCTGACTATCTTGAAATATTTCCTGGTTTTCCTCGATTGCTGCAGCTGTCGGATTGAATTTTAAAACTACCTTCTTTACGTGATCAAAATATTTGTTGTAGTAAAACCATGTTCCCCAACGTGTAACAATCGGCTGTGGTGGTTCAGGTAAATCAGGACACAGTTTGTGAAATAGTCGGGTACGTTTCGGGAACTTTAGAAACACTGCCCTTGTACTAGCAGTCAAAGCATTTACTAGTGGAAAACATGTAGGAATCGTTTGTGCCGCAAGATTTAGAGTACGGATTTTACACGTTACATGTAAGAAGTTACCACTGTGTTCTTTAAGAGATCGGCCCAAAGAACGCATGTTTGCGGCAGCATCACTCATAAACATTAAAAGTTGCTTAGTTGAAACTTCAAATTTGTTCAATAAGTTCAACACCACCTTTAAAATCTCATCGGCAGTACAACTTATAACTCTTTTGGAAGCACGTACCATTATATTAACCACAGAATGTTTTTGACGATCTGTTGTTGCGTCCACACACAACCACAGTTTTTTATCTTTATCTTTCAATTCCATTCAACGTATGTTTTAGTTCGCGGTCTAGATTCAATGAACACATCAGGTGTTACAGGTACGGGAAGATAGAAGCGTCAAGTGTCGCACAACACATAAACGATACTGGGCAAAATATTAAATTAGAAAACCTAAAATTGATTAAAAACGTGATTTCGCCGCTTGAACTGGACGCCTATGAGACTATGTACATAAATAAGAATACGGACCTAATCAATAAAAAGAAGAGACCTTTACAGTTCTCCTGACTTTTCGATTTATTACAGTAAGCAGGCGTTTGATTTATGGTTGTGTTGTAACGCATGTTGTCCAGTCTTTAAGTAAAGAAATAGACGGAAAGAACACAAATTTGACGGATAGAAAGGGACATAACCGTTGTCTCACTCGATTTGTATTTTTATTAGGGTGGGACGGCCACATGTCTTGCATTCCGTGGTGACAGACCTTTTTCCGCCTTTTCTCCTTGTTTTAACTTGCTTCTTAGTCTAAGAGGCAAAAGTAGGTACTTGTATATATTTTTCTTGAAGAGTAGGGATAGATCGGGTTCGTTAGATTTAATATATGTATGTTCTCTCACATCAATCAGCACGCGACTGAAGATGAAGACCCACGTGTCTTCGAAACGGTGTTTCCGAGTTAATTAATAATTTGTGTGGTGCGGAGTCTGCCGAGAATATTGTTGTTTAAACATTATATTACATCCCCAACATATCAAATTGCTATCCACGAGCATGCAACCCGAGTAATAAAACGGACGTGCTGTTGCTGCACATTCCGGGATAAAAATATTATAACAAAAATCGTTTTAAAATCATATTGTGTCTATTAATATCGACTTTAATAACGTATGTCACGAAATTTAATTTACGTGCACACCATACAATGCAAAATGATTACAGCATAGTACACGACACACAATAACGACAAAGTAATTTAATTTACCCAAACCATTTAATAATTCCATATAATCCGCCATTTTAGCCTATGTATTTCGTTGTACAACAACAGAACTATTCGCAATGTTACAATGGCCAGGAGAATTATTAATCACAATTAATAATGCAGAATTTAACTAACAACTATAGCAAGAGCAACTATAATTTCATTAGGAATCTACTTCCAACTTTCTCTTATCTATTAATCATTTCGGAATTGTTGTAATATTATCTCTCGTTTCATTCTTTGGCCTTACGCAGAGAGAATACTCATGGAAACAATGGAGAGAAACTCAGAAGGAAGCTTCGCTTCTTCTGGATATTCCATTCGTGCCGAGTTTGATACGTTTGCGTTAGAACAGACGAAGATGGCGCCACCATCTCCGATAACGGAATAGAGGAAGATAATCAAAACTGGAACAATGTAATAGGAATTGGAATGGTAACCTTTCTCGACCATTTGCTTTTCCCCCATTTAATCCAGTTCGAATTTAACAACAAACTCCTTAAGATCTTAATATAATATTCCGAATTTGAACCAGCGTGTAAGTATTTGGTTTACGGATTGTATTATCTCGTAGAATCTCGAAGAAGAGGACGAATATCTCTTTCGGACGACCACGTTCCGTGTTATAACTATGCAGAATTCGTCCTCGCCCTCTGCTTCCCAGTTAAAGCTAGATGTTTCGCATCACTATAGTAACCGCAGTTTTCCCACTACCCCAATTCTATTAACATACTAACATTGTAAAGCGTTGTTTGAAGCGAATGAGCGGAAAATAAACTCAAGGAAGTTTGTTTATCCTAAGTATCAGACTCTGAAATAGTTTAGTTTAAATTAAAATACGAAAGGCTTTCAGCATTGTTTTGCTTACGATAGCAAAAATTTTACCATATACGATCTCTGGGTTATTTCAGCTCTAAATTCCAAGTGTTAAAGGTTGAAGAAGCATAAATTAACCGGAATAGATAGAATATACTTGTTTGGAGGGGAATACTTTTGTTGGTTTTTGCGAATAAATGCTTTGCTAGCAGTGGAGTAATAGCATATGAGTAGAGCCCGGTAACAAGGAGCCGTGCCATAGCCGTACCTGCCTAGTATACAAAAACAATAGTAAGAAAATAGAAAAAAAATAACAGAACTAATACATAATTATGATATGCGAAAAGTAGTGAAACACTCACCCTTTTAAGCAGCCTTGGCTATGGAACAGTAAAATTAAAAGCGCAATTATCAGTATTAACATCATATGGATAAAAGTGGCAAAAAGTTGACACCATTAGATGTGTTTCCACAGTTGTCTCGGTGAGCGATGTTCGCCGTGGTGAGAAAATGAGTTTATATTTTGAAAAAGAGCGTTCAACATCTACCGGTGTTATACATGCATGATTAAAATACTCTTTGTACTTAGTCAGTGGATTATTCGATACACCATCACAAATTTGTTTTAGTGTGCTAAAATCGGGATCTTTCTGCAGCACACTCTCGAACTTTTCTAAAACGCGATATTTTGCGTCATGTATAGTCAGTAGCTGTGTATGCACTCCGTCCATAATTTGCAGAGACTCCAATAATGATAACGATCTATTTTGTAATTGGTCTATTGCGTTAGGTAATCCTTTATAGTAGCTACGAATATTTTTTAAATCTGTTTCAATGGAAATATCTTGAAATTTCGACTGGCTCTCCTTAATAGCAGCAGCTTCGGAAGGATTGAATTGTGCTACAACAGCTTTTACTATTTTGAAATGTTCAGTATAATAAAAAGCTGCCTGCAAACATGTTCCCCAACGTGTAAGAATTGGCTCCGGTGGTTGACGAATACCAGGACACTCTGTGTGAAATGATCGTAGGCGTTTAGGAGATTTCAAAAATACTTTTTTGTGGTTGCTATTAATGCATCTACCTCGAATGGTTTCTGCCACAAGATGTAAAGCGTGCACTTTACACGTAACATGTAAACACTTGCAACCATGTTCAAGAAGAGAACGGCCTACCGAACGCATTATCGCTACGCCATCGCTCATAAATATCAACACTTTATCTTTTGAAATTTGAAATTTTTCCAACGTACTAAGTACAACCTTCGTACTTGCTGCAGCAGTACACTCTTTTAGTCTTCGGCTAGCTAGTAACAGTGATAATGTAGGTTTACTAGGGTCTAGTATGCGTACCATAATATTTACAATTGAATTTTTTTTACTGTTGTCTGTTGTCTCGTTTTTTCAATATGCGTTTCATTTTCTTTTCCACATCATCGCGTACAAATGCAACATGCTTACGTGCCGTTTTCTCCGTTGGCAACCGCAACTCGGGATTGTATTTGTACCAAAAGCCCATAAACGGTTGTTTATCGAGTAAACCTAGTGGCAAATTACAGTTTAACAACATAAGAATTACATAAAAAAAATGCATTTCTCGGTGGCATGCCCAATTTTCGTTTTCTGTGCTGTACGGAATTTACGTGTCTTGTACAGTTCCACTTCTTATTTGACACCAAATGTATTTTGCACACTTTACAAGCTATCTTACTACCGTTGTAAAACAAATCGGGAAAGTCAGAAATAAACTTATTTGCTATGTCTTGAAAGGGTCGTTTTTCAGCCTTCGACATGTTCACTAAAAACTACAATTAATAACTACGTCTGTATCAATAAAATCAAAACGCACTACACTAAATAATAACTACAATTAATAACTACGTCTATATCAATAAAATCGTGAAAATACCCAAATCGTATTCACTGAAGCAAATAATTGGTTTAAACGAAACAAACTTCTAATAAACAACGATAAAACAAATTGTATATTGTCTACTACAAAACAACGTAGCATCGAGAAACCTACTAATATCCAACTAAACAGCCAGACAGTAGAGCTTCAGGAACATGTAAAGTTACTTGGAATCCAAATAGATGAACACCTTGACTGGTCATACCATCTAAAGGAATTATTAAAAAAGCTTAATTCCGTTTGCTATGGTATAAGAATATTGAACAGATACATGAAAAAAGAAAGTGTGAAATGCGTTTATTATGCTGACTTTGAATCTTTATTGCGATACGGAATAGTGTTTTGGGTCTGCAATAGCCTTGTGCAAAAAATTTTTGTGACTCAGAAAAGAGTCGTACGAACAATTTTGAATATCGGTTATCGTTAGACCTGTCGCAGTTCCTTTAAATCGGAGGGTATATTAACTGTTTAGGCTTTATATATATATGAATGCATAATGTTTTTCGCGAACAATAAAGATACTTTTCAGTTAAAAGAGGAAAGCAAGTATACCGTAAGAACTTTAAACTACAGTTATCCTGTACATAGACTAACATTAAGTGAAAAACACCCAGCTTATACTCGTATTAAATTTTTTAACAATCTACCGAGATCTCTTATTAATAAGTATAATTCAAAAACATTCAAAACAGAACTGAAAGCGTTCTTTTTGCAATTAGAGCCGTATAACTTGAGTGAATACCTAAATAGACAATAAGATTATATTGTTGTACTTTGACGCTACTTCTTTTAGAGTTTTGCGATATCATTTGTATATTGCATCTCTTTATGAAATAAAGATTATTATTATTATTATTATGATTATTACTATTATTATTATTATTATTATTATTATTATTATTATTATTACTATTATTATTACTATTATTATTATTATTATTATTATTATTATTATTATTACTATTATTATTACTATTATTATTATTATTATTATTATTATTATTATTATTAAAATCAACACGCAATATGTAATAAAAAAGTAGGAGTTTCCATTTTAAAAATAAATCTACCCTATTTTCACCGATTACAGCGCCATCTACGATGAAACTAAAATCGTCATTTCGTAGCCCCAAATGAGTCGAACAAACAATGGTATGACGAACTTTTTCGTAGGATTCACATTTCTCAAGATATTCCTCAATTAAGATTAAAATGGGACATCCGATATATCTTCAGAACCCTCAGTCAAAGCATAGTTTATTGAAACGGCTTTTACGTAGATTTATCTTATAAATATCTATAACAATAAATGCAATGAATAATCCGTTCTTTTAGAAGCATAAAAAACCTCAAACTGTTGCATTATATTTTAGAAAAAAAAAAAGAAATCCTACAAAAAATTATTCCACCCTCATTCGTATCACATAAAATAAACAACTTATATACATGGAACGTTTTATATACGTGTAAGTGTGCACATTTTCATTCTTCCGCAGACTGGAAATATTCAAAGTATACGTCGGCTAAAACGATGTCGTTTCTCGAGTGGAATGCTGTACGTCCCATGGAGTTCCTTTAAAAATATTTTCTTTATACCCAATTTCTAACAACCGCGCCACAAAAGGCCAACAGGAAATTCTCGACCGGCGGCCAAATATTAAAGAAAGTTTATTGCTCAGGAAAAAATCATTTTGTATCCTCCGCCAAATACAATTTAAAATTTCAATTTCCCCCGACATTCTTCCTCCTTGTATCCTTACGATTTTTTTCGTATAGAAAATGTGGGGAAAAAGTAAATTAGATGTATATATAGATATACAGCAGGAGAGGGATGTAAAGGTATGCATAGTTAGATGAGCTCTTACAAGTTAAATGAGTTTTTTCGAGTAGTAAAAGTATAATTAGAAATTTAAAAAAGGAAGAAATGAATAATAAAATGTTAAAATTAGAGAAAAAGGAGACGGATTCAAGTTTGGTTTTGGTTTTTGTTATGCCACAAGATGGTTACTTAAATTTGATTTTGTGGTTTTTAGTATTTTAAAACGATTCAATTTGTTGAATTAACACAATGAAATACAATGAAAACTTAACTCCTTCAGACTGAACACTCAAACAACAAGGGCGTAGCCAGGATCTGAACTAGAGGGGGCAACTTATATTAGTTTCTAGGAAGTGAGGAGGTGGAGTGAAACATGACGATTTCTTACAAAATAAAACCCAAAACTATTGAAAAACAATCTTTCAAATAATTAATTGTCAATTGAAACATTGATGTTGACGCAATTGAAATGAAAAAAAAAAGACTTAATTACCATATCCAAGGTGCAGAACCGAACAAATTTTGCAAGATAAAGATGGTTCAAACTTATCCAAAAGGAATACGATTTTTAATAACACATCATCTCATAATACTGGCAAATAATATTATTGAAGTTACTTAAGATCTTGCAAAACATGAGATTTTATCGAAGCTGACTTTGGAACTCTGTAGGTAAGAACTTTAAATATTATACACGTGCAAGATTCCAATGGTGTCACACATTTATTACTTGACTCGATAATCACATCTATTTATTTCTGAATAAAGGCTCTAAAACGTTCTGTGTTGCTACTTGAAAAAGAAAAGAAGGAGGTATGAGTCTGGGTTTTGCTGTGCGCATCTGGATAGAACGTGTTAGATGCTGCGCTTGCTCACTCAGGATCAAAAACTAGCGAAATAAGTGGAGCTTTGGCGTCGATGAAACTTGGTTACACCGGTACACTCCTGAAGCCAAGGCACAGTCGGAATAGTGGACTGCGAAGGGTGAATCGGCTCCGACAAACCCTGTTCCATCAGCCGGAAAAGTGATGGCGACCGTTTTTTGAGATAATCTTGGAATTGTGTTAAGCGATTATCTTGAAAAAAGAAAGACAATCAATAACCGAGGCATACTATATATCATTACTTGACAAGCTGAAGGCAGAAGTTTCGGAAAAACGGCCGCATTTGAAGAAAATGATTTGTTCCATCAAGACAACTCACACTTCAGTGGTCGCCATGGCAAAAATTCACGAATTGGGGTTCGAATTGATGGACCACCCACCCTATTCACCAGATCTGGCCTTAGAGACTTTTTTCTGTTTCCTAGACTCCAAGTTTCATTCGGAGAAGATCGAATGAGGAAGCCATCATATTCCGTAACCTGACGCTTCGCCCTATAATACAACAGCAACAACCTATTTTGCAAAACAAGATGCCAATTACTATTTGGACGGATTAAAGAGATGGAAGCAATTGCTGGGAAAAAACTTACAAAGAGACTATGTCGAGAAATATAACTGTATTTGACAAAAAAAATATTTGTTTCTGTTAGGCTGGAATCTTTGCAGACTATCTTCGTGTAGATCTCATTGCTAAGAAGTGAGAAGTTTTTTTTGACGTACAAATCTATACCCACAAGGCCTAACAATAGGGTACACGCGTGTGAAAAATATATACTAGAAATAATTATTAATAATAGTAATAATAATAATTAATTTCGAATGACTTATCAAATGTATAAAATAATATTAAAATTAAAAAATTATCTACCAGATTCAAGGAGCTCGTCGCAAGCTACATATACGGGAACGTTGAATCGTCAAGTGTAGTACAACACATAAACGAAACCGGGCATAATATTAAATTAGAAAACCTGAAATTAATTAAAAACGTTCGCCGCGGGAGTTGCTTACGAAACTTTCCTGAACAAAGACAAAGGATCATTGACCTACTCAAATCTTACTGATTTCTTACCGTTCGGACAAGAGACTCTTTCGTTTATTTTCCGTATATTTCGCATGTTTTAGTTTTGGGGTGTAAAGTAGGTACTAGTAAATACGAGGGATGATCGTAAAATAAGGTTCCCAAAACCCTACAGCAGCAATAAGACGTGTTAGGCGAAATCCAACAACATTGGCGTGTGCAGCAACTCTTCCGCTCTATATACGTACTACTCCCGTCTCGCTACGCCGCTCAGTGTTGGCTAAGCAGCCGTCCGAGGTGGAACTCCTGATCGCCGCCAGGTGCGAAATTCGCGTTGTGATACGATTTTTAAACGCGAAAGGGGTTTCACCTATAGACATTCATCGTCAATTAACCGAAGTTTATGGAGAAAAGTGTATAGCTGTTCAACACGTCCGCAAATGGTGTAGGGAATTCACTGGATGTCGGACGGAAATTCACGTTGAAGAGCGGAGCGGAAAACAGAGGAAATCGTTGAAAAGGTCGAGAGCATACTGCGTAAAGGTCGGAGGGTCGGTCACCATTGTTCAACTCGCTCTTCGGATTCCTGAGATTTCCAACACCCCAATTGAAAAGATTCTTGAAAGGACTGGCGGCAGAATTTTACGACATGGGGATACAGAAGTTGGACCACCGTCTGCAAAAATGCTTGGATAGAAATGGCGATTATGTCGAAAAATAGCTTAAGTTTTTATCTTTAAAACGATGTGTAATGTTAAGGAAATAAAGAATGCTGTCTATTTTTAAAAAATATGGGAACCTTATTTTACGATCATCCCTGGTATCTTATTGAGAGTAGGGTTAGAACAGGCATGTTAGAATTAAAATTTTTTCTCACATCATTCGGCATTACGGTTGACAATGAGAATCCATGAATTCTCGAAACGGCTATTCCGAATTAATCAAATAATAACTTGTGTGGTGCGGAGTGTGCCGATACTTTGGTGTTATTAGCTTCTCCCAATTAAACTAAAACCATTTCGCTACATAGTAAAGCTAAAGAATGCAATGATCACATTTTAAGATCAAAGATACCAGCAGATTGAATAACTCTCACCAATAAAACCGAAGTTATTAAAAAATGAAATGTTTTGTTTGTTTATCATCGAAAAAGTTTTCTCAAAATCTTCATCAAGTTTAAAAAAACATTAATTCTGCCATAACATACGTTGTTGTTGGATTTAATCAGCACTGGTGGTTTACATACAAATTATTTCTCTTGGTATTACCATAAGAACCGAAACGTACCATATAGATTTGCTTCTAACCTTAAATTACAATCTCCAGTTACTTAATTGTACGGAATTAAAAATTAACTACCTGTATTATTCATTCCACAAAAAAAAGATAACTTAATCGAACATTTCTTCAACATTTTACTATAAGGAAAAATTGCATACAATCACCTTAGAAATTAGCACAAGTAATTATATTGGCATTGTTCGAAAAAGTATTCTTTACAAGTCGAGGTTATCCGTAAGGACATTTACTTGATAGTCATAATATCTAGAAACAAATAGCCTCATAAATTTTTGATTGTTCAAGCAGCTCGTTGAAAGTATAAAAAGGATTATTATATCTATATGTATTTGCTTATCTTTCGCAATCCCATCAGATACACATACAAATACATAGAATGAAATATGTAGACGTCATAATTCAACTTGTTACAAGAGCGCAAAGTGAAAGCTACTAAGTAAACTTTTTACAGATACACACAACATAATTGCCGTAATAATAAATGGAAAATCAATGTGTAGGATCTTATTTGGTAAATTCCATTCGATGAAACCGTGTGAAACTCGATTCAAACATTGAAAAAATAAATAAACCAGTGAATCATTAATCTTTTCCATTACCTTAAACGTTTTTCATGTAATTTATTCCTTTGATTCCTTCTTATGATATTAGATAGATGTTGAAATCTCTTTTTTGTGAAGAGATGATTGCTGTAACGAATGGAAATTATTGACAAGCTAATATACAGTAAACCGTATCATGTTATGATAATGCGCAGTAGTATAATTGGCGTTCAGCAATCAAAGAGATGAAGGTGGAACAAATAAAGTGAATGGAAGGCTATTAATAATTAAGAATAATAACACTGTACAACAAAATGTTACTCTAAATCTAAAATTTCCGAATTTTTATCAACATTTTCTGCTAACTTGCGAGTCAGATCAAACTTATTGTTTCAAAGGAATTTAATACAAAATAATATTTTTGGAACAGCTAAATTAATTTTTTTATTTGTTGATTTAAATAAAATAAATGTGTTGTAAATAATTCTCTTCAGAAGGATCTCTTATAATACTTTAGCAATATTCGCCAAGCATGTTGATTCTGTGATAGAGAACCCTCGATGGAATTTTTTTCCATGCTCTTGTAAAACCTTTATATTTTCTGGAAAGAAGTCAATATGATTGTGTAACAATGTATGGACTTTTAAGGGTATGAGAACATTTATTTCCTTAGAAAAACATATCATGCTTCTTCTTAATCTTAAGCCATTTTATCGTGAAGTGTAAGGCTATAAGTTGAGTTATTCATTTCACCGTTCTGCCATGCTTTTCTGTCTTCCATTTTTTTCTTTTACTTCTTCCCATTTTATTCCTCTTCTATCTGATTCTTTTCTAGTTCCCTCAGTCCATGTTTTTCTCGGCCTTCCTCTTGTCTTTCACGCTTATACTTTTGTTTCCTGCACTATTTTTGTGAGTTTATTTCATGCGGCTAATATGCCCATGCCATCTCCTATTTTTTTTTGTATCGGTCAAATTTTTAGCTATCGCCTAATTACCTCGTTTCTATTTTGTCCTTTCTTGTTTTACCTTGTATTTTCCTCAGGAACCTCATTTCTACAGCGTTTATCCCCGATTTATGTTTTTCCGTGATTGTCCATGATTCGCTACCATACAGTAACACTGGTTTTTATTCCCTATGTACTTCATCTTTTGGGAAAGAACATACCTTCTTTCAATTTTTATTTATTTTCAATTTTGGATCACTTACCAATAGAGCGGGCCAAGAGCGCCACGCGCCAGGTTCGCAATCAGGCTGCCGGGCGCATATATGTATGTAAACATAGGTAATTTAAATATGTAATTATTAGGACGAGGACCAAAACCACTGTCTATTACGTCGTGAAGACGCGCAAATATACACCTGCAGTTTGGGTGTTCGTTGATAAATAGGGCGTTGTTCACAGTGGGCCACTACAAAAAAAAAGTTCATTCATCGACGGCTACGAACTAACAGCGCGCTTATTCATTTACGGATGACGCGCTCTATTCATCAACAAATGACGAGTCTGCAGATGTTACGTTTGCACCACTTCGTGGCATACTAGAAACAAGCGTCGGTGTGCTCGCTTTAGTGATTATGTCTAACGTAACTATTAAAAATAAACGGCCATTACCTACGAAAGTTAATAAATTTCTTAATGAATTTGTGGATTTACACTACAATGGGAGTACAATTTTCTGTAAAGTTTGTAAAAAGAAACTACTGTGTTGGAGCAAACGTGATTGTGAAAGACATATAAATAGCGCACACCACAGAAATAAAAGAAATGGTGTGTCACAACAACGTCAATTTCAATTAGAATTGCTTTTAACGTTTATGGTATGTGGTCTACCACTTCGTATACTTGATAAAAAAGCATTTCGAAAATTCTGGGGTACATACAATACCGAGTGGATACTACCATCTCGGACAGCGTTACGGAGAGATATTCCACGAATACGTGAGGACATTGAAAATCGAATTAAAGCCGAATTAAAAGATAAACAGCTGTGGCTATGTCTTGATGAGACGACAGATTGCAAAAAAAATTCTATTTTGAATATAATAGTGCGCGTATTAGATCCTATTAAACCAAATTTTGCAATTCTATTAGCCAGCAGAAGATTAAAACAGTGTACTAGTAAAGCAATTACGGCCGTAGTTCTCGAAACGTTACAAAAATTTCAAGTGTCAACCAGTCAACTGTTGTTGTTCATGAGCGATGGTGCAGCAACAATGTGTAGTGTAGGCCGTTCCCTTAAAGAAAAGTGTGAAGGACTTTTACATGTTACGTGTAAAGTCCATGCTTTACATCTTGTGGCACAAACTATTCGAGAGTGTTACCCGGAGGTGGATGCATTAATAGCAAACACAAAAAAAGTGTTTCTCAAAAGTCCTAAGAGGACTAGGGCATTCCACAGGTTATGCCCTGGTATTCGAGAACCACCACAGCCCATTCTTACGCGTTGGGGAACGTGGTTAAAAGCCGCTTTTTATTATAATGAACATTTTCAAGAAGTCAAATTCGTTATTTTGCAATTCGTCCCTGCCGAAGCTAGAGCTATTAGGATGAGCCAGAAGGGATTTCTCGATATTTCTGTTGAAACACATCTAAAGAATATTAGCAACAATTACAAAGGGTTAGTAGACGCGATAGAAAATTTGCAAAATTCTGGATTGTCGTTGGTAGAATCAGTGCAAGTCGTGGACGAAGTTAGTACATTGTTACACAGTATAAACGATGCAACAAGTGGACGAGTTTTAGCTAAGTTCGATAGTGTTTTAAAAAGGAATCCGGACTACACGAGATTAAGACAAATGTGCGATGGGGCATCAGCAGATTCCTTGACTAAGTCTAAAGATTATTTTAATTACGCCTGTCTTACTTCGGTAGACGTGGAACGGTCGTTTTCGAAATATAAGAACATTTTTTCGTCTCGGCGAACATCCTTCACCGAGGCAAATGTGGAAACTTAGATGGTGCAACTTTTTAAACAAGCCTATCCGCATTATTAAGAAGGATAGAATTTATTTATTATATCTTTATTTACAGTTACATTATTAAGTACAACAGAATAAAAAAAGCGTTCAGTTTCTCAGTTATTTCCTTATTACATCCCATTTACAACGCATACCGTTTTCAACCAAATAAAAAATCATAATGAAAATAAAAACACCTCAGCGTGTATATATATATATATATATATATATATATATATATATATATCCGCTCTAATTACTAATCATTATTATTGCGTCAGCTTTTATTTTTTTGCTCTTGTGTATTAATTTCGAAATATCACATATCTGCTGTGACTCACATATACGCTATTTACAATAAGCGGCCGTTGCGCCTGATTCCGATTCTGTTGGATGGCGCAATTTGGCCCGCTCTACTTATCAAGTTATCCATAGAAACATAGTCTTCAGATGTAGAAATCCTTCATTTGTATTCATTGCCTTTACATAATTTTTAACACTAATTTGATATCAAGTAGTGGCAATAACACCTTTTGCTTTAGGACTAATTGATCAGTAATGACATTTCTGTTCCATAAATTATATTGAAGTCACCGCAAACACTCCAATTATATTGTGAATATTTATTTTTTCAAGTACTAATTTCATTGCATCGTACGATTCCTTTACTTTTTACCGAGTAAGCAATGGAAATACCGGACAGTCTTTTTCATTTATGAAATAGTGTGGAACAAACTGCGATTGCCAAACGTGAATTCAGGAGTTCACAAGACCCATCAAAGTGACTTTTCACCTTAGTGACTCTTGTTTGAAAACTGACTCGATATTATTCCCCATTTTGACTAGATTTTGTATACCTCGCAAATCCCAAAAAGTCGTCGCCATAATTTTTCCGACTGATGGAATAGTCTTCACCTTCCTAGGTGCACGTTCGCCGGCAAAAACCCATTTTGCCGACTGACATTTGGTTTCTGGCGTGTAGTGGTGTATCCATGTCTCATCTACAGTCACATAACGCCGCAGAAACTCACTCGTATTGCGCTTAAACATGTTCAAGCATTGCTTTAAAGTTATCACGCGATTCCGTTTTTGATCAATCGTCAGCAGATGTGGCACCCATCTCGCCGATAGCTTTCTCATACTCCAAATTTCGTGAAGGATGTTTTGCACACGTCCAATTGAGATGTTTATGATATTAGCAATCTCTCTGATCTTGACCCGGCGATCTGCTAACACGATATCATGAACTTTATTGAAATTATCATCCATAGTCACCTCAATGGGACGATCTGGCCGCTTCTTACCACAGACGGATGTTTAGCCACGCTTAAATTCATTAAACCAGCATCTGATGGTAGTCATCGAAGGTGCATGGTTCTTATAAACTGCATCCAACTTCTCTTTGATTTCTGCACGTTTTCCCCCATCCAAAAAAAGAAATCGAATCATGATTGTTCTTTGTCTATGATTCCACAAATACATAAACTTGCCCATTTTCAACAGTTCTCAAAACAACACTACTCGATGAAACTCTCCGAAATTTTGAAAGACGTCGACTAAAAAATAATACTCACAGTTGGCAATGCAGATTTTGACACAAAGCGCCATATGTTTCCAAGCACGGGTACTTCTCATACCATCTTCGTACCTATTTAATATTAGCGTTTCTTACATATATCGAGAGAAACAGAAGGATAAAACGATGATAATAATACTTACTCAGTCAATTTTAAAACGTGACCCGATCTAGCAACAACTTAAATTTTAATCGCCTTATTTAATTGTTGTTTTGACATTCTTCTGCCGTTATTCGAATGTATAAATTTTAATAATCGTTCCATTCAAAATATTTCCCGCTAATTGCAATTAATCGTTATTGTTCCTTTGTTTTTTTTTATCCAATTCACGTTTTACTTCGTTCGCGCTTAAAATAAATCGTTTTAGATCAAGGATAATGGAGTTTATGGACATTGTTCAAGTAGACGTTTTAATTACGTGAAATATCTTAATCAAGATTTATGGTAATATGTAATTTTTACAACGCTGCTTGATTAGATATAATCTAGAAACCATTTAGAAATGTTACATTTACATATCGTAAGTGCGTATATTGCTGCTCTGTTGCAATTAAATTTGAAAAATGGTCGACTGCGTAATGGTAAATACATGAATTTCAGGTTGACAGAAACAAGTACATGTTTGTGAGAAAGTCGGTTTATTTGTTATAAGTTATAGGAATTATGTGTCTTATTTTATCATTTGATTTGTAATACTAAAAGTGTGGTACTATCAGAGTCGCCAATTTTTTTTAGTAATACTCAGCAAGTTCTTTGCATCATTAAAAAAAAGAAGAAGATTTTATAAAAAAATTAAGTAAGTATGATAATTTGTTTTTGAAAATTTTCATTCTCCAAATGTTTGCTTTTGCCAAATTCATTTTGTTGTAATATGCATAATCATTATTTTATTTTAAACTTACTTAAGGAAAAACATTTGCACAAGCTGTGTTTTGCCGTCTCTAGATTTTCTTAGCATAGATTTCAGCTTTTCTTAGTTTTCGTAAGTGGTGTTTTAGGGCTACATGATCTGTCATGCCAGTATTTTGAGATGCCCTTTGCTGAAGCATTGTTTTGCTGTTCTTGACGAGTCTGATAGAAACGCCTTCACCTGATTTTGTCCGTATATGTTTTGCCAACATAAAACGTTTTGACTTTCCTCCCATTTCTTGACTTCCTGTTATAGATGGCTCTTGTAGATTACTGTAGGGTTTTGGGCCAATTAAAGGAATTTGGACAATTTATCGATCTTTTCATTTCACTCAAACTTTTGATGGTTTGAGACCCATAAAAGTGAGTCAATTAGATTCCTAGGTTTTCTTTTTTATTAATTTTGTAGAATTTATAAAAATATTTATTCCTTGAAGCATGATATACGATGTTTTAAAGATTTAAAAGAAGTTACTAATGTTATCTAAAATAAATTATAAATTTACGTATTAGATCTTCCCATAAAGCTACTTCCAAAATCCTGAATTTTGTATGAGTAAATATGTATTCTTAAAGAACATTAACCTTAGGTTGGATATAATTAGTTGATTTCCCCTTTATTATTCAATTGTTGCATAAATTATTAGATTAATATTTTACCCAAATTGGTGCAATTCTCTATAAATGTGTACATACTCCTCAAGCATTAGCCTTAAATCAAGGCTTGAGAGGAGTTAAATGACAAACAGTCAAGAAAGGTACAAGAAAGAAATACTTGGTCAGCTAAAACAATAAAATGTTGATTACTAAATTCTTTTTTATTTGAAAAGAAACAGATGTCAGCTAAAGCTTGTAATATATAAGCACAAAATACAAACGAAATAATTATTAGCACTTTTTTAAATGAAAATGGCTTATTTCAAAGTAAAAGTAATTAAAATCTTTTATCCAAGCGCGCTGAATTACTCTACTAGAAATTCACATTCGTTAATAGGATTGCATAAGTAATGTCCCAACCACGCGAAATTAGTGTAAGAATTAAGATAAGTGTGAAATTTTGCATAATAGAAATTAGTAACGGTGTAGTGTAGAATTAATAATTAGTGTATACACAAGTCAAACTTTGATACTACCACGACGCTACATCAATACTTTCCACATTTGTTTTTGATTATGTGTATGATTTTCTGCAGAAACTGCTAATGAACACTAAATAATAATAATAATAATAATAAATGACTTTATTGGATCTTAAATGCACATTACATAAAAAAAAAGTATACATGTATATATAAATGTGTTGAACACTAAAGCGTGCACAGATCTAACCCGGCGAAAACCAGCGAACCCAACGAAAACCAATGGCGAAACCCAGTTGCAGTATGATTTACTGTTCCTGCTCATGTCCACCATGACCTAAATCAGTGAATAAGCAATTCAATTCGAATTGAGATGCCTATTTACAAGTATAAATGTTATTAAGTGAAAATTACAAAACAAAATGTATGCCTAAATTTAGAATAATAATAATAACGACTACCAACAAAAACACCTAGTCCATTCATACTCACATCTACTCCCATTAAGACAAATAAGTATACAATTTTGCTTTAAAAACGTATATATAACGTTTCTCTGCAATTCCGTGTGTTACAAAAGAAATTATTAATATTTATAGATAAATTTAGGTGACGTAATATTGCAGCGCGTAATATTGCACTAATTTCGAACTACCCTATGTGAACGCAGCTTAACTTAGTAACACGCGCTCCTTCTCTGAACTAGATATATCGGCTTTTTTAAAACTTCAACATCCGCAAAATGCGAAGAAACAATTTTGTTAATCATTTTCTTAATAAACTTGATGAAAATGAATTGCTAATCAATTTCTTCCCTTTCTGTAAAATATTCTTCTCACTGATAACAGGAACTCTATATTAGCGGTCTTAGCAACATAGATATAAGTAGTTGCGCTTCCCGCTAAAAGATGTCACCAAGGTTTTTATTTATTTGTAGGAAATTAATACTCAGAAATGTCGAAAGCCTAGTATGATTAAATAAATAGCCTTCGTATGGATGATAATTTTGTTGTTTGCGGACCCAGTGAAAAGTGATTTATGGTGGTGTTGAGCACGGTGTTCATCAACGTTCTATCTGGGGTAGCTTTTGACCAGATGGTTTCTTGGAATGAAACAAGTTTCTATATTTCAATTTATTTACAAAATTCACAACAAACAACATTCGGTAAACAAAATTAAACAAAATAAAAATTCTTATCGTAAACGAAATGCAAATTAAATAAAATGCAGTTCTACATTTTCGATCGAGGTCATGTATGAGAAAACGGCAATGAAATAAAACAAAATCGTCGCAGAAAAATATATCTACAAGGGAAAAATGAACGGTAATTACGGAAATGAGTTCTCTCGCGAAGTCTCGGTAAAACCACGGACAACATAAGCCCTCTGCGTGGTAAGGGATTCGCACAACACAAGCCGTCAGCGAAGTGAAGGAATCGGACAACATGAGCCGTCAGCGAAATGAGGGAATCGAACAGCGCGATCCGCCTGCGAGGTAAGGGAGTCGAAAACTCCTGCAAGATGAAATTCTGCACGGCTTTATATACCTAAAATTCGTGTAACCTTTCGTTTCTTCTACAAGACGTATAGAGGCAAAAACGACTTTAAAATAAAATGTTATACACGTTGTATAACGATTGATTAGTAGGATTGTAACTTTCCGGTGGCGCACCAGGATCGTATCAGCAACCAGATGGCCAACTGGGCGAAACGAATATTAACATCAACAGCAGATCGGAGATGCGACGGATCCGATCCTATCGCGCCGCCGACTGTTACAACTCTATTGATTAGTAAGTTATTCTCTATCGCTCAAAAGAAATATGCAGCGATGTCGTACGTACAATGGAACCACATCAATCGTCACCTTCAATTCTATTAGCTTCCAGACGAGTACAACAATGTACTGCCGAAGTAATTTCAAAGTTAGTGTTAAATACATTGGAAATGTTTGAACTTTCAACAAACCAACTATTGATGTTTATGAGTGATGGTGCCGTAAACATGCTTTCTGTAGGCCGGTCTCTTAAAAACATTGTGCCAACTTGTTACATATTACGTGTAAAATTCATGCTTTCAGTCATGTGGCAGATAGTATTAGAAAATGTTATCCTGAGGTAGACGGTAGTGTTTGTCAAATCCCCAAAACGTATTCGCAAATTTTACAGACTGTGTCCCCGTATGCTTGAGCCACCAGAACCTATTCTTACACGTTGGGGAACATGGTTACAGGCCGCGTTTTATTATCATAAATATTTGGAGAATATTAAGACTGTGGTTTTACAATCTGATCCAAAGGAAGCTGCGGCTATCAAGGAAAGCCAGTCGAAATTTCAAGATAGTCAGGTTAAAATGGATTTAAAAACTGTTCAGAACAATTACTTCGGACTAGTGGAGGCAATAGGAAAATTACAAAATCCTTCGGTGTCGTTAGTGGAATCTCTGCAAATAGTGCAACATGTTCACCCACAGCTATGCGCGGTAGAAGACGCAAAAAATGTTTGTGTTCTAGAAAGGTTTGAAGGTGTTTTAGAGAAAGATTCTGATTTTGGCACATTAAGACAAATTTGTGAAGGTGCGTCAACAGAACCGTCAAGTTGTTCCAAAGATTATTTTAAGTACGCAAATATAACGTCACTAGATGTAGAACGTTCGTTTTCTGCATATAAACACACTTTTTCCTCACGTCGCACTCGGTTTGCGGAAACAACTATGGAAACATATCTAATGTTGCAGATATTTAACAGACATTATTCACTTTGAGAGTTCACGGAAGACTCTTAAGACGGTAAGTGTTTGAGCACGTATTATATTTTATTTCTGACTATTTATTTTGTGTAAACTTTTACGCGCTCGCCACTGGCTGTTAGGGCAAATTGAGCAATTCTAATCGTAAAATTTTATAGAATTTAAAAATTAAATAGTTTTAAGATAAAATTCCCTTTCCTCAGTGGTCAGCAAATAGCTTGATAAAACCTAGGTTAGGCAACTTTGCTTACACAAGTAAAACTTTTTTATCAAACTTATAATCAAACGAATTTAACCAGACCTTGTACAAGAGTTGCTATGTTGTATTCAGAACTAATAATGGGATGGAAAATTGATTACTTGGCATTTATTTAAACAAAAGCAGAGTGAAGATTTTAATCTACCCTCTTTTTCAAAAATAATTACGTTATTTGTGGTGAATATTTACTTAAATCCTACCATTTTGTACCATAAAGAAATCAGTATGGTATTTATCAAATAAAACGGTTTTGTTTGGAAGTTGAAAGCATATTATTATACATAAATCCATTCTGAGCGGAAGAGAAATGACCATTTTGCATTTAGAATTTAGATGCTAAAATAACTTTTCAGGTCAATATGCATAATAGTACAAAAGAATTCCACACACGTAAGTCACATGCATCAAGCACGTATCGAACATTCAACATACCATACACAGGTTAGTTACCTATGTATTTATTCGATAAATACAAAATCGATAATGCCGTCGAAGTATTTATTCTTCCCACAATGATCGTTATTAACGTTTCCCCGCATTAACTCTATGCACGCCATTTTAAATTAGATCGTAACGACTTTGACAATTCACGTTAAATTCCGCGATCAATACCCGCCTATATTTATTCTGCAGTATATTAAGGCTCCTAATTATAACGTCTGTCAGACTCTATTAAAGTCTATTTCGTTTCCACGTCCTTAAAGTTAATAAACGCAATAAATTACACGTTTTACGAAATGAATTTAACATGTAATTAGTCACGAACTGGTTTTTTCACTCCGCGCACACCGTTTCTCCTCTTCTATACCGTTTTGTGCGTGTGTGTGTGTGTATTTATAAGGCAAGGTATTAAAAGTATTAAATGAATTTATTTAGTACACTAATGTTTGTGTCGGGTTATAATGGAGCTTAAAAATTTAATGATTTCTGAAAGTTTAATAATAACCATTACTACCATTGCTTGTATAATTCGAATTTACCAGTTTTAATAATTTCTCTCTCGTTTTTTTTTTTGTCCTTATTACTTCCCATCGGGATAAAATATTATAGTTGTTATAGATCTTAAATAATTCAAACTTTAATTTATCTATAAATTGTATTTCAGTCGTTAATAACTTTTTGTTAGCAGAGTTGTGTATAGATTTTCTTGTATATAGCTGTTTCACTCTCCTTTTGTCTCTTTCCATCGAATAATTGACGTTTCTTCAACTGAATTCTAGAACTCTTCCACTGAAAGGAACATAAAACAATATTTAACGGATTTTTTAATACCTTTCTTAAACTCTGTTCTTACTGCTATCAAGCGCTACCTATATTAACTGGATTATTGATGTATTTATAATTTGATCAAGTAATTATACATTTAAATTCATAATTCTGATTATCATGGAAAGTTGCTACGTTAATCTAAGTTCAAACGAATCCATATGGAATACCACTCAATAAAAACTAAAGCTGGCCACGAGCGGTACCGCGCAGTAGCGTAGAGTCGACCAGGCCTCGCGTTCCACTAGAGTTATTCTGCTAATAGAGATGTTTGCTGCCGCAAATAATTTCGCTCATCTTTTAAATAAAAATTAAATAACACGTGCTCAAACACTTACCATTTTAAGAGTCCTCCGTGAAAACGCATAGTGAATAATGTCTGTTAAATATCTGCAACATTAGATATGTTTCAACTGTTGTTTCGGCAAAACTAGTACGGCATGAGGAAAAAATGCGTTTATATGCAGAGAACGAACGTTCTACATCTAGTGACGTAAAATTTGCGTAAGTAAAATAATCTTTCAAATAACTTAACGATTCTGTTGACGCACCTTCACAAATGTGTCTTAATGTGCCAAAATCAGAATTTTTCTCAAAAACACTTTCAAATTTTTCAAGAACAGAAACATTTTTTGCGTCTTCAATCGCGCATAGCTGTGCGTGAACATGTTGCACTATTTGTAGAGATTCTTCTAACGGCACCGCAGGATTTTGTAATTTTTCTATTGCATCTGCTAGTCCGAAATAATTGTCGTGAATGATTTTTAAATCCATTTTAACCTGACTATCTTGAAATTTCGACTGGCTTTTCTGGATAGCGGCAGCTTCCTTTGTATCGAATTGTAAAACCACGTTCTTAATATTGTCAAAATATTTATGATAATAAAACGCGGCCTGTAACCATGTTCCCAACGAGTTAGAATAGGTTCTGGTGGCTCTGGTATACGGGGGGCACAGTTTGTGAAATTCGCGAATACGTTTCGGTGATTTGACAAATACTGCTTTGGTATGCGCTATTAAAGCGTCTACCTCAGGATAACATTTTCTGATACTATCCGCCACAGAGCATGAATTTTACACGTAATGTGTAACAAATTAGCAGAATGCTTTTTAAGAGACCGGCCTACAGAAAGCATGTTTGCAGCACCATCACTCACTAACATCAAGAGTTGGTTTGTAGAAAGTTCAAGCTTGTCCAATGTATTTAACACTAACTTTGAAATTACTTCGGCAGTACACTGTTGTATTCGTTTGGAGACTAATAGAATTGAAGGTGCCGATTGATGAGGTTCCAATTTGTGTGCCATTACATTAAGAACAGAATGTTTCTTCCGATCTATTGTTTCGTCGACACATAACCACAATTTTTGATCTTTCAACTCCAATTTTATTTTTTGTTCAAGATGTTCGCGCGCAGATGGCACAATTCTTCGTAACGATGTTCGACTTGGTAATTTGCACTCCGAATAGTTATTCCAAAAGCAGATAAATGGTTCCTTGTCTAGTAAATTAAACGGTATATTACATGCAATAAACGTAACGCATAAATTAAATATAAATTTTTCATTGTCTCGTGCGCAATTTCTTTTTGAGACATGCTTTTCACTATTTACGTGTCGTAGACAATGTTGTCTGGACCAACACATTAACGGGATTTTACAGATTACACATTTAATTTTAGCACTTTCATGTATTAAGTCTGGAATTTCTGCAATAAATTTTCGAAGTTTGTCCGACCGCGGTCGTTTTGCTGACGAAATCATAATTTTTGCGCAAATGACCGGCAGCGAAAATGTCCGTACTGCTCCGCAGACGAAGTAATACTACCGTTCCTCTCGGTCCGAACTGATTCTACGCCGATGCGCGGTACCGCTCGTGGCCAGCGTTAATAAAAACGATAGAATTTTACCCGTTGGAAAATAACTTTAACTACGCAAGTAAAACAAATAAAACGTGAAGGGATGAAATGAAAATATTCATAATGTTTCATATTTGTTAGTTATTTATTAAGGTTGGTATCATTATGACGTGAAATGCGAGTAATATGGTATAGTATTGTTCTCTTTCCATGATTCCACCAGTACATAAACGTACTCACTTTCAACACCTCTCAAAACAATTTTGACAGATGTCGACTAAAGAATAGTACTCACAGTCGCTAATGCACATTTTGATACAAAGCGTCATCTGTCTCCAAACACAGGTCATCTTCATACCGTCCTTGTATTTCATTTGTGGTTCGTGCTATTACAAATGCATATATTTATAGATTATATGAATGCTCCCATAATTTGTGAAGGAATTTTTTGATACAATAACAAAAAAAGCGGGTTTCACAAGTGTTTATTCATGAGTAATAAAAAGTTATTAAAAGAAGTGACCTATTACTCCCCCCGTCCGAAAATATGGTATACATTTGGAAATTATTTTTGTCCGAATTTATGGTATACATTTACAATTTTAATTAATTACATACTCCTATTAAATTAGTGTACTATTTAATAAAATTTAATTGATGAGGGATCTAGCTTTGTCTACGGCTTCTTGGGAACACACTAAACTAGATGGCAAGCGTCCTTCACGCCGAAGTTTGGCCTTATTGATGTGGGGAATCTTATACGAATTTCCTCCTTCAACCAACATAGTTGATTCCATACAGGTCTGCAGTGTTAGAAAAACATTGTCAAGGGTCTCTCTGTCTAAATCGTCAAAGGCTTTTTCAACATATTCGATCAATTCGTCAACTGTTTTTGGCGAAGCTTTATGTTGCAAAGATTGTATGGAATTGAAAAAGCCAAGATCCAAAACGTTTAAATCGGGACTGTTTGGTGGTTGTGGTTTAAACTGAATAGACCAGCCATCTGTAGAACCATGAGCCAGAAGTTCTTCATCGTCGTCACAAGCATGAGGTTTTACATTATCCTGTTGAATATATATATATATATATAGGTTTTTGCTTATGACTTATGGGAAACTTTAACTTGATTGCCGAAATGACGTTCTCAAAAATCATTTTTCTACATTCCGCTGAATTGACGGACTCCACATTTTTGTTACCAAAGTTCCTTTAGGTCTATTTTTCGAGTTTCGCTTAGCCGGTTCTTGATAAACAAAGGGCCATGTACCAATTTTTCCATTAAAAAATTGTTTTCGATGTGAATCGTAACATGGTCGGGCGACAGCAACCATAAACATCACTTTGGTTATAAAACGTTTGTTCTCGCAACTTCAGTAGGGTTCTTGTTCGCCTATCATAATGTAATAAGGGCGCTTGTTTTGCGTTAAATAAAACTATTTTTCGTCTATGTGGACATAATCGTACAAATCTTCAAAACGTCCAACCGGTCTCACTTTTGACAAGCAAAACTTTAATCTCTCTAACTTCTTTTGATCTGTTATCAAAGGTTTAACAGTAGAAGATATACGCTTTATTTTCTTTCCTCGTTTGTAAATGTCGAACAATGAAGACTTTGGAATATCGACAGTAAAAGACAGACAGGAACGTCCTTAACTTTGGCTAACTGTTCAGAATAATCTTTACGTTTCCGTCCACATTTACCTTTCTTTTTTGAAGTAACATCAGCACAAATTTTACCGTCATTGCACATAAGCCAGTTTCCAAATTCTAGGCACGGACAAACGGGTTACCCCAAGTTCAGCTGCAACTTTATTTATACTCCCATGCTTCAGCTTCTGGCCTTCTTTCAACTGCAACAATTTTTGCAATATATCATAACGTTGCTCATCGATTAATTGAACTTGGAATAAGCTACTTCATTATTTATAACAATATCTGCCATTTTGTGAACAGGGCGTGTGTAAAATTATTTTTCATGAAATGACGTTTCAACTCTATTGACGTTTTTGACACAAACAAAATCGGATAGCAGCCAACTATGTATTAGTTGTTTGCCTAGCATCAGAATTGCCAACTAAATATATTTCATTATAATTCTTTACTAATGTCTCATTAATTTTCAAAAAAATTTCAAATGTATACCATATTTCGGACAGAGGGAGTATATAAATAAAAATATTAGTGACTAAACCGAATTATTGAAAAACAAATGCAAAATCATCGAAGAAACACTTTTCAAAATTTAAAAGAAAATTGTTCCTATTCTCCTAAACTTTGTTTTAGTTAATTTTGCCAAACAAGAATGTAGTTCAACAAAATTTCTACTTGTTCCACCAACTGATCTTTGTTTTCACAATGGCTTCATGGCTTCATTACACAGCTGTTTCCATCTCTTTCTGCCGAAGGCACGTCCTTTTTCCTAGTTCATTGAGGTCGCGTACAACTGCTTGCTTCCATTTGGTTCTCGGGCCTCCTTTTCTCCTTTTTATTTCTCTCCCCCAGAGAAGCACCTTTGGTATCCTATGTTCCTCCAACCTATGGATGTGATCCAGTCAACGCAATCACTGTGCTTTCACAAATCTTACTATCGTTGTTTCCCCATATAGTCTCATCACCTCTTCATTGGTTTTTCTATACAATACTTCTCCAATTTTGTTGCCTTCCAGTACTAACCTCAATATCTTCCTTTCCCATATTGCCACTTTTTGTTGTTGTTTTACATTGAACGTCCATAACTCTCCCCATATGTGACAACCGGCCTAATCACAGTTTGGTATATCCTTATCCTAATCCTGCGAGAAATATTTCTGTTCCTGAGCACTTTCAAAAATAATACCACGCTTCTGTTTCCCTTCGCTGTTCTCTCTTCTATTTCCTCTTCCTCGCCTCCTTTCTCTCTTCTATTTCCTCTTCCTCGCCTCCTTTCTCTGTTATAGTTACTCCCAAATAGCAGAAGGTGTTAACTCTCTCAAAAGTTCCTCTCCATTTGCTAGAGCCTGATTATTGAACGATTCCGAAAAATATTCCGTTCGCTCGTTCTTATCCCACAGTATACTGCATTGCCCCGGCAATGTTCTTTACATAGGTTTTCTAAATTGTTATAGATTGTACAATCTATTTGTAAGAAATTCTAAATATCTTTGTTGCTAGGATTCACCACCTTCATAATCACGATTTAGCATTAGTTTGAAAAAGCCCACCTTGCTAATTCAATTGCTTTTTATTTGATAATGTAAAGATTTTATGAATTTCTCTAAATTACTCGGAAACCAACGGGTTTAGGCATAGAAAATATGTTTTATCTTTCTTTGTTTCAGTAGAATCTGTAGAAATAATCGCACATGGAGGTTGATTTTTTGAATACGTACATGAGTCGGGGTGGAATTTGGGAACACTCTGTATAATATTTTTAATATTTATGTATAGCTTCATTTATAGCTACCATCTAACTCTAACTCATAAAAATCTCAAAACTGATTTACATTGCTGATAAGCCAAAGAAGATGTATTGATCTTTAAAGTGAACCTGTCAAAAT
This sequence comes from Dynastes maya, assembly GCA_029619315.2. Taxonomy (NCBI): domain Eukaryota; kingdom Metazoa; phylum Arthropoda; class Insecta; order Coleoptera; family Scarabaeidae; genus Dynastes; species Dynastes maya. The sequence continues at coordinate 12,877,162 of JAROYE020000011.1, forward strand.
TTTCATAAACATTAAAAGTTGCTTAGTTAGTAGAAATTTCAAATTTGTTCGATGAGTTCAACACCACCTTTAACATCTCATCGGCAGTACAATTTATAACTCTTTTGGAAGCAAGTAAGAAGAAGGATGATGGTCGTTGTGGTTCCATTGTACCATTACATTAACCACAGAATGTTTTTAACGATCTGTTGTTTCGTCCGCACACAACCACAGTTTTTTATCTTTCAATTCCGTTTTCATTCTTTTTTCTATATGTTCACGAGCAAATTGGCACTACATTTCGTATCGATGTCCGACTAGGTAATTTACAGTCCGCATATTTATTCCAGAAGGAGACAAATGCTTCTTTGTCTAGTAAACGAAACGATAGATTACATAAAATAAGAGTAACACATAAATCAAATGTAAATTTTTCTTGGTCTCGTATGCCACTTTTTGCAGAAGAATGCTGTTTGCTTTCGATGTGACGTTGACAATGGCTTCTGGACCAACACATTAAAGGGATTTTACAAACTAGATATTGAATTTTAGCGCCATCAAAAATTAAGTCCGGCATGTCCACTATAAAGTTTTTAACTGTGTCTGCCATTGGTCGTTTTCGCGAGGTACCTAACTGCGACATTTTTAAAGCAAACATAAACGTACAATTACGAAATAAGTTATGACAGCCTACATATACACAGAATTACTCGCATACAGCATCGATTTAGTACTGACGCTGTGAACGCGTGTAATAAATAATCGCCGACTCCGCACCACATATCTACTACACTGACTGTTACCGCTGTTTGCCCAGACTAATGATTACGAATCGCTATTGTACCTTTGTAGATATCGTGAAAACGACAGATGTTACCTATAGACTATATAGGTATGGATTATTGACAAGTGCTCAACATCTACCACGTTCAAAGTACAATACTATCAGCGTGTCACAACAATGTGAGTGATTCAAGTGAAAATAATTTAAGCAATGGTTCCATCAGTTGACAATAAATTCATATGTTTACCATGTGTAGAAAATACAATGGATTAAATGTAATAATCATAAGAAGATAATAATATAAAGATTTCCACCGGTAAATGTTACAGTATACAGCACTTCTAAATGAACAATAAATGGAAAATGTGTATATAACAAGATAATATTACCTTACACGTCCTCTTTTCGGCTTTATTGCCTCCTATTGAGGTGGATTTCTTTACACCATTCTATTTTCAATAAGAGCCTGTTCGTTGTGTAACTCTACGCTACTTCATATACCTATAACAATTCTTTCAAGTGACAATAACAAAAACCCAACGCAAATATCGACATGTGCTCGAGTTCTTATTATTTATTATTGAACAAACAATGCGGTTTGTGTTGTGGGAATAGATGTCGAACATACTCGAGCCTTAAGCCTTATTGTTTGCTGATTAGTTGGCGATATCGAACGTGAAACGTAGCATATAGGAAGTGCAGGATTTTAACATGGCACTTGGTAATTGTCAATCAAAGCCAACATCCAATAATAGTGGTTGTTTGTTTGGATGAACGTAGAAATAAATACAAATGGACGCGTGGACATATGGCAAGAGCATGCATGCATTCGCCGCGAAATGATGTTGATGAAATGATCCCACCTGCGCGTTTAATTTAATTTAATGAAAGTGCATAATGTAATGATCATGAAAGTAAGAATTTAATAATTAGTTAGTTACATAATTAGTTAATTAATTACTTGGTATTTAATTAATTAAATGTATGGAGATATATGCATAATTTTTCAAATTAAGCGATTGAAGGGCCTATTTAGTTTTACGGTAACTATTGATTTTACCTGTGGATATTGCATTATGTTACATTTCGGAGAGATAAGTTTTTTCATTTATTTGTCTATCTCCCCTACTGTAATTGGAATTTTGTAAATGAAAACGTCATTTCCAAGATAGAAGTCTAATATAGAGATTTTTTTCTTTGTAAGTAAGTAAAATTTCTGATATATTTCAGGCCAATTTAATAAAATGAAGAACTAGATTTATAATAAAAAAATTCTCGTCAATATTCTTTTTTTTTAATACTCCGGGATAACAAACACTACTGTAATATTCCAATTAAAAAAACGCATGCATATTCAACACTAATTAAAGTATAAATGCGTTTCATTAAGTTTTAATGGACGAATATCAAATTGATACTATTTTAATGAATAATTTACAATAATCCCTCAACATTTTCTTCGTTACAGAATTTTTTGTAGTAATTTTAATGAACATCGCATCGAAAATGATTAACAAAAAAGTTCAGTAATTATCTTTTTTTGTGATTCAAATTGTAGCCCCATTAGTGTTGAAGGCAATTATTAAACCATACAAGAATTCTCGAAATTCATTAAAACTAATTGTCTGTTTTCACCAATCCCGTAATTACATTCTTGGTATCATCCATGGAAGGTTACTTGTAACATTTGTACCATGTAATATATCTGTGCTATATTAGGATTTTCATTAGTAATCACAGAGCTATCGGGTAAAATCTTTTTTAATAAATGTGGTCAAAAGTAAATACTGGAAATGATCTTGAAGTTTGTGAGATGACCAGTAGATGGCGCAACAGTCATAACTAACAGGGGGATATCCCGAACCCATAAACTCCAAAAAAATTGAAACTTTGTGGACATGTAGTCCTCACCCCAAGATGTTCGAAGCCATTTTCCTTATCGGCACAATTTCGTTTTAAGAGGGTGAAACCACCCCTGAAATTTTACTTGATTTTCGGTTTTTTGAAAATAATTCGATAACGGTTGGACCAAATACATCAAAGTTATATATCAAAATAATCGTCTCTTTGAGCTCTATTACATATGTGAAAATAGCATAGTATTTCTATTTAAAAATTTGGTGCTGCCTTCCCCCAGTAAGTATAAAATTAAGGTTTTCATCGTGTTTTATCAAAGTAAGAGTTATCGAAATTATATGCATTTTATTCCCAAGCAAATTTCCTTAATTTTGCGTTAAATATACTTTCTGGCCATCAAATTAAGACCAGTTAAAAATATTATGATCTTGCGGTAAAATTAACAAAAAAAACAGTTGGTAATGTTGGCAATTCTTCCCCACAAATAAAAATCTAAGCAAGTTAAGTCCGGATGCCTAGACCATGGAAATAACCGTTATCTAAGAAGTCCAATATCTCCGGTTAGAGAAAAGATATCGAGACGCGGTTTTCACTGACGCGTAAAGTTTTAAATTCCCTACATTTCTGCGTGAAAAAAAACATATCGTTCTATTAACATTTTTTGCGAAAAGTCGCTTTATTTGTTATAAAGCCAGGTAACGCCCTCTAGTGGTGAGGGTACAATTCATAAGAACTAGACCAAAACTGCATTTGATAGATCAAATAAAGCTCTTTTAAACGAGTCTCAGATTCTTAGAATCGGTTAAGCCTAACAGGAGTAACCAATATTTATTTAAAAAGGCAATTGACGTACCCCCACCTCTTTACTTTAGAAGATATGACAAAATGTGTTGAACGCGAAAGGAAGGGAATTTGGTTAGGAATAAATTGCATATATTTTCGATAACTCTTAATTAGACAAAACACGATGAAAACTTTAGTTTTATACTTAGTCGTGACCGTTGCGCCATCTACTAGTCATCTTACAAACTTCAAAATCATTTCCAGTATTTTCTTTTGGTCACATTTATTAGAAAAGATTTTACCCGAAAGTTCTGCGATTACTAATTTCTGAGATATAACCGACTGCCATTCTTATTTGGTCACTCATTGCTAATTTCGCTTTATTTTATTGGTATTTCAATGGGTAATTGTAGTTCTGGTGTATGTTTTTTTATCATTCAATTTGTTGTTATTGATTTTTCATCCTCTTACATGAAGTTTTGGTGAAAATAGAGTATTTGATTGGCGAGCTTTGTATGCGTAAGTGTTACTGTAAAAACATGTGCTTGCATTATAATGTCCGCGATCTTACATAATATAATTCCCCACCTTTTCCTTGCACGTTCCACAGATATCCTCCAGGTGTTTCCGCAATAAGTTTGTAAAGAGCATCTTTGAAAAGCTTTTGAAGAAGTTGACAAGATAATCGACGATACATTAAATTTAAGCGAAGAAACACAGCAATACCCGGAAGATATCCTCATAACGGCCGTGAAAGTTTCCATCATCAGCTATTCATCTACTTTGTTTACACATACTTACATATGATAAAACATGGTGATAAAATGTGTAAATTTTCAAAAAGTATACTCGTATTCTCCCCAGACATTTGCCTCCACGTCATGTGTTCCATTGTATGTAAAGTAATTCAGTGAATAATCTAAAGAATTAATTATTTTGCATTGAATATACCATTACCGTTAATTATACAATACAATGTTACAATGATAATCAACTCTCTTCTTCTAGATAAGTGTAAAATTATACATATTACGGTCAAGCATTCTGGAGACTACATTGAGCTCTAGTAACATGAAACATTAAATTTTAATTAATTTAAGCAACCAACCGGCTTGAAAACGCATATATGCCGTATGTTTAAAATGAGAGAAAAGAAGAGGATGAATATGTTATTTTCATGTTTAAAAATATATGATTCATACACCCTGTCACTGTATCATCATCGTTATTATTATTATTGTTATCGTTATTATTGTCCTCGACATTATTGCTATTATTTTCAATGTTTAAACTTGCATATCGTGTTCTCCGTGCTGTCGATTCAGTTCATTTCGCTTAATTTCACGTACGGTATATATAATTTCAATGCATGCACGAATGTACATATGTAGTTATATACCTGTATATACTATGTATTTTTATGATTGGGTACTGTATTCACGTAGCTATATGGTAAAAATGAAATGTCACTCAACTCATTAAACCCATCGTTAAATCTATCTGGATGAACAGGTTCCATTAATAGTAATAATTACAATAATAATCGTCATATTTTTCGCTTGTATCTCCTGATTGTGATAGCGTATTAAATCGAACAAATTGACGGAATTAAAGCATTATTGTAAATTGTATTCTGTCTATCTGAATGAGTAATAACGTGGACTAAATCTGAAAATCTGCGTTTCTATGAAAACGATCCAACCTAATGCGAATTAAATTGCGGTATATTAAATGGAATTATGAATTATCGAGATTCTAATAATTGAAATGAATTGAAATATATCTTTATGAAGAGAGCTTTTATACCATACTGTAATGTTATAAGCGAGGAGAAAAATTGATTTATCCAAATGAATTAATTGTACGGTTTGTAGATTCGGGAGTGTCCCCTAGTCACTCCTTCGGCAGTTTAAATACGAATTAACCCCGTTTTAAAACGTAAATACATTTTAAAAGAATTAAATTTGAAGAGAGAAAACTCAAATATAAACACTATGTTTATATTTTACATACATGAAGCCCGCGTATTTTTGAAATAGCCAAACACTTAGACAAATTCGTATAGATACAACGGCTATTTGACCTAAACTGAGAAAATTATAAGCGGCCCTTGAGTTCTTTGTTCGCGCGATAGCGATTGTTTTATTATGGTCAATTAGGATATGCCTTTCGAATTTCAAATTGATATTAAATTTCAATTAGCTTTCCCTATTCTAAAAATCGATTAAATTTCGAGGATAAAGGCTTCCCACTTTGAAACGTAACTCTATGATAGATGTATGACACTACGAGCAACCTTCGAATATCAAATTTTACTAACGGACATGACCACTTCTTGACCAGAAATATTTAATTTACGATATTAGGACAGATTTATACTGTAAATTGTTGTAGGAAAATATTCCATTAAAATTGAAGATTTAGAATATGAAGAAAATGTACAGAAGACAAGTTATTTAGCCGTTCCCCTAATTTCATCGTCGACTGGACTTAATATACTTAATAATAATCTCCTAACACTCCCCCCACCTTGATAGTAGGCAATAAAAGGAGTGGAGATACCGGAAAGGAATAGAGACAGAGTTTGGTGTTGAACGAGTGGATATAGGTAGTTGGTTGAGCGCACTATCTGTGGCGCTAATGACTGCTTTCGATATTGTAAATTGTAACATTACAATACACCACAAATTATGAATTGTGTGAATAGAACTTCTCTATTCATTTTGAATATTGTTTTTTCGTAGTAAACAAAAACAAAAAAAAGTCTTTCTCGAGAATAAATCTTTTTAAATCCTTTTCTCGTTCCAAATTATGGGCTGCTTACTCAAAGAAAAGGTAACCAATTAAATATTATTGTCAAATACAACCCCGAGTCACCGTTCCTATGTTAGGGAACAATTAACTGCGCTGCACCCTTTCCGAGGAAAGATACTAGCAAAGCCATTTACGGCGAAGGGTACCAAAAAAGCCATGGAGCATTTTACACACACCATTTACACACTAAAAAGCTCCTGAGGTTATGGCAAGTTTTAAGCTTATACACCCCGTTAGGCCGTCACCACATGTAAAAGAAGCGAATTCACCGAAACGTATTCGCGAATTTCACAGACTGTGCCCCGTATACCAGAGCCACCAGAACCTATTCTAACTCGTTGGGGAACATGGTTGCAGGCCGCGTTTTATTATCATAAATATTTTGACAATATTAAGAACGTGGTTTTACAATTCGATACAAAGGAAGCTGGCGCTATCCAGAAAAGCCAGTCGAAATTTCAAGATAGTCAGGTTAAAATGGATTTAAAAATCATTCACGACAATTACTTCGGGCTAGCAGATGCAATAGAAAAATTACAAAATCCTGCGGTGCGTTTAGAAGAATCTCTACAAATAGTGCAACATGTTCACGCACAGCTATGCGCGATTGAAGACGCAAAAAATGTTTCTGCTCTAGAAAAATTTGAAAGTGTTTTTGAGAAAAATTCTGATTTTGGCACATTAAGACACATTTGTGACGGTGCGTCAACAGAATCGTTAAGTTATTTGAAAGATTATTTTACTTACGCAAATATTACGTCACTAGATGTAGAACGTTCGTTCTCTGCATATAAACGCATTTTTTCCTCTGCCGTACTAGTTTTGCCGAAACAACAGTTGAAACATATCTAATGTTGCAGATATTTAACAGACATTATTCACTATGCGATTTCACAGAGGACTCTTAAAATGGTAAGTGTTTGAGCACGTGTTATTTAATTTTTATTTAAAAGATGAGCGAAATTATTTGCGGCAGCAAACATCTCTATTAGCAGAATAACTCTAGTGGAACGCGAGGCCTGGTCGACTCTACGCTACTGCGCGGTACCGCTCGTGGCCAGCTTTAGTGATAAGGGTTAAAATTGTATTCATATACCTATAAACATAGCCGATACTGGAAGTGGCGTCTATGATTGCCACTGAACGTAAAAGGTTTAAGTATCAACTTTGAATTATTCGATTCATTTCTCTAGAATCCTTTTAAAAGAATTTATAATTAAAAAGTGTAATTAGAAAATTAAATTGAAAATATATTCATTCCAAATAAATACAGCGATTAAAAGCAAATATCCATCAGTCGTATTGATTAAACCGTCTGAAAATACATGCAATAACTCCCCTCAGCCCCGCAAAGGAAACAACAATTATAACGGTAATTGAATCGCCTCCTTTCAAGCTCATTCTGCTGGAGCTTACTTTCAAATAACAAATGTAACATTATCGATCACGTGGCGAAATGAATGCTTTGTATAGAAATTCCCCCTCGTACGTCCCCCACGGCGTTCCCGCTGCACCTCGCGCTCGTCCCGGGCTCCAGAAGGAGATTTAACCGCCCTAGAACCACCCGCAAGTCCCCGAACTCCCTCCACCGTTTCCCCAACGCCCGCCCGCCCCTCGATCCCCGAACAAACCCAACAACTTCATTCTTAATGAGATTTTCCCGGATCCATAAATTTCAGCCTATAGCTCATTCCACAACATTAATTTCATTGCTAAATACTCTCCATAAATTATGATATAATGAACAGGCCGAATTATAGTTATAAATAAATTTTCTAATTAAAATAATGGGCATGTTTTATTTATGCTGTAGGGTATGCCTATACATAGTTAATAAATGAGAAGTGGTATAGTAGATATAGAGATGGATGACTAGATAGATATAGATGGATGGTTGGATGGATATGCGAGAGGGTGCGGAAATGGAAGGCGGTGGAGATTATGTTTGTAATTCGAAATTAGTTTTAACCCCTCTCTCGCTATAATCTGGCACCATTACATTACGAATGATTAGATTTCATTTTGCCTAGCGTTCAATTTGGCTTAGTGATTTTGATGAATGTGTTTTGCACGTAATTTGCGTCGGTAAAGTGCCAGGTTTATGATAAAGTCGTTCGGAATTCAATTTTCGATATTCTTTTGGTGCGACAACGAGCTATTGTATACGTTATATATGTACCAATAATCTGATTTAAATTGCATGAGAATCAACATTGACCTGTTTCATTTTACAAAGTTACCAATGGCATTTCAAATCCATCCAAATTAGTACGAAAGGGGTTATTGATTAGGCAGAGTTCAAAAAGTACTTAACCTTCCTTTACTACGTTGGATTTTGAAACAGTTTTTTATTAATCCTAACAAAAACCAAAGCAATACTCCAATAATGCTCTAAAAGTAGACAGTTTTGTAAAAGTTCTGTTTTGCTGCTCGCAACTTATAATTGAATTGCAAATAATGTTTAAGTGTGCAAAAACTCGTATGTGACTTCCTATTAGACACATTAATCTAGTACGAGGGTGGATCAACCAATACCCGTATTTGAAAATAGGTGGCGTTACTGAGGAATTCTTACATTATTATGATGCTCTGGCATCTTTCAAACGGCGCCGTACAAAATTTCAGGCAGATTCATACATCATAAGTTAATTTTGATTTGGCAGCCATTTGTATAAGACATGTTTAATGTTTTTGTATAAAATGGAAAAAGAACAATATCGTTCAGTAATTCGCTTTCTGTTTTTTGGATGGAAAAACATGCGAAGAAATTAAGGCGAAGTTGGATGCTGTCAATGACCACCATCTATGATAACTGTTAGATATTGGTTTCGCGACTTCAAACGTGGCGGTGATTTTTTATGAGGAGCGCCAGGTCGCTCGGCAGACGATATCATTGAAAAAGTGTGCGACATGATTCTCGCTGATTGCCAAATGAATGTGCGCGAAGCACCAGAGGTCGTAGGTGTATCGTACGGAACCGTAATTAATATTTTACAACAACTGTTAGGAGCGAGAAAACTGTCGGCCCTACGTGTGCCATGATTGCTAACAATGGGACAACAAGCGGATGCAACTGTCACTTTAGAAGCAGTGTTTGGATCTCTATTCACCGTTGATGAGACCTCGATGCTTTACTGTACGTCTGAGACGAAGCGACAGTTATAACAATGGTATTTTCAATGCGAACCTGCTCCAAAGAAGTCGAAGGTGGCCCCATTGGCCGGAAAAGTCATGGCCACGATTTTTTGGGATTCAATCCTCATAGACTTTTTGGAGAAAGGACGCACAATTACAGGGTTTTACTACAGTTAATTATAGGACAGATTCGTCGAGAAATTGAAGGAGAAACGGCCCTATTCATCAAAGAAAATAAATTGTTCCATCAGGACAATGCATCAGCTCACACATGTTGTGTGTTGTGGCGGCCAAATTACGGCCTAAACAACTTACTCGCCTGGCCTGACTCCCCGCGACTTCTTTTTATTCCCACATATGGAAACGCGGCTCGCAGGGAAAAGTTCAACTCATACGATGTCATTATTGAAAGCTTATTTGGAGGAATTTGAAAAAACGTATTTTTTGAAGGGGTAGCCTGGCTTTCGAAACGTGCATCCAGTACGAGTTAAGTTTTGTGGTAAGGGTTTTAGTGAACTGTTTCAGTGTTCCAGTGCCACAGATTTAGTTGATACAGATTTATGGTAGCCTTCGCTTATAGAACAATATTTGTTATTACTCTAAACATTTTCTTATGATTATGATAGCAGTCTTTAGTTCCATTCCTGTTTGGACATTCTTTCACATGTTTTGTGGTATTTGTTTTAGAAGGATTTGGAAATCTTTTAAAGATCCTATCACTAACATGATTCACAATTTTTATTTCTTCTTGTTCCCAAAGCTTTTTCAATTTAATAACTAGTGGAGTGTATTTATCCAATATCGATACAAGAGCACCCTACTTTATTAAATATAACATTTTGCTACTTCCCAAAATTTAAAATATTTTCATAGGCCAAAGGGTGTAATATGTTGAATTGATTCGGGATAGAAAAATTTAAGCAAATTAAAGAAACAGGTGTTATTCGAGCAATATATACACTCCACAGGTGATCTTATCTCTTGCTTTTTCTCTGCAACTTGCTAAAATTTTTCTTTTTTTTATACATTAATGTAAATATGTTACTCTGAATTTATTGCATGATTACGTGACCTAAATGGATGAAAGTGTAAATGTGGTACAATGCAATATAATACCAGGTGTCTCAATAAAATGTGCACTCACTACAAATTATTACTAAAATCATTGTTTATTAACGTATTTTAAAAATTGTTGATTCACAAGAAGGAAGACGTATGTATAATATTGTTATGGCTGATGTAAGTGTTCAAATTGCAAGTCCGTTGTGATCTGTTCAATACTTATTTCAGCCGTTATTTCACATGCAGTTTTTCATCTATCTCATTTACTTGTCATAATTATTGGGCGATCTTCCGCTGGTGTTGTCACTTTCCGTCGTCCTGCTCGTTTTCTATTCAATAATGTGCCAGCCTCTTGATATTTTTTAACGTTATAGTCAACAGTTGGGCGGCTTAATTTCAATTTTCTTGCGATATCTCAGTTACTTCGGTCAAGAGTATGTAAAGCAACAATCACTGTGCGGATTTCTAAAGGCAACACTAATTTTAGATAATTTTGTTAAGGATATTCACTGTTTAAAAGAACAATAACCCCTAAATCTAAATTCATAGTTCTAGTTCGGGTAAATAGGGAATTGTTATTTTTACCTGCACTACATTAAATATTTTGTTAGTGGAGGATAATTGTACTACATTTCGGGTCCTTTTATGGCCCTAACTGGATCCTTAATTATCGGATTAAGGAGATTCAGTTGGTAACTAAGTATCAGAGGAGTCTTTTGCGGAATTATTTAGTGTGATATCTTTCTCACCTAAATACTCCCTAAATAACAATAAATAAATAATTTTATAAAATCCAAGCAAAAATATAAGTGGGGAGATAATTATGGCTAGAAGTGTACTTAACTGAAGAAATTCCGAAAAGAATGTATTCAAGGTCACTTCAGAACTGTTGTTTTAGTAATCTGAAATTTCAATGCAGAAATTTGATTCCATGCTAACGACTTCCAATATCATTCGAATCTCTGCATCATTATTTTATGTAACTTTATTCAAATTCCAGTTCATCCTGGATGACAAAAGAGAATAACCAAAAATAACTATTTTTCTTCGAATTCCTTTTTAAATAAATTTCCTACAGTAAACTAAATTATAAATCGACATTATCAATATAGTGATTTAGAAATTATTACAGCGATTAATCCAAGAAATAAAGTTGTTTTTCATTTAGTCCACGATATGGATTATATTTCTTGGAACTCGTATTTGTAGACCTGATTCTATTTATACATTCCAGTTTGATATTCGAATCCAGTCGGGTCGATTATCAAAACCTCCAAGCATTTCTCACCGATCCCCTGAGTCACTTGTTTAAGCATTTCAGATATTTTTATTGTATAGCAGCGACTATTTGTAGATTCCTACTTTATTAATGTTTTCATTCTGCATCATCAATATGGGTTAAAATATTCGATTCTATTGCCAGAAAATTATTAATGAGTTACATTGAAGTATGCCAATAGAAAGGATTTTTTCCGAATGAATAATGTGAAATCCAAACATTTTGTATCGATTATGAAATAAATAAACTACACATAAATAAAAAATGTTCTCTTCTTTCAAAGAGTTAACGAATAGTCAGTAAAGGATAGAAAATGTAATAGGTTTCTTTTAAGAGATAAGCAAACAATAAATTTGTGCCTTTTTAATTCAATAAATTCAATTCATTATTCGCCTTGAAGAGGTTATTCATCTAAATTTTGTAATGTTGTTTATTCTTTTTAATTTTTTTTAAACTTTTAAAAAGCACTTGTTCAAATTTTAATCAAAACATCAGAATTCCATAAAAATCCATAAATTCTGTTCTACTATAACATCCAATAATTCAATTGCAATTAGTAACTTGGGGAAATATGCGGTAACAGCCAGAGGCGTGGCGAGCGCATAAAAGTTTACACATAACATAGAGGGGACTTTAGAAACACTGCCTTTGTACTAACAATCAATGCATTTACTAGTGGAAAACATGTAGGAATCGTTTGTGGCGCAAGATTTAGAGTATGGATTTTACACGCTACATGTAAGAAGTTACCACCGTATTCTTTAAGAGATCGACCCAAAGAACGCATGTTTGCGGCACCATCACTCATAAACATTAAAAGTTGCTTAGTTGGAACTTCAAATTTGTTCAATGAGTTCAACACCACCTTTAAAATCTCATCGGCAGTACAATGTATAACTCTTTTGGAAGCAAGTAAGAAGGAGGATGACGGTCGATGTGGTTCCATTGTACGTACCATTACATTAACCACAGAATGTTTTTGACGATCTGTTGTTTCGTTCACACACAACCACACTTTTTTATCTTTCAATGCCGCTTTCATTCTTTTGTTCACGAGCAAATGGCACTACATTTCGTATAGATGTCCGACTAGGTAATTTACAGTCCGCATATTTTTTCCAGAAGGAGACAAATGCTTCTTTGTCTAGTAAACGAAACGATAGATTACATAAAATAAGAGTAACACATAAATCAAATGTAAATTTTCCTTGGTCTCGTATGCCACTTTTTGCAGAAGAATGCTGTTTGTTTTCGATGTGACGTTGACAATGGCTTCCGGACCAACACATTAACGGGATTTTACAAACTAGACATTGAATTTTAGCGCCATCAAAAATTAAGTCCGGCATGTCCACTATAAAGTTTTTAACTGTGTCTGCCATTGGTCGTTTTCGCGACGTACTTAACTGCGACATTTTTAAAGCAAACATAAGCGTACAATTACGAAATAAGTTACGACAGCCTACATATACACAGAACAACTCGCATATAGCATCGATTTAGAACTGACGCTGTGAACGCGTGAAACAAATAATTGCCGACTCCGCACCACATATCTACTACACTGACTGTTACCGCTGTTTGCCCAGTCTAGTAATTAGGAACATTGCATAATTACATCTACTGTTATTGAAAGAAAATACTAGAGGTGGGCATTTTGAGATTTTTTACGCCCGGCCGACACTTTATTAGGCCAGCCGTTATCTACGCTATAACAAGGCCTCAGCCGTTACCACCGACATACGTTGTGTGTCTATAAATATCGGTGAATGGTATATATATATATATATATATATATATATATATTCAACGCTTGAAACAAGGTCACTTGCATGCATAGACGTGCATGGACATGTCTGGACCTGTCCTCCATCCGAGCCATCATCCATGAAGATTTGGGTAAGCGCAAGATTTGTTCACGATTTCTGCCGCACATCCTAGCAGACGAGCAAAAAGTACGACGTTTTGAAACCAGTGGCGATTTCATCGACATGTGTGACCAGGATCCGCCTTTTCTGGGGTCCATTGTCACAGGGGACGAGTCTTGGTGTTACCAGTACGACTCCGAAACGAAAAGACAATCAATGGAATGGCGATCACCGCCTTCTCCGCGACAAACAAAGAGCCGCATGCAAAAATCCAAGATGGAAGACCGTGTTGATAACATTTTTCCACCATCGCATACGAGCATTATTGTACGCCAATATTTGACTCAACGTGACGTAACTGTTTTGGAACGCCCACCCTACTCTCCAGATCTTGCTCCTGCTGGCTTTTTTTTGGTACCTCATCTTAAGGGGACCTTGAAAGGATCACGGTTTGTGGACGTCAAGGAGGTTCAAGAACGTGTGACAGCAATTCTGAAAACGATTCTAAAACAGGACAGTTTTCTGACAGTTTCCAGAAGCTATACGAACGTTGTCAAAAGCGTGTTGTCTCTGATGGCGACTACTTCGACGGTCAATGCATTCTGTTTTTGTGGTTTTATTATACCATTTACCGAATTTTTTAGACACACAACGTATAAGGGTTCGCAGCTCTTCGATGACATCACGCTGTTTAGGCGATGTATCGCTATGCACGATATTAACCTAAGCGGTAAAAGAATGGTTTTTTTTTTTAGTTTTGAAGGGCTTCCGGTTTAAAGAGGATGCCAGTCGTCAACTGAGCCCTTCTTCGCGTCCCAGTAGGTTTTATTTTGGAAAAACGAACTTTCAAAGCAAAAACCAAACGCGTAACCGAACATCGTTTTCGTGAAAGATGTATTTGTGGTGGATATTTAATCGACCAATTATGATTTGTAATTGTACATGTATTTGAACAATTATTTTGGCTCACGTAAAAATTTAGGTCATAGATCGCTTGATTCTAAGTAACTTTTCAAAGAAGGGTTCAAATCCCAGTGCGCGCACCGAATTTTTCGATTGCAGTTTAGTGTATTTAGTTGTTGATTTTGTAATTTATCACATTCAATAATTAAAAGTAAAAAAACATATTCTATGCTATATCAAACATCGCACTTACTTGAATTTCAGTCGGTTTCGACGTACGAAGGTCAGAAACGATATTCTTCATTAACGGCGTTATAAATTAAGTGCACATAATACAATACAGTGGAAAATAAAACAGCCTAATATAAAAATTCCATCTTCTTGAAGAACAGCCATAAAAGTCTGTTTTATTCAGATATTCATTAGTGTAATTAACACACCAGTAAAAAAAGCAAAAACACTACAAATCAATATGGAAATAAATAGAAATCTTAACTGGCTTCATAGCCCATAGCGAGATAGTGTTATTCATTAGCATGAGCATATCAAAAGCAAACATCAAATACCCAACAGTTGCATCTAATTAAACCTCAAATAACCGATGAAGGAGAATAAAAACTAAAAGAGGAACTGTTCAAATTGACCAATACTATAGTTTAGAATGCCTATTTAGAAAAAAATTAAACACAAAGCGTGTGTGGACATGTGTAAGTATAGGTATGAATATAGATGTGTATTTTGTACATATGTATGTTGTATAATAACACTACTGACCGCTAGTGGTACTAAAAATAACAACAAACACATTATGTAAAGAATGGCCCAATTATTATTAACGATTTTCATGCACATACAGACGAGCCTCATATACTATAAGCCGAGTGCCTAACCTATAAATAGAATTATAAATATTTACACGGGAGATATCTAAAACCACATCTAAAAATGTAAATCTTCACGAAATACTGCCAAGGATATGTGTATTTAGTTTTACGTGCCTATAATTCTTTCTATATGTAAATTTATATACGTATTTTTTTCATCGTTCACTAAATATTTTTAATAAAGTGTAATTTTATCCCGTTAAGTGGAAATAAACAGAGAATTTTATAAACCACACGTAGTAAAAAGAATTATGTACTATATTGAATCGAAAGATTTCATTATATGTATGAATCTTCGAAGAAAAATTGTATATGCCCTGCAAATTGAATGGTGTTTTCAATAATGTACACATGTATGTAATTGCCATTTTTACACTTTATTAAACCCCTTGGACCTTGCCACTAAAAACTCACATGCGTTAATAAGGTTGCATAACCGAATTTAAAAGTGTAAAAGGCCAATTGAGGCAGAGTTTAAAAATATTAACAATCTATTGGATCGAGACATTTGCCTCTTTTGGAAACGTAGCCAGGTGTACAAGCACATCCAGGTACACACTTCAAAGGGCAGAACACCAATTTAGGAACATCACATTTGGGAGGGCACAAACAAAGTTTTCTTTCTTTGACTACCTACTTGCGTCTAGACCTGTCTGATATGTATCGTCTTTATTATAAGTAACGTCTCCATATGTGGTCCATATCGCCAATAATGATTTTGATTGTAGTTCAAATCCGTCCCCATCGTATTTGGTGCTTGATTATAGCCAAGAATTCGCAAAATTAGTAACAATAATACAATTAGAATAACCTAAAACACAATACCTCAATTTGAAAACGTAGCAAATTCATAGACAAAATGATAGGAGTAATATTTAACTAATTTCTAAAACAATATCACTATTTCCCCAACTATTTCTCTTCTAGCGATTCTGCCAACCGATTCGATCAACAATTCCCTAGATTCTTTAAGTTCAAATTTATGGCGATTTTAAATTCAAAATGAAGGATATCAGTTTTGTTTGATTCTATTTCGAGATGTTAGTGATAAATACTATTACATGTACGACAACAGTTTTGGTACATATCGTTGCCTTAGTAAGAAAAGCACGTAACTCCATTTTTTATCCAAAATGAGATTTAATTGCCATCTAATAATAACTGAAAAAAGGTTTTAAGAATTGTTTTTTTTTTTTATCATTAGACAAAGGACAAAGCTAATAGTAGTAAAAACAACAAATCCCAAGAATCGCATAACAGTGAAATAAAATTTGAATCACTCAAAAATCGTTAAAAATTATTAATTTTAGGCTTTAATCACCCTAGATTTAACGACTTTTTCCCTAAGTTGGCAACACTTTATCATAACCTAATTTTTAGCACGTTACCCATTTTCTTTTTTGAGGTTAGAATACATCAGTTGCACCACATCTTTTGTAATAGTTCGGTTAACTAAGAATGCCAGTACTTTTCTTATTGGCAGAATAAACAGTAAAATTAATTATAAAATCTGCGTCTTAAACTTTATTGTGAAAAATATAACAAGAAATTACTGCTTGTTCATCGTTCTAATTTAATTTTGTTGTTACAAGGTGTATTATAGGATATGGCAATGATGTTGGAATGTAATATATTTTTTTACAACAATCAAGGAATGGTAAGTGGCTAAATTCTTATGCTATTGCTACGTTATATCACAAATATTTTCTATAATCATCTATGTGTTTCAATTTTCAATACCATTCTGTAACACATTATCGTCATGGTTATGTAATCCAGGAATTAACAATTAACTAAAATTTACGTTTATTTGATCTTTGTCTTCGACTATCAATGGTGATTTATTGCACTTTCCTACGCGATATATCTTCCTCTACAATGGTATAAAAAGCACACGTAAAAATTTCTCAATAGACCAGGCTATAATTGTTTCATTATTAAATTAATAATAAATATGGTCATTATAGCAGCTATATTATCGTCAGTTATCTCATTCCTCCTCTAGGTTATTGTTGCCTTTGGCAGGTCAGTGTAGATTTGCCCTTATATCAGCTTGAGATTTTACAGACTACTAGAACGGTTATTTCCAATAAGCAGTATCGATATTACCAGATGACACACATTTGAGATCAACAAAAGCAATTTTCTAAATAAACAGTTTGGACATGCAGACAGATACGTATAAAACAAAACTTATCCTACTATTGCTTCAAAACCTTAATAATGTCTACGCCATAATACGGAACAATAATCCATGAATCAGCTTCAAGAAGAGTATAAGAGAAGAAGACTCAACCCAGGCTCTACAATGAACCTTTAAGTCTACAATTATTTTTTTCTTTATTATATTGCAGTACCAGAGTACTATGATTACATCTTGTAATAAGTAGTTATGGGCTCACAATAGAGAATGGAATTTAAATCATAGCTTGGACGGTTTGGAGAATTAAGGTAATTGGTGGGAGGGCAACGGTGTGGCGTAGAGATAGGGTGATTGCCACTTTTACAAATTTATAAAATAAGACGCACAAAAAGATATAATTGCCTACCTATAGGTCTATCTCTCTCGTCCCATCATATTCGCTTATTTATCGATTTTATCATTTTTTTCATCTGCATTATTAATTTTTATTGGCATTACAGTTATTATTAATGCCTGTTATTTTAGATCGATCAATTTGATATTAACTACGACGAAAAAATCTTAAATGATCGATGGGAGATAAACTGTAGAAATAATAAAGTGATTACTATAATAACGAAAATAATAAAAATGAATTAAATTGAGAGAAATTAAGTTTTTGTCAGAGTACAATGATTTCATATAATTTGGAACATTTTGATCTGCTTAGTCATCTAATCAATAAATGTTATTGCAGTTTGACAGTTTGGTGTACGCTTTAGGCAGTGATGTGTAGTCTGGGCAAACAGCGGTAACAGTCAGTGTAGTAGATATGTGGTGCGGAGTCGGCGATTATTTATTTCACGCGTTCACAGCGTCAGTACTAAATAGATGCTGTATGCGAGTAGTTCTTTGTATATGTAGTCTGTCGTAACTTATTTCGTAATTGTACGCTTATGTTTGCTTTAAAAATGTCGCAGTTAGGTACGTCGTGAAAACGACCAATGCCAGACACAGTTAAAAACTTTCTAGTGGACAGGCCGGACTTAATTTTTGATGGCGCTAAAATTCAATGTCTAGTTTGTAAAATCCCTTTGATGTGTTGGTCCAGAAGCCATTGTCAACGTCACATCGAAAGCAAACAGCATTCTTCTGCAAAAAGTGGCATTACGAGACCAAGTAAAATTTACATTTGATTTATGTGTTACTCTTATTTTATGTATTCTATCGTTTCGTTTACTAGACAAAGAAGTATTTGTCTCCTTTTGGAATAAATATGCGGACTGTAAATTACCTAGTCGGACATCGATACGAAATGTAGTGCCATTTGCTCGTGAACACATAAAAAAAAGAATGAAAGCGGAATTGAAAGATAAAAAACTGTGGTTGTGTGTGGACGAAACAACAGATCATCAAAAACATTCTGTGGTTAATGTAATGATACGTACAATGGAACCACATCGACCGTCATCCTCCTTCTTACTTGCTTCCAAAAGAGTTATAAATTGTACTGCCGATGAGATTTTAAAGGTGGTGTTGAACTTGTTGAACAAATTTAAAGTTTCAACTAAGCAACTTTTAATGTTTATGAGTGATGCTGCCGCAAACATGCGTTCTTTGGGCCGATCTCTTAAAGAACACTGTGGTAACTTCTTACATGTAACGTGTAAAATACATACTTTAAATCTTGCGGCACAAACGATTCCTACTTGTTTTCCACTAGTAAATGCATTGATTGCTAGTACAAAGGCTGTGTTTCTAAAGTCTCCGAAACGTACCCGACTATTTCACAAACTGTCCTGATTTACCTGAACCACCACAGCCGATCGTTACACGTTGGGGAACATGGTTGCAGGCTGCGTTTTACTACAATAAATATTTTGATCAAGTAAAGAAGGTAGCTTTAACATTCAATCCGACAGAAGCTGCAGCAATCAAGAAAAGCCAGGAAATATTTCAAGATAGTCAGATTAAAAGAGATTTACAAACTATCCACAACAATTACTTCGGACTAGCGGAGGGAATAGAAAAATTACAAAATGTTTCGATGTCGCTGATGGATTCTGTTCAAATTGAGAATGATGTTCACGCACAGTTATGTGCTGTAGAAGGCGAAACAAATTGGTGTGTAATACGAAAATTTGAAAGTGGTTTAGAGAAAGACACCGATTTTCTTATATTAAGACAAATTTGTGAAGGTACGTGTGAAGATGCATTAAGTTGTTTCAAAGATTATTTTAAATATGCAAATATAACATCGCTAGATGTGGAACGGTCGTTTTCGGCATTAAAAAACATTTATTCCGCACGTCGTACTCCCTTGACTGAAACAGCTGTGGAAACATATCTAATGATTCAAGTATTTAACAGATGTTACCCAGTTTGTGATTTCACGGAAGACTTTTAAAACGGTAAGTGTTTCAGCGCGTTTTATAATTTATTTCTTACCTTCAATTTTATGTGTAAACTTTTATGCCCTCGCCACCCCTCTGGCTGTTACCGCATATTTGCCCAGGTTAGTTATGTATATAGCGTTGTTACCAATTTCTTCAGAAACTTCAAGAAAAGTTAGCTTAAACGGAGATTTCATTGATATTCAAAAGGTGTAAATATAGTGTTCTTTCTTAATATTTTAAATTACTAAACTGGCATCTTTTCCTTTATCTATTGTTGTTATTTCTTTTTGAATAGATAGTCTGCTCATTATCTATAAAACGAAAAAAAAAAATCAATCACGAATGTAGCTTCTACAAAATTCTCATAAGTTCCAAGCATTTTACTGGTCATATTTTAGGAATGCACGTTATTGAAACTGCTTGCGTTTTCTTTTCAAACAACGCAGTTAGCCTATTTTGGTTAGGTATTTTTCCTCTGAGGATACTCAATAAGAGAAGGAAAGGATGTACTCATGTGCTTTATTGATCTTGAGAAAACCTTTCACAAAGTTGGAAGAATAGATATTTAGGAAACTTAGGGGAACCTCGGAGGACTATACTATATTTCAAACAACACAAAAAGTCAGACAGGGCTGTATCTTGGGCCCAGTACTATTCTCCTTAGTTATAGAAAAAGCGAAAAAGAAGCAAAACCTTATGAAATCGGATACTCATGCCGCATTCTTGTTCAGTTTTGCACATTCATTTCGTACTCGTTTAGTTCTGCTAATTGACGTTTTCGTTTAAAAATCAGTCTTTTCAAAGCTGCCTGTACCAACAAATTTAATAATTACAAATATTACAACTACAGCAATAGGCACGTTTATTATTTATGGTATTTGTAAATCATGTTACTTAAAAATATGTTTATTTGTAATATGCACTATCATCATAGACTCCAATTTAATGGATTAGTAAATTTTTAGACTTTTATGGAAATTCGCAATGCAATATTTTCGCTTTAACGTGGACAATGAATTTTCTCTATTGAAAAACGTATTACATCCAAGGACACCTAATATACCCTATGAGTATTGCGTCATATCTAGTCTTGATTCCCGCCAATAAATGCATATGCAAATGAAAACTTGTGCTTGTGCTTTAATATTTGTATTAAATACAGAATTTGGCAAAAATTGAAAATTTAAAATAAATTGACCACGTATTCTGCTGGTAGTTTCCGGTATATCTACAAGAGGCGTCAAAATACTGGTCCACGTCCATGGCCTTTCTGTTATGTTATTCTATACTGGAAATTGTCAAGGGTGGAAACTACCGACATCTGCTATGCTGACGATATGGTAATTAGAGCTAAAGATGAAAAAAACCCTCAGAAAAAAATATGGAAGTATTTAGAAGAAGAATTTTTTTATACTTTCTAAAGAAACCTTTCTAATGGTTTATAATATCTTAGTATTTCCTTATTTTGACTTTGTTTTTTATCTTTTTAGCTTCTGATGAAGAGAACTATGTTGTCGAAACGTTAAGTTAACTCATTTATTCTCAATAAAGTTGATATTACAAAAAAAAAAATGCCAACTTAACGTTTTATTTGAAATATCATGACTAGAAAAGAACTCAAATTTCCTCAATTTAGAATAACGTTAGAAAAAGAAACCTGATAATTAGCAAAGACAAAACGAAGACCGTGATACTTGGAGAGGAACAACAAACACAAAATCTATTAATAGGAGAGAACAACAAGTACAAGAATTTAAAATACTTAGGGAACAGCATATCAGAAGACGGAAGATTAGACAAAGAGATTAGACAAAGAAATTAAACAAAGAAATGCAGGAAGAGGAAATTATACAACAGCATTAAAATACATTCTTAGGAAAAAGAGAAATCTCCAAGGAAATTACAATGTAAATATATAAGAAGATAGTAGCCCGCACCCTTATATACGGAGTAGAAATATGGGCAACAACGGAAAAAATAAAGAAATAAAATGAGCAAATAAAAAGAGATTTTTAAGAAAAATAGAAAGGTAAACAAAAATGGATAAAAATCAAAAATGCTACACACAGGCAGAACTTAAAAGTGAACTCTATCGAAGATAAATAAAATCAATGATAGTTAACTGAGATGTCATGGCCATGTAAAAAGAAAGTGAGAAAAGTGCTTGAGTGCAAGTCTAATAGATCGGAAGCAAGAGGGATGTCAAGAAAGACATGCTTCGAGGAAGTGAGGAAAGCGGTGGTAAGGAGAGGAATAACCTGGGAAGAGGCCATTCAGACCACCCAGGATAAGAAAAGGTGGAAAAAACTGTACAGACTTCCAACACTTCACTCAAATCCACTAAAACCTTACACCCGAAAAGGTAGATAGGTTAAGGATTATGTGAGTAAGTGGTTTTCTTCTGAGGAATTTGATTTATCTCCTTTCATGCTCCAGTTTGACATCCTATATAATTTGAAATTTTATCATCCTTCATCCGTTTTGGTCTTGTCCGTTATGCCTCTAATTTTAAATAATTTTTTGTTAATACCTTTTATTTTTTGCAATATTTCACAGGCATATATTCTGCTTTTTAGTCTCTCAGTCAATACAGATTGGTATAAGCTTGGTAATTTCTTTCTTCTGGAAAAATATATTTCAAATCTGTTCTTGCAACAATTAAGTTATTGCGTTTATTTACGAGATTGTTTAGAGGTGAAACCAAGGAAATTACCAAATTCAGTGCACCAGTGTACCTTTATTTCGTAAACGTTGTATCGGTAAAATGTACCCCACCTAAACAGCAACTCGCCTTTATCTACGTTTTAGTCACTCTGTAATGCACTAGGAATGGGTAATGTCTCAGGTCTTTATTCCCCAGTTCCAGAAACAGAATTTAATTGTGCTATTCCAAGGATTTTAAAGACGGTACATTGTCCAAATAACCAAGCCTTTAATTACATTGTTAATGTGTACATACATACATTTAGTAGAATCGGCATTAACTATGTTTTCGTGGATCTTTTTGTAAGAGAATAGGCTTCTCGATATTTTTTGAGCCCACTTTGTTAAATATATACACTACCACTCATAAATATTTGGGCAGCTCGAATTTCAGGGTAAATCATTAAATGTTTAAAAAAAAAAATTAAAATTTGTATTTGATATTTAAGTGTACACAAATATCCAACTTTAACAATTAAAATTATTTATTTGACCTAAATTTTAGATTCATCCATGTGACCTCCTTTACTCTTAATTATTGCGTCGTATAATCGGGGCATCCTTGTAATTAATTTTAACAATGTTTCCGGAGTTATTCGAGACTATGCTGCCGGTAGTTTGTTCTATATGTCATCCGCTGAAGTTGGAACAGCTTTCCTTACTTTCCGATCGAGTTCTTCCCATAATAATTCGATGGGATTCAAGCCCGGGCTTTGGGGTGGGCATTTCATGATTGTTAGTGTCCCTTCCTCTTCCAACTGTGCTAAATATTGCTTGCATAATTTTGAAGTGTGTTTTGGGTCATCGTCTTGTTGGAATACAAAATTCTTACACCAGAGGGTATTGCTTTTTCCTTTATGATGCTTTATACTGCTCTTTTCTCCTTATGCCTTGAATTTTTACGAAATCCGGAAATTACCGAACCACTACACCATGTTTGACGGTAGAGACTGCGCATTGCTCTAGTACGTTCACCTACAGATCTTCTTACAAACACTCGTCTTCGCGAACCGAAAATCTCGAATTTGGATTCGTCGATCCATCTTCTACCGTTCAATTCGATGTTCACGTGCCAATTGTAACCTCTTTTTCTTATTACTTTGGCGAAGCAAGGGCTTTCGCATCCCAATTCGTCCGTGAAGGTCGGCTTTTTGCAGACGGCGTTTTACCGTGGACCTAATCGGCTTCGGATGTACAGTATTGATTTCTGCAGCGATTTCTGGAGCTGTTTTTCTTCCATTTCGCTTGCTGGACACCACGATTGCAATATCTTGAGCTGATGTTGTCGCCCATGGTCTACCACTTCTTACTTTATTTGGAAAACTGCCACTTTCACTGTATTTTTTGATGTTATAATCAAATCGTAGGTCAGTAGATGGATTTAAATGTAATTTTCTAGCAATTTGATGATTGCTTATGCCTAAGTTATGTTGTGCTACTATCAGAGCACGCGTTTCAACACTAATTTCTTTCCTTTTCGGCTTGTTTAAAAATGTTAAACGAAATTATAAACACTATTCGTTAAGAGATGTCGCTATTAACATGGAACGATTACTGACTGTAATTTAAAAATATTACTTCAAATGACTTTATAGCTTCATGATTCATAGTAAAATTACTAACTGTTACATTTTTCCTAGAATTTCAAGAAATGCGCTCTTTGTTATCGCTACTACCTGGGCATGTATTTCCTAAATACATTCTTTGTATACAAAAATCTAAAATCCAAGGGTGTGAATACAAGTCTTGAGAATATAAAATTCTTGCATTAAAGTTACCATTATCATACCTACTATTAAAATTTAGATTGATACTTTCAATTATTTATATGTAAACAGGCCCCAGTAAACTGAAAAACAGTTTTGTACGTAGACAAAATGGATTCAGTCTTCGGAAAGCAGTGTGCCAACAAAGGAAGTTAAAGAATTAAGATAATTTATAATAGGAATCCGATATTTCACGTTAAGCGCTGTTGTAAATTTCCAAAAAGCAATCCTTTTTCAAGATCGTTCGATGGGAAAAACCGTCATGAGGCTGAAAATATTCGAGGGCTAGGATCGTAATATTTCATCTTTACGACCATCTTAAATTTAAGAAAATGATACTTTTGCGTAGGATATACGAATACGTTATATAAGTAATTGAATCTTACGCATCAATCGTTGTAAAAGTACATTTATCCAAATTATTTTGCGGAAATGCATATAAACATACGTAAACCATAACGTCGAAAACTTTCTCCCCCTTTTCCTTCAATTTCGAACTTCTTTCGTAAAATTTCCATTTTTTTAAATCCCCTCGCTACCCCGTCCTTCCTTTCCCATTTTCAATCCCAGCCCCCTCTGCCCGCGCAACCGCCCCATCAACAGTACGAAATGAATTTTCTGGAAACTTGGAGCTTTCCGCGAATGTATTATTCAAATTTATCGAATGTTCTCTGCCCAAGTTTCGGCAAAGAATAATTCACAAAGTTTCTGAATAACGTTAATTTTCATATTCGTAAATTTCACTTTGGAAAAGAAAGGAATATGCTGGCGGACGGGAGAAATGAATAGAGGGGAACAAAGCGAGAAAGGGAATGGAGGGGGTCGGTAAAGGTATTTTGTAGAAACGCGGTAAGGGAGTTGTGAAGGGAATGGAAAGAGAATCAAAACAAAATCAATACGATTATGCAAACAGTACGAAACGTTAAAAGGTATTAGTGTATTTATAAATTACAAGCACGATGAATTTATAAAAGCTTTCACTAACAAATGGAGTTTTTAAAGAGTTTTCAGAATTGAATCTCGAGTGCGGTAATTGAATTTGATGATGATAGAATGTAAATGCTTATACCTTAGTGTTTATACAAAGCTGGTAGATGCGGTGGGTATTTTCCTTTAATCACAGAAATGCTTGACGATGCTACGGCGCTTGAGATTGTAATTTATTGATTTTTAGGTTAGGTTAGTACAGTAATCGTCAAAATAAATAACTTTTCCATATTCTTTAATCGTAAATGGAATCTTTATTTTGTATAGTATATTTACTTTTAACATAGTTATTTAATAACATTAAAAATTGTGACAGACTATTTGAAACAAAGAAAAAAACAATTTAATGTGAGTGAATACATTAGGTACAAGAGCATGTGTGGACGTGTACGAGGTGTGGCAATTAAATAACCGGACTGGTGCTACAAAACATTTTATTGATCAATTACATTACAAAATTTATCCCCTTCAATGTATTCTCCTTGCCGATCCCTACAACGCGTCATACGAATTTTCCACTGTCGAAAACAGTGCTGGAAGCCCGTGTCTGTCAGCTTGTTGAGAACCTCCGTCGCTTTCGCTTTCACCGCTTCCACACTGTCAAATCTTGCCCCTTAAGCTCCGATTTTACCTTAGGAAAAAAAAAAGGTCACAAGGGGCTAGGTTGGGCGAGTACGGTGGGTGGTCCAACACGGTGATGCCAGATTTCGACCCACAATAAAGTTTCCTATGTGACGCGTACTCTATGGATGACACTGTATAAGTAAGTAGATAGCATCATTTGTTCTATCCCTGCCAATGCTGTTTGCACAACACTAGGCATTACCAACAGGTTTAATATTCATATTAAATTTGCAATTGAAGAAGCCAATAATTCTGTTCCATTTTTGGACACCAGAGCTGTTCGTTTGGACGACCATCTCAGGCAGATATATAAATTTCTATTCCAATCACCCCATAAATATGAAACCTAACACCCTTAGATCATTAAAATGTAGAATTCTCTATATTTTACATTAAAAATAATATAACTAAGCTTATTTGAATTGCGTAGGTACAAAATAATAGGGAAAGCATTTTATATCCTCCTTACGTCTACCATAGTTTTTATACTAATTTAAGAATGTTATGGATGCATAACAACAAATAATGGTCTTGTTTATTCCGCCAGATCTTCACCGGCATCGTGACATTTTCTTGCAAATATATTTAGATCGCTAAGCAACCGCATAGAATGCTTTTATCATCTTTAAATTATTCGCGAGGCATGTTTTGTTAGACGGAACGCTGCAATCCGATACACATACATAAATTTAATATAACAAACTTAAAGGGAGATTGCATTTGAGAAAATAATACCGTTCTGACATTTGATATATTTATGCATTGACATTTAATGGCATTTTATCGATATCGCAGAGAGGCAACCGGATGGTTGCTTGTCGTGCCGTAAATATAAACATAGCACAATTAATTTACGTTGTACGGACGTTTTTCGCTTTTAGAAAGTCTAATCTCCTCGACTAACACGGTATTACATTTACTTACTGCTTAAGTGCAACGTTAGGCAATGATCGATTCGATGGTAAATATTTGAAATGTTAGTGTTAAGCTATTGTTGTTCTTGCCGGTCGTAATTTATAACAATGACTAGGGGGAGTTGTGAGTTGCAAAATAATAGAAGTGGAGTTTAGATAATAAATAGATAGATTAAACTTTTGATGAACAAAAAAGAATTATTGCAAAAGAAAACGTATGTATACGAAGTGTTATTTGGCGGGTTTATCAGTTTACTTACATATTACTAATATTACTCAAATACCGTACAATTTGGGCACGTTAACTGCAAGCAAATGGTATTGTGTTTTCGTTTGTAGAAGCAATCTACAGTCATATTACCTCCGTTATCTATAAAATGTGAAATTTTTTGAAAATAATTCAAAAACTGCATTTACCAGAGCAGCCGATACCTACGATATAACAAGGCCTTAGCGCTCTTCGATGACGTCACGCTGAGTTGGTGATGTATCGTCATCCACGATATTAGCCTAAGTGGTAAGGGAATCGTGTTTTTGCATTTCTTTTTTAAGTTTAGAAGGGCTTCCGGTTTAAAGAGGATGTCAGTGGTCAACTCAGCCCTTCTTCGGATCCCATTTAATTTTATTTTGGAAAAACGAAGTTTCAAAGTAAGAACCAAACACATAACCGAGCACCGTTTTCGTGAAAGATGTATTTGTGGTTGATATTTAATCGACTGATTATTATTATTTGTAATTGTACATGTATTTGGAGGAAACTAAGGTTGAAATGATAAAGTAGGGCAGGCTGTAGCATAAACAAAATTGAATCTTTAATTAAATCATGAAGGCAATTGCTAAAATTAAAACGGAGTACTATTCTTTTAAAAAGAATGCTTGATATACAGTTATTACGTAAAATATGATCTTTATAATTAAAATTTTAGTAACGATGCTAATATTTGGTATCGCCTCCTTGGGCTTTCAAGACTAAAGATATTCTTTTAAATATGGTTTCATTTAATTTCTTCGCAATTTACTAGCGCTGGTTTTCTTAAAACGTCGCCCAAACCAAGACGCTGGTGGCGGCAATCAGATAATGCAGAAGCAACAAACGAGAATGTACATCCAAATTCTTCGTTTTCTCCTAAAAAGAAAATAAAAATAAGTTCAACTGCTACGTATTTCGCCTCCATAGCCAGATTTGCCTTCTTCTTCTTCTAGCAATAGTGTTAAAAACAAAGCTTCATCTTTTACGTCGCTATCCATGTTTATTTGTTTCAAATGAAGTAACTGCATAGAAACTCACGTGTGGCCATCGCATTGGTTTGCGTGGCGCTTAACAAAAGTTGGGTTCGAATCTGGTGAATTCGGAGACCAGTCCTTGGATTCGTTTTTTTTTCGACAAATTTTTGTAATTCTAGCTTTATGTTTCGGATTTTATGATAAAAGCTATGAATACTGGGTATTAAAACGTCTTATAAATTATCGACATAATCTGGTGTACACGTTCCGTAAATTCTTCATATTTTTCCTAATTTAATGCAAAAGAAACGTCCTCCGGACATCCTGTCCCAAATTTTAACGTTTCCTGATTATTGCATTTCTGTAAACCACGCTTCTTATCAATCTAAGTCCACAAACGATAATCTGATTGCAATTTACTTATTTTTCGTTCGTCTGACCAAGTAATTGGTTTTCAATCATTTTGTCATGCTTTTCAGATTGTCTTTTCGATCTTGTTAATTGTTGTGCTAGTGCTGACCATATTCTTCTTTTCACGTATGGTCCTGCTGAATATATAAGTTTTGATGAAGCTTGTCATAACCCCAGGAATCCTATTGTATGTAAATAGTGTGCATACAGTGTTCCATGGCCTTAATGTTAATGAAGATTTACTTAGGAAAACTGTTGAAAACCTTATTCGGAGCGAGTCCAGGGCTCGAAGCCGGTACCCCGAGACTGTTAGCCGAGCGTATCAGGCATTGCGCCACCAATCCCATTATACAAAATGTTTTTTCAACCTTTTAGATGTGGTGTCGCTATTTTAGAAAACAAATATATGAAATTAAAAAGTAAATAATAACTAAACAACAATAATAGTTGAACGTTAAAACAATTTTGTTAATTTCCTGTAAAGTACTACACTGAGAGAAAAAAATGCATTGATCCAACAAAAATATGGACAACCAACCAAACAATTTAGGTTAAATACAGTCGACCGATATTTTTGGTTCAATCAACATTTAACGTTGCTTCAAAATATATTTGTTAAATCAAACGTAACAGAGGTGTTAATCCAACAGTGCGCTTAATCTCAGTTTAAGCAATTTCAGCGGTTAGTGTAACATATTCATTTGATTGAATTAAACTTATCCCTTGTTCATTCTGTTCCGTAATTTCGTTAGGTCAACAAAATTATAGTGTTGCGTCAACACAAAAACTTGTTGCGTGTAGAATATAAAAGTGTTAGCTCAACCATTTTTCTTATTCAATTTAACAAATCTCTTTGTTGTTTTGAGTACCTTCATTTGTTAAAAAATCTTAATGAATATGAATGTAAATACTATTTTGTTACAAAATTGAATTCTTTTGAACAAATTCAAGTTCAAAAGAATTCAAGTTTATAATAAAATAGTATTTATAAATTCAAACTTTGCAACAAAATATTTAGTATTTCACGTTGACATGTAGAATTTACTCCTGAAATATTTTTACTTAAAAACACAAATTTAAGTGTGGAAGAAAGAAATAAAAGGCAATATTCCATCCTAACTAATATATTCAGCACTGATACGCAAAAGACAATACATCAGATATGTAATAGTAACACAAGGACAATATTAATCTGAAACTACAAAGTTATATAATAAACACATATATACGAATAAGTACTTCCTAATTACATGTACATTAAATGTTGTAAATCAATTTGATAAGACTGTCTAAATGCCCGTTTCATGTTTTCTTCTCCCAAGAATGAGTATGAACGCTTTGATTTGTTGTATGCCTCGTGGAGGGTGTGCTAACGTTGTTCCAAATTGGTGCTACTACTTGCTGAAGCTTCTGTGACTGGACTTAAAGTAAGTGTGTCAGTAGACATATTATCTGCGAGGAGTAAACCTGCGCCACTTATATTTTGATAGTGTAGCAATTTTGCTAAAAATTTCACGCTCTTTCCTATGACCGGAATAATTTCCTTTATCACATTTTCATCAAGTTGTAGTAGGGCTTCTTCATCAATTTCGTGTTCTAATAAACAGGTATGATTAATGATTACAAGGTAATTGGGGGTAATTGAATTTGTAATGCGTATATTACAAGATGTTTGTAAACATCGAATATGATAGAAATTATCGTATTAGTTACACCAATATTGAGTTAAATAACGAATATATTTTTAAGTTAAAATTCTTATTCAAATTTCTTACCGTTTCCATATTTCAAGATTTCATTGTAAGGGTCTTATTTTATTTAAGGTATTAATTTTAACAGATGAACGTTGGTTTTGAATAGTATTAACTATTTCTTGAAGAAAAAACAAACGTTAGATACTGTATCGTTAATAATTGAAACTCACTTGTTGATGGTCACTGGAGTATTTACCTATGCATGGACAGAAGGTATATAAGGAAATTATTAAAATACCGCTTATTGCTAATAATTGAAAATGCAACTAGATTTGGGAAAATCTGACTTCCGCTAATAAGGGTGAATTATAAGGTGTACGTGATTTCGTCGACTATAGGGTCAAATTGAATAGGTAGAAGTGTATTATTTTGTTATTATAATTGTACAATTTTTACATATGCCGTAGTTCTACTTTTCACTTACGAAACAGCACAAACGGTTCCTGACTCAATTCGTTAAACATGCATTATCAGTACAACTTTTAATAAAATGTTTTCATAAGCATTTTCTGGTACTAAGATTCTAGCTATTTACCTACGAAAGTCGGTATTAACCAGTCAAACTCCCATTCCACTAATAATATTTTCACATAATCATCCCCCATTTTTTTATAAAACAAATATAAAAACTAAAGAAAAAATTCTGCACATTACTACTTGTACTAAACAATAGATAGAATGATGATGCAATACAAGACAAGACACGATGCCTCCCCACTATAACCAATAAAAGCTGATCAACTGAACACCTGCATACAATACTGAAGGGATTATTCATGAAAAACTGCTAATGTCTAAGTATCCTAAAACAAATATTTCATTTTAATCGACATTTCTATACAGTGGTTTCCCCGAAAACGTATTCTGGCAATTAACACACTATATTAATTTCAGACGCACATTTGATCCCTATGTATCAACAATTATGTTTGATTAACTTAATTCAACTTTTTGGTTAAATCAAACCGTTTTTTAGCTTTAATGCTATTCTTTTATTATTTTTGTTCAACCTTTACGATTTTGTTAAATTGACATCACTATTGTGCTCTGCTGAAACGACTTTTTTTTTTAATTTACTTCCCAACCAAATAAATGTGTTTCACGAACAGAATTTTTTGACACAAATGTAATTGTTAAGTCAACGCAAGGTGATAGGTAATTTAATCATAAAATTTGTTGGACTAACACTTCTCCAGCTAACAAAATCAATTTTGTTATTTTAACACATTTCTTTCCCTCAGTGTAGAGACAAAACTATTCACAATCTCTCCTCTAAAAAGGAAAAACATGAAGGCGTATTGCTGGCGATTATGTCATCTATCAAAAGAATACGACATGCTTAAACACAATTTACAGTTACTGAAAACGGCAGTCTATTGTAGTGTGATTGCAATTATACTAAGATTGTGAACATTTTTGTCTCTCAGTGTATTTGTTTTTAGCATATAGCGTTTCCAGATTTTGAAAGTGAAGAACATTCAAGTTGAACAAGTTATTCTAACTAAAAGGTCCTATACAAATGTATGTAAACTCATCAAAAATGACTATCTCTTAAACTTATAACTGTATAGAAAATTATATAAATTTTAACTGATAATATCACAATTATTTTTGCTTGCTTGATAATAATTGCGATTGCCGCAAACTGGAATAATGTTCTGAACCATCTGCTCGCTTTTTGCTGATACCAAATACTATTTTAGAATGGACAACTTTACATTTCGAATACTTAAAACAGATTAAACTTAAAATACCCACTAAGCCATTAGAAACCTTTTCTTTAAAGTTCTTTTACAAATGCTTTTTTTAAATTCCTGTTCACCCATGTTATGCACTATTCTTTAGCATACACTAAAGTATCGGCACATTCCGCACCACAGAAGTTATTTGAGTAATTCGGTACAATTGTTTCGGAAATTGTGGATTCTTATCGTCAGCCGTACGACCGAATGATGTGAGATTTTAATTCTGACATGCCTAGTTATATTCTTACTCTAAAAGATATTTACAAGTACCTACTTTTACCGCCTACTTACCCCTAAAACATGCGAAATATACGAAAGTAAAAGGGAAGGTTCTTGCCTGTAGCACAAAACGTAAACAGGTTTCCTTTTTTACACCCAATAAATCAATCAAAGCTAAGTGGCTAAATGTACCTTTTCCGCTGTTTAACAGATTTGCATTCTTTTTCATATAAATAGTTTCGTAATTCTCGCGGCGAAGTTACGTTCTTAATTGAGGTTTTCTAGTTTAATATTATGCCCGGTTTTGTTTGTGTTGTACTACACTTGACTACTCGATCCTTCCGTAGCGGTAATGAGCTATATGTTCTTTGAATCTGGTGCCTATCGCCTGGTTCGTTTTTCCAATATAGTCTTTATAATAGTCACCGCATGCGATTTTATAAATTTCCGATCTTTCCTTCGTATCCGGCTCATTTTTCGGATTGCTTAGAAGGTTTCGAATGTATTTTGTAAATGAAACACGCGTTCATATCTTGTCCCCTAAAAACATTATGAAAGGAAAGTTTTACAAATTTCTCTCGCGAGCTTCTGCCGGAATTGAAGTCGGGACTTTCTACATATTATTACTTACTATTCTTATAAAAGGAGAGGTTTTTAAACGTAATTTCTTTTTTAGGTTAAAAAAAACCAGAAGCATCGACATAGTTGGGACATTTATTCGGTAAGCGTAATTTAATTCAGTTAAATCCTGTGTGGCAATCGAGAAAGCGAATATTGCATAGCATTAAACCCTGATAGAAAAAATATTTTGGAAAATTGGCGTTTCTTTTTCTCAAAAATGGACATTCCTCTATTTTAATTTCAAATACAAAAATGTTTATAATTACTTAAACCTTGTTGTTCTGTTCCCCTTTATCAAAAACGTTGAAAATATGTATGTACATCGATGAATATCTTAAAATATGAGGCAGAAACACATTGCTTTACTATTTTCACGATAAACTCAAACGTTTGTCAATTTTGGTTTTAAAGCAACAAACTATAGGACCTTTTATTTATTTAAAATTTAAAATTATCATTGTCTTATACATCTTCAAAAAATTTATCTATTTCGAGATATCCTAGATTAGAAAATTAAATTTACGATTTTCCCCCGTAATTGGGAAATATAACAAGCGGAATAAGAACACCAATGCAATTACTTTCACTATTCTAAGTTTTTAAAGTAGGAGAATTATTGTACTTTCGAGTTTGACAGCACTTAGTGCTGAACGTAAACGATTCGAGTTGAATTTTATCGAAGTGAGTTCATAAATAAATTTAATAACATTTATTAATTTTAGAAAACCCATTGGTAATTGTAGTGCTACCTCTTTAAGTTTAATTGGGCAAAAAATTTGGTTTTATAATTTTCCGAGTTTTTCTTTTCATTTTTTTATCTTCATTATTTGCAGTTGCGGAAACGTATAGCTGTAATTACACCAAGGGTTTACGATCATTTAGTGTTATTGCTGTTTTTTACGTGCACACAAAACATCTCAGCAATTTTTAATAAATTCTTATGGTTTTTCAAACCTGTGGAATAAAGCTGTTTCCTTTTAATTTTTTTTTGACTTCTAAGGGGTGATACAAAAGTAGTTAGACATCTTTTAACATTTTTTCATACTTTAATCAAAAACAAAAAAAAAATGCTAAATGCGATGGTTTAATCTTAAAACTAAAACTTTTGTTTACAATTATCATTAGGTTAAAGTGGCAAAAGGTTCACTTTCTTGGCTTGGATGTAATCTGGACTAATTTGCTTGAGTTTATTGCTAATTCTACGTGCTAACTGATTCTCGTTTTCTGCGATCCAACCCTTCTCATAAACGAGTCGACTAAGTTCTGCCCAAAAATCTTCGATAGGACGTGCCTTTGGAATATTTGGAGGATTCACCTCTTTAGGGACGAAAGTGATGTTATTTTCTGTTAATCATGTGGTAACAGTTTTCGCATAATGCGAACTCGCTAAGTCTGGCCAAAAGAGTATATCATCTCCTTGGTGAAATCTTTCAATAAATCGCTTCACTTTTGGTAAACATTTTGTCCTATACACTTCAGCATTTATTGCTGAATCACTTCTTATGAGAGGATTTGAAAGACCGGCTTTTGAAAATTTTTGGCTCAAATTCCAAGCATTTCCAGCGATGTTAGTATTACCAATGGTAAAATATTTCTCATCATCTAAGATCAACACTTTTTGTGCAACTTTTAGATTGGTCCTCATCCTCCTACATCGAACCGGAATAATTTCCATTTGTTTATCCGTATATTTTGGTGCTTTTTGTCTTTTATAATATTTTTAACCTTCTTTTTTCAAATTTCTTGATATACAAGACTGAAACACTTTAAACTTTGCCGCCATTTGTCGTTGCGATATTCCAATCTTGTTTTCCATTAATTCCATCATTTTTTCGCTCTGCTTTTTTTTTTCAAGGTAGTAGTAGGTTTGCCATCGTAAAAACGTTTTATGATGCTATATATGGTGCCCCGGCTAAAATTTTCTTTTGTAAAGTGTCTCACCACTTCCGCCGGGGTTCATCTTCCAAGGCCAGAATAAATACGTTCTCGCAAATTTTCAATAGCAGCAGTTTGCATTCTTACAACTAACAAATAAACAACTTTCTGTTTAAGAGAAACGTTCGTACAAGACGTTGACGTTTGACTCATTTGTCAAAAAAAATTCTACAGCCTACTACGCTAATTTTTCAAATGTCCCGCTACTACCTCTTAGGAAATTAACTTTCACGTAAAATTAACTTTTCCAAGACCAAGGTCCTTCCTTGTAGGATAAGAATTTATTTCGTAATTCTAATTGTATTCATTATTGTAATAAAAAAATGACGCAAGCTTATAAGAATCAGTTTACCATGAATACCAATTTTGCACATAACAAAATTCTTTCATGTACTTCATTCTCAAACTAGATAGGTACAAACAAACCATAATCTACCAAAATCTTTGGTAAATCGAAAAACTTACAGTGCAGCAGCTTTAACAA
Organism: Dynastes maya; assembly: GCA_029619315.2. Lineage (NCBI taxonomy): Eukaryota > Metazoa > Arthropoda > Insecta > Coleoptera > Scarabaeidae > Dynastes > Dynastes maya. The sequence continues at coordinate 12,912,415 of JAROYE020000011.1, forward strand.
AAAATATAAACACAATTTCATGTTATGTTGTGTAATGAATCATTCCAGGAGCTACGCGATTCTGGTCTTAAGGTTTATCGTACTTTATTGTTGAGGGTAACATCCCTTGCGAAGCGATTTACTGCAATACGGAAAGAATACAATGTAATGTCTTTTAATTTAACACGTCGGACTGTACTTCTTTACTGTGGAAGTTATTACCCGCTGCTAAAGCTGTTCTTGACATCCCAGTATCATAAAATATGGAACTGATGTTAACACAAGGTTGTGTTTAAATGGATTCTACTGTTTTTCTCAATCATTTCTATGTTGGTTTTGTTTAATTAATTGGTTGGAATACTTTGTAGATATCGTATTATTCCCCAGTAGAAATTACACATTCAATAAATACAATGTGAAATGTCTATACTCATTTTTTTTACTTTATACGATTACGATTTTATTAAAGAGCTTATTTTTAAGAATTTACTTTTTAATAACACATAAAATCATGCAACAGTTCATCTACATTGGAATCTAGTCATCAAAGGAATTTACCTTTCAAAAAATTGTCTTTTGTCAAAAATACTTAGTGTTTATTTGCTTATCCCTCTCCATAAAACAATGTGAATTTTAATGACTCAAAATTCTTGAAAAAGTTCATTAATAATATTGAAGGTTCAAAATGTCACTATACGAGGAGCGCACTGTATATTTGTGAATATGGCAACACTGACAGTAATTGTCAAAAAATTTGAGGTTAGTTTAATGTACCAAATGTTTGTGAATAAGTCGCAGTTTATTTGAATTCGATATCTTTTTTCAAAAAGCTTACGGAATTTTTTGAAAAGTTAAACGGTCAGTGTGAAATGGAAGAGACCCGAGAACATTTTCGTGCAATGATTTTGTATGATTTTCGTTCAGGTTTAATGAACCGTGCAACATTAGATATGTTTCCACAGTTGTTTCGACAAACCAAGTGCGCCGTGAGGAAAAAGTGAGTTTATATGCAGAAAACGAACGTTCTACATCCAGTGACCTTATATTTGCGAAATTAAAATAATCTTTGGAACAACTTAACGGTTCTGTTGACGCACCTTCACAAATTTGTCTTAATGTGCCAAAATCAGAATCTTTCTCTAAAACACTTTCAAACCTTTCTAGAACACAAACATTTTTTGCGTCTTCTACCGTGCATAGCTGTGCGTGAACATGTTGCACTATTTGCAGAGATTCCACTAACGACACCGAAGGATTTTGTAATTTTTCTATTGCCTCCACTAGTCCGAAGTAATTGTTCTGAATAGTTTTTAAATCCGTTTTAAGCTGACTATGTTGAAATTGCGACTGGCTTACCGTGATAGCCGCAGCTTCCTTTGGATCGAATTGTAAAACCTCGTTCTTAATATTCTCAAAATATTTATGAAAATAAAACGCGGCCTGTAACCATGTTCCCCACCGTAGGTTCTGGTGGCTCAGGCATACGGGGGCACAGTCTGTGAAATTTGCAAATACGTTTTGGGGATTTGACAAACACTGCTTTTGTATGCGTTAGCGTCTACCTTAGGATAACATTTTCTAATACCATCTGCCACATGACTGAAAGCATGAATTTTACACGTAATGTGTAACAAGTTAGTATAGTGTTTTTTAAGAGATCGGCCTACAGAATGCATGTTTACGGCACCATCACTCATAAACATCAACAGTTGATTTGTTGAAAATTCAAACTTTTTCAATGTATTTAACACTAACTTTGAAATTACTTCGGCAGTACATTGTTGTACTCGTCTGGAAGCTAATAGAATTGAAGGTGACGATTGATGTGGTTCCATTGTATGTACCATTACATTAACCACAGAATGTTTTTTACGATCTGTTGTTTCGTCCACACATAACCGCAGTTTTGTATCTTTCAACCCTCATTTAATTCTTTTTTCAACATGTTCACGAGTAGATGGTACAATTCTTTGTAACGATGCCAGACTTGGTAATTTGCAGTCCGAATATTTATTCTAAAAGAAGACATATGCTTCCTTGTTTAGTAAATTAAACGATAGATTACATGCAATAAAGGTAACACATAAATTAAATTTAAATTTGTCATAGTGTCGTGCGCAATTTTTTTTTTAAGAATGCTGTTTACTGTTTACGTGACGTAGACGATTCCTTTTGGACCAACACATTAAAGGGATATTACAAACTACACATTGAATTTTAACGCAATCATAATTTAGGTCAGGCATTTTTGCTATAAATTCTGTCACTTTGTCTAACATTGGTCGTTGTCGCGACGTAGGCAACATTTTTAAAACAAACGTAGAATTGCGGTTGAGGCCCGCAGCTATACTGAGGACTGTATCGAACCTCCGCCACTGCCTGTTGGCGCTAGTGAACAACTCTATTTATATCATAAGATCATCATAACACAAATGTCCCCCTACCTTTTAACTAAAATTCGGTTCCGGACAGACATTCCTAACATCAATATACGGAACAAAAACCTCATAACACCACCACCACACTACACCTCCTTATTTGAACGTTCTTTCAGTTATAGCATTTACTCGTTATACAATCCCTTACCGAATTCATTGAAAACCTTGTCCTTGGCAACGTTTAGTCGTGCACTCCATAATTATATTTCTGCTAATTAATAATTTTGTTGAAATTGTGGTACACTTCTATAGATTGCGTTATATGAAATAACAGTTCTATACGTTAGGTCTCATGTTTCTTGCCCTTGAACATATGTCGCAGAATACTTAGTATTTAAGTTAATATATGTAATCTTTTCTTTTTATTTCTTACTTGAAATATTATGGTGCTTGTATTTCCTGATATTAGTTCCATAAGATTTTTCCGTAGCTTTATTATTAGTTAGAATTCTAAACATGTAGTTTGTTGGGGCTACTGAAAAATAACGGATATCATTATTATTATTATATAATTGCTAATATTTAATTATCTGCATATTTTAACTGTTTTTGTGTATTGTTTTATAAGTGTCTACTTTGGTCTTATATTGAGGAAAAGAATAATTTCAAAACATTTCAAGTTTATTATGCAATAAAGTTTTTAAAAGGAAGTTATTAAGTTTTGTGGAAATAAAACAGATGCCACCCAGAAGCATGAATAACAAATGCACATTTTGAAAAGATTCAACATCAGATATTGAACGTTAACCCTTACATACCCAAATCATGTACAAGTTTACTACCAAAACGTGACCAGATATGAATTTTTTCATGGATTACAACCGAACAGCAAATACCCTTCTCGAGAATAATCTGATGTAAAGTCTAAGGAACGTCGAGAATGTGTTGTAATGCATATGGTTTGTTTATCTCTTGTTTGTGTTGTGATTTAAAAACCGACTTAAAGGAAAGAAAATTGTCCTCAAAAATTAGATGCAACATCAAGCATTAAATTTACTGAGTAATTAAACGATTTTCGTTGAAATTGTATATTAAAATGATGAATTAAGTGTTAATTTGCATTGAGGAATTTCACTTTTGTAAGTAATAATCTCCATCGAAATGGTGTGTCCATCTCAATAATGTAGGTTCGATTCCCAGTAGTGGTAGTTATTTTTTATTTGCGGATAATAATTAGAATCTATTTTCATTACAAAAGTAATATATTGTTTTGGGTTTGGTCAATGGTAATAACAACATCTCTTCCAGTCTTGCAGATATCTGTAATCTTTTCCTTCTTGCAGGCTATTTATTATTATGCTATATTACTGTCTCCTTTGTCTCTCTCTAGATCGTTTTGAATCCCTTAATAGCGAGGTCTAGATACCACTCACATATACATTTCACAATAAATTAATCCGCGATTTTTGCAAAGGCTTCTCGTACAAGGTAAATCATATAAATTATGCCTTGTTATTTAAGATGCAATGTATCATTGTTTTTGTCCGTTTTTTCCAATTTCTGCCGCATAAATCAAATCCCGAGCGATCTCGGGCCGCTGTATTAACTTATCTATCAGTTTGGCAGTTGGGTAGTTTCGCAAGGGCCCCCTTCAGAAAATACGTCGATTTATGGGTCAAAACGAATGACAGCGGGGCGGACCATAGATCATCGTGTGAATGTTGTAGTGTCGTGTCGCGTCATAGCGTTAGCAAAGAGACGTCGTATTGAGATTTTTAGAATTTTCCGAAGCGACATCCACAATTTAAAACGTGTGCTTACGTGTTGGTGTCAATATATATGGCGATGTTTTATTGTTTTCGTTGTAATAGATTGGATTAATTTTTTTTTTCTTGGTACAATTCAAAATAATAAAACAACAAAAATTGGGAAAGGCGAATATGTTTAGAGCTATTCATACATATTTCTAATATTGTTTTGATTTTAATTTTGAATAGCAAAAGGAACGTATTAAAAAAAAGTCGGTTCTTGATTCATCCTTCAAAAATTTTGGTGTAAAATTTGAAACAAATCAACTAAAGTTTAAAGTTCCAGAATATTAAATGGTTACAATTTTGGAATGGCTGATCTGTGATTTCCAACATAAGCATTCTTTTTTGTTTTTTTTTACTAGATGAGATGTTCTTTTTAAAAAAAATTAATAACGAAGCTCGCAAAGCATTTCTAACACTTCTGGTTACACACAGAGAAACGTTTACTTGTCGCAAGACTGTCCGCCTCAATTCAAGACAATTACTGTTTCAATTATCCACAATACAATAACTGTTTTAAATCAAAAGAAATATTTTCTTAGAGGTTTTTTCTCCGTTTAAAAGAGAAGTATTATACTTTAATAAAAAATTGTATTTCTTGTTTAAGACATTTGTTAAAACTTAACTCAAAAAAATCTTGAGAAAATTGAAGAAAGGGACTCTTAGAATAAGTAAATGGTTTGTTATAACAAAAAACAATATTTTCTTAACCCGTGTGGACCCCGCGTGACGTTTTGCTACCTATGAGCCCCGCACCGGGAATTTTTTACCCAGAATGTATATCATCTTTTAATAAAGTATTAAGGATTAAAATAATAATAGGCAATAAATTCCTTTATATAATTATACGTTTCTTTATTATATTTATTGAAAATTTTATATAAAATAGGGAAAACATCCCCCAAAGGTAGAATACGTGATACAGTTAGTAAATGTCAAAAACTATAAAATCTAGTAGTCTCGTCATTTGCTTTTTTCCCTTGTTTTAGATGATTCGAAACCATCTTCTACATACTGGAATTAAAATGTTCTCGACAAATAAGTTTGTTGCAAAAGGCGCAAGAAGTTTTAAGTTTACGATCCCCCTTTAAAAGTTTCAGTCTTACATCTACCTGAGAGAACTTTTTGGTTTCTTAGGTGTAGGTTCAAACATCTATCCTTTGTCAACTAATAAATGATTCTCGTTTTACTCAGGTGGGAAGAGACACAATTTTGAACGGTATTGGTAAATGTTCTTTTGCCTATATCTATTGCGAAACGTTTCAGAAAATTTACGCCTGTATATCATTTTAGATATTGGTAAGCTGCTTTTATATATTACAAAAGCGTAGATGGCAGCAAAAGTTCAAAATGCCGAAAAGATAGTAAAACGGCGGCGAAAAGATTTCCGAGAAACCCAGTACGTACCACAGAGTTCGTCAACAGTATATCTATTCCGCCTTCTTTAACTTATTTCGGTAACAACAATATACAAAACTTATACGTTCTGGAACTATCTTATACTGACGTACAATGGAAATGCATCATTTGCATGATTCCTGGTGTTTTCCTTGGAACTTATGGTATTATTCCCTCACTTGCAGTGGAAATTTATAGTACTTCTGATTTACTTTTTTGTCTGCGCGAAATGAACATTCTATAAAGGGATGACATTTTCTTGGAAAAATTCCTTCTCACTTGGTGAATGTAAAACTTTTTTTTTTTGCCAATCAAGATTCTATAATATCTCTGTAAACAATTCTTTCCGGGTTTAATTGATAGATAATTGGTACCTCTTGAGAATTCATAATTCATCTGTACAATGCATCAGGGTAATTGATTAGTACATTGGCCTTACTCTTCGAAGGAATCTGCTTTTGCCACTTAGTGCCATCACAACCATAAAAGTATTCATTACGTACATGCATTGCCAGAGCTATTTTATCATCAGATTCATCGGAACTAGGAGTTGCCTCTTCTTGTTCGCTATTAGTGAGTGTCATGATCACTTTCAGTAAAATGATCTTCTTCTGAATCGCTCTCAACAGATGCAATGTCATCTGCATCTGATTCCTCATTGATAATTTTTTCCAATTCTACGTCTGACAATGGTCTTTTCCACTCATAATTACTTCTAGATGTACTTGGATTTGTATTCATATATTCTTCCAAAATATATTACAAAATGTATGTAATACGTGCCTTTATCTTTTTTATATTACTTACCTAGAATTATGTAACAGATATAAGATTATTGTATCTTGATTATACACCTTTTAAATACCCTTTATAGGATATGTTTGTAAACAACTAACTCAAATGAAGCGTGAATCCCTTGTCATATGTAGAAGACTGTTTTAGGAAGGTACTGAAGTGATAAAGCGTCTAAACTCATTGCTCAAAAATATACAGCGATTTAAAAATGACTCGGGTATTTTTTACTCACGCGCGCGTCCACACGGATTAAGGATAGTAAATAGTTTTCTTAATTCAAGAAAGCGTTTAGGTATTGTTCATAAATCAATAGTTTCATCTTCTTAAAATAAAACATTTATTTACTTAGAATTCTAGAAATGCATATTATTTATATCCACATTATTAATGCACTTACCTTGTTTAACAGTACGACATATCCGTACATAATGTAGTAAAATATTCTCATTGTTTGTGATTTTAAAAGGGCTAAAGTAGAGGTTGTCTACAGAATAATGTTCAAACAAAAGTGAACTTATGAATGTAGAAGTTCACATGAAAAAAGTGTCTAGAAACAATAACTATGATAATGCTAATAAACAGCTCATGATATTGATGGAATCACTCCCGGTAAAAATAATGTGAGAAGAAAAAAACACTACCGCTTTTTGCTCCTGCCCACATTCTTGTTCATCTCGCAATTCGTGCCTCTAATCTTCAAAAACAGCACTGAAATATTTTCTAGCGCCATCTACTGCCAAGAGATGTTAGCCATGCCGTTCTAGATAGTAGCGACAGAAACCGGAATGCAGATGCCATACTTTTATCCATACAATGATATAACCTCTAACGTACAACGTTCCATAAACATTTTCAAAAGATACCAGTTAATGAAATACATTTTTTTTCTTTTTATTACTATTTACCCCGTGTACTAATTTAACTATTGATTTTTTTTATTTAATTTAATAAATAATAGTAATAAAAAAAGAGATTAAGCTTAAATATTAACTCATTACTAGAGTAACCAAAACTTGCGGACTCGCATAGGCGTCGGTATTACGGGTTAATATAAGAATACGAAAAATTCATAAATAAAGTTACTTGCTAATTATTCAACAAATTGGAGGCATCAGGATGTGAACTACTGTAAACTTGCATCATTGCATATGTTTCCACAGTTACTTCTTTAACCCTTGTGCGTCGTCAAGAAAAAATATTCTTATACATAGAAAACGATCTCTCCACATCTAAGGAAGTTACATTTGCATGTAGAAACTGTTTTTCAAAATCACTTAAAAGTTCACTATTCTTACACTTATTATAAACGGCCTCTAAAGTATTAAAAGCGGGATTTTTCCTTAAAACATCTGCCAACTTTTGACTAGCGCATAATCCTGGCGTATCATTTAATGTGTGTAATTTATTTTTACACTCTCCACTATGTCTAATGATTCCTGCACTGACAATTCAGTACATTGTAGTTTTCTGATGGCATCTAGTAATACTGTATAATTGGTACATATTGTTGTTAAATCTTCTAAAAGTTGAGGAATTTGAAATTTTCTTTGACTTTCTCTAATTGCTTTGGATTCATTCCGATTAAATCGCATTATAACTGATTGAATTTGTTGAAGATAGATCAAATAGTAAGAAGCTGCTGTTAGCCAAGTACCCCATCGCGTTAAAATTGGTTCAGGAGGTTCTGGAATACCTGGACAAAATTTAGGAAATTCTTTTAAACGTTTAGGAGATTTACGAAACACTGCTTTAGTACTTCCAATCATCCGATCAACGTTTCCGTAATGTTGTCGAACAACTTCACCAACTAAATGCAAAGCATGCAGCACGCAAGTTATATGTATTAAGTTAGGAAATATATGTTTTAAGGATCGCACAACACTTAACATCGTTGTTGCACTATCTGTCACAATCATCACAACTTGATCTTGGGCAATTTATAATTTTTTCAAAGCGTTCATTATCACTTTTTGAAAATTTTCCGCGGTACATTGTTGAACACGTTTGCAAGCTAACAAATGTCGAGATGCTGTGTTCTCGCTAGATAATACGCGAGCTATTACATTCACAATACTGTTTTTCTTTATATCGGTCGTCTCATCCACGGTAATCCATATTTTTTTGGAACACAAATCACGTTTACACACATTTTCTAGCATCTCTTTCATTCGCGGCAAATGATTCTGTAATTGTGTTTGTGAGGGTAATGGGTACTTTGGAACGTATTGTCGCCAAAACGTTTTAAAAGCTGCTTTTCTCACCAAGGACAACGGAAGATTACAAGAGGTAAACATAATTAATAAATGTATGAGGAATAGTGTATAAGGTATTTCAGTTCTTGCATTTCTCATATGCTTAATACCATTGACATGCCTCTGGCAATCAGTTCTGTCCAATGCAGCCAAACAAACATTGCATATTAAGCAAAAAACTGCACTACCGTCATATTTTAAATGGGGAAAAAGTGTACTTATGTACATTAGTAGCAAATCTATTACGGGGCATTGTTTTCTTAGGTATGTAAATATTAGTTCTTTATGAAACGATACACTAATTATGTATTTGGTATAATACTACAACACACAAAAAACACCAGCTATATCTTCAAAAGCGACACGTAAGTACATAACCTTGACCGTTCGACTAATCTCTGCAACAGCTCACCGGTACTAAAACGAAATCTCTCTCAGCGCGGTTTAACATGATTTATATTCAAGGTCGACACTACATGCCTGCTTCTCTACCGGTTTAATTTATTTATGAATTTTTCGTATTCTTATATTAACCCGTAATACCGACGCCTATGCGAGTCCGCAAGTTTAGGTTACTCTACTCATTACTTATTAAGCTACATAAAGGTAATCCCTGTTTAATTACATTATAAAAGAAATAATTTAATTATACTGTAACATATAAAAAAACTTTTTCAGTAGTTCATTCACTTGCTCCTAATTTTAACTATTAACTTTAGGTTTTTTTCCATTATTGTAATTTTTCTTTTATTGGATATTCTAGCTGGCTCGATGATAGGTTTTTTGTAATACCAAACCGGTCGCGTAATTTCTCTAGACCATTTTTTCATTCCTATCTTTAATATGAATATTTTCTTAACTTAAAACCAAATGATTTACTCGGAAGAAACATGTTTCTATCTTTGATTTTCTAACCCTAAGAAAATATTTATTTAATACAAATAAAATTTTAAGAAAATTATTTTCTTATATTATACATTCTTATACTCTTGAAATAAACATATTTCCTTGAATAGAGATTATATTCTTGTTGCAACAAACCATTTCTCTGCCTGTATTCTCCAATATATAAGTGTATCACTTCTATTTCAAACGCCTTTTTCATTAAAAAAGCGCCTTTATTTCTTTCACCATTTTAATCGATTTTATATTATTTATTGCAGCAATCTAATTTGTGTAAACCAAGGCTTAAAATACTAACAACAAAATTTAAATTATCCAACTGTAAGTTAGTTTGTTTGGAATAATAAAGAAAATGTTTGTAAATCAAGTCAAGCAAATTGACTATGATACAAAATTAACAATACCACAAGAATGTAAATAAAAAATCGCATTTCCAAAGCAATAACAAAGCCATTCGTTTCTATTCTATGGTACAAATATTTGCAAAACTCAAACTACTTTATTAGAACATTTGTATCAATAAGAATCACTTTAAATAATGTTTACGTATTCATTATTAAGAACAATGTAACTTGAACTGGCTGTAATACTAGTGTATGCTCGTGTAGCATCAATCCTTGAAGTCCTTCAATATACCCATCAACAGCGTTGCGTGTTTTTTTAAGCCAAAGTGATGAGTATAAGTAAAGTTATACTGGAACTAAATAATTTCATCTTAGGAATAAAACTTACCTAAACCAAAGTATTAATTTGATAGCAAATAACACCTTTTTCAGAACAAAATAAAAAAATTGATGTTAAAAAATATACACATGTTTACAGAGAAATTAGACTAAGAATTAAGGATTATAGAACTGTGAATATCGACTTTTCTGTAGGTGGAAGTTCTTGGAAGAGCATACGCTATTGTCAGTTAATATAATGCTGTCTTTTGAACATCTTAATGCTCAGAATAAATCCTTGAAGTCCATCAATTCTCAGCTGGAACTTGAAATCATTGATAGAGACTAAAGGTTGTTACAAGGTCTCAATGAATAAGACTCTTGCCCATTATTGTTGTCATATTAATTATCACAAAAAAAGGAGATATACATTTTTGTCCTGACGATTATTTTTCTTGGTATTTCGGAACGAAGCCTATTAACCATCAAAAAGCTGTTCCACTACTGTTTAATTGAGACTGAAGAGTAGGGATAGAGCGGGTTCGTTAGATTTAATATGGGTTCTCTCACATGAATTGGTATGCGGCTGAAGATGAAAGTCCACGTATTTTCGAAACGGCCTTTCCGAGTTAATAATTTGTGCGGTGCAGACTGTGCCGAGAATATTGTTGTTTTCTTTCCTTTCACTGAATCTTCCAAAGTAATTGAACATGCACCCTCACGTTAAAGAGGTGTATATCGTTCCGTGTCGATAGAAATTAGAAATGTTTTGTATCATCGTAATTGAAATATTATGAAGTGCATATTCCATCATCATGTTCTCTAATAATTCTGACACGCTACCGATTATTCCTGAACGAAAAGAAGCAATTCGAAACCCCTTTCGTTCGTTGTCGTCGGGAGCCTAGAGTTGAAAATTCGATTCAATCGAATTTGGTTTTATTACAGTCGAACTACAATCGACATCAACGAGGCGCGTCTACTTCCTAGAATTTGACATTTGATTACCTGCACAACATGGCATCTGAATAATATCTAGCGGCGTGAATATTGCATGTCACGTGACAATTTTCAGTCACCACACACAGACGTACCCGTACGCCCATCACTGGGAATATGCACATATATGTACATACATACATCCGTACGTACAATCTATAGATAACGCGAATGCACCTGCACATTTGTCGTTTATGGAGCATGCTATATTGCACATCCTACATCGAATTGTTTTATAATTGAAGAGGAGACTCAATTTAACAAACGTAACGTATGTACATCGCAGATAATAATATCCATACCGTGCATATGCCATGTTCCGTATGGGTCACTTGCTTAATTAGCTATTATCCCTTCTATTATTATTTATTATTAGTTTAATACCGAAAATGGCATGACCTAATTCCAATTTGTCATTGTAACAATCTTCGACTGACGTTTGAATTTACCTATAATGGTTATTTTTCTTTTACTTCCCAAGCTAAAAATAATCGGGGTAAATCACTTGATTGCATGTCATAGCGATTCGTGTACAATCAATTCTATACTTGTTTGCATATTCTTCGATTTTCCCGAATGTAATAAATACTAAATTGAAAATTATTTTCCAAAACGTACAATCTTCGTTGTAAATTGGATTTAACGATCGCCTTTCATGACTTGTCGAAATTCAGATAACGTATTGTGCATATATTTTATTACGTCTGTATCGTAGGAAATTCTTCTCGGTCGTTAAGCACGACTTTAGCTGTTTCCAATGACTATTAGTGGAACTTTTCTGTGATGCCCCAACTCTTTAATTGCGGAATGCATTATATAGTTTTCTTTTTGCAAAAATGTTTAGCGCTTTTCCAACTGTTGCACGAACTTGCTATTAAATCCAAAGCATTCTTTCCATTGATAAGATTAGCATCTTTTTCGATGAAATTTAAAGCGTGTGCCATACAATTAGTAATCATAAAGAAATGAATTTGGATAAGGGAGTATGCTATTCTAGTTAATGTAAGGAACTGTTTTCTGCCAATAATTAATTTCTGGATGACTAATACTTTTTTAGATACCGCCAAACGGGGTTACATTGATCATAAAAAATATTTGTTTGTCTGTAAACTATATTATAACTAGAGTAGCCTAAACTTGCGGACTCGCATAGGCGTCGGTATTACGGGTTAATATAAGAATACGAAAAATTCATAAATAAACTAAACCGGTAGAGAAGCAGGCATGTAGTGTCGACCTTGAATATAAATCATGTTAAACCGCGCTGAGAGAGATTTCGTTTTAGTACCGGTTGAGCTGTTGCAGAGATTAGTCGAACGGTCAAGGTTATGTATTTACGTGTCGCTTTTGAAAATATAGCTGGTGTTTTTTGTGTGTTGTAGTATTATACCAAGTACATAATTAGTGTTTTCGTTTCATATAGAACTAACTTTACATACCTAAGAAAACAATGCCTCGTAATAGATTTGCTACTAATGTACATAAGTATGTCACTTTTTCCCCATTTAAAATACGACGGTTAGTGCAGTTTTTTGCTTAATATGCAATATTCGTTTGGGTGCATTGGACAGAACTGATTTCCAGAGGCATGTCAATGGTATTAAGCATATGAGAAATGCAAGAACTGAAATACCCTTTTACACTATTCCTCATACATTTATTAATTATGTTTACCTCTTGTAATCTTCCGTTGTCGTTGGTGAGAAAAGCAGCTTTTAAAAAGTTTTGGCGACAATACGTTCCAAAGTACCCATTACCCTCACAAACACAATTACAGAATCATTTGCTGCGAATGAAAGAGATGCTAGAAAATGTGTGAAACGTGATTTGTGTTCCAAAAAAATATGGATTACCGTGGATGAGACGACCGATATAAAGAAAAAACAGTATTGTGAATGTAATAGCTCGCGCTTTATCTAGCGAGAACACAGCATCTCGATATTGTGTAGCTTGCAAACGTGTTTAACAATGTACCGCGGAAAATATTCAAAAAGTGATAAGAACGCTTTGAAAAAATTTTAAGTTGTGATGATTGTGACAGATAGTGCAGCAAACGATGTTAAGTGTTGGGCGATCCTTAAAAAAATATATTTCCTAACTTAATACATATAACTTGCGTGCTGCAGCTTTGCATTTAATTGGTTTAAGTTGTTCGACAACATTACGGAAACGTTGATCGGATGATTGGAAGTACTAAAGCAGTGTTTCGTAAATCTCCTAAACGTTTAAAAGAATTTCGTAAATTTTGTCCAGGTATTCCAGAACCTCCTGAACCAATTTTAACGGGATGGGGTACTTGGCTAACAGCAGCTTCTTACTTTTTGATCCATTTTCAACAAATTCAATCAGTTATAATGCGATTTAATCGGAATGAATCCAAAGCAATTAGAGAAAGTCAAAGAGAATTTCAAATTCCTCAACTTTTAGAAGATTTAACAACGATATGTACCAATTATACAGTATTACTAGATGCTATCAGAAAACTACAATGTACTGAATTGTCATTGCAGGGATCATTAGACATAGTGGAGAGTGTAAAAAATAAATTACACACATTAAATGATACGCCAGGATTATGCGCTAGTCAAAAGTTGGCAGATGTTTTAAGGAAAAATCTCGATTTTAATATTTTAGAGGCTGTTCATAATAAGTGTAAGAATAGTGAACTTTTAAGTGATTTCGAAAAACAGTTTCTACATCCAAATGTAACTTCCTTAGATGTGGAGAGATCGTTTTCTATGTATAAGAATATTTTTTCTTGACGACGCACAAGGTTTAAAGAAGTAACTGTGGAAACATATGCAATGATGCAAGTTACAGTAGTTCACATCCTGATGCCTCTAATTTGTTGAATAATTAGCAAGTAAGTTTATTTATGAATTTTTCGTATTCTTATATTAACCCGTAATACCGACGCCTATGCGAGTCCGCAAGTTTTGGTTACTCTAATTATAACAAATTGTCAGGTGTTGATAAAATTTTTGTATACAGTGTTGACAGGAGGAAAAGACATCTTTATTATTAATTTTACAAGGAAAAGTTATTCTTTATGAAAAAATTATGTTTTTCAAAGAGATTAGCTTACCGTAAAAAAAAACGAGATGTACAAAATAATAATAATAATAATATTTATTATCCAACAGTAGAAAACCTACTTATTACAGGATAATCCTATTGATTAACATCAAGCATTGAAAGATGCAAAAGAAACAATACTCTAAACTACAATACAAAACGAAGTAACTGAAATATAGAGTTAATTCTAAAACAAATAGTCGAATAATAATAATAGTATTAGTAAAAAAAAAGAAGAAAATAATAATAACGAAAATAGTAACAATAATTCTTCAACTAATACTAAATGCTAGAAAATCTATTTTGATAGTGTTGTTTTAAGGTGTGTAAGCTTGTTGCAAACAAATCAACATCATTACAATAAGTGTTAACATTTTTAAACATCCCTATAAGATTAGCCGATATCCCAAATTTGTGCATTTTATGCAAGTTTAAATGATGCTGCACCTTATCGAACGCCATTGCAAAATCTGTATATATGGTGTCAATTTGAAAACGATTGTCCAAGGCTTCAGACACATATTGCACAAAGGAGCACAAGTTCGTAGCAGTTGATCGTCCTTTAATAAATCCATGTTGTTCGGGCGAAAGTTGATTAGCCACGTGATGATAAAGAACCTTAAGCAGTATTGATTCGAACACTTTTGCATAGTTGCAAGTAATGGATGTAGGACGATAATTCTCTAAATCATTCCTCTTGCCAGATTTAAATATGGAGGTTACACGGGAGATCTTCCATAAATTTGGAAAGTTCATCTCATTCAAAATTAAATTGCGGATATGACAAAGCGGCTCCAAAAGTGCGTATCGACTATCCTTGATTATAAAGACAGGTATGCAATCGAAGTAGGTTTCAAGCAATTCATCGCTTCAAGAATCCAGGATGAGTTAATCTGCTTGAGAACCAGCACACCAGTATTACCGCCGACATTCTCAGAGTTCTCCGAAACAGGTTCAGTTTGGAATATAGATTGAAGGTGAGTTGCAAATGCATCAGTTATTCTAACAGGATCATCAACAATTTCCTCTTCAATAGACATTGTCTCCGGTATACTTGATCGGTTCTGCCTTTCGTTTACGAACGACCAAAGTTTTTTAGGGTTATATTCAATGGCTGTATTTATTTCGTCCATATAAGTCTTAAAATCCTTACCAACAGCAGACTTTACTAACTTCCTGTGTTCTTTAAATTTACTAGAGTGTATCTCCAGCTTGGTAGTTCTGAGCATACTTAAATAATGCCCTTTTACCTTGATCAAGCTCCGTGTATCCGGCGAAAACCAAGTAGGAAAAGATTGTCCCGCACTATGGCGTGTTGGCACTGTGAGGCTAATGTAATCATTTAGAGTCGAGTACAATCCATCGCATGCACTCTCAACATCAGTAGAAGAAAGAACCGGATACCAATCAGTATGCAGTATAAGGTCATAAAGCTTGACGAGATTCGCCTTTTTGTAGTTATGAGTTAAACTTGAGAGGTCTAGATGCAGAAGTATTAAAGGTAAGCCCAAATTCAAGTTTCGGATGATGACTATCTTCGCTCATAAGGCAAATAGAGGCATGACAAACATCATATACAGCACCTGCGGAAACGAATATCAAGTCCAAGAATCTGCTATTCTGATTACAAATGCAATTAATTTGAACGGTATCAGTAAAACTCAAGTGCTGTTATTTATTATTTTAGAAAGTTGTTTGTAATCCAAAATTAAACTTAATATACAAAATTTTAAGTCGCTATTTTGAATTTTATGTTTTTAAGTTGAATCCACAAAAATTGGCAATAAATCCTGATAGTATGGATAGCGCATTACATTTTATACTTTGGATTGTCTATAATAATGAACTCAAAAATAATAATCACGTTTTTGAAAACTATTGTTATACATAGCTCCCTTCAACTTCCACACACTTCTCCATCCATGGTGCATTAATGAATGCACCATAGACTGTACGAATCGTTACCGGTACATTTATTTCATTCACAGCGTTCTGTATTCGTCCTTTCAATTTCTCACGATCATGCGGCAGCTCATCTGCATAAATCTGTTTTAAATCACTCCACAGGAAAAAGTCCATCGGTGTAAGATCAGGAGATCTAGCTTGAAAATTAATTGGACCAAATCTTCATACCCATCTTCATCCGAAGTGATTTCTCAACCACTGCTGTATGAGAAGTGCGGAATGAGCAGAGTACCCGTTTTGCTGCTAAAAAATGTAGCGTCGCATTTCTGTCTCCAAAGTGTCAAGAAATGGTGGCAGACGCAGATAAACATGTTGATTTTACTTTTCGTCAATAAAATATGAACCAACGATTTGATCGCGAAATAGCGACCACTGAAGTGTGGGACGATGCGTTGTCGTGGTGGAACAAAATTTTCTCTTTCTTCAAATGCGGTTGTTTTTCCACAATTTCTGCCTTCAGCTTGTCAAGTAATGGGGAATAATGTGTCCCGTTATTGTTTTTCCCTTTTCAAGGTAGTCTATTAACACAACTCCATGACTATCGCCATCACTTTCCCGACCAATTTAACAGTCTTCGCCTTTCTCGGAGCCGATTTGTTTAACTTTTCCGATATTATCGGTAGTGGTTGCAGTTTTTGGCCGTCCCATCATTTGGCTGTTTATCGTCAACAAGCTACCACAAGACCATGTTTGAAACAGCATCCAGCTCGGCTTTAATTTATGTAGCCGTATTGATTTTCAAATGCAAGAATTCAACGACTGCTTGATATTCGATTTTTTCCATTTTTACGGAAACACTAACATTGACTGATACAAACGATTGTTAAACAACAACTGAGCGTCCAATATGGCTGACATTTTCAAAAGTATCTTTTAACGCACTTGGCAATTATATTACCAGCATATTTTTGACGAGTAACGCCATCTTCACGTTGAGGCTTGAAACTTTTCAGCCTAATATAGTACTAGAACTGCTAATTTTAACTGATTTTGATCCTTTTGTTCTGGACGAAAAGAAATCTTTCATTAATTCTATGAATGTTCATTTAGTTCGTGATGTAAATATTTCATCCAGGACAGTAAATGGTTATTATTTAAAAAAGTGTAAATACATATCACTATATATCACTTAAATTCAGCTATAGTAGAAAAGATTTTTATATATTTAGAAGTCAATAAAGAAGTTATTAATTTTAAAGGAGAAACAGTTTTTAGAATTCCAATACAACTATGTATATACTGGGACAAAATAAAGTACATATATAATTCAGATATTTTACAGTTTTTTTTTTCTAATATTTTTTCATTTAATACTATTTATTTAATTAATTATTAACAACAATTGGGGCCAATCGGCAACACAAAAAACGAAAATACTTATTCTATCATCTCTAATTAACAATAAAAATGTTCATTTTGTGTGGTAATTAAGTATTGGGACATGGCACAAATTTTTATTTTTAAAATGAAATAACATCGCCCTTATATTTTATGACCGCTTGAATTCGGTTGGGCATTGAACTAACTAAGGAACTACACTTTTCAGGAGCAAATCCATTCCAAATTTGCTGTATTTTGGCTCGAAGTTCTAGCAATGTCCGTTGTGAGTTGTTCCTTAATGTTTGTTTCATTTTATGCCACACTGTTTCAATGATTTTAAAGTCTGGACTGTTGGAAGACCAATTACGTTGTGGTCGCCAAACCACTTTTTTGTGGTTTGGCCGTATGATAGGCTGCCCCATTCTGCTGAAAAATGTAATTTTCGCCAACATTTAACTTCGCGATACTTGATAGCAGACTGTTTTGCAGTATTTGTTGATATTTCGCAGCATTCACGGTACCATCAATAAATTCAAAACATCCTAATCCTTAAGCTGTCATGCAGCCCCAAATCATTACTCCTTTAGGAAATTTTAGGGTACGTTTTAGACAATCCTTATAGAAGGCTCCGAAGCACGCGTTTGCGGTAATCATCAACACATACATTGAAATTCGATTCGTCGCTAAAAATTACTTTTGACCAATCTTCCACCGACCAATATAGTTTAGATTTTGCCCATGTGAGCCCAGCTTTCTTTTGTTTTTCCGTTAAATTGTTACTTGTAATTCAACCTTATAATCCACATGACAGCATTCCCTTGACATATTTCGTTTAGTTTCGTGATTCCATTCAGTCGTAATTTGCCTTAAAGTATTTCTTCGGCCTTTTTACACAGTTTTACTAATTTTCTTTTATCCCAATCAGAAACTAATTTTGGACGACCCGGACTTTTGCGTTTTTTATCGAGGATATTTGCAGTTTCTCCATAATGCTTAATTATATTCCACCCTGTAGTTTTAGGAATATGCAGTTCATCCACCACTTCACATATTGTTTTATTGTGGAAATGATTTTTAAGCACTAACACGCGAAGTTTTGAATTTGTAGAGTTACTACGCGCCATTTTGTTCAATAAACGTGACGATTCACTCAATACAATAAGAAAGCAACTGCCGATTAATCTGAGGTTTCGTCCTGCGTTGTTTTTGACAGTTACTTGATACTATCCCAATATTTAGTTGTCACACATTTTTGTGATTAATTGATACTTAAACCATTGCTTATTCACCTTTATTATAATTAATAAAGAATAATTAAAATAAACTATGAAATACCACACTACACATGTACGTATTTTATTTCGTCCCAAAACATATATAGTTGTTAGGGCTCGTAGTAAGAATAAAGCTTGGAATTTGTAAGATACATCTCAGACTGAAATTTAATTAATTCTTTAAAAATTTGCCCGAATCTACAGGCGTTTGGGCCTTGGGCACGGATTTTGTACGTGCCAAACATCACACTAACATGATTTTATTTCCTGTTTCCTTTTCTGATTAGATTGGGAACAGACAACTGCATCAGGTAATGAAGAAAATAATGTTATTCTTTTCTAGTTCAGAAGCAGTTCTTTTAAATTTTGTATTTAGTTCAATTTATCACTCTGTGTAAAACGTGGAATGATTTTCAATTAATAAAATCAATAGCAAAGATATTACGTAGAGTAAGTAGCATTTGCTTTATATAACGAGCTTGTTCTGAAATTGTATTTCAGCAAAAAGAAAGGTACTAGGTACTTAACTACAATGTAGCACAATCACGCGACAAATGGTAACTTGTTTTACGCGTCTTGCATGGTGTCGCCCTCTAGCGTTGCAATCTTTAAGCGATTTCTAGGTTATCATAAGAATACCAACTGCTAAGTAAGCACAAGCACTTCTGTACGGGCAACGACTCAGCAGTCTTAAATGTGATTACACTCATGAATTTACGCAATTATAGACACCATAAAAAGTGAACGTCGGCTAATTCGTATTTATTCTCGCATGTATTCAATTGTAAAGGAATGCGTAAAATGTAGAATAAGAACTTTTTAATATTAAATTTATTATTTAACTAAAAAGTGAGAATAACTTAAATTGGAGTGACTGTCTTTAAGAACATAAACTGGCATAATTTTATAGTGAATCGGGGACTTCATTTAAATTCATCCGTCGTCTTTGAGTGGTAATATTGTACCTTGTGTGCCGCATGCTGTATTCTCGTAATCTCTCTCTGCGTAATTTCATATCGAATATGTCTATTCAATTGATTATCATCGAAAAAATCGAGTTTATCGTCTATTGACAATTCTATTGATTATTCAACGTTCGGTTCGTGTGTACTTGTACTGGTTTTATTTATGGGCTTAATTTATTATCGAAAAACGATAACATTAAATTAGAATTGAGATTTTAACGATGGAAAATATTATTACCCTGTTGTATAGCTGTTATTGAAAGTGGAGAACTACGTTGGTGGTATCTTCTATTTATACACTATTGCTTAAGCAACGCATCTAAGGGAATATAGTGGCAAATTACTTAGGTAAGTATATTACATGTAATAGTAGGAAATGCCTTATTTTACAGTTAATAAGATTTACAATGTTGATATGTAGTATTAGATTTTTGCCATAAAAAACTGCAATTTTTGTCATATCAATTCTCTAAGCGTAATAGTATTTTTATCAAACATTTTAATTATTTTATTTTTTTTTGAAAATAAGGACTTTACAAACGACGTTTATACAGTTTAGATAAGTGCTTCTGTGTTTTGGTTAAACCTCCTCAGACCTTACGTGTCACACGCCGGGGTTTTATTTTTTTTTTTTTACATATAAATTACGTCAAAATTGGAAAATGAACCTATTGTAGCACGTAGCTACATCAAATTTAGATATTGTGTTTTAATACGAGGGGTTTTTTTATGTTATCTACTAAGCAATGAAAACAACGAGTCAGAGAACAAATAAAATTTTATTTTTTCAACGTGAGATCAATTAATATTAACACACTTATTCCAACGCTTTTCTAATAATGTAATGCCTTCGAAAACATTTTTTGGGTGATTCTGCAAAATACGACTCCTCGTCATTTTCCAAGTCATCATTCGATAAAATTCGACGCCCTTTCAATCATTTTTTGAGCTTTGGAAAAAAATAATACTCACAGGGGACGAGGTCGGGACTGTAAGGTAGATGTTGTAATTCCTTCATTAACCACTGCTTGAACAATTCGTGCTTTATGCACCCTATAGTTTTCGTGCAGAAGCAGTTTTCCGAGCATAATTGTGGGGTATTTTTTGGCGTATAGCCGCTTTCAAGTTCCTAATTGTACATTTGTAGACATTTCCCGTTATTGTGGTCCCTTTTAGCATGTACTCAATCCTCTCCGCGTTCCAGAAAACTGGCCATCACTTTCCACGCAGAAAATTGCGTCTTCGCCTTCTTGGATGCTGGAGAGCTCATGGGTCCCAGTGGTGTACCCAGGTCTCATTTCGGGTTATAATTCCATAGAAGAAGTCTTCATCTTGGGATAAAGCAGTCATATTCTCCTCGCAAACTTGTCGCCTACGCAGTTTTTGCTCGGAACTGAGCAGCCTGGGAATCCATCGTGCCGGCACTTCGCTCATTCCCAAATCTTCATGTAGAATTTTTCTGATCTTCCTATTTCTGTAGCAATAACTGAAACTTGAACTCGGCGGTCAGTCAACATCAAATTTTCAACTTTGTTAATGATTTCTTCAGTTCGTGTTTCTAGAGGTCTTCCACACTTTGGGTCGCCATGAATGGATTCCCTGTCCCATTTGAAGACGGACTATTTTCTCCATACACTACCACCATTCTCATATAAATATTCTTCGGGCTACTGCCTTCTTCCGATAGAAATTTTACGCTTCTACATTCAAGGTTCAAATCACTCATATTCGCTTCTTTAAAATGATATATAAATGATAAATGTTAAGCGATTGGAACCAACTTTGGAGATGACACTATAAAATGTCACAGAAATTTGGCATGAGAAAATTGCCGCGATAGCATATTGTTTTCATAGCTAGATAGATATCATAAAAAACTCCCTTCGTAGGTAGCTATATTGTCTCATTATTTTTCGGAAATAATTTGATAGTTATGGCAAGTGTGCTGTTAAAATATGTTTCTTCATCTAAAGAGGGCAAGTGGCTCCCATTCCCCGGAATAACAATAATTTACAGCCATTTCATTATTGATAAGTTCCCGGAAATCTTCTTTAATCTGAATATGCAATATCACTTTATACCTGTAGTTATTATACAGGGTGTATCTGAATTGCTTGGCCAAACTTTACCAACGTGATGTATCGAACAAAATTGTAAAAAAAGTTCCTATAAGCATGTGTCCAAAAATGATTCCTTAAAAAGTTAGGCAAGAATTTCAAAATTATTTTTATTAAAACAGTAAGAACAAATTTCATATCGTATACAATTTGTTATTAACACGGTTCATTAAATACACTAGGATGAGATGTAAAAGTAATTGCTGGAAATATCCTCCTTCACCAGCAATATAGGCTTCGCATCGTCGAACCATTGACTCTTTGGCCAAACAATTTAGGAACGTGTTACATAATCTTTTTAATGTAGGAAATACGCTGCAATGGGATTTGTACTGGAATTTAGTAATTTCAGTTGCTTTAAAAACTTGTTGATATCGAATTAGAAAAAAAATGCATGTCATTTGATTGAAATAATTGCGCTGTTGAATAAAGGTGAAGACGTTACTATTAATAACGATTATTAATAATGACGAAGATGAATGTTAAAGTATTTGATGACAAATTTTCTGAATTTTCCAACGCTCCCTCGTCTATTGTTTCTCTTAAAGCTTCACTACGACCAAAAGGTAGCTGTAATTAGAGTATTTGGCAAACAAATATTCTCGAGACACTCCGCATCACACAAGTTATTAATTAACTCGGAAAGGCCGTTTGGAAGACACGTGGGTCATCATCCTCAACCGCGTACCGATTGATGTGAGAGAACATATATTAAATCCAACGAACCCGCTCTACCCCTACTTTTCAATAAAAATATATACTAGTGCCTACTTTTGCCGTTTAGACTAGAAAGCGAGTTAAAATAAGGAGAAAAGACGGTAAAAGGTCTGTCGAGGCATGTGGTCATCCTACCCTAATAAACATCGAGTGAGACAACGGTTAGGTCCTTTCTGTTCGCCAAATTTATGTTCTTTCCGATGTATGCGGAATGTACGACAGGATCGATGTCTCTGTTATAGCACAATCATAAATCAAATGACCTCTTACCGTAATAAATCGAAAAGACATGAAAAGTGTAAAGGTCCCTTCTCTTTATTGATTAGGTTTGCATTCTTATATATGTAAATAGTTTCATAGGCGTCTAGCTCACGCGGCGAAATCACATTTTTAATCAATTTTAGGTTTTCTAATTTAATCTGCCCGGTATCGTTTACACTTGACGCTTCTATCTTCCCATACCTGTAACACCTGATGTGTTCATTAAATTTAGTACCTATCGCTCGTTTCGTTTGACCAATATAGGCTTTATCACAATCACCACATGCAATTTTGTAAATTCCCGACTTTTCACTCATTTCAGGTTTATCTTTTGGATTGCCAAGAAGGTTTTTGAGTGTATTTCACGAACTGAAACACACGTTCATCTCTTGTCCCTTAAAAACTTTACTAATACCTTTCGATACTCTAGGGAAGGGGAGTTTCACAAATTTCTTATCGCGTGGTACTGTTGGGATTAAGGTGTGGAATTTCTGACATAGAGCCTATGTTGGACTTTCCTAAACATGCGATCGACATCTATAGAAGAGTAACCGTTGTAAATAGGTTCATTTTTTTATGAAATCTAGCTCTTTGTTGTACCTACTTTTACCCAAGGGGAACTTCAACAATCTATTAATTAAGAAGCTAATAGCTGCAATTTAGTGTTGTCCACAGTGGTTGGAGTCAGACATAAAGTATCTATTAGTGTTTGTTTCCTTTCTATAGATGTCAATTTCCAGTTTTTTATTATCTCTAATTACTAAACTATCCAAGTATGGAGGAAGTTGATTGTTTACTTCTTCTTCTACTGTGAATTTAATAGTGTCAAATTTTGAATTTAGTGTCGCGGGGAAATCCGGAACGGTACTTTTCTTCGTATCAAAAACCGCGAAAATATCGTCTGCGTACCTAAGCCAAATTCTAGGGAAATACATGTTGTCCTTTTTCAATCTGGTTTCAAATTTACTCGGGAACAAGTTGGCAATGAAAGGGGACAGCGGATTGCCCATCGCCGTACCCTCTCGTTGTTCATAATACTTGCCCCCAATTTGAAAACGATTTTGGTTCATGCAGAGCAAAGTACTCCGCAATTCTGACATCATCAATTTTATTAAGTTTACGAACTCAACTAAATATTCTAGGGTTTCTGAAATGGATTCTTACCCATCACTTCAATCAATTTTTTGTACGTTGTTTTGTGCAATACAATCATGAATTGAAAAAAAAAAAACAATTGATTTCCTTTCAAAATACTTAGATTTATATCTTTTTGTGGGGATGACGCGGTGTACTACTATTAGGAATGTATCTCAAACAAGCAGGCCTCTTGATGTTTATTTCATAAATTAATAATTCGATATCGTATTATACATTTTTATATTGTGTAAGTCCATAGCTAGGATATATGATACATGATCCACACTGCGTCATGTGTAAAACACTTATTTGAAATGTGTTTTTAATATTTTACAGTGTAAATAGTAAATTCCATAAAGTTTAAATACTGCAATATGAAATCTGTCATCTCAGATTTGAGGACAAGAAAGATGTTCCACACTAACTCTCTATATAGTGCACTAAATTGTCATATGTATTGAAATATCTTTCTCAGGGGATTTTGAGAAAATTATTAAATTTTCTAATTTTTAAACTAAATTAACGATTCTTAGTGGATTCGGGAGTATCCCTGGATACCTTTTCGGCAATTTTATAACGAATTTCCAAATTAATAAAATTAAATTAACGAATTTTAAGATTCTAAAAGTAACTAACCTTGAACTTTGAACGATGCTAATGTTATATAAGCTCTGTTTATATAACCACTACAGGAAACTGCCTGTTTAAATTCAACCCTTTTCTCTTCAAATAAAGACTTTGATTTCACAATCGAGGGGATCGAGGGATCGAAGTTAAGAAACACTTTGATTCAACCAAGGCTGACTGAAGATTGGTGAAAAATTATGGCGTTGTTCATCTTTCTTTTATTTTAAATCGCGAAAGATCGGCGATTGTTTTGTTTCACAGCCAATTTTGATAATTTAACCCAAATAGAAACTTTTACGATGAATTTCGATCAAATGAGATTATTTCTGCAAACAGCATACGAGGATGAATACAGTGACTCAACTAGGAGGTCATATGTCGATGATTCTATGATCCAAAATGTCACTGGCATGGTTTAAACGTAAAAATTCTCTACTAATTTACATAAACCTTTCAGATAAAGATTTAATTGATGAAATATTATTTAAGTTACCTTTCCATTTACGCTGTTGCTTATTTCTGATGATTTCTACATGAATTAGGACGAATTACGTGAATAGGAAAATTAACTAACCAGTAGATTTGTCCATGCTACCCCACACTCGTCGTTATCTGGACTTATAATTATAAATATAATGTCCTCGCTCCATAGCCAGTTTGCTGGAGGGTAGATGGTAACGAAGAAATTTCCATTTTTCCCCGCAAGAGGGATATTTAGTTACCAACGAGTAGCCAACCTGACATTTAGTCGTTCAGAAGTCGAGGGAGGCTGTTGTCGTACATACAACGTTGAACATAATAGTATATTATCTAATACTACTCTAAAACTAAACTCCTTTA
Source organism: Dynastes maya (assembly GCA_029619315.2). Taxonomy (NCBI): domain Eukaryota; kingdom Metazoa; phylum Arthropoda; class Insecta; order Coleoptera; family Scarabaeidae; genus Dynastes; species Dynastes maya. The sequence continues at coordinate 12,937,890 of JAROYE020000011.1, forward strand.
AAGAATTGGAAAACATTTTATTAATTTTCTTGGATCATCAAAATTTGAGTCTATTAGTCGATATAACTTTTTGTTTGTTACACACTTATTCAGATCTTTTGAAATTGTTTTACAAGTTTATGACCTTATTCAATGTTTGTTCAATAACTTTGGTTTCTATCTATAGGGCGAATGTTTTATCTGTGAAAAAGTAATTGGCTTTTCAACTCATCGTTTTGTTAGTAACAGTCCTGTATATGTGTACGTTCTGTCCAGTACGTTACACATACAACTTCAATTTCCTTTAAATAAAGCAGATTACCAGATTTGTTTTATTTAATCACTTTAGAATAAGCTTTTAGCAGTCGATCTTTTTAAATAAAATTGCTTAAATAATTAGCTTACGTTATCGCAATAAGACTACTGACATTAGATGCCTTGCCAATTGTCAAAACTTTCACTTTAGCTCCCATAATTGTTGTAACATGTCCACATATTTTCAAGTATTCGGTAAGCATTTAGAAACACTTGAATGTTTTTAATGACTTCCTATGCACATGTTTCTATTTTCGCCAGTCGTTTTTATGTCAGTGCCCAAGTGGTAACCGCAAATTAATCACCGTACAGTTTTTACTAACGCAATTCTTATACTTCAGATTTCCTATAAATATTTGCAGTCGGCCTGGTTAATTTGTTTGTTCTGTCTCTGCATTCCTTTTTTAACATTCTCTGGAAATTGTTTGCATAGCAAAGCTTTTACATTGTTTCAAAAGATGAATAATGTAAGCAATTAAAATATAAGTTACTTGTTTTTCTTTTTCAAGTGTTCTCAGAAAGCATAATTAGGTTATGGGAACGGATATATCAGTTCAAATATGTACCGATATTTTGCATGCAATATCTTGGTGTTTTTAATAGACTTTTCTTGTTCTAAACTTTTTAGAAAGTAACCGTACTCGTTTAATTGTACTTACAATAAATATGTTTTTAGATAGAATCGTTAAACCTTAGTCGCCCATTTCATTTCTATTAATAAAATTTGCATACACTAAAGTAATGTAGAATTTGTGTGCAATACCAGTGGAAAGTTTTATATGACGTTGTAATAAAACATGGTTAAACATTCTAAGAGAGTTCACAGATAATAAGAAAGAAAGTATATTGCGATTCACACTTAATACCAAGTATAAAAGTAAATATCTAATATTCATGGCACATTGGTAACCGTATAAAGAAAAATTATTAGCTACCAAGAGTAACAAAGATAGACAGACGTGTTTGAATATCTAAAAATTAGCAAAACTGTTTTGTTAGAATATTTGTCCATAAACAAATCTATTCAGGAAAGCAAAAGATCACATTCAAAAAACTTTATAATTTACAAAAAGGGTTCAAAAATAATTATTTTCACTATTGTCAAAACTCATTTTACATTTAAATTTAAGGTCCTAATATAAATTTCACTTTCCTCCCACTCTTACTTCGATATCCTTTTCTTCGTACGGAAATTTTCAGAATATATTGGGACGCTTGATTGTCAAATTTGGTCAAGTTAAGACATTGTGTGCCAATAAAGTTGTGTAACTAGACCCAAAATTTGGTATTAGATTGTTGTATATTGGAATCGCTTATGGATTGAATGGATGTAAGTTGACTTGTGTTAGAAGCGAGATTGTTAGATATTTTTGGAATTTAGATCTTGCTTTACCTCTATTGAGATTATGAAAGTGGCTTACATGCACGTGGAAACGTTATCGAATCATTGATAACATTTTTTTTTTCTTTGTCTTGGTTACGTGTAACCCTGGTTGCATTTACCTTTTTTCCTGTTTTCTTAATTCCATTAAGCGAGATTATTGGTACCACGTTGTTGTTTGGGTTTTCATTGACTGATTCCACTATGCCTTTGAACAGCTCATGTTCTTACCGCGTGGTCTCAGCATTGCTTATGTTGGAGTACTGCGCGGCGTACCATGGCAGTCGCACATTACCGCAGTGACCATCGATACGTCAATAAAAGGTAACAATCTATTATTTTTTTATTAATACTGTGTCTACTTTTGCGCGGTACGCGTCGGACGGTTCCACTAGTTTCTCGAACATTATAAATAGTACACGCACACCGATGAACTGATAATAACCGAACGTCCACTCGATTCCTTGTATGTACATAGTAAACACAGCTCCTTTCACGGCGCCTCTGCGGGTGCAACCGTTTGTCACGCTTTAAATAACCCAAGCACAGAGCGCTTCGCGCCAGGTTAGGTTTAATAAAGAGGACTCAGTAAGTTCGGTTTATTGATGCTGTATTTTCAATGCACAATTTGCAACTTTGTTACACTCCATATAAAAATATTTTATCTTTTTCAAGAATTCTTCTTCCTCTATATTTTCCTACGTTCTCATACGCTAATTGCTCTCGTAGCACATATATGTCTTTCTCATACGCTTTATGGTGATCAATACTGACAATGAAGTAATTTGCTGCATATATTTTCAATGTTGTTCCTCGGGCTTTTTGTTCGGCGAGGCGCCTCGTTTTGTAAACTTTGCCGGCTCGTTTCGGAGCTCGCCTAATGCACTCGGAGACATAACTAATTATGCCAGAGTTAGAATAAATAAATTGAGTTTAGAACGCCCAATGAAAATAGTTTATTGTTGATATTTAATTATAACTTCTCCGCGTTGTTGTTTCTCCTAACAATGAGGACTGTGCGCGAAGAGGAAGGGACATTGTTTTAGTTGGCAAAGTATGCAATCTAAATTACAAAGAATGTCGCGTTTGCAGTAGTAATGGTTTAGTTGTTTGTTAGTGTATTGCTACTAACGAATAATTTACCTGCAATTTGTATAACGAATGTTAACGGAGTATCTATAAAGATTGTACGCGACGTAGATGTCGCCGCGCGACAATAAAATGTGCGCATACCGTCTCATAATGCAAATAAATCACATTAGTAAAGTGTTTGTCAATTCTGACAGTTATATGTGCATATTGTATCTTAAGAACAATTGATAATCATCTAAGTGTTATTGCCTAACTTTATGACTAAGATTTTCTTTGGAACAAAACACGTTTATTGCATTAGTGCTGGTTGTCTTTATTGAAGGCTAGTGGCAACAACACATGGCCAAATTCGCCAAGGATATTTATCATCTATCATCAGATATGTTTATGCATTAACTTTAAATATATTCGCATTGTTTGCGTTAGAGATATTTATATTGCGGAAAGTAATAGTTTAAAATTGTATTAATAATTTCTGCTTCTATGAAGTTGACATTTGTCAGAAACCAAACTTAAATGCAATTTTTAAGTACATAAACTACTTGCTTTTTGAGTATCAATTATGGAAGTGTTACAAGAAAATTAAGGAGATGATATGGTTGCGAAATTATTCTATAAAACATGACCGTTTGAAGAAATATTTTGCTAGGAATGTTCCAAAGCGAACAATTTATCATATATGCGTGTTCTTTGAAGACGAGCTATGATTAAAATTTCACATTTTTAACGTACAAATTAATAAAAAATTAATTCAAAGCGCTAAATTTTACCAAACTCACTGACGTGAGGGCAAATCAAAGAGTTCAAGTTCACTTATTAGTGGTAAAAAGAATAAACAATTTTACTGGGATGCTGCCAACAATTAAGGATCTTAATTAATGTCATTTGAAAGTGAAAAAAAGGACTAAAACTTGTCCGTAAAGTAACACATGAATTCATAGTGAAATTATATAAAATAACGAAAAAGAAATCTCAAAACCAACGTAACGTTCCTATATATTTTTCAAAAAAACCAAGACTTCAATAGCACTGCTATCTGTAATACCATCCTATACTCTATCGACCATTGAAGTTAGGACAACTAGTGATTTTTTGCAAACGCGAATAAAACGGTAATAATGCAAAGAAAATCAGAATTTATTGCTAGAAATAAAAACATAAACAAATAAGAAGAAATAAAAAAAAAATAAATAAAACAACATATTCTCCTTAAAATATTAGGTTATATCATTTGCTTGACTATATCTCCTGGCCACTCGTGGCATGTGTTCTGTTAGTTTTGTTAAAATTTCACCGGAAATGTTGTTTCACTCAGTTTGGAGAAGTCTGTTTTGAAGTTGGACAGACTTTTCGTATTCGTCTGTCGAGCTCATCTCACAATAATTCGATGCGGTTCAAATCCCGACTCTGCGGAGGCCAGGGCATGATTTGCAAAACGTTCTCTTCAGTTTGAGACGTTAGATAATCTTTACAGATTCGTTTTGTATGTTTGGGGTCGTTATCAAGAGCAAACACGAAGTTCTCCCCAATTAACCGCTATCCGGATGTCACAGCGTTCTCTTCTGGTATTCATTTATAATTTTCTTTGCGCATAATACCGTCGATTTTTCCTAGATCTCCGTTCCTCGCACTGGCAAAACAACCCCAAACCTTCTTTGAACCACTATCGTGTTTTACTGTGGGAATTACGCAATCGCACAATATCCTTTCGTTTTTCGTTTATCTTACGCAAACTCTGCGCTTCTGATCAATCACTTCGAATTTGGATTCGTCAGTCTAAAGAACATTTCTCCAATTTTCTCCTGTCCAATTCCTATAATTTTCGGCACATTATAGTCGTTTTTGGAGATTTCCATGACGCAGCAACGGTTTTGTTACCACTGACAGTTCGGTATCGGCGAATAGTATGATACACGATTGATTTTGTAACTTACAATTTTTCCACAATCACACGCACGGAGTATCCTTCCTCGTGTAATGTAAGAATAGCCGATTGCTTTTCTGTAGTTATAGGTTTTCCTATCGGCATTTTAAAAATATTACTTCCACAAATACTGCAACCGAATATCCGTATCGAAATTGGTTTACTAACAGACTGATTCACAGGGAATTATTCCGTATTCTAATCAGAGGCACGCAGGTAGAATTTTGCGACCCCCTAGACCCATTCCCTCTTTTGTTAATATGTTTATATGCCATTTATTAAGTATCGTTTCTAACGATATTATTATATGCTATTTGGATAAATTGAAATTTCTCTCTGTAACATTTATTCTAATGAGGGTTTCTGTCTTAATTGCTTCTTCCTTATCCCAATTTTGTTGTAGAAGTTTTTACAGTAATACTAAGGTTATTGAATAATGAAAAAATTCCATGTTTTAAAATTCTAATAGTTGTCCTAACTTCATTGGCCGGTAGTGTACATTAACATTATGTGGTCATTGTATATGGTATTCCTGCATCCTATCTTGGTTTTCATCTGACCACTAAAGAGTTTCGCCAATTTACCGCTAGGAAAACGCGGCTACTTAAGCTTTATTAGAATTTCTGAAATGATATAACTAGAGAAATGATTAACTAGGAATAGCTTTATTAAATTTGGTGCTACAATTTAAACAAGACAACCACTGTCTACCTATTTTGTTGCTATGTCAATAACGCAGATGGAATTGGTTTGTTAGATTACAAAGTTTTTCAATGTAAATTATTAGTAATAATTTAATTACATTGTAGGTATTCATGTCCATAAAAAATGAGGTACTTAGTATACAGAACTAAATCGACTATGTGTTACCTCAGCTTCCATACTTTAATCCTTTTTCTTTTTCATTGAGGTTCATTTTCGCCTGATGCGATGTCGTCTTTGTCGCGAATTGAAACGAGTTAACAACCGCTATCGATTACCATCTCCACTGATACTCTGCCGTGGAGTGCTCGCGAAACGAAGGGTATGGGGGTTGCGTTTTGGATGTTATCGGGTTCACCGCTGCCACTCTAAAACCACCCTCTTCATTCGTACCCAACCACTAGTACCGTTTCGCGTCTTTTATATGCAAAACGACATTAATCCGCATTTGCAATTTTGAAAATATCTTTTAGGGATGAAATTAGGTTAGTTTTGGGAAAATTAACTTCCTGAATTTCTCAATAATACAAGCATTTATGCAATGTTTATGTGCGATGTGTATATATTATTCGGCTTGATGCTATTATGTTATCAGGAAATTGGGATTTATTAATGAAATGTGTTTGCTGAAGATGACTTCTGAAGGAGTCCTTTATTTATCAAGGATACTCATCAACAAATTATCGACTTGTGAGGTACACCCATAAGGAAGAAGATTACTGTAGCAGCCCTTTAATTATCAAGGACACTGTTCAATAAATTGTCAACGACAAAACATGTGTAATAATATTAGAAATCAAGAAATGAATGTCAAAACTAAAAATTGGTTTAAGCCAGGTAACAAACTTGTAATATTGATGTGTAATTATCGTCTACTTTCTGATCATTCAGTTCATTTCCTTTAGCCGAAAACCTAAAGGCTTCATTAATGTTGTAAAAAATACAATGTAGACTTGTTGGAGCATCAATTTCTGAATAAATGATTATTTGGTGCATGAAGTTGGCAGTACGAAGATTGTTATGGCAATATTGGCGAATCTGCGTTTCTTATTGCATCAATTATGTTTATTGAATGCTGAAACGACAACTACTGATTTGAGATTAGTCAAAATCAATAATGTACTCCAAATTTAGAAAAGTAAATATACGAGGGCAAATTGGCGGGAGAGTGACTTTTCAAAAGTTGTGCCAATTTTTCCACCATGGTGAGTATATTGCTGACTTCGGCCATCTTTTAGAAGCCTATTGTCGAAATTTCGCGCAAATCTGTCAGCTAGATTACGTTTTACAGTCGTTTGAAGTAATTAATTTGTAGTTTTTGAGTAAAAATAGGAAAATAAATTTCGTGTGTTGATTAAATTTTTTACCTGGAAAAAACATTAAAGAAACTGAATAGAAGTTAGGTATATAAATATTATGGTGAATCTGCTCTTTCGCATGGGATGATTTGTATGTGATTTATTGCCTCTAAAAGTGATCAGATGACTACGGATTATGCTGAACATCGAAACCAAATACGAAATCGTAATGCAATTTCAAATGGCCGTTTGGCTAAGTTCAAACACAATCCAAAAGAATGTCTCCTCGATATGTCAGGGCCGATGAAATATGGATACACCACTATGTTTCAGAGACAAAAACACAAATGAACCGATGGACTTCTCCTGATGAATATGCTCTGAACGCGGCAAAAACCGTTTTTTTTCAGCCAATAAAGTTATGACCATGATTTGCATAATCTTTGTTGGTTATTTAAAGAGGGGAAGTACAATAACTGGCAAATATTATTCGAATTGACCGGCATGCTTTGATACCCAACCAAAGAAAAAACAACGACATTTATACAAGAAAAGTACCTACTGTTCCATCAAGATAACGTATCCTTTCGTTTGTTCGCTATTGTAACCGCTAAATTGATCGAATTAAGTTACAAATTGCTATCCCATGTACCATATTTACCAAATCTCGGTGGAGAGATTCGCGACAAATAATAATAATAATAATAAATGCCTTTATTATGCCATTCCCAATCTTGAAACAAATAACAACAACAACAAAAAGAAAGTAATCTATGAACTATTAGGAACGCACAATCTTAGGGCGAGGCCCAGTTACATAAATAAATGTGAACTGCTTTTGCCTAACCCTACTCTACTCTAAATGAGGAGGTAATAGCTGAAATGAATGCATATTTTGACGTGTTTAGATGGTTTACAAAAATTGGGAAGCCGCTGGATTAAGTGCACAAAATTGTAAGGAAATTAAGTTGAAAAACAATACATATTACCATAAAATAAGCCTTTCATTGAAAAGCCACTCTCCGGACAAAGTGCCTTCGTAAATCAGAATATCCGCCAACCTTCAACAGATCTAAATGGTCATTACAATGCCGTAATACAGAAAACGCTAAATTATAAAAATTTCATGTTTCTGTAGCTTGATAGCAGTAACCATAACAGTCTTTTTACTAAAGTTTTCAAAATCTTACACATCTTTCTTCATATTGTCTTATTTGTTATATGTTTTTGTATTTTATGAACCATTATTTAACCATTTTATGAACCATTATTTAAGGATATTGCTATTTGAAAATTCATTTAAAATTCTGTATAGATTTAGAAATTCAATCTATTTAGATCATAACATTCGCCACCAAAATTCAACTCATTTACTTTATAATTTAAATGAAAGGGAGTCGTGGGTACTAACAAAGAGGTTACGATCCAAACTAACAGCAGTTGAGATGAGGATCCTTGGGAAAATAAAATATGTCTAGAGGAAAGGCTTGCAGTAAGCTCAGTAGAAAAAAATTGAAAACAATCGAGCTGCTTTAGACGTCCGTCTCGTTTGCGTAAAGGATGGGCATTCAGTGAAGGAGTTTTGAGAAGAAGGATGGGACAAAAAGAAAATATCGGACAAATTAAGCAAAACATACAACCAAGAAATGGCAAAACTCTTAGAAGCAATGAACAATTCACAAAAAGTAGCTAGGAACAGAAATAACTAGAAGTTGTGTAAGCAGGATTGATAAGTAAACATAAAAAATATCTTCGCCTTTTTCGGAGCCGGTTCACCCTTTGAACGCCCCTGTTTCAACTGTGCCTTGGCTTTAGGAGTGTGCTGGTGTATCCATGTTTCATCCACAGTTATTAATCGACGTCAAACCTGCAACTTATTTCCCCTTAACTTGCTGCAACAGGGCTTTGAGAATGTTCATTCGAATGCGTTTTGGTCCTGAGTGAGCAAGCGTGGCACCCAGCGCGCGGTTAGCTTTTTCATGCACAAATCTTCAGTCAATATATGACAAACACAATTCAAGATACCCACAGCCTCTGCTATCCCTCTAACCTTAGCTCGACGGTCGTCAACCACCATTTGGTGAACTTTTCCGATGTTATTTGTTGCAACCAAGCCGGTACGACCACATTTCAATTCATGCTGGACTTAATTTTTGATGGCGCTAAAATTCAATGTCTAGTTTGTAAAATCCCTTTAATGTGTTAATCCAGAAGCCATTGTCAACGTCTCATCGAAAGCAAACAGCATTCTTCTGCAAAAAGTGGCATACGAGACCAAGAAAAATTTACATTTGATTTATGTGTTACTCTTATTTTATGTAATCTATCGTTTCGTTTACTAGACAAAGAAGCATTTGTCTCCTTCTGGAATAAATATGCGGACTGTAAATTACCTAGTCGGACATTGATACGAAATGTAGTGCCATTTGCTCGTGAACATATAGAAAAAAGAATGAAAACGGAATTGAAAGATAAAAAACTGTGGTTGTGTGTGGACGAAACAATAGATCGTTACAAACATTCTGTGGTTAATGTAATGGTACGTACAACGGAACCACATCGATCGTCATCCTCCTTTTTACTTGCTTCCAAAAGAGTTATAAATTGTACTGCCGATGAGATTTTAAAGGTGGTGTTGAACTCATTTAACAAATTTGAATTTTCAACTTAGCAACTTTGAATGTTTATGAGTGATGGTGCCGCAAACATGCGTTCTTTGGGATGATCTCTTAAAGAACACAGTGGTAACTTCTTACATGTAACGTATAAAATACATACTCTAAATCTTGCGGCACAAACGATTCCTACATGTTTTCCACTAGTAAATGCATTGATCGCTAGTACAAAGGCAGTGTTTCTAAAGTCCCCGAAACATACACGACTATTTCACAAACTGTGTCCTGATTTACCTGAACCACCACAGCCTATTGTTACACGTTGGGGAACATGGTTGCAGGCTGCGTTTTACTACAACAAATATTTTGATCAAGTAAAGAAGGTAGTTTTAAAATTGAATCCGACAGAAGCTGCAGCAATCAAGAAAAGCCAGGAAATATTTGAAGATAGTCAGGTTAAAACAATTACTTCGGACTAGTGGAGGAAATAGAAAAATTACAAAATGTTTCCATGTCGCTAGTGGATTCTGTTCAAATTGTGAATGATGTTCACGCACAGTTATGCGCTGTAGAAGGCGAAACAAATTGGTGTGTAATACGAAAATTTGAAAGTGTTTTAGAGAAAGACTCCGATTTTCTTACATTAAGACAAATTTGTGAAGGTGCGTGTGAAGATGCATTAAGTTGTTTCAAAGATTATTTTAAATATGCAAATATAACATCGCTAGATGTCGAACGGTCGTTTTCGGCATTAAAATACATTTATTCCGCACGTCGTACCCACTTTACTGAAGCAGCTGTGGAAACATATGTAATGATTCAAATATTTGACAGATGTTACCCAGCTTGTGATTTCACGGAAGACTTTTAAGACGGTAAGTGTTTCAGCATGTTTTATAATTTATTTCTTACCTTCTATTTTATGTGTAAACTTTTATGCGCTCGCCACGCCTCTGGCTGTTACCGCATATTTGCCCAGGTTACTTATAATTAGAAAGAATGTACCGTAAAAATACACGAACAAAATATATATATTAACAACGGATTAATAAAGGACATTTAAATATTTATTTCGTTAATAACAGTGAAAGTTGCTAAGAGTCAAAAAATAGAAAATAGCATGCTGTAATTTATGAAATTTTCAACTCACCTTTGTACAAATTTCGCAACACTTTCTAATTATATTAACTAACGATCTGTCATGCGTAACATGCCGCGTGTATAGACATGTTCAGTTTCTCAAATAAAGTATGTAACAGCGTTTACAACAAATAATAACATGTATTAATTTTACTACCTGTACAGCTTAGATGACAACGTATTTTTTTTAATATCTCCAAGTTACAACGTATTAAAATACATTAAACTTTTTTATACTCCGTTTTAATTAGTTTAACGTTCTAATTTCAAGTAGAATATTAAATCAAATAAATTTTAATTACTACTAACACAGCAGGCCGATGTTTTATTTAAAAAATTTTTGGCTTTTTTATGTTTCTATATGCATATGTATACACGTTCGTGTATACATATATATATATATACCTACATATATACGTCTATTCAATTTCAGTTCTATTGTTCGGTTTGTCACAACTGGCAGGACTTTGTTGGAGGCTGATTTACATTTATACACACAATGCAACAGTGTATTCTCATACAATAGAGTGGATTTACAATATAAAATTAAAATAAAACACATTCACATTTCGATCGTAACTGATAATTGACATTTTATAGCATTCTATTAACACCTTTCAGTGTGTATGTATATTTATGTGCGTATTGTACGGATGGTGGTGGCCTTTTTTGCCGCTAAAATTGCCTATTGTGTGAGTTAATAGAAGCGGAAATTATATAAATATGGAATTTCATTTGCATAAAAATAATTTGCGAAATATTAACTTTGTTTTATTTAAAACGTGTTGAAAGATACGTTTGGTTGTTAATTGGAATTTTCCACGTCCTTGTTATACCGTAAATGATTTGGGTAATATACTGTGTCATTCAAAAATTTTTGCTAAAACATTTGAATCCATTAATGCTGACGTTAAAAAAAATTGCAACTCTGTAAACACCGTTTCCAAATAAAACAATAAAACATAACCCCACTCGGTTTGTTTACCCTCAGTTATAATTAGAGTAACCTAAACTTGTACAGCAAACGGATGATGGGAAGACCGTCGCAACATCTGACTGCTGACCTGCTTGAATTAAACAAGATACAGCTTAGAGCAGCACATGTCTATCACAGAATGGCTGTTTGAGAGGCCACTGCATAGATGGGGATCTACAAGATGAGCCCTATTAGACTTTGCAATAGGAGGAGGAACAGCTCTCACATTATTTTCGAATGTGCGCGTTAGCTCACGCAGATTCGCTATGCGAAGCCAATGAACTACCATGAGAAGATTACTACATTAGGCTGTAACCTGATTGCGGGAACTAACTGTTTAGTAAACAAACGAAGCAGAATATACATAGTATTAGCTTCAGTTTAGGATGTAAAGACCAGCCTGCTCTGGTAGAAATCATCATCAATCATCAATCACCTAACTTGCGGACTCGCATAGCGTCGTATACGGTAATAAGAATACGAAAAATTCATAAATAAACTAAACCGGTAGAGCAGCAGGCATGTAGTGTCGACCTTGAATATAAATCATGTTAAACCGCGCTGATAGAGATTTAGTTTTAGTACCGGTTGAGCTGTTGTAGAGATTAGTCGAACGGTCAAGATTATGTACTTACGTGTCGCTTTTGAAAATATAGCTGGTGTTTTTTGTGTGTTGTAGTACTATACCAAGTACATAATTAGTGTATCGTTTCATATAGAACTAATATTTACATACTTAAGAAAACAATGCCTCGTAATAGATTTGCTACTAATGTACATAAGTATGTGTCACTTTTTCCCCATTTAAAATATGACAGTAGTGCAGTTTTTTCCTTAATATGCAATCTTCGTTTGGCTGCATTGGATAGAACTGATTGCCAGAGGCATGTCAATGGTATTAAGCATATGAGAAATGCAAGAACTGAAATACCTTATACACTATTCTTCATACATTTATTAATTATGTTTACCTCTTGTAATCTTCTGTTGTCGTTGGTGAGAAAAACAGCTTTTAAAACGTTTTGGCGACAATACGTTCCAAAGTACCCATTACCCTCACAAACACAATTACAGAATCATTTGCCGCGAATGAAAGAGATGCTAGAAAATGTGTGTAAACGTGATTTGTGTTCCAAAAAAATATGGATTACCGTGGATGAGACGACCGATATAATGAAAAACAGTATTGTGAATGTAATAGCTCGCGTTTTATCTAGCGAGAACACAGCATCTCGATATTTGTTAGCTTCCAAACGTGTTCAGCAATGTATCGCGGAAAATATTCAAAAAGTGATAATGAACGCTTTGAAAAAATTTAAAATTGCCCAAGATCAAGTTGTGATGATTGTGACAGATGCAGCAACGATGTTAAGTGTTGGGCGATCCTTAAAACATATATTTCCTAACTTAATACATATAACCTGCGTGCTGCATGCTTTCCATTTAGTTGGTGAAGTTGTTCGACAACATTACGGAAACGTTGATCGGATGATTGGAAGTACTAAAGCAGTGTTTCGTAAATCTCCTAAACGTTTAAAAGAATTTCGTAAATTTTTTCCAGGTATTCCAGAACCTCCTGAACCAATTGTAACGCGATGGGGTACTTGGCTAACAGCAGCTTCTTACTATTTGATTCATTTTCAACAAATTCAATCAGTTATAATGCGATTTAATCGGAATGAATCCAAAGCAATTAGAGAAAGTCAAAGAGAATTTCAAATTCCTCAAACTTTAAGAAGATTTAACAACAATATGTACCAATTATACAATATTACTAGATGCCATCAGAAAACTACAATGTACTGAATTGTTATTGCAGGAATCATTAGACATAGTGGAGAGTGTAAAAAATAAATTACACACATTAAATGATACGCCAGGATTATGCGCTAGTCAAAAGTTGGCAGATGTTTTAAGGAAAAATCCCGATTTTAATACTTTAGAGGCCGTTTATAATAAGTGTAAGAATAGTGAACTTTTAAGTGATTTTGAAAAACAGTTTCTACATGCAAATGTAACTTCCTTAGATGTGGAAAGATCGTTTAATATGTATAAGAATATTTTTTCTTGTCGACGCACAAGGTTTAAAGAAGTAACTGTGGAAACATATGCAGTGATGCAAGTTTACAGTAGTTCGCATCCTGATGCCTCTAATTTGTTGAATAATTTGCAAGTAAGTTTATTTATGAATTTTTCGTATTCTTATATTAACCCGTAATACCGACGCCTATGCGAGTCCGCAAGCTTTGGTTACTCTAGTTATAATGCTGGTAGTTTTGTTTAAATCTCTACAATCTCTATTTATCTATGTTTTTTATATACATTTATATACTATTTCCGCCATTTCAAGACCTAGCAATCAACAAATGTATACAAACTTATTTGATATTGGAGAAGGATAAATTATGCTCCAACTAAATGGTTATTGGATATGCAGTACTAACATTATGAATCGAACAATACATCTGTATTTAATTTCAATTAAAAAACTGTTAGCAACCAATGTTAATGGAACAATAGGTACAGTTGTCGTAAGAAGCTAAAATTAATGAATTAAATAGTGATTATAGAAATAAATTTAGTAAGTTTTCTGCTTCTTAATCTTCCATAATAACCTGCAATTTCAATACTTTACTCTCAAGTAGTTGCTTTTTATCAAATTACAGTGTTGCCAACTGTACTCAGATTCGTTGCTTCATACTAACGGAGTCAGAAGCAACTGGCAGCAACTAAATGACTTGTAAAACCTTAAGGATCGTTACTATCAGGTAATAATAATGATAAAATATATTTTGTCCTACAATTAAATACTTACAGAACAATATACAGTGAGGTCTTATACTATCTCCCCACCTATGCTAACTTTTGAACGACAAAAGCTAGCGTTTTTAGAAAAAATAAGTCGATTCCTATTTTTTGTGAACTAACTTTTGCCGCTACCGGCAGTTAATTTGCATTTCCAGTGTGATAGTATAAAATTTACAGAGCAAACTGCTTTTAACGGAAGATAATATGATTTAAATTATTGCACAATTTGTCGCGCAACCATGGCAAATAGGATGATAATTGTTGCCAGATTTACATAATATTAAAGTTGACCCTGCAGTTTGCACGGTTCATGCTGCAGCCATCACAAAAGTAACAACACAAAAACTTAAAAAACAGACATATTGTTTATCAAAAACTATCAATTTTAAACAAATCTACCACAATTAATTAATTGCAATAAAGTTCGATAAAATAAAGAAATAACAATTAACAAAACAAGTTAAAATGAGAGGAAATAATAACGAGAACAAAGAAGGAACGTGTGACAAATGCAGGGTATAATAATAAAAAACAAGAATAATTTACTCTTTTGGAATTGAGATTTGACAGTTTGGCAATTGTTATGATTACTTTGCTTAGCAACTCTAAGCTCTCGCTCTTTCCCAGCCAACTTTGCACACAACAAAAACAGACTACCAAAACCTTTATTGCTGAATATTGGCATAGCTCTTAATTAAAGTATGACATATGTGGTATCGTTGGATTCGCACTTCGATTACCTTTCCAATTACTCAAAATTATGCAAGGCATTCTATTTAAAATAAGAAAGTTTACGTTGCTTCCGGTGACACCGGAAATACAATTGAACTGCCGATAACGGCAAATGTTAGTTCACAAAAAATGGAAATCGACCTATTTTTTTCTAAAAACGCTAGCTTCTATCGTTCAAAAGTTAGCATGAGGGAATACTTTAGGACCTCACTGTATACAATATCAATACAGAAACACAACTTCTACATTACATTTGATATCAATAAACAGTTGACTATAGTCAGAATAAGCATTAATAGCAATCTACGAGTACATTTTATTAAAGTTTTTGACCATATGGAATACAGGTGATTTGGCTAAGACATTCGTATTGTGCCTATACGTTACGAGAAAGTCAACAGATCGTGTGTAAGGTGGTGGTACACGGAAATCTACATAAGCCAACAATTATGGAGAGTCTATTTTATTAGATAATGCATTGAAGTTATGTTATTGCAGCAGTCTCACATAATTTGAACCACGCTCAAAGTAAGTACCAGCGACTTTATATAACAAAGATATTTGAGGAATCTTTTTTGAAGATACCGAGAACACCAAATTATGTTGACATACTCCAATTTGGTCTGATCAAGGCCGTAATATAGAGTCCTTATCGCCGAGATGTCACGTAAAGCACGGCAAGTTCTTATTAGGAAAGCCCAAAGATTTAGAAGCAGATAGACATATGGCAGATATATGATCAGAAAGACTTAGTTTTGAGTCAAATAGTACTCCCAGATCCTTTACTTTTTCCGTTCTTCTAATGAGCATAGACTGAATAGTGTAGTTGAAAATGATTGGGTTAGAGCGCTTGATATAAGAGACCACTAAACTTTCGCCAATATTTAAAAATATGCCATTCAGAGTACACCAGTCACTAAAAACGCTGAGGTAAATCTGCAACTTAACGCAATCGATTAGCTCATTGATAACGCTGTAGAGAGCATTGCAACTTATCAAGCAAATCATTAAGAAAGATATTAAATAATAATGGCCCAAGATTGGAACCCTGCGGTACCCCAGATGACATCTTGAAGTGAGTGGATGAATACGCGTTACAGAAGACATAAACACTCCTGTTAAAGAGATAAGAAGAAATCAACTTCGCCAATGAAGGGCAAAAGTCAATAGCTTCTAGTTTAACCCAAAGCAAATTGTGTGTTCTAACAAATCATTATCAAACGTGTGTCACCCGCATACTAAATTAGGTCCCTACATAGCGTTCCAAGGCAATTCGAAAAATCGTTGATAAAGATTTTAAAAAAAGGTTAGTCCAAGAACAAAGCCCTGTGCAACACCGACCCGTACACATCTGTTCTTGGACCAACCTCTACCTATTGTGACAGTCTGCATCCGCTGCGACAATTAGGACTTGAACCATACGCCAGCCACACCACCAATCCCATACTGCTCCGATATATGCAAAAATAAATCGACTGGTTAACCGTATCAAAGACCTTCGTTAGATCTATAAAAAGACTTAGATAAGGATAGTTAGAGTCAAGAGCTTGATATATCTCTCTAAAGAAATAAAACAAAGCGCTATCCGTATATTTATTGGGACAAAACCCGTGTTGATTGTAGAATAATATTTGAAATTTGCTTAAATATTTTTAAGTTATTTCCCTTGCAGATTACCTTACGAAGTTAAATTTTATTTTAAACGAAACGCAATCCTCATAAAATAAATATCGTAGTGAAGTCGATTAGAGTAACCTAAATATAACTTTCCGGATCGCTAAAATATTAAAATACATTTATACCCATGTCGTAAAAGCCAATTTAAATTCATATACGACCACATAAATAACCAACAGAGAGCGCCACAACATCCCTGCGCGCATGTATAGGAGCGTTCGGCGTATTATGACACATAATACATATTCGAACATTGCAAACACACGCCACGACCATCCGAACCGTCCGTCCGTCCCCGTTATTTATAAATACATTGTTTGCATGTTGTGCCTCTGTTATACAGTGTTGCCAGTCAGACAACAGATGTCGCCAAAAATCACCAAAGTTACGAAAACCTGATCAGAAGAGTTAATTTATCGTCGTTTATTACCAATTATACAGGATAATCCTAATTACGTGTGACTTATTAAGAGGATCCGGGTAACTTACTATGCGGATATCCGGATCTTGGTCTTATCCGGATCTATTATCCGAAACCTTAGATCCGGATCCACTATCCGGAACCTCGGATCCGGATCCATTATCCGAAACCTGGGATCCAGATCTGGTATCCGAAATCTCGAATTCGGATTCTTTATTCGATCGAATAAAGACAACTCTTCCAGGCAAATAGGTGCAATAGGTCGAGTGATTATCAAACAATATAGCTATAATAATCACCAGATTTATTGAACCACCTATGTAATGCAAAGTAATTTGAATTGTGCGCATGAAAACCTAGTATTATTCTGAATGCACGGATTTTAAGAACTACTGTCCTCCATATAGCACAAATTCGATGTTTTCTTTACACGCAGAGAAACGTTTACTACTCTCCGCCTTAATTCAAGACAATTATCCGCAATACAATAACTGTTTCAAATCAAAAGAAATATTTTCCTTAGCGTTTCTTTCTCCGCTTAAGAGAAATATGTAAATACTTGTAATAAAATAATGTATTTCTTTGTTTAAGACATGTGTTAACTTGGGTCAAGCAAATCTTGCAGAAAATTTGATTCTTAGTATATGCAAATAGCCATTATAACACAAAACAATATTTTCTTAAGAATAGTAAATAGTTTTCTTAATTCCAGAAAGCGTTTAGGTACTGTTCATGAATCAATAGTTTATTTTTCTTGAAATAAAGTATTTATTATTACTTTTCAGAAATTAAGTACTGCACAACACTTGTCGCTTTACGATTGACACTGACAGATAATTTGACGTAAAATTTTTTAATTTTCATATTTTACAAAAGAAGTGAAATAGTCATAGTAGTATCGCTTGTCCCAGATTTTTATGAAAGCGATGCATGGTACATGGTTTTTTTTATTCCAAATGCAATTGTTCAGAAATCAAATTTTTAATGAAATTAGAAAAGGATTTAGAGATCTATAAGCATTACACCATCTAAATGGGGTATTGTTGCATTTAGAATGAAGAGTGCAGTGCAATAAAATAAAGAAAAATTTGTATTGTGATTTAAAAAAATGCGAAACATCATAGTCCGAAATGTCTCAAGATAGAACTTATGGAAGATAAAAAACAAAAATACCTGCTAAAATCAAAAATCCAAATGTTCAAGTATTTTCCTCAAACATTTCATCTAAGTGAAGTAATTAAAATAACGCTCTTGATCTAGAGAAAAACGGATATGAATTTTATTCAAATAAATTAATTATTCGTATATCATTACAGCTTAAATTCAAAATAAAATTAATAGCTGATTAGTTTAATAAAAAGAAATCACAACTTTCACAGATTTCATTGTTTCTGAAAAATTTCACAGATGCAAGCTTACATTTAAACATTAAAATCTCTTATTCGGTTTTGGGATACTTTTATTAATGACGTAAAATTATATGTAGAAAAAAAATGTACTTCAAGAATTTGGGGCCCAAAACAAAATTAAAAATGTCAATTTTGGCGTAAATTACCAACTGTCATTTTCTTGTCGCTCCAATTCTGCCATAAATCGCCAAGACTGGCAACACTGCCTCTACATTAATGCGGTTAACAGCAAAGTAAGAAAACACGCGAAAAAAGATGAAATAAAACGATCCCCAATTTAAGTTCAGTCGTCCATTACTATTATGAAGCGATTTCGTTTTCATCTTATCGTATTTAATTAAGCACAAAGTTTTGATCATAAAGGAAAAAGGAATGGGGGCAACGGACAAGCAGCGAGGGAGAGGGGTAAATTTAAAAATGCTGAATTACAACAAAAACTAATTTCAACTTTTTAATTAAATTTGGCAGACTTCTCTCTCGATCCTCGTCCTTTCATTCTAACTCGGTCTTTCCCTCCTTCTCACGCTGCTCGAGAACCAGTTGTGTTGTAAATTAACTAAACTTATTTAATATATCTCTTTATGTGTTATTTTCTCTGTTTTATTATTTTTTTCCGCGAACTCAACTTTGTTTCCTCTTCTCTGCTTTCCGACCGCTGGCGTCCATATTTTATCTCCCTTTTATTTTATAATATTTATGCGGGCATCTCGCGAATTCTGAAATTGTGTTTGAAGAAGAGAGGAGGGGAATAATTTAAAATTAAAACGACCGTTGGCCGGGCGTTATAAAAGCGTTACTATTGTAACGGTGATTTGTTTAATCTTCTGATTACGTTTGAATTTAAATGGTGTTTTAATGTAATTTTTCCTTTTCGTGTCTCCTCTCTTGAAAATATTTTTAATTACCATTCGAAAGTTTAATTAAAATCATAGGAGCGCTTATTAAAACGAGATGCTAGATATACCCGCTGAACTTTACTTCAGTTTTCGCTTCTATGAATACGTATAGAATGTAATAAGAGCAAATTAAGAACGGATACGGGGAATGCTAGAATTTAAGGTATATTTAGCTTAATTAATGTGGTAATATTATTCTTGTGTACAGAAAAGTACATTTTTAGGTCATACAGAAATAAAAAGTATTTTAAAACATTTCTTCCTGATTTTAAGAGATACGATTCAGTAGCGACACGGTTTTGCATGTGTGAACCAAACTTTTATTGTCACTTTGTCTAATTTCTATTATTCTCTTCATGTAAGGATTTTAGTTTATGTTTCAATCAAGTTATCATTGCTTTTCTATTTGTAATTTAATTCTGAAAAAAAGGACGGGTGACGGTTTCCAAATAAAAGCACCCTCACTTGGAGTTATTATTTATAATCTCTCATTCATAATATCTCAAGGGTTGCAATAAATCCAATATGGTGCCGATAAGAAATAAGAAAGTTGATGATCGCTAGAAAGAATCGAAATATCGTACAATAATTTCGACTACACCATCAGATAGAAAATTGAGAGTGGTCTTGAGAATGAATTTTTAGTTTTTTCTCTGCATGGCGAAATAAATGTGTTAAAGGTAAAAGAAGAACATGAGCACTTTTGTTTTTTTTTTGTTTAATCTCGAACGTCATTTGTCATAGGTCCATTTTCTCTTCGGGTTCATAACAAACACAAAATTTTAGCAATTTTACCAAATTTCAATTTACCCTCTATAATGATAGCAAGGACTGTGGGGTAGTATGACAAACAACAGAGAGTATCGGCACACTCCTCACCACACAAAATGTTATTAATTAATTCGGAACAGCTGTTTCAAAGGCTCACTGGGCCCCCATTTTCAACCGGGTTACCGAATAAATCTGAACGAAAAAACTAAAAACTTTTACTTTAATTCTACCATGCATGTCTATCCCTCCTCTCGAGGAAAAAGAAGGGTATATATGTACAAATGTGTCTAAACATGTAACTGTGTATATCTATTTCCAAATACCTACTTTTCTATCGCTTAACTCTAACATGCTGGGTATATATGAGACGGCCAAGGGTTTTATCCCGCCCTCGTAGAAAAGAGCGAGACGAAAGGAAGGTTACTTCCCGCTAATTCTCTATCTACGCACTCTAAGGATACTAAACAAATCAAACATAAATTGCAGAACACCGAGACTCGGTCTTCGTCAAGTGTAAACTGAAAGGTTCTTTTACCCTAATAAATCAAACAAGCAAGAGAAATGAAGTGGAGCATTATCCTTGTTCATGACCTGCGAATGTTGCATCTCTTTCTTAAGGTACATTGTCTCAAATGCGTCCAATTCCCGAGGTGAAGTTACGTTTTTAATTAATTTGAGATTTTCCAATTTGATTACATGTCCTGTGTTATTCATATGGTCAGCTACACTTGACGCTCCTGTTCGACCGAATCTATAGCATCTCATGTGTTTATTAAATCTAATACCTATCGCTCGTTTCGTTTGTCCAATGTAGGCTTTATCACAGTCGTTGCATGCAATTTTATAAATTCCCGACCTTTCTTTCATGTCCGGTTTGTCTTTTGGATTACCAAGAAGGTTCTTAAGTGTATTTCGTGAACTAAAACATACGTTCATGTCTTGTCCCCTAAAAACTTTACTGACTCCTTTCGATATCCTATGGAAGGGGAGTTTCACAAATTTCTTGTCGCGCGTTTCTACCGGTATCAAGAATTTCTTACATAATGCTTATATTGGACTTTCTTAAGGATGCGGTCGACATCTACAGACGAGTAACCATTATAAATAGCCACATTTTTTATGAATTTAAGCTCTTTCTTGTACCTATTTTGGTTTAAGGGAAATTTCACTAGTCTATTAATTAAGAAACTAATCGCGGCCATTTTATGTTGTTCGCAGTGGTTCGAATCGGTCATAATGAATCTATTAGTGCTTGTTTCTTTTCTATAGATGTCTATTTCTAGTTTATTATTGTTTCTAATTACTAGGCTATCTAGAAATGGGAGTTGATTGTTCACTTCTTCTTCTACTGTAAATTTAATGGATCCGAATTTTGAGTTGAGTGTCGCGAGGAAATCCGGGATGTTACTTTTCTTAGTGTCAAAAACCGCGAAAATATCATCTACATATCTAAGCCAAATTCTAGGGAAATACACGGTGTCCTTTTTCAAACACGTTTCAAATTTACTCATAAACAAGTTGGCTATGAACGGGGACAGTGGATTACCCATCGCCGTACCCTCCAATTGTTCATAATATTTGCTCCCTATTTGAAAACGGTTTTGGTTCATGCACAGACCTCTACCCTCTATCTCCAACAATAAGCGAGATTCCCATGGTGAGGGTCCAAAATGAATCGGTTTGTATATAATGTTTAAAAATTACATTTTCATGAGAAATGAAGTTAACAAAAGGTCAACTTTTGACATTATTTCACAAGCAGTAATGTAGTTTTAAGTTGAATTTCACTTCACCTCGATAAGTGCAGGTCATGTACATAGATTTAAAAAAGGCATCATTTAAATATTTCAGAAAATGTTGTGATTTTAAGGTAAAGAGAGGCTGCTTTTCTTAAGAAGCCGTCTTATCTTTATTTAGTTTCTCTTGAATTAATTTTCATTACGTTAGGACATATTGAATGTTCATGTTCTTTTGTTTTTCTTTGGAATGTTCTTTAGGGTGAAATTGGAATAATAATTGCATTTGTTGACTGATTCTATGTACATCATATCCCCAAATCAATCAACGTTAGGTTATACGTTAATATATACTGACTTCCGTCGGTATATTGTGAAAATCCATAATTTCCTTTTTATTTCCCACCTAATTGAATATTTGATAAAATGTTACCGCGGTAAGGAACCATTAGCAACTAGCAATCAATAACAACTAGGTATTCAAAAGTGATTTCATTCCTGGCATAAGGCGCCGCGGTGTAGTGGTTAGCACGCCTGTCCGGTAAACGGGAGATGTCAGGTTCGATTCCTTACCGGGATGAGATTTTTTCGAATATTTAATTGCGACGGAAATACCAAGGAAATCACGGAATTACCTTATACTTTGACGAACCATCGACTGTCCGCACAAATTTAAAGACTTTTAAGCTAGGAAAGAGTATAAAAATTGTAATCATCTTTTAAATTATCTTTCAATCGTATTAAACTTTTATTTTGTTAAATAACTTTCGAAAACACTGTATGTTACTTTTGAGCAATAGTGTATATGTCTCATTAATCGATCAAACTGGAACTTGTGCAACAATATGTTTTAAGACTGTTTTGCTTGTACGTTATGAACAAGAAGTGCAACGTCAAGCAAAATTTGAGTATATAAACCTCTTAGGTTTTCGTTTCGGAAAACTTCTGCGTGGCAAGTCGGCGCTTTAAGCTGGTTAGAAGCTGAGCAATAGAAATTCACCTCTGCGAGGCAAGCCGGCGCTTTAAAGATGGCTAAAAGCTGGGTAGAGTCCGAGAAATGTCTCGCAGGTAATCGGAATAAAAGTAGGCAACTGTTGAATATTTCTCAGAGACTGTGAAGTATTCCAGAGGCAGTCGGCATATTGTGCAGGCAACTGTGGAATATTTCTTACCATTTCCGTTTTAGCAGCCTTTAAAATACAGTGCGTATTTTGACTTGTACTGTTTCTCCCGTTGTTAATATTTGACAATTTAATTTATAAAAACGTTTAAGACTGTAACCCGACACATCGTTAGCGCTTGTAAATACTTTGAGAATTTATCTTTTCCTTTTGTAAATAATGTATATTTGTCACCGTAACAGGGTTTA
This sequence comes from Dynastes maya, assembly GCA_029619315.2. Taxonomy (NCBI): domain Eukaryota; kingdom Metazoa; phylum Arthropoda; class Insecta; order Coleoptera; family Scarabaeidae; genus Dynastes; species Dynastes maya. Next base: position 12,961,131 of record JAROYE020000011.1, read on the forward strand.
TTTTGTTTTATTCCTTTTATTCTGTCGATTTCTGCCACTTGTTTATTTATTCATTAATTGCATTAATTTATTTTTGACTTAAAACTTAAATAAAATCGTTTACCTTTGCTTACTCTTTTTATTCCGTCACTGCACTCTGCACAAAATAGCTATCCCCGTTAGATTGTTGATGGACGCCGTGGTCGACACCGCCGTAAATTCTCTTTTAAATCACTGAGTCCGCAATCAATATAATTAATTAACACACACGTAGTGATTTGTTATTTAAATAAGCTAGATATTTTGAGTTTTCAAAATTGTTCCCTTTGGCGACATCTATGAGCAGGACGCGCAGCTCCCTTCATCTATTTTGCGAAGGTCGCTAATATAGATTCCTATTAGCATTTGGTAAAAGAAGAATACTTTACAAATTGGAAAATAATTGAAAGCCAATTATGTATTAAGTTTGACGTAAGATTCATTAAGAGAATAATAAATAGACCTGTTTCTTCTCATTTTGCGAACTTTAAAAGTTTTCAAAAAAAAGTCCACAGAAATGGCACGCGTCACAATACGTATTATTTTTGTTATGAGTAGGATAAGTACATTAAACAGCAAAACCATAACATCCAAAAAATCTTAACTAGAAATATTAAATCAAACCCACTGACGTTGTCGTTGTGGTTATACCGTACGAGCGAGTGTACATGTGATCACCCGATTTTGCATGAACTCGGCCCATCTAAACATGTGCTGTGTTGAATGTCACTGTGGAATGTCATTTGCTTGACAAAATTGCGTAACCGCAAATTCTATATCTACTGTTAATTCGTAAAATGTAAGTAAATAATAAATAATATTGAAACATCCAATACATTAATTAGCCTGAACGAAAAGAGTACGCAAATACAATAAAAAGGTACGGTAATTTAACAATTTGTTATCAAAATTGATCCAAGGAAGGAGTTTATCATTTTAATTAATGGGTGTTAGTTATATCGTTGAACACATGCTTTCGTATATACATTATACAGAATAAACGGATTTATTGATATAAAGAAATATTTATGAATGTCTAATGAAAATCGCTAGTTTTTTTCTTTTAAATTACAACAGAAAACCAAAAATCCGAACAAATTGGGACATAAACTAACTTTATTCACATAGATGATGGTATTGAAAACAAAAAAAAACGTATGGCGACCCTTACATACATTTTGCCGATACCGACAGAAGGAAATTTAAAGGTGGCCGTCCTTTTTTATGGCACGTTTTGCAGAGACAGACAAAAGGAAATTCCAATCTCACACTTTTATTTACTACAAACAATCTGTCCTTATTAGTCAAGCATTTAATCGCTATAATAAACGGATATTTGATAAACGGGTTTCAATTTGATAAACGTAGTTCATTGATGTAATAAATGTATTAGTTAATATAATCACTTTTTTCGTTGCTTTAATAAAGCGCAGCCAACGAACACGATCTATTGAATTCATTTTTTCAGAGTAGCAATCAAATAATAGACGTAACACACAATCATGGTCAACGCCATTATTGCATATCACGATGTAATTTGCGATCATGAGTGTTTGAATCTAGTTCAAATTTCCTGTTTTGCTGACGATTGTAGGTAATTTCCGTTTAATTCCGAAAATTTCATCATAGATTTGATTTATGTACGTTTTTCAACGAGCTTTTATCTTAAATCTATGTAAAATAAATGGTTTTTAACTGAAATATTTCGTTTCTTTCAATTCTCATTAGTAATGCTTTCATTTCTAATCCAGTAATAAGGTTCTAATTCCCTCCTTCAACATTTATACGCCGCTAAATACAAAAGAATGTCATGGAGAAACCACTATACTTTAATAATTTCCTTTCCGAATCGATATAAGTGAAATAAACGTTTTGTAGAACACTTACATAATTTTGATACGTTAACACACCTCATCCAACACTTTACCTATCTTCAGTTCTCTCATAACTCAACGTAAAATATGTTAAAACCAATTAGTCGAAACATCTAATCGTGCGTGTAAAGTATGCATTCACTTTTACTTCCTTGAAATCGTAGTAAATAATGACTAATTCATACTTAATGACCATTAATGAAAGTTACATCCATATTATATAAAAATAACCGCGATAATTATCGAACAAACATGGGTAGATGAACACAAACCGGAATCAATAGAAAAAGCATTTATTTTTAGGAATGAGCACGATCATAATGTAATCTAAATCCGTAATCGCATGTTTCTACGTGCATAGTAGTTATCTTTATTGCTATTTATTGTGTTTTATGAAGAGAACAATATTACTGCAATTAACATTAATTATATATTAGCTACTCATAATTATTTGTCATTACTTAAGTCGTCCCTGCTTGTTTTTTCCATCATTTTGTTTGGTTGGTTGGTAATTCCTAGGTGTAGAAATAATCAATGTTCCCATCAATAAAAGCGGTATAGTATACCTGTCTACAAATTTACTTTATCCATACACTGTGTCAAGAATGTCTGGATTGGTGTAAATATTTCATAAACTACTCAATGTTTTGTTTGACATATTGATGTACAGTACCGTTCATGGAAGTTCGGGCAAGCTGACAAATTATATTAACTGTTTAGGAAAAAATTTAAAATTACATAATATACATTATATAATTAGGAATTAAAACTAACCTTTTCTGGAAGCCTTTTGCCAATTTCCAGGTAGTATTTGTCTATTATAAGACCGTTATCGTAAAATATATAATTATGTTGGAAATCCCCAAAAATTACAGTGACAATAAAGCTTTATAATAATCTCTAGGAGGGTTAGCTGATTCACTCGTGTTACCTGGAAATATTCGTATACCCTTTATAAAGTATTATAACATTTGTAAACGCAGTAATTCTGAAGAGATTGTTACTGTGAAACTATCTGTGGTTGTGCAAGTGAAAAATAAAATAATTTCGGTTTGACTGCTTAAAATGCCCCGTGAAAAGCCTCTAGCTGTTTCAAAACGATCTGCTATTATTACCTTGCATCAGGAAGGGTACGCAGAAAGACGGATTGCGGATAAATTAAAATAAAAAAATCTACAGTACATGATACTATAGTTCGATTTAAGACAACCGGTGACGTGCAAGATCGTAATCGGCCAGGACCGTCAAGAAAAACGACTCCTGCGGAAGATTTACGAATAAAAATAATTAGTAAGCGTAATAGAAGACTAACAGCATCAGAAATTGCTGCAGAATTCAATAATGAACGAGATTCCAAAGTTCCTGTGAGTACTGTGAAACGTCGGCTGAAAGAGGCTGGGTTGCATGGGCGAGTGGCTTGTCGAAACCGTTACTCGGAAGAGGAAATAGGCTGAAACGACTGAAATAGGCACAAGCTCGTAGAGATTGGACAGTGAACGATTTTAAAAAACGTTTTGTGGACTGACGAATCCAAGTTTGAGGTTTTTGGAAATAGACGAAGAGTTTCCGTACGTAGATCAAGAGGGGAAAGAATGTTACGGGAGCGTATAGTTCCTATGGTGAAGCATGGAGGCGGATCTGTAATGGTTTGGGGTTGTTTTTCCTTAATTGGAACAGGGGCTTGCTCAAATTGAGGGCGTAATGAACAAAGAAGAATATCGGAAAATCCTGGAGGAAAATGCCATACCGTCAGGAGTCCGATTAATTAGTCGTGGATTTTAATTTATGCAGGAGAATGACCCCAAATATAAATCTAAATTGTGCGCAGATTACCTGCAGCAAGAAGAAAATGAAAGAACCCTAAAAATTATGGAATGGCCGCCACAGTCCCCCGATCTGAACCCGATAGAGTTGTTATGGGAAGAATTAGATCGATGTGTTAGGAAAAAGTGTCCAAAATCGAAGGAACATTTGTGGACCATTCTCCAGGAGGTATGGGCAAGCTTGCCCAATGAAACATTAGCAAAATTAGTGAATCGGATGCCTAGAGTAGTGGCAGCAGTCCTGAAGGCAAAAGGTGGATTTTTCGATGAAATGGATTAAATTATTTGTGTTACATTAACTTTTTCTTTTTAATAAATTTGTGTTTGAAAATATGTAAAATCAAGTAAGTAAGTATTAAATACATGGCCATTTAATATTTCTCTTATTTTCTTTGACTTCCGTACATTTTTTTGCTTGCCCGAACTTTCATGTACGGTAGTATATGTAATTAAAAAGCGGCATATTTTGGAGGTATAAAACTGGTTCTGTAACAGGGTGAGTTAGAAAAAATATCAATTTCTTAATTTTAAATGGAACAGCCTGTATATTTTTGAAGGTGCTAATAGTCCTCTGAATGATAAATTCGACATTTGCACTAATATCAACTCCTCCTAGAACAACCTCAAAGTTATTTTAGGGATACGCATACGTGTATCTGAAAATATTCTAAAAACGAAGCCAAACCATACGCAGCTTACTGACATTATGACGCACTTTAATATATTTTCGTACTGTATTATATAGCTCCAAGTTCTCTATTCTTTTTCGCGATTTATAGTCACTAGAAATAAATGGAAGTGCAGAATTTCTCACTGTCTAATAGATCGTTCATAATAGATGCCAAATGCACATAAATAGTAAACGGAAGACCAATCGTCGTATAGGTATAATAACGGAATGTATGTATGCGCGCGGTCGCGCTTTATAAAAAATATTTCCTCTATTATATGTAACCTAGGAAAAAAATGCAAAAAAGGTAACTTTTATTTTTAAATGTAGTTTGTCGAAAAAAAAATATAACCTGCCTAGGGCGAAAATTGTAGCCAGAGTGACATTCATCTATGGTCCGTTTGAAAGCCCCTTTGAAGTAGAACATTTTGGATTTTAATTCATCCCGATAGCTTACGCGGCTCCGAAATTATGATGAAAAATGCGTTTTTGGGGGTAATTTCAGACGCACCCTAGACCCCCTTAAAGTGAATATGGGCCGCTAAAAAAAATACGTGTCCTTTACTTTTTGATGGTCTACCAATATACCAAGTTTCATCGAAATCGGAGAGTCAGAGTTCTGTCAGTTTGCTTGTCAGTGGAAAGAACAGCCCTCGTGTGACCCAATATTAGTTTTTTTTAAGATAAATCTATTATTTTAACAGATAAACACCCATGAGACTTTATATCGTTGAATATGTCTTTCAGAGGACTATTACAATCTTGTTTTACACCTTCGCGGTTTTTAACCACATTGATATGCCAATTTTCAAAGGGAAAAGTTTTCGCAAAATTCCACACTTTTTTGACACAGTGTAGATATAAGTGTATAAGTAGTATTAAAAATACACTACTTCACGCCTATTTTCCCATACTAATAAAGAATCGTTTCGCCTATAATCAACTGGCGACAATCTAAAATATATCTTTAGTACATGCGGTTATTTAAAATGCTTCATTATTTTTAATGGCCCTCCTATTCACAGGCCAAATAAACAATGAAAAACGACAGTTTTACATATATATGAATGTACAACACAACATAATCCATCTATGTCATTTGCTGCAGTCGTTAATTTTTTGTTCCCTTCGCTACGTTTTCATTAAGATAATTGTAAGCGCATTGTAAATATAATAATGACATTTACATTCAAACGATGCATTATATTCGCTCCGTAATGGCCGAATTAATGAAAATATAAACGATGGGGAAAGGGAACGATAAGGAATATTAAGGCAATAAACTCATAGCGGACTGTCAATTATGGAATGGATAAAACAATCGTCAACAATAATTTTGATTTAGGTTGGCAGGCGGAGAAAAGAAAACCTGCGGATTTAAATGCAATGGCTTTCGAAGGTGAATTGTGTTAATAAGGTATTGTTTTAACGACATAATAAACGTTTTTTAGAATCCGTTTTATTTTTCTTGTTAATAGAATGCAGAAGAAACGTTACAATTTACCTTTAATAAATCAAATTTATTACATTTTGGTGACATAAGCAGTTTTCATGTTCATTCCATTTGGCTGTCGCGATATCTATGAAGCTGGCGTAGCCACTTCATAAACTCAGCAACAAACTAGTTGTATATTTTGTTACTGATTCGTTAGCTAGAATTAATCCTTTTGCTCTAGCCATTTCCGAGAAATGATGGTTACGCTAGTTTAATATTAAGCTAGCTATAACTTTTGGCTCATTACAGATATCAACACAAAGTAAACAGCATATTTTGTTGCTGATCAAATACAGAAGAATTGATTTTTTTGCTCCAGCCATTTCCGAGAAACGATAGCTATGCTGGCGCAGTCATTAGCTGTAACTTTTGACTCACTGCAGATATCAACACAAACTAAATGGCATATTTTATTGCTAATTTGTTGCTCTTAGAAAGTACACTCTAAACTTTGTAGGTATCGCCCTTTGCTTAGAAGAAGAGATGCGAATTCTTACTTTCGCCCCTCCGAATTTTTCAAAATTGCATTGAAAGTCGTTGCTGCATTGTTTCACAATGATAGATTGTTTGTTTCAACCGGTGGTGGGTAACACCCAAATATAATAGAAACAATCAAAAGGATGGAAAAATAACTGGTTCTTCATGTTTGAAAGAATTATAGGTGCAAAAAGTTCGGTGAAAATCCTTACCAAGCCAAATTCCAATAAAATGGAAAATAGCTGAGGATATCTTTCAGGTGTGTTTATTTTTTGTCCTTAATAATTCAATGAAAAACAAAACATGCACAGATGATTATAGATACATTTCCAGTTATCAAAGAAACTTTACTTAATGCATCTTTTCAAAAAGGTATTTTCCAGGAAGTTGGGAAACTTTCGTATACCGGAAGTAAACAAGGTTAAAATGCTTCTAACAGTGGAGAAAATATCGAACATATCACCAAAGAAACCAACTCAAAATTTACTGACGTCTAATACTTGCAAAATGTCCTTGAACTTAGTGCTTGCAAATCGGAGAGTAACCAAATTAACATCAATTATCTTTGATCCCATAAGAATTTTTGAAACAATTGACAGGCACCGATTATTAAAAAAAAACTGAATAAAAAATTATTTGACTGAAATATTCCAAATTACTAAATTTTGAAAGAAAGTATCTGAAATGAAAGGGGATCTCTTGGATGTTCCGCAGGCTTCGATATTGGGACCGCTTCAGTGTTTTTACACTTTATTGAATGTGAAGTGTTGTTTTTAACTGAACTTGGGTAATTTGGTGTCTCTGACTTCAAATCTGTATTTAGTTTTGTTGTATCACGTAAGGTTTTGTATATACAGGAAATCTACATAAATAATTGAATGCATATAAAAGTGTATGTTTTTATAATACTAGATTTATAAAATATGTTAGTAAAAAGAATGCTAATAAAAAGTATACAAAGAATATAGCGAAAAGAACACGAACTACTCTTTGCTCTTCTTGGAAAATTGTTTGTGTACTATGTGATACTTTTGTAGTTATCAAAACAAACTTAATGGCATATTTATTTACTGGTTTGCTTCTATCAGAATGTTTGATATTAAATATCCAGATATTAACCGTTATTTTAGTAATCGTACCACGCTATATCAGCTATTTAGTAAGATTTCGCGGTATAGGCCCCACCAGCTATCATGTATGCGCTAAGCCAGAGTACCGATAAAGAGCGTTTTAGTAATTATTTATTGCAAAATTAAAAGGTGTCTACTTCTGAAACTTTTTACTTGAATAAATAAATAATAGTACTATCCTGTATCAATTTTTACTAAGATTCAGCGGTACAAGCCTCAGCAGTTGTCATTTATATGCGTCAAATTATCGTAACGATGGGGAGTTACTGTTTAACTATTTACTTATTGTAAAACTCAAAGATGTCGATCTCTGAAACTCTTTGCTTAAATAAGTAAGTACAAATAGTATTCTTTGTAATTTTTGACTAAAATTTCGTGGTAAAAGTGTTAGCAGTTGTCGTAGTATGCATCATCTGAGACTGGCGATATGAAATTTTTGTTTAAACATAATTTGTAAATATATAAATACTGAAACAGTTCACTAAAACCCTTACCACAATACTTAATTCGTACTGGACGCACGTTTCGATAGCTAAGCTATCATCATCAGCAGCAAGACTGAAGCAACTGAGTGAGTTCAGTCTTGGTGCTGATGATGATAGTTTGGCTATCGAAACGTGCGTCCAGTACGAATTAAGTGTTGTGGTGAGGGTTTTAGTGAACTGTTTCAGTGTTCCAGTGCCACAGTTTTAGAGTATCCGTTTATATAAATACTGCTAATCTAAGACATTCCCCCCTTCGAAATTTCATTCATTCAATTAGGAACTAGTAATATGATTATATATGTAATTTATTACATTCAACTGAGCAAATATTTCAATTAGTACGTTGTTGCTAACCTATATCTTTCCACAAATGATTAGTTAGAAGTCTTCGAGACCACCAAATACCAACAGTATTTGACTTTTGTTAGAATAGCTCCATCTAACCACTTCGTAACTACAAATATAACTAAAGGTATGTTTATGTTACACAGGGTTGGGCAATAGGTGTATGAATTTTTGGGACCCATACATTCCTGTGCTCGTCCACTCTTAGCATTTTACACATAGGGCATTCCAGAAGATAGTACCCGTTTAGTCATACAGATGGCGCTATTGATCCAATTAAAAGCAAAGTTGCGCAGATGTCAACAGTAACATCGTAGCTTTGCGGAAAAAAAGAGTTGAAGTTCTTCCGGTGCGTGGTGTGAGTTTTATGATTGTTTACAATGGCGCATAAGAAAATCCCGCGAAATGCGAAGCGCGATCCGTGATCCGTTTTTTGAATGCAGAAAACGTCCCTCCAAGCAAAATTCATCGCAGGATTACTGAAGTGTATGGTACGGGAACAATGGATGAGTCATCTGTAAGGCGCTGGGTTCGAAATTTCAAAGAGGGAAGAGCGGTCAGGTCGCCCGTCCCTTATCACCGACGATCTGAAGAAACGTGTCGATGATTTCATCTGCGCAGATCGACGCCTAAAACTGAAAGAAATTAATAAGCAATTTCCTGAAATTTCACAATCATTGCTCCATGAAATCGTGACGGACTATCTGAATTACAGACAAATTTGCGCAAGATGGGTGCTCAAAATGCTTACCGACGAGCACAAGACCAACCGCATGAGTGCAGTGTTGACGTTTTTGACTCGTTACGAGCAAGAGGGCGATGCATTCCTTGGCCAAATTGTTACTGGGAATGAAACCTGGGTGTGCCATTTCACACCTGAGACAAAACGCAAGTCCATGGAGTGGCACCATCCACGATCTTCAATAAGGCCGCGCAAGTTTAAGCGTCTTCCACGAAAAAGGTTATGGCCTCAGCGTTCTGGGACCGAAAATGTATGTTGTTGGTTGATTTCATGCTCCAAGGGACGACCATCAATGCGGACACATACTGTGAAACACTTCAGAAGCTGCGTAGAGCCATCCAAAACGAGAGGCGGCGAATGCTGACAAGTGGCATTGTTCTTCTGCATGACAATGCCCGTCCCTACACGGCTCGAATGACCACTGCATATAACACCGACTTGGCTCCAAGTGACTATCATTTGTTTAGTAAACTCAAGGATTTCTTGTCAGGAGAACGTTTCCAAAATAACGATGACTTAAAGGCAAGTGTACAGCATTGGCTGGCTACTTTGGCGGTAGAGGTTTACGTGGAAGGCATAAACAAACTGGTTTCAAGATACAACAAATGTCTCAACAACGGCGGCGACTACATTGAAAAATGAGTAAATGTATTACTTCCATTTAAATAAAATCATTATTTACTTTCCTTCATTTTTCTTTTAATTGTATGTAAACGGGTACTATTTTCTGGAATACTCTCGTACTTTGGGAAGATACAGTAGTTCTACTTTTAACAACTTAATTAAAAAAAAAATGTGTAATATTCAATCTCTCCTCATAAAAATATCTAAAAAAACAACATCTCACTATCCGTCTGAATAAATCAAATTCCATACTTAATGGAACTTGTTACATAGACACAAAAACATCAAAAACGTGAGTCATTCGTTTACCGAATCCCTCCAATGTATATTTACTTTTAAATTAATTTAATTCGCGCTTCTATTGCTATGACTAGTTAAATTAATTTTCAATTATATCTCGTGTATACGTCGCATCTAACAGAGACCACATTTTTAATCGATAAGCGGTTTCTTCAATTAACCTTATTTATTTGGCTTCCATTAGCGGTTTTGCTTGATTGAAAAGCATAAATCAATTAAGAGAAACAATGTTGTCTACTTGGCTATGCTCCCCTCAAGCAAAACTTCTCGACATCCTTCTCTCTTGCACCCAATACACTTCGTTTCTAGTTCTGTAAGCTGTATACACGTAACTCAAAAGGCAGAGGATAATATAATTTCCTTTATTTGTTAAAGATATTCCGTTGCTTGTAGCAGTGTTGGTCATCTAAGAAAAACAAACCTAAAAACAAAAGACTCTTCATGGGAATCTGTTTTAAACCAAGCAAATTCATACAAATCTTTATATTTAAGAAAAAGTTTAGATAAATTCAAGTTTAAAAGTATATTTTACATTCTTAGGACAATAACTGAAAAGTTGGTCGGTCAAAATGATAGCAGTGCATCATCATTAGAACAGTTTTATAATACATTTGGGGAGAAAAAACTAAAATAAGTTAAAATTCATTAACGATTCTGAATAATGGTTATAATAGGATACATTTAATATTTAATTGAAGATCCTCGTTTGGATATAACCTCAGCATAGCGGCGATGCATCGAGTTAACGAGACTGACATTTCTCACTAGGTATCGCGTACCATGCGCGCTCAACTACTGACCAGAGATCATTATTATTGGTAGGTTTTGCATCCCAAACAGCTTTCTTGATATCTCGCCATAAATTCTCGATCGGGTTGAGGTCGGAGGACTGTACGGGCCACTGCATCACCTTAACCTAGTTGTCCCGAAACCATCGCTTTGCCAGTTTGCTTGTAAGTATGTTTCGGGTCGTTATCTTGTTGGAAGACCCACTTAATCGGCATTTCTTCTGTAGCATACGGCAACATGGTTCTTTCCAGTATATAAACATACTTTTTACCCTCCATTATATCCTTTATGCGATATATAGGACCTACACCGTAATACGAAAAACAGCCCCAAACCATGATGCTGGATCCACCGTGTTTAACGGTGTTTATGGTGTTTCGGGGGTCATATTCAGTGCTGGGGCCACGCTTCACGTATTGTTTTCCTCCAAAAAGTACAATTTTACTCTCATACGACCAGAGGATATTTCTCCATTTTTCGTGAGGCCATTGCTGATGTTCATTGGAAAATTTCAATCTCTGTGTAAGATGTTTTGTTCTTAAGTGGCACTCTTCGTGGGCTCCGTGCATTTAAATTATTTTCTCTGAGTCTTCTTCTAACTGTTTCTACACTTGCTGCTAGATCTAACTCCTTTTTTAATTCTGTAGCGTGCATCGTGGGGTGCAATTGGCAGTGTCGCGCCAAACGAGACACGCTCCGGGACGACATAGTGGATTTGCGCCCTCGATTTTCTATTTTAGTTTCATATTTTAGTGCATTTGCGATCATTTCAGCTGAACAACCGATAGTATTTTGCATTTCTTTGTAGGTTTTACCCTGTGCAAATAGATTTTTAATTATTTTTCTTTTCTCTTCTGTACAATGCTACCCACGGCCCACTATTAAGAAATTATTTCGTAAATGTATTTCAATTTAATGAAAATGCTTTAAACTTTTATTCAAAGTTCTTTTCATTTGATAAACAACACAACCACACAAGAGCTAAACAAAGTGACTACTGCTATTATTTTGACTGCTTTGAATGTGTCCTTTCATAACACTGCATCAAAATTACAATATACTCTTATTTCTTTCAAACAGATCGTTATATGCTTAGCATGCCTATTAATCATGTAACAGTACTCTACAACAGCGAGTGGAAATATTTCCGTTTATTTGAAATATTCACATTTGTTTTGCGCAAAGCCTTCCACTGCTATTATTTTGACCACAGTTATATATAGGCATTAGAATAACCTAGATCCAAAACCAAAAAAATCTTAAACTGTCGTCCCAATTTCACTTTTGCTGCAACTTTTCTCCATCAGAGCAGAGAAAACAGAAAGGAAAGTATCAAGTATCAAATAAAATCTGAATAATATGACAGGGCCAAAGCTACAAACATTCTGTTATATATTTTGTAAGATGATAGATGGCGTCAGATGGACAGATACAATTGAACATAAATTACAGTGATAATGCCTACCTGGGTTTACGTAATTAATTGGTTCCAAAAAACATTTTATAATCCGAAATTTCGTATTTGGAAGCAAATTTCCTTATCTAGAAATATTTTTTCTTCTAGAAATAAAGCAGATAGAAATAATTCGTACCCGCAATCAAGAAACAGGCAAAAATTAAATTTTTGCCTTTTCAATACAATTTAACATATAGAAAATAATGTTACATAGGGAAATCAGTAGAGCGAGGTAATCGTAGGCGTTTCACCGGAGTAGCGGGCTGTGTGTAAAAATCGATTCTCCATTTGTCAGCGTCCGCTTGTTTATTTCTCGTTCAGTTTAGGAAACGAGAACGTGCGTTCGTTTTGTGTTACGTGTTATTCGTTATAAATATATAATTATTAATTTAAAATGTGTAATGTGAACAAGGCTTACTGGCTAGCAAAAGACCGGAAAAATGTACTAGTGCAGCAATTGTGAGGATGATACTCACAACGTCAAGTGTTGATATTTATGACCGATGGTGCCGCGACAATGCATTCGGTAGGCCGTTCTCTTCTTGAACACGGTTGCAGTGTTTACATGTTACATGTAAAGTGCATGCTTTACATCTTGCGCCAGAAGCTATTCGACAATGTTCACCCAAGGTAGATGCGTTAAGAACAAGCACAAAAACAATGTTTCTCAAATTTCCAAAACGCCTTCGATCATTTTACGCACAGTGTTCTTTGATATTTGTGAACCACCACAACTGCTTCTTACACATATTGTACTTAGCGGATTAAGTGCATGCCTATGCCGCGCAGAGACATTACCTCGCTTTAGAAATCAATAAGAAGCGAATGAAATGAAGGTTGACTAAACGCAAAATGCACATTTACAGATTTTTCTGGATATTTTGGTCCATGCAATTCTAGGTTTGTGACACTTTTTAACATACGTACATAATACTCAAAATATAATTTGAATCCCAAATAAATTCTGACAAATTTCATTACCATATAGTATTAAATAGTCACTATAAACATTCTATATTTTCATTAACTATTAGCACCTCGAAGCTTTACAAAAGATCTAAATTGTGATGTAGGTCAAAATGGTAAAATGGAATTGTACATAAAATAGCTTTACTTAGTATAATAGATACGTAAAATATATTGAATAGGAAGAGAAAGTTCTTTTAAGGTAAAAAATATCCCTCTTACAACAGTTAAATCATTTTTATACAAGCACTAATAGGTTTGAAAGTTTCTCATTATATTTCTTATAGACGTCGATACTTTTTACAAATATTGAATTGAACGTTTTCAATAATACCCTATAAAAGTGTAATTACTGTTTATGTATGATTGCAGCAAAAGAGCAAATAGCAAAAGAATTAGATTTATTCCCACAAGGATTCGCATAATACATAAATACATATATGCCTCTACAACTTTTGCTTTCTTTTCTTTTAAGCGTGTATTAGAGTCTGTATTTTGCGGAGGATCTGCGTTGCAAATTTTTCACGTGAATCATTCGTTGCGATCTGCTTCTTAGTTGGCAATTGTAAACGGAAACTTGTTTTATTTATGTGCGAATCTACATATGCATTCATTCGTTGACATAAATTAGTTGAAACGGTTCTGCGTCATTTCCTTATTTATAAATAAATGTAGAAAACCTTGAAAAATATACCTATTATTAAATGATGTTATGAATTTTAAAAAGTAGGGAAGTAGTATAATTTTCTTACTTTAAATGGATTAAACAATAGGTCATATTTATAAGAATGAAGCATTTACTTTAAAGTTAAAGCTGGAAGTAAAGGGTAGCAGGAAAAAGTAAAAGGTATTGCTTCATTCGTATTCATAATCTCTTCCTTTTCCTTGCAAGGAAATACTTCCAATAAAGTAGAAGACGAATTCAGACAGGTTGGCAATATATATCTCTTTGGTAGTCACATAGAAATTAAAGCTTTGATGAAAAAGGTAGACAATATGAAAACACGACTTAAAAATAAAACAGATAAAAATAAAGCAGAGAACAAGCCCAGTCGCCTCCTGCCCTGGGAGAAAATAATATTAGAGGCTATGAATGCAGACATCAATCCTGTATTGAGTAAGTGGGTACACTTTTTGTGTATATAGGTGCTATTGTACATTAATACTGATAAAACCTTTTCAATTTACATATTCGTCTCCGAATTGGGCTGGCTTTTGAATATGAATGTGCGTACAGTCAAGAACATCAATGGCTATTGCGAAATGGAACCTGGTCAATCATTTCTCTTTGGCCTGCATGATTTCATTTTCTGTTGTTGGGAACCGAATCCATTCAGCTGTTTCCACAACATGCTCAAGCACCTCGTGGAATATTTTGGACACTGTGGGCTACGTACCATTACTTGCACAAAAACCTGGGACAACTCATGGGCTCATTTTGACGGTTTTTTCAATCGTGTGACAATAACTTGTCCATTTACGATTGACACTGACAGACAATTTGACATATTTTTTCATAGTTTACAAAGGACGTTTAAAATGGGTAATGTCGCTTGTCCCAGATTTTTATGCAAGATTTTTATGCAAGTACTTCCCAATTCCGCTCTGGAATCCAGGGTTCGCACAATAACGGAGAAATACTTTCCTTTTGTGCACAGGTGGCAGGGCTGCTACGCGAGTTTCTGGATCCTTTCCCTGAATGTAGTCCGCCAACCATGTCACATGGACATCCTCCAATCGAAATAACGTTTTAAAATTCGATTTACGAAGCGTACATCTTGATTTCTAATATTTTTTTTATACAAATTCTTCTGGACTTTTAACACATAAAAACTAACTTTACTACACCTAAAAATACACAGCTGTATATTGACTGGTCTAACTAGTAAGTTAGTGAAAAGTGAGAAAAAAGTTGCTACAGACTAAATGCATTTTTTTAGATGCAAATCCTTCATTTTTTTAACCAATGCTTCTTTTTATAAATACGCAAAAGGGTTAACCTTTTACTTTCTAGCAAACTCTCGCTTCGCAGCAAAAGCTTTTTCTTAACTTTTTTTATGCGTATAAAGCAAATGCTTCGTTTTTTGAAAGCAAAATATTATAAATATTACCTAATGACTCAATATAAATTTTAACATACAATGGGCAAAATCAGATGAAGAGTTTTTCTTTCTGAAACGAGTTTATATCATGCGGTGCTGGGAATTTTCATCTACAGACTATGCACGAACTTCTGTCACTCCTTTTTCTTGAGGACTTCTCTCCAGCTCATATTCTTTTTAGTGTACATCCAATGGATGTTGGCCCATGTGCTTTTGGGTTTACATTTGGACTTCATCTTCCTTCGCCTCCCCACTTTTCTTTAACTTGTCTATTGTTTTCCAATTCTTGTAAATGTCTCCACCATTCTGATTGGTTTTCCTCCAGTTTCTCGAAAGCTGTTTTGACTTTTAGTTCTTCTCCTATGTCTTTGTTTCTTAACCTCTTATTGTCCAAATTATCCAAAAATTTGAAAAGAAAACAATTTTGCTGAAAAAGTACACTTAAGAGGGTAGAAAACCAGAAACAAATTAATATGTTGCAAAAAATTTATTTAAAAAACAAAAACAAACGAACGTTCCAAATATAACCCATTAGGCCGTTAATAGAATGACTTACAAATAATTAGCAATGAAACTAGAGGAAATAGAAACGGTACTTTTTATGCAAAGATGAGTTAGTGCACTTGAAATAAGTTTTTATGCCACATCAAGGTCTGGAATTTTCTTCTAAAGGAAAATATCCAACATTATGCTTCCTCACATCAAATTGTGGTATCGCTTTGATGGGACCTCGTTTCTTTTTCTTTTCAAATTCTGAATCCACAAAATTAGTAGACGGTTGCCCTCGTTTTTTCCTCATTGTGGTTTTTTTACTAAGCATAAGCCTTCAACAACTTTGCTTCTAAATTTTGGTAAATCCGCAATATCCTTTTTATCTAATCTTCGATCCATATCTTTTTTGTACCTTAGCCAGGAATTGACGGAGCACATATCTATGAAATTGAAAAAATATTAGATACAATTTTTTCGATCTAATGTAAATCCTGTGATATATTAGACCATCTAATAAATTAACACCACTCACCCAAAGTGTTGTATTGTTTTACAGTTTTTGGTAGTGATACTTCAATTTGTCCTTTATCCTTTTTAGAAAATTCACATCGGTAGGTTGAGCACCACAAAAAGTACTAACAAAAGTCATGGTCTTATTGTCATACCGTTTTACTACTCTTATATTAACTGCATTAATGGTAGTGATAAATTCTTCTATTTCTCTGCCATACTTTGTCGTTAGACAATTCCAAACCAGGCAGTCTATTGGTTTTGATAGTTCCTAACGTACCTATGCCATTATTATGCAAAAAACACATCAGAAGTAAGAAAGAAAACAAATTGTCAAAATACAATAAATAATCCCTATTTTTAGAGATTATTTCAGCAATTTGTACTATTATATTGCTGCCTGCATCTAAATCTGGAGTTCCAACTACAGGCACTATATTACTAGTATAAATTTCATAATTATAGGTTAGGGCTTTAGCAGCGCACAAAACAAATACTTTGTATCCCCACTTATGTTTTTTTTTGGATTGTACTGCTTCAAACGACCTCGAAACGGTTCTATTTGTTCATCGACACACAACATTTGAGGTTTTGGAGAGTGATCCTGGAATTTTTTGAAAAGATGGTTTACCAGAGGCCTAATTTTAAAAATTCTGTCACTATCTTGTGCTCTAATTTGATCTTTATTTTTGCTAAAGTACAGGCTTGCGGCTTGCTTTTATGGTTTCCCATCGCTTTCTCATATGATTAGCTACTTGAGATATTCTCGTCCCTTTGGCCCATAAAGCGATATAAGAAATAATTGTCTCCAGGAAAACTTCCAATTCATCTCTTGTGAGTTACAGAGCCTTGTTTGGGTTTCTTTGTAATGAATAGCAATTACTATCAAAAACAATATGGTCGAGGATGTCTTGATTGAAATATTCCATAAAGTACTGCTAGGGTCTACTAATTTCAGATTCTTTCTCGTAAGTTTCCTCAGTAAATTCTGGAATCACTAAAGGATCTATTGTTGGTGGTTCTTTGGTTTCTTCGACTTCGTTTTACTGGTACTGGCCACAAGTTTAGCTATCGCTTTATTCAGATCTCGAGTCACCACTGGATGACGAATCGTAGGCTTCTCTCTGAATAACAGGCTGGGCTGGAAAATTGTTTTGTACATTACATGTTAATTTTTCTTTATACTTCTATGTTAATCATTGCCTTACAGATGCTGAAATATGTCTTGAATGTTTTCTCTGCCACTTCTTTAATGTCTGCGTCTTAGTTGTCATTACTGTTTAATTTATTTGATTTTTTCAAGTAAGTTTCGAAGGTGTGTTTCCATATACTATAAATCGTTGGCAAACGCACACTCTGGTGTGCTCACCTTCTGTAGGTTTCTGTATCCTATGTCTATTTTCTTTACCGAGAAATTCTTCAGCTTAATCATATCACCCATTAAATTCCACAAATAAAATCTAGGTTAATATTTCTTGTTCTTGTAAGCCATCTTTTGTGTGGAATTCTTCAAAAAACACGTTCTGATTGTGAGTCGTGACATAATTACTATTAGATAAATATATAAGTTTTTATTGCCTTTTTGTTAGTTTATTGCTGGCTCCTGTTTTGGTGTAGGCTCTTCCATATTTTGCTTCTTCAGAAATCATCCAAGATTTTTCCCAAATGTAAAATTGCTAAGGTTACTTTTCTTACTTGTTTTAATATTTTGTCTGTGAATGTTTTTCGCTAATCAATGTCCATTTTTAATTGGGAAAAGTATTTTCTTATAAAATGGGGTAATTCATTTAAAAATTTGATGGCGTGCTGTTAAGTCTGCCCAGAAAGAAAATGTTTTGTCCGGCATTTGAAGGAGTGAAATTTTTCTTAATGCGCTTAATTAAATATGTATACTGTTAATATTACTAAGCTAAATAAAACACTGAAAATCACTTTAAAAGCTTAAAAGTGAAAAAAAAACAAAATAAATTATTTCAATCTCCAACACGTTGTCATTTTTATATGCAGAAATGCTAAAGCTGCCAAGCTTAAAAACCTTAATAACCATTTTATGAGAAAAAATTGTGTTTCACGATCTTAAATGGCTTCTAGGTTAAAATAATACTTCACGAACTTATGCTTAAGATAATTTCTACAAATAGTTTCAATGTGAAAAGTAGTTGTTAAGATTGTATTGAATTCCAGTAATTCCAATTGAGTGGATTTTAGGATCTTATAGTTAAAGTTGCACATCTTGATTAAGGAAATTTAAATCTCTGACTGTATTTTCATCCATTTTTGGACCAACGTTAAAATAATAAATTGTTATCGTTTTCCAAAAAGTCCGTGTTTTTTTGTTTAAATTGCAACTACTCTATAATCCAATGTAACCTTGGTTGAATACCAAATCACTTCCACGTGCTAACGAAATATTGTAAAATTAAGTTTTCAATAGAGGCAACACAATGTGATATTGTAATTTTCATTTTACAATTAGATTAATTAAAAATGTACTTTTTGAGCAAAACGTGGAATTATTTTGCTTGTGCTTCAATTTGAAACAAATTGCAAATAAAACACTCAAAATTAAACGTTCAGAAATTAAGCAGCAATTGTAACAAATTCACTAACCATCCCCTTTTAACTAATTTTAACAAAATATCAGTGTGCTCTCCGAAAATTCCATTCAATTTTCGCATTTGTAAAGCACGAATCACCGTCCTACATATGCTAGCAGCGCGGCGCTATATGGTGCCTGTCTGCCTGCCGGCCCGCATGTTGGCATTGCCGATTTCACGTTGTTTACCCACCCGAAAAGTCCGTCATCATTACTCATTAGCGCGCGTTTCGACCTGTGCCGATGGCACTTTTGTCGCGTCCGTATTTAGCGGCATTAATCAACGGCCGTTTTACGCTGTTATCGTTCAAAAACGGCGCGATATGTTTGCAGTAATAGGTTTTCATTAATATTTTCCTGTTTTCGTATCGTTCGCAGCAATAGTTCGCTCAATTATTGAATAATTGTTGTAACAACAATGGCTCAATAACCTTTTTCGGAATTTCGTTATTTATTTGCCGAATTAGATGATTGGTAATTTAGCAATTCGATTTTTTTGTTTCTCAATTTACTATTTGTGATACAAAAATGTTTTCAGAAATGACGGAACAAATTTCTACACCTTTTGGAAAACCAGGATCGACATACGACTGTAGAAATTCTAGATTTTGATTCAAGTAATCTCCAGATGATGAGATTAAACATTTTCGAAATATTGGGGACTAGTAAATGAATTTCAATGAATTCTGTTTCCGTTGAAGACGAAATTTCCTGATCAATGCTCGCCCGAGAAACGAGCCCGCCCGCGGGCCCGGCCGGGCTGAGCGGGCCGGGCTTTTCCTAGCCCGTGCAATGCTCTATTGCATAGTCCATGATTACTGCGAAGTCTACAGATTTTGACCAATTTTCTTGATTTTGATTGACCAAATTGTTATTCAGGTACAAGGTATGGCTGTATTTGTTTAGAAAAGTTTCTCGTATCAGAATCACGAAGCTGGTTTTGCATAGAATTTCTATCAGAAATATGATTTTAGTAAGAAATATTCGTGCTTTAACAATATTCATCACTGGCATTTTTTAATTTTTAACCAATTTTAGTCAATACATGAATGACGAATTAGGAAAAAATAAGTGTTACTGTAATCGATATTAATTATAGTAGTAAAAAGTAAGTGGCATCATTGAAATATGCCATAGTTACGTTGACGGAAATGAGAATTGTTTAAAAATTAAAAAAATATATATAAAATTAAGTTTTGCCAATTTTTTGTTTTTGCCTTATGAGAACGGGTCAATCCACCTGGTACAGCAGAATATACTTTGTAAATTTACGAAATATATGTGAGACATCCCAGTATCATAAAAATAAAAAGTTATTGAAAATGACGAATATTATATCATATTGTATTTTCATTGTAGGAAGGTGAATGTCAATTTTCGACTCCCCTGTATTGAAAGATCTGTCACTAATCAAGATCTAATTATTTAAAACTGGTCGAGGAACTATATGCTACAGGATATAATGTCTGTAGTATTTGGCACGCAACAGATCGCCTATAATCTTGTAATAAAGATTGCAAGAATTCTGAGTCCAGTAAAATTTCCTTGCTTCTCCCAACAAAAAACAAAACACCTTACAGTATTTATATCTCACTTTTTCATGCGTCAGATGCAATGTCACTGTCGCTTTTATTCCAGTAATTCCAATCTTTAACTTTATCTGTGTTAATGTCAAAACTGACATAAATCAAATTCTTTACTAATGCATTGCCCAGAACGTAGTCCTAATTGAAATCATATTAATTACTGAAGAATTTGTTGAAAATTTGTGTAATTCAAAAGATGGATGAACTAATAGTTACTTTAGAAGTGAGTAAGCTCTTATAAATTTTACATTATTTGAAATTGAAAATACAATTTTTGTCGTTGGTAATAAATTATTATTTATGGTATGATTTCTTAGAAGCTTCTCGCGACTTCAAGCAGGTTGCGATTTAACGATTTCTATAATTTTGAATGAACGCCTTTGTTACGATTTTATTTTGAGGAATTGCATATTTACACTCCTAAAATTAAATATTGGCAAATTACTTTTTAAATTTACCAAGCGCTACTAAATTTTCTTGGCAGCTGATACGTAAGCAAACGTAACCTTGATGTTTCTTTTTAAATTTTCCCTGATGTGTAAGTAAATAAATTTTGATATTTCGTAGTTTAAAAAAAGCCCGGCAAATTTATTTACAGGAACGGTTATTTTAGCAAATGATTTATTTAGAAACGGCCAGAGAAAATACTGGAATATTTTAGCTTTTCTGTTTAATATAGCAATTTTATCTACTTGAATTTATTTTCATTTGGCGTAAATACATATCTTAAGAATTAATATATAGCGTGCCCACCAGTTACCTCCAGTATATACGGCTTGAGCGCTTTGACGTCAGCAGGCTGCGACGTTTTAAAATTGGCTTATCCAAATTATATTGGTTTTATTTAAAAACAATACTGTGTAGTGATATTTCCGTACTTTGTTGGTGATATCTGTAATGTTTTCCTAGTGTTGTATAAGCGATAAAACCTTTTCTGAAACGATAAAAGCGAGATAACCTAAAAACTGTTGCGTCGGCTGTTTTGTATGTTTTGTTTGTGAGTTACATTTTGTAAAAGAAGATATTATTTATTTTTCAACAGCTACAGATTCAAGGACCGGTGAAACTATAACTGTAAGTTTAAAAAATGCTAGGCTTAAAAAAATGCTATTCCAACTCAACTCCCTAATTGTTCGTTGTATTTGACAAAAAGCGTGAAGATTTTATTATTCAAATACTTTTATATTTTTACGTTATATTTAACAAAATTAAAGAGATGTTTTTAATAATAATAATAAAAATAATTCTTTATTAGCTATTAGATCACATAGATATAAGCTGCGTCAAATGTAAATAGTAAAATATACATATAAATATAAATAAAATTGGTATATAAACAAATACAACACGAACAAACATACAACAGTTTCGAAATATCGAACGCCACCCAGCCCTAGTCCAGGTATTTGGAGATGCTATAAAAACAATTTTCAGTGAAGTAATCCCTTAGTGCTCTTTTAAATTTTAGCGCACCCAACGACCTCAACTCTGATGGTAACTTATTAACTACCGTAACACAGCTATACCTTGGATTCTTTTCATATAATGAGGTTTTATGAGTTGGAATTGAGTATTTTTTTTATATCTAGTAATATACGCGGTATTTATGTCCTCATTTAAGGTGAAATAAGAATAGCGCTTTTTTGCAAACATAGCACATTCATAGAAAAACATTGAAGACAATGGCATTAAACCATTGGCCTTAAATATAGTTAGGCAGGAGGTAGTTCTCTCCAAATGAAAGATGGTACGTACTAGTTGTTTCTGAATAATAAAACAACGCAAGAAATGAGATGACTGACCCCAGAATATAATTCCGTATCTCAGTCTAGATGAAATATGCGCATGGTAAAATATCAACAGTGTATCAACGTTAACGCAACATCTAAGATTGAACAAGACGTAATTCAATGAACACAACTTTGAATAAAGCGCCGAAATATGGTCTTCCCACGATAAAAGGGTATCCACTTGGCAACCCAAGAATTTAGGACGTGCCACCACAGGAATCGACTCACCACGCAAGCGTACTAATGGTAATTTATCAATCTGACGCCTCGTGACTGTAAGAGGCAGTAAAACTGTTTTAGACTTATTAATAAATAAGCCATTCCGATCACACCACGACGACATACTATTAGCGTAAGTACAACCGGTACAAGATCTATCCTTTTCATTACAGCCCGATACTATGACTGTGGTATCGTCAGCAAATTGATACAAATCCCTATTTGAAAAGGAATTACGTAGGTCATTGACGAATAACATAAACAAAAGGGGTCCCAAGACGGATCCCTGTGGCGCACCTTGTGTCACCATATCTAACCGACACAAGTTGGGTACGGCCGGTCAAGTACGATGCTATCCACTGCTTGCAACGTCCCAGTATACCACAAATTGATAGTTTCTGGAGCAGAAGCTCATGATCTACAGAATCAAACGCCTGTGTCAAATCAAATTTTTAAATGTGTAATAAACGGTCTGTTTTAATACAATATATTTTAAATTATATTACCGAACGTAGCCATTTGGATACTGATATATATATAAATGTCATATTCACAGCAGTGAACGTATTGCAACAACTACTTAAAAATTATTGTGGGAAAAGTAATGATAGATTAGGCAAAACACCACATAATAGGAAAGATAAATTAAGTGAAACACCACATAATAGGAAATTAAAGACCCTGGTTAAATAGCATGTCTGTAAATTTTCTCGTGAAATTGAACAAAATTTCAAATAAAATTGCAATTACTGTATCATTTCAACCTTAGTTTCGTCCAAATACATGTACAATTACAAATAATAATAATTAGTCGATTAAATATCAACCATAAATACATCTTCTACGAAAACGGTGCTCGGTGACGTGTTTTGTTATTGCTTTGAAACTTCGTCTTTCAAAAATAAAATCGAATGGGGTGCGAAGAAGGGCTCAGTTGACGACTGGCATCCTCTTTAAACCGTAAGCCCCTCAAAACAAAAAGAAATGCAAAAAAAACAATTCCTTTACCGCTTAGGCTGATATCGTGCATGGCGATACATCACCTAAATAGCGTGACGTCATCGAAGAGCGCCCAGCCCTTGTTATATCGTAGGTAACGGTCCACCTCGTGCGTAGGCGAAAAATAATTAATTCTTTTCCTGAGCAATTTAGAATAAACGATTTCAAATAAAGAATATTCGGAGACAAGTTCTGCACAACGTAAAATTATGTTCAAGTATAAAGGATGTTCAGTTTCCGATGGCCATTTTGTAGATGGTAGTTGATATAAAAAAATCTTCATTGTTTTGCTGGAAACTCCAAGAGATACACATTCGAATAAAATTTGAATCACCGCTCTAGCGTCTAAGGTGTTTAAAATGTCAAATTATCTTCCAGCCACGCACTAAGTGGACACGTTGTATATGCTTAACAAAGTAATAAAGAGACGATGCACCCTCTCTGATTCTAATTGCCATTACAATTGTAGCCGATTCTAATTTACATCGTCGTTTCAAGTTTTATTGCCAACCTCGCAAAACGAAATGCGTACGCGAGGAAGTTACAATAAAAAAGACCGCCCTCTCCGCCACTTCCCCCGTTCCATCAATTTTGCTCCGATCCCTTTCGCTGCCTTCTACTGTGTTTCATAATTTCTTTCATTTCGCGTACAAATGCTTCCCGGTTTTAATTTAAAACAATCATTCGTTTTTAAAAATGAACAATATCAATTTTTCATTTCGTAAAAGTTGCTGTACGCCGAACAAAGGCAACCGATCTCTTTTTTGCGCGTCCGTACCCGTTCTGTAAGCGCAAATTCTAGTAATAAATTCTGAAACAATGGACATTCGCGTCTATATAACATAATCGGAAAAAAGGAGAGTGAGATAGAGGGACCGACAAGGAGGACGACAAAGGAGGAGGTCGTTAGGGCTTTATTTAGATTTTCATTTTCTACGGCTTTGTGTTCGCCAGTCCTTTTGCAAATTATTATTAAAATTAGAATGTTTTGAATACGGAATTTACAATAAGTCGTTTCATTGTATTACATCGCAATTACTAACTTTAATTAAGTGTAATACAACCTTTATAAAGGAAAGATTTTTTTTGTAAATAAGGCATTTCTAGTAAATTGTTTTTCTCTTGTAATTAAAATCTCCTATAAGGGAAGCTTAGAAAACAAAGGAATTCCAATTTAGCACAGTTAAATAGATCTGAAGTTAAATTTAGTTATTTCACAGACAGATTTTTCTTAACCTGCTAACACGGGTAGTATTTCATTTAGGTGCCCAATCACCCATTTTCGGAATCCTAAACGCAACACAGACCCTTGCTCTTTGTGCTAATATCTCTGAAACTATGGAAAATATTAAAAAATACTTTGGACAATCTTTAAACTGTGTTACTAGTATTAAATGATAGCGTTAGTAGCTTTCTCTCAGCTACTACCAGTTTGCGAGAACTCCAGCCCGTTATTTTTTTTTTCAATTGTAAACATATTTGGCAAACCTTTGCTCTAAATTGCTCAAGAAATGAATTATCTTCTGCTGACGCTCTGTACATTGTATATGAGATTGAACGATGTTTAACAATAGACTTACGGTAAATTTTTTTTATCGCAAATTGGATTATTTCACCATACACTTAATATACTCTTGTAATTTTTATAGTTTTGAGCAAATAAAAGTTTCTGCATTTGAAATAAAATAAGGAGGTGGGTGGGGGTTGTTGTGTTTAGGGTGCCTTACACCCCGAAAACGGACGATTGGACACAAAAAAATTATCATTGTTCTTACTTTAAATTGGTTTATAATCATTACTCAGTTCAGTTTAGCGTTGGAGAGCGGATAGGGCGTGTTGATTTTATTGATATAGACGTAGTTATTATTTAGTGTAGTGCGTTTTGATTTTATTGATACAGACGTAGTTATTAATTGTAGTTTTTAGTGAACATGTCGAAGGCTAAAAAACGACTCTTTCAAGACATAGTAAATAAGTTTATTTCTGACTTTCCGATTTGTTTCACAACGGGAGTAAGATAGTTTGTAAAGTGTGCAAAATACATTTGATGTCAAATAAGTGGAACTGTACAAGACACGTAAATTCCGCACAGCATAGGAAACGAAAATTGGGCATGCCACCGAGAAGTGCATTTTTTGTTGATGAAATTCTTATGTTGATAAACTGTAATTTGTCACTAGGCTTACTCGATAAACAACCGTTTAAGGACTTTTGGGACAAATACAATCCCGAGTTGCGGTTGCCAACGGAGAAAACGGCACGTAAGCATGTTGCATTTGTACGCGATGACGTGGAAAAGAAAATGAAACGCGTATTGAAAAAACAGTTTCTTTGGTTATGTGTTGACGAGACAACAGACTGTAAAAAAAAAACAATTGTAAATATTATGGTACGCATACTAGACCCTGGTAAACCTACATTACCACTGTTGCTAGCTGGCCGAAGAATACAAAAGTGTACTGCTGCAGCAATTACGAAGGTTGTACTTAGTACGTTGGAAAAATTTCAAATTTTAAAAGTGTTGATGTTTATGAGCGATGGCGCAGCGATAATGCGTTCGGTAGGCCTCTTCTTCAACTTGGTTGCAAGTGTTTACATGTTACGTGTAAAGTGCATGCTTTACATCTTGTGGCAGAAACCATTCGACAATGCTCTCCCGAGGTAGATGCATTAATAGTAAGCACAAAAAAAGGATGTTTGAAATCTCCCAAACGCCTACGATCATTTCACACAGAGTGTCCTGGTATTCGTCAACCACCGGAGCTAATTTTTATACGTTGGGGAACACGGTTGCAGGCAGCTTTTTATTATGCTGAACATTTCAAAATAGTAAAAGCTGTTGTTGCACAATTCAATCCTGCCGAAGCTGCAGCTATTAACGGGAGCAAGTCGAAATTTCTAGATATTTCCGTTGAAGCAGATTTAAAAAATATTCGTAGCTACTATAAAGGATTAGCTGACGCAATAGACCAATTACAAAATAGATCGTTATCATTATTGGAGTCTCTGCAAATTATGGACGGAGTGCATACACAGCTACTGACTATACATGACGCAAAATATAATCGCGTTTTAGAAAAGTTCGAGAGTGTGCTACAGAAAGATCCCGATTTTAGCACACTAAAACAAATTTGTGATGGTGTATCGAATAATCCACTGGCTAAGTACAAAGAGTATTTTAATCATGCATGTGTACCATCGGTAGATGTTGAACGCTCTTTTTCAAAATATAAACTCATTTTCTCACCACGGCGAACATCGCTCACCGAGACAACTGCGGAAACACATTTAATGGTGTCAACTTTTTGCCACTCTTATCCATATAATGTTAATACTGATAATGGTGCTTCTAGTTTTACTGTTCCGTAGCCAAGGCTGCTTAAAAGGGTGAGTGTTTCACTACTTTTCACATATTATAATTATGTATTAGTTCTGTTATTTTTTTTCTATTTTCTTACTATTGTTTTTGTATACTCGGCAGGTACGGCTAAGGCATGGCTCCCTGTTACCGGGCTCTATTTACAAATCCACAAAGTTTTATTTAAATCGGCAGACCATGTGCCATAAAATGCCATAAATAGAAATATCACACGATGTTATAAAACGTACATACTTAATACTACTAGCGTCCTCTAATATCTGCGGCGATTAACAAATATACAGCGTATCCCCGGATTAACGTATGGATGGGTAAGGCAGACAGAGAATTATTGAGTTGAAATTTCATCTTTTGGAGTTTTACAAAAAAGGAATTTTTTCAATTAGTAAATTGTATTTTCTGTAGGAGATACGATAAAAGGGTTATTAAGTAACAATATTCAGGGTAATAAATTATGCTAGTACTTAGTGTGTAAGCATGGCCGAACCCCAAAAGATGAAAATTCAACTCAATTTCCCGTCTACCTTACCTATCCATGCGTTAATCCAGGGACACACTGTATACCATTACAAGTGTCTAGTGATTAAATTCAACGTTATTTACGAAGTGAGTCATGTTTGGCAAACCAAAATACGCGTTAAATATCGTTAAATTCGATAAATCAATTTTTGTCGTTTATAACATTACACCTTTTTTTTTTTTTTCAAGATGTACTTCAATATTTTTAGTTTATTTTTTATTGCGGAAGAGATTAGTTAATAAAATACGAATAAAACAAATTTTTAACTAGTAAATTCTAAATGATAAAATGGCTAAATATTGCATAAAAATTAAAATCAAAACAAAAGAAACTATAAAAGTAACCAAAATTTTCGATAAGAAT
The DNA here is from genome assembly GCA_029619315.2 of Dynastes maya. Taxonomy (NCBI): domain Eukaryota; kingdom Metazoa; phylum Arthropoda; class Insecta; order Coleoptera; family Scarabaeidae; genus Dynastes; species Dynastes maya. The sequence continues at coordinate 12,988,881 of JAROYE020000011.1, forward strand.
GAGTCCTTGTCTATCGAATATGTCCAAAATGTATTTGGTAGCGCCACCTAACATATACATTAACGAACTGCATTGTTTGATAGTAAATTTTAGCCGGTCACATAAAATTATACTTCCGACTTAGCACAAAAATGTTAAAATATCCGTACACTTGTTGATAAAAATATGGTATAATATTGTAACTAAGAGTTATTTAAAATCTCATTTTATGTACAAATGTCAATATTTTTTTAATTTTTTCGAAATATACATGACACATGGGTACATTTATGAAAAAACTGAAGGAAAATTGTTAATATGAATGATTTTCCAAATGTTACATGAACTAGGCACACTTCTTTCGACACAGAAAACTCATTTAAAGACAACAAAATGAGGTCTTTGCCTTGACAAATAGAATGGCTTCACTTAAATTCTTTGAGACATTTATGGATACAGGAAGAGGTTGTTTGTGACAAGACGGAAATTTAAAATATTCGTCAATTGTGGGAAGTAAGACAATCTCTTTGAACTGAAAACATTGTTGAGCGTATCGACTACGTATTCGGAAGATTTGGTATTCCATTTTCCACACTTTAATTTTTTTAACAGCTACCTTTAATACGCAGCAAATTTCGTCAAATTATTATTTTCTTCAAAAATCTGAATTTCTTGAAATAGCCAACATTATAAGGACACCAGGATACTACTTATTTATGTTTATGAATGCATTGCGTTTGAATGCTTTACCAACAATTGTTTTTTATCACGACCTTTGAACGTTGACTAATTAAAAGCTCTACCTATTGTTTTCTGTTGTTGTGGTAGCTAATGCAGTATATGGTACGAAATTTCCTCTTCAAAGTCTTTCTTGAAAATTGATTTTGAACATCTGCATGTGAAGAAGGTTTCTCTTTCAAAAATGCAATCTTATTTTCAAGTAAGATGGTTTTAGTCTCTTTTTGGTTACATACCATCTTTTTTCTTAAAGCATATCAGATGTTAATTTGAAATGGGACGAAGTATCCTTGTTCCTATTTTAATTGCACAATGCTTTTATGGCAATGGATTCATGTCTAACCAGAATGGTATGGCGTATTTTGAACAATTTCTCTGCTTATTTGTCTACATTGTAACATCTAATGGGGGAAAAATCAACTTAGATTAATTTTCTTTTGTTTCAGAGAACAGAAAACGTTGATCTTGCCCTCAGCATACCACAGACGAATTTTCAAAGCAACGGTTACGATATGAGCGACCAGGTATGTATAATTAAATTTTATAATAAAGAAAATAGCCAATGGAAAGCAATATAATACGCATTTGCATTTTACGTTTTATATTTACCATATATGTATATATACATACATTACTTTTTTTTATTGTTATTGGCTTTAAATGCAATCATTTACGACTGACTTTTATGTATATACATAAGTAAATACCTGGATGCCATTTTCGATAACTTTAATAACCGTTATGAACAATCACTGCACTTTACGTTTTAACAGACACAACTCGTGCCTTACTTACCAATACGACATTTAAAATATTGCTCTTTTGTAACCTAGATTTTGTCAGTAGCCGAAGTGCAACGCCATTAACGTGAAAATGAAATTTGTTATATACTTTAGAAGTCAATGAATGTCAACAATTACGTAAGCGGTTAATTCAATAGCACCCTATTAGATAGTTTGCATATTACATCATTCCCATTCTTAAAGTCTACACCTAGCATATCTCGTCTCCCATTTTATGAAGTGACCTGAATTGAAATGATAATAACAAGATAGATAATTTTAAGTTTTACTTATTACACTGTTACGTTTTATTTTACTTTTGGTGCATAGTGTATGTGCGAACTTTTATTTCTGATATTACAAATTTAACATTTCATTTTGGGATGTTTTCAATTATAATTTTCTCTTAACCTACGTGACAAGCTCTTAAATTCAGCTATACTGTATAGCTTCGCTTACCTTAATTTGTTAAATCTTTTGTCTATTGTTTTCCTTAAAAAAAAAGTATCAACTTAACCTATCTTTCGCAGCCCTCATTAGGATTTTGGACATTTCAGTTTATTACGAAACTAATTGTTGGAAGTTTTATTTATTATGGTAATAGCTATTTACAACTGTTACTCTTCTATAGATGTCGATCGCACTTTCCTTCCACAGAGTATCGAAAGGTATTAGTAAGGTTTTTAAGGAACAAGAGATGAACGTATGTTTCAGTTCACAAAATACACTCAAAAACCTTCTTGGTAATCCAAAAGATAAACCGAACATGAGAGAAAGGTCGGGAATTTACAAAATTGCATGTGGTGATTGTGTATTGGTCAAACGAAACGAGTGATAGGTACTAGATTTAATGAACACATCAAGTGTTACAGGTACGGGAATATAGAAGCGTCAAGTGTAGCACAACACATAATGATACCGGGCATAATATTAAATTAGAAAACCTAAAATTGATTAAAAACATGATTTCGCCGCTTGAACTGGACGCCTGGACTATTTACATAAGTAAGAATGCAAACCTAATCAATAAAAAGAAGGGGCCTTTATATTTTTCCTGTTTTTTCGATTTATTACGATAAAGAGGTCTTTGATTTATGGTTGTGCTAAAACTAGAGACGTCGATCCTTTCGTATATTCCGTATATGTCCAGTATTTAGTTGGGGGTATAAGCGAAAATAACACAAATTTGACGGATAGAAAGGACACACCTAACTATTGTCTCACTCGATTTTTATTTTTATTAGGGTGGGATGGCCACATGCTTTGTGTTTCGTGGTGACAAAACCCGAACCACCGCCGTGTATGACGGTAGAGATTGTGCATTGCTCTAGTGCACGTTCACCCACAGATATGGATTCGTCGGTCCACAGTACCTTGCTTCAATTTTTTACCGTCCAATTTCGATGTTCATGTGCCCAATGTAACCTCTTGTTCTTATTAAAGCGAAGCAAGGACTTTCGCACCGCACGCTAATCAGGTTCGAAAGTACAGTATTGATTTCTGCGGTGATTTCTGGAGCTATTTTTCTTCTATTTCGCTTGCTGAACACCACGATTGCAATATCTTGAGTTGATGTTATCGCCCTAGGTCTACCGCTTCTTACTTTATTTAGAAAACTGCCACTTTCACTGTAGTTCATGATGTTATAATCAACGAATGGATTTAAATGTAATTTTCTAGCAATTTGACAATTGCTTGTGTCTAAGCTATGTTGTGCTACTATCAGAGCACGCGTCTCAACGCTAATTTCTTTCCTTTTCGGCATGTTTTAAAATCCTAAACGAAATTATAAACACTATTCGTTAAGAGGTATTGTCGCTACTAACATGGAACGACTGACTGTAATTTAAAAATATTACTTCAAATGGCTTCATTATAGCTTCACGATTCATAGTAAAATTACTAACTGTTACATTTTTACCTCTCATAAAGGTAAAAGAAGTAAATAGAGCGATATTATTTAATGAATTTAAGCGAATCTCACTGATTATTGGCATTTTATTCAATAATGCTGGGATGTATTTCCTAAATACATTCTTTGTATACAAAAATCTAAAATCCAAGGGTGCCCAAATACTTATGAGCGGTAGTGTATGTACTAATTGTATAAATACTCAATCTTCCAATTCTTCCCAAGAACAATAACGAAGTTACAGCATCGTACACATTCCCAATAAAGAAAAACATTTATGCATCAAAGTTATTAGAGATAGGCAGGTCACCTTGATTTGGACATTGACCTCTATGCCACTCTGCTGTCATATCAATCATCAACTGCCGTTGTACGTCTCTTGTACGTTGCACTACGCCATGTTGTAGTACGCCCGTTGTTGTTTGGTTATATTGCTCGGTTGTTTGTGTGTGATGTTGGTTCTTCATTCTGCTGCCGTTCGGAAGGAATTATGTCTTTCTAAATTGAATTCCAGCAAAGTGTACGCGACGGCGTTGGTGGTGGGAGCAGCAGCGTTTCTGTATCGGCAGACAACGTCTTATATACATATGATCTCGCAATAGCTGCAACTGAAACGTTCTCTGTGTGTGGTCCCACCAGACCGGGTGTACCTTTATTAAATTTTAAAAATTCCCCGTCATTTCATTGTCTAGCTGGGCGAATATAATAACTTTTTAATGCGCATTATTGAAAAAAATATATCCAATTTAGTGTCTCGTTATTAGTAGCCCTTTTTTGTGAGCTTGAGTAATTTTTCATTCGCTAATGAGAAACTGAAACCATGGTTTTACTATGAACTGGGTTTTGTCGCGTGTATTAAGTTGAAAATGGTTTGCACAATGCATTTTACTACAATTACTTACCACTTTGTAAGATTAAATTTCATTTCCTAACGTCTTTGTTGATGATATTGCATTCATTCTGTCAATATTTCATTAAAGATTAGTAGCAGTAGATTGTAAAAATTATGTATTTTAAGGTTAGTTATTTTCAATAGGAGAACTGGAATGGTGTATTTCTGTAATTAGTAATCTTCTAAATTCCCTAACGCTATTCATACACAAATACTCATTCTTCATTTTTGAAATTTAATACATACATATTTATAACAAAATAAACAAATATTCTAACAGCGGTAAGTATTTTTTAATTAGAAGAAAAATAGTTAACAATTTTAGTCTGCGTAAATTTACGCTTAGCATTGTCTTCCAATGTCTGCGCCCGTAATTTACGAAGAACTAAAATATCCGTGTATGATACTTCTTTTCTTTCAGCCCAATCTAAAGCTTAGTTAAAAACTTGTATAGCTTGCGCGTAAGTCACTACACTTCTGACTTCAATGGGATCGTCCTCATCGTTCTCACTGTCCATATCTTCTTCCTTATTAGCATCATTCATCTGCTTATCTTCGTTCCAAAAATTAATATCAGTTGGAGTATAAACAATGTTGGGATTCACTATTTTCAATAAATCAACAACATCCAATGACGCACTAATAACAATATCAACGTTGGATCGCAAACGTTCTCTAATTACGCTTAAGGGAACATCGTCTTCTTCATCATCTTCATCATTGGTACAAAAGAGATTGTTCCAACATTTTTGAATAGTTTCCTGATTAAGTTCATTCCAGGCCATATGTAAATCTAAAACAGCTTCTCGTAATGTTACTTTTTTTAAAGCCTCAGGTATGTTTTCAGGATCCTTTGATAAGACAGACGAAAGTAGAAACTTTCGATAGTATAGTTTGGTGAGTCTTATTATATTCTGATCCATGGGTTGAATTAATAATGTTACGTTGGGCGGCATGACAAAAATTAACCCATCCCCGCTCCTCAGTTGTTGCTCTGGAAGATGACTTGGTGCATTATCCAATAGTAACAACGCTTTTATTGGAAGCTTCTGTTGTTTTAGGAAACTTTTTACCTACAAATTGAAAACACATCTTCAAATTATGAATAGAGCATTTGTGATAATTGATTGTCGTACCTGAGGGATAAAGCGCTTGTGGAACCATTTCAGGAATATACTGCTAGTCATCCAAGCGGTTTTTGAACAGTTATAATCAACAGGGATATTAAAATTTTTAAATAAGTGCGGATTTTTTGCTTTTCCAATTACCAATGGCTTTATTTTGTGTGAACCATTAGCATTAGTGCAGGCTAGAAACGTTATTCGTTGTTTCTCCGGCTTTCTGTCCGGAGCAGATTTTTCAAATGATGCAGTATAGGTTTTCTCTGGTAACATTTTCCAATAAAGACCACTTTCATCTGCGTTGTAAATTTGTTCCATTCTTAAATCTAGCTCTTTAACTGTTTTCATCAAATTTTCTTTGAATGGTTGCACTAATTGTGGTTGTGCTGATAATTTCTCACCAGATAGACAGCAGTCGAATTCCGTATCTTGTTTTGAATCGTTGTAGCCAGCCATCACTAGCTACGAAATTTTCAGTTTCTTCCAGTTTTTCATTTAACAGTCTAGCCCTCTCTTTAATTATTTCGCCACTAATTGGGACATGATTTTCCCGTTGTTTTAAAAACCACTTATACAGGGAATTTTCCATTTTAGGCGCCTTCGCATTTGTTAAAGTTTTTCTATTTCCCGGACCTCCAAATGTATTGCACGTTCTTTGTAAAATTTGTGTTTTCATACGCTTCATTTTACAGATTGTTGCTTTCGATACTCCATATTTTTTTGCTAACTGTGTCACTCGCGCACCTAGTGCAACTTCGTCTATGATTTTTACTTTCTCACTCAATTTTAAACACTTTCTTTTATAGGATGTGGATGCCATAGTCGTAAAAATGTATCAACGCGTGCAATGTATTCGCTTAAGTTCAAAAATTAAATACGTACGTATAAACATATCCTAAACCCTCATACGACTGACCGAGTTTGTCGTCCTTTATCGCAGAGGTGAATCCCCTACATAAATCGGCAACTCCCCGACATAAATCGGGGCTTCACCGTCGCCAAGAGTTGTTTACGTCATCGAGCGTACACATTGTTTACGTTATCGCGCGTTCCATTTGATCTTATAGAACGAAGTTTGTTTACATTAGCGCAATGTTTTCATTATCCCGTGTTTACGTTATCGAGCGTCTGCTGTAATTCTAGAAATTCATCAATTTCTTTGCCAAATGTAATGCTCAAGCTATCAAATGAAAAGTAATCAGGTAATCACATTTAAGTTGCAGTAATTGAGCAATTCTTGTTTAAGTACAAAACCAACTTTAGAATAATTTATAAAAGTCGAAATATGTTAGATAAAAACGACAAAGAACACACAGCTATACGGTCCTGTACATTAATAAGTGCTAAAGAATTAGCATCAATCACATTACTTATCTCGTACGCGTCGATAATTGTGATAATTAAAAATTGTTTTTAGCAATTAACGCTTCAGCTCGCTTTTAAACTTTCATTTTTATTGCGCATTCGGCCGTAAAAATTAACATTTATGAAATGTCAAATTGATTTTCGTAATCTTACACGTACACACTATGTACACAACATATGTTTCTTAAATGTTTTTCATGTAAATAAATTTATAAATTAGCTTGTTGTGGAGGGATTTTATAATGCTAAATTATTATCAATTGCTTTTTAATATCGCTTGCTTTATTAATTATCGCGTCTTGTCGAGTAAATTGTATAAATTGTTCTGCATGATTGGTTTGTTCCGATGTGGAAGAAGGTTAATGCTTATTTGATTTCTCTCTATTTCTATTTTTAATCGAAATTGATGAAAATGTCTTCTCCCAAAGACAATGACATTACGTTAGAACAGCACGACATTAACACACTTGCAACAGCAGAAAAATGTAAGAAAAAGTTAAATGTTTGATATTTTAAAGTTTCTAACTACGTTATTTACAAGGTTTTATTAGAAATGTAAGGTAAGGTGATTGAAATGAAGCAAGTGAAACTAATACAATGAAGGAAGATATTTAAATACATACTTGTTTGTTAAATTACACAGTGCAATACTGAGCAATTTAGAGAAAATGTTTTCAAATAAAATATTTGGAGATAAATCTTACACAATGTAAAATTATATTCAAGTATACAGGGTGTTCAGTTTGCCTAAACACAAGTGCGCTTTTTTTAATGAAACATATTGTTGGGGATATTTATTTACTCATGTTAGAAAGTGTTTTATTTTGACAATTCAGTTACGTACATTTAGTTCCATTTTCGAGGCGAAGCAGTGTTGATGACCTTTTCTTCTCAATTTCCCCCAGATCAATTTTTCTTCTTTGTCTTGTAGACAAGAAGTGCTTTTAGTTAAACAAAAGTGCCCAGTAAACAACTTTTAATTGTAGAAACGAAATTTACCAACAGAAAGCTCATATTTCTTCATATCAAAATTGTTATTGTATCGTATATGGACAAGCATGATACTGCATCATTTTCAGTTTTTGCATGGATTCAGCATCAGAGTATTTTTACACAGTATATGTTTGTAAAGAATGGGATATAAACAAATTTCGACTTATTTTCAAAATTCAAGTTTCAAGTTGATATGAAACTATATCAACGAAAAACTCAAGGACTCCACCAGGTAAACCTATTTTGACCTTTTAACACCAAAATTATTATCCGCGGAACAAGATTTGAAGTAAGAAATTTCGGTTGTAAATCGGATGCTGCTTCGAATCCAAAATATGAACGGACACCGAAGTACAATTCTCCGAAGAACGTCAGTGTGTCAGTTTGCCAAAAATGAATGAAAAAATTCAATTTATTGAATTTCATTTTTAAATTCAAAAACTCGAATAATTACATTAACATTTTAATGCAGCTGTCGGTTAGGGATTGCGTTAGGTTCTTGTAGAAAAATTTAAAATTTTGTTAAAAGAAACATATATTTTTTTAATTAAATATAAAATAAATACACTACAGAAATACTGTATCTCTAAAAGACAAAGCAAATAAGCAAAAGAGAATAAGTAAATCCCAGGCATCACGTAATTTATAAAAACGTTAACCCTGAGTTATTATTGTTATTGTTATTTTATTTACTCTCATTAATAGAGTTGCCCACTAGCGCCAACGGGTAGTGGCGGAGGTTCGATACAACCCTCAGTATAACTGCGAGTGTCAACCAGATCTGTTGTGTATACATGTACGCTACCGTAAATACTATTTCGTAGTTCTACGTATGTTTTCAAAATATAGCAGAAATGCCTGACCTAAATTATGATGGCGTTAAAATTCAATGTGTAGTTTGTAATATCCCTTTAGTGTGTTGGTCCAAAAGGGATTGTCTACGTCACGTAAATAGTAAACAGCATTCTTAAAAAAAAAATTGCACACGATACTATGACAAATTTAAAATTAATTTATTACCTTTATTGCATGTAATCTACCGTTTAATTTACTAGACAAGGAAGCATATGTCTTCTTTTGGAATGAATATTTGGACTGCAAATTACCAAGTCGGGCATCGTTACAAAGAATTGTGCCATCTGCTCGTGAACATCTTGAAAAAAAGAATTAAATCGGAGTTGAAAGATAAAAAACTGTGGTTATGTGTGGACGGAACAACAGATCGTAAAAAAACATTCTGTGGTTAATATAATGATACGTACAATGGAATCACATCAATCGTCACCTTCAATTCTATTAAACTTCCAGACGAGTACAACAATGTACTGCCGAAGAAATTTCAAAGTTAGTGTTAAATACATTGCAAAAGTTTGAACCTTCAACAAACCAACTGTTGATGTTTATGAGTGATGGTGCCGTAAACATGCATTCTATAGGCCGGTCTCTTAAAAAACATTGTCCTAACTTGTTACATATTACGTATAAAATTCATGCTTTCAGTCGTGTGGCAGATAGTATTAGAAAATGCTATCCTGAGGTAGACGCTTTAATAGCGCATGCAAAAGCAGTGTTTGTCAGATTCCCAAAACGTATTCGCAAATTTCACAGACTGTGCCCCCATATGCCTGAGCCACCAGAACCTATTTTTACACGTTGGGGAACATGGTTACAGGCCGCGTTTTATTATCATAAATATTTTGAGAATATTAAGAACGTGGTTTTACAATTCGATCCAAAGGAAGCTGCGGCTATCAAGGAAAGCCAGTCGAAATTTCAAGATAGTCAGGTTAAAACGGATTTAAAAACTATTCAGAACAATTACTTCGGACTAGTGGAAGCAATAGAAAAATTTCAAAATCCTTCGGTGTCGTTAGTGGAATCTCTGCAAATAGTGCAACATGTTCACGCACAGCTATGCGCGGTAGAAGACGCAAAAAATATTTGTGTTCTAGAAAGGTTTGAAAGTGTTTTAGAGAAAGATTCTGATTTTGGGATATTAAGACAAATTTGTGAAGGTGTGTCAACAGAACCGTTAAGTTGTTCCAAAGATTATTTTGATTACGCAAATATAACGTCATGTGACATTGTGTGTAACATTGTGATTTCACGGAAGACTCTTAAGACGGTGTTTGAGCACGTATATTTGATTTCTGACCATTTATTTTGTGTAAACTTTTATGCGCCCGCCACTTGCTGTTGGCGCAAATTCTCTACTCATTACAATGTATAAGGTGCATATAAAGTATTGCACCAAATGGATTAACGTGCAATCGGTAACACATTTATATTTGATGTTTGATAGCGTTAAACTGTTTATTATAGCCTACTTTTTGACATAAGTTTCACTTGTTTTGCGCAACTGGTGTTTGCAGGACATTACCATCTTGTGATCAAGTGTTTAATTTTGTATCATTTAAAAGTTCCAAAATTACAGAAAAGTGCATTATTATCTGTTCTAAAATAATGAAGAAGTAGCAACAAATAAAATATCAATTTTTATAGATAATGATCGTTATTTGAATATAACAAAAATGTTATATTGCGTGTTTTATAATTGCCAATGATAAATTGTTTTTGTAAAGCAATTGCTTTGTGTGTCGTATTATTGTCATAGTAACATTGAAATTAATGTTAAATTTGAAATTTAAGTAATATAAGTACGGGTAAATATGGACTAAGAATAAACATAGAGAAGACATAAATTATGGAAATCACAAACAAGAAAGAAGGGGTAAATGTACAAGTAAAAGGAAAAGAAATAATGGACACATATAGACTAAAATACCTAGAAACAGAAAAAATAGAGGGCAGAATACAAACCGTGACGCTATATAGAACTTTGTACAAACCATTTTTCAAAAAATATTACAAAAATACGAATATTGGAATCTGTGTTAACGCCTATACTCATGTGCGGAAGTGAGTCTTGGGTCCTAAGAAGAAACTGAGATGAAAGTACTTAGAAAGATCGCAGGAGTGACAAGATTAGACAAAATTAGAAGTTAGGTATTACGAAAGGAAGTAAATATAACAAGTGTAGTGCAAAAAATTGAAAGACAACAATTAATATGGTTCGGACATATGGTACGAATGAATGAGAAGAGAGTGGTAAGGAAGATATATTAGAGACCGAAGTATCAAACAAGAAAAGGAAAGGCTGACCAAGAAGAAAATTGAATGCAGAAGTAGCAGAGGCACTGAAGAAACGAGAACTAATAAGGACCCAAGCGAAAAAAGACACAGAACAACAAACAGAAGCAAGTGGAAAAAGATAGTCACCTCTACACCTACGGTGGATGAGGATGCAGATAAGTGAATAAGTAAAATGAATTTAAGTGAAATCCAACATATCGAATAACTAGTTTCGATGATCGCAGAAGAACGCATTCGGAGACTTGTCATGTGTTTAATGATACTCATCCAAATACACCACCAACAGTATCTAGGAAATAAAAAGCGCCAAGAATCTTCAGAATTTCACGAGTTAGTTCCTCATACTCCGCCATACTCCTTGGTGTTTTATCACTACCGCTAACGCCAGAAAAGTTCACCAAATGGTGCTAGAGAACCGTCAAATTAAGGTTAGAGAGATAGCAAAGGCTGTAGGTATCTCGAAAGAACGTGTTTGTAATATATTGAATGAAGATTTGGGCATGAAAAGTTAATCGCGCGTTGGGTACCGCGCTTGCTCACTCAGGACCAAAAACGCTTTCGAATGAACATTTCGAAAGCTCTGTTGAAGCAGTTTAAGCGAAATAAGTTTTGGCGTCAATTAATAAGTCGAAACAGTGGACTGCAAAAAGTAAATCGGCTTCGAAAAAGGCGAAGACTGTTTAATCGGCCGGGATGGCGACTTGGGATACGGAGCTGTGTTCATTGTCAATCCTGAAAAAAGAAAACCGATAACTTGACAAGCTGAAGCCAACGCACTGTCTCAAACTTCAGTGGTCGCCATGGACAAATTCACGAATTGTGGTTCGAATTGATGGACCTCCGATCCTATTCACCAGATCTGGCCCCCAGCGACGTTTTTCTGTTTTCTAGGCTCAAAGTTTCGTTCAAAGGACAGAGACTTTTATCGAATAAGGAAGCCATCGCATTCGTAAACGCCTACTTTGTAGAACAAGATGACGGGAACATCGCCGGCAAAGATGTATAGACTTACAAAAAGACTCTGTTGAGAAATAAAACTGAATTTGACAAAAAATACTTGATTTGTGTTAGGCTGGGAACTTTTTAAACTACAGTCGTATAGCTTTAGAAGTTTAATATAGAAGTAGTTTCAAAACGAAGAAAATATGCAATAACCTACAAGATGCTATCGTAAGTGTTTTCAAACTGGCTTCCTATCTTTTAACTTGTTAATTTAAGGAATGAATCTTCTTGTGTGCATCTTTTCTTACCCAGCAAGGTTAAATTTCTATGAATAGAGATGATTAATTGACAAAGTATTACAAGTGGAGGTTGGTAAAGGCTTGATGGATTGAAGCATTGTCATGCTTGAAGACCTGATTGTATCATTTCAAAGGTTTGTCATTGGCAGGAGATTAATAAATGTAGTCATACGTAGAGAAGAGTTTTATAAATGAAACGGATGGATAATTCCTACACGATAATAAACAATAGAATTAGCCGTACCGTGTTAATTCTCTTGTTTACTTCTAACATCTTAATCGTAATTGACATATACAAGTCAAACATTGTTGAAACATGAAATATAACTAAACACATTATAGAAAACATAAACTTTTGAAACAACGTCTGCTTCACTGTTCCACGCACTCCTCCTCTCTGCAATTTGTTCTCATATTAGTCATAACTGTACGTCTAACATCTCAAAAATCTACAGTATGTTTCCATGTATTCACGAATAATACATATTATGTATGTATGCACTTGCATGTCGTACTATCATTCTCCCTTCTATGGCTCTCTCACTCCCTCTCTGTCTGAAAATCGACCGACGCCAGCGCCGCCCGACGGTGACCTACCGAAGTAACTTTAATAGAGTTGAGCTGAATACCCGTTGGATGTAATTTATTTGGCAGCGAAGAAATATGGCCCATAACTTTGTATGAAAATAAAGAAGAATTATATGAACATTATAAATCAGCTTTTGCTCATTTTTATTACATTTGCCGAAATTTATTATTTTCCCTAATTAAATGTGCAATGAATAATTTTGACAAACTGTGAGGAGGAGTACTAGTATACCAATGGAATGCGACGCAAAGGGAGCGCATTTTAATGTGGTTGTTAATTAGTTTTGGTTTTTAAGGGGCGTATGCAATGGTTCGAAGTGCATCCAGCCTCCTGTAAAAGCATTCGAGTGATGTTTTTAAGTTATGACAGCGCAGGATAGGAAGTAGAACGCTGAAGGGGGTAAATATTATCGCGATTATTAACGTTTTGCGTCATGTCTTGATTAATCATTAGGATTTCCACTATAAATCGTTAGTAATGTGAAATCCGAGGAGTAATTTCCAGACTTCAATTATTCTTTCCACCTACTTCGCCAAGAAAAAGGAACAAAGACGACGGATGTAATTGAAACGATGCCGAGGGAAAGTTTTCATGATTGATTCTCGAAGTTCTTCAGTATGCACAAGTGCGGTGAAAATTAATTATTAATGTATTTTTGAGCAAAACTTTTTAAATTAGAAATTAAATAAAACATGAAATTACAAGATTTCTTCCTACTTATTAATGCGAAGAGAAACTAAGTATTAATTTGACAAGTTAATGAATTGATTGCGTAGATAGTAAAGGTCGTGACATTCAGCGAGAGTTAGAAATTGGAAGTTTCTTTGAAGTCGAAGTCTCCTTTTCGTAGAAATTGAGTGAATATAAAATACATATTACTAATTAAATTCAAATTGAAAAGTCAACATATTTTTGCAGTATAAATTCCGTTGGTTAAAAAACAATTGCTAATTTATGTGATCCGTTGAAATAATGCTGAAGTTATTCTATCGTCCTACGTAAAACGACGTTCCCTAAAGTCTTTCTTTAACCCCCTTACTACCCTAGAGCCGATACGTCGGCTTCGTGACTTTTGCGAGAAATACCTCGAGCCGATATATCGGCTTTTAATTTTCAAAACAATTATAACCTGACGCTATCTTTATTTTTACGAAAAATATGTTAATTTTAAAAAATTTCGTTCAAATTGCATATTTTCCAAGGTATTTTTAGCCGGTACATAAAAAATTGTAAGGTAGTAAAAGGGTTAAATGATAAAATAAATAACAATTGTTGCATCTTCTGTGACAATGGATTCCAAAATCAGTTTCGGGTCATCTCCAAACATGTTTAAAAACTAGCGCGCACATTCGACCCGACGTTCACGTTGGAGAGCAGAAAGAAGGTGCGGTACTCATCTTGCACTAATCTTATTAATAATACTAATAATAAACTTTATTTATCCCATAGATCCAAAAAGAAATAAAACATGCCATCAAAATATATAACTAATCCCGAAAACAAAATAATTTAATCTTCTACAAGGTAAACAAAATAATAATTTAGTATATATAAAAAATAACATTTAAAAAAGTAGCAAATAAGATATACTAGACTGGTTGAAAAGTTCGCGGAGCGACAACTATGCTCCACTAGTAGAAACAAATTTATAACTGTATTAAACGTATTCATCCTTCGTATGAACCCACAGAAAATTTCAAGTCGATATGTCATTTCAGTCTTTGTTTACAAGCTATTGAAAGTAGACGTGTCATAGTGTTTTTTTTTTTAATGGAAACAATTGAACATCGTGCTGTAATAAAATTCGTTGTGAAAAAAGGTTTAAAGGCAATGGAAATTCATAACGAAATGGTAAATGTGTTGGGTGATGATGCTACTTCAAAAACAATGGCATGCAAGTGGGCTAAGGAGTGGTCGTTCAAGCCTCGAAAATGATCCTCGCCCTGGATGTCCAAAAACTGCTACTACTGAAGAAATGATTAATTCTGTACATGATATGGTTATGGATAATAGACGATTGACCTAGCGTGATATTGCTGAGGCTATGGGCATCTCAACTGAACGGGTGTTACATATTTTGAAAAATGAATTAGGACTGAGAAAGCTATTGACAAGATGGGTGCCGCATTCGAGTAAGATTTTCTCAACAACATTTGGCCCGTTTTCAAAAGAATAAAACAGATTTTGTGCGTCGATTCGTAACTATGGATGAGACCTGGGTTTACCACTACATATGATCCTGAACTGCGACAACAAACCGCAGAGTGGACTGAACCCGGTTGTCAAGCTCCGAAGCAAGTGAAGGGGTCGAAATCGTCCAAGAAAGTTATGGCATCAGTATTTTGGGATACATAAGGAATTTTGTTAATTGATTACCTTCAAACCGGTAAAACAATAACAGGAGAATATTATAAAAACTTTTTGGACCAGCTGAATGAAAAAATTCGCGAGAAAAGACATGGTTTGCAGAAGAAAAAATCATCTATCACCAAGACAACGCACCTGCTCGTACCAGCGGTGTTGTGAAGGCGAAATTGGTCGAATTAAAGTACGAACACTTGGAACATCCATCCTATTCACCAGATCTGACTCCCTCCGACTTCCATCTGTTCTCGAACCTCAAAAAATGTCTACGTGGAAAGCGTCTTGAACTTGAGGGAGAATATACTGAAGAATAAAGTCATTTTTTGAACCATAAACTTGTTTTTTCATTTCCGCTCAGCGAACTTTTCAACCAGCCTAGTACAATTATAATTTAAGGAATAAAATTAGTCAATAAACCTGTCTTCTGGGTACTCTGCTACTGAATACTGTGTTTTCAATTAAAATTATTCAATTTTTTTAATGCGGAGGCAAGTAGTCTTATATTGGTAATATTTTTTATATTTTTGGGCAAATGATTATACAAAATTATACCTTTATACGTCGGATTTGTTTTATACATAGATAGTCGATGCTTTGGTACCTGAAAGACTGTATTGTTCCTCGTTTCATACTGATGGTTATCTTCATGTGTTTTGTTAGTGGTACTATGCTATTTTATGTACAGAATGCATTTTAAGATGTACATGGATGTAATGTTAGAAGCTTGTTTTGAATAATGAATATTCTATTAGCTGCTGTTGCAGCGCCCCAGCAGATAATCCCATATGTGGCTGTACTTAGAAAGCTTCCAAAGCAGAAAGCTCTGCCCATATGCCATATAGCAATACCCAAAAGGTTATGGAGAATTCGGCGAATACTTGTTTGAGAAATGTTAGACATCACTGCTAATTCAAACGACGATCTGCTAATACTATTTCTTCAATAACTGAAATGTTTTGAGGCGCTATCAGTTCAATTGGCCGACCGGGGCTTACCATCTTCAAGGGATTCTTGCCCCAAACGGAAACATTTTGCTCACTTTTTTACAATGGAAAATGAAGGAATTAAATCACCATAAACGTTGTTTAATGTGATTAGACGTATGCCCTTCTTTTAAAATTTAAAAGTTTAAAATTTAATGACCGCGCGGTACTCAATTTTCGTTACCTGAGACATTTTCATGCAGTAGTCACGTTGTCTGGCTGGCTACTTAAATCTACTACTCTTCGAGCCGTAATATGTAGGCCTTGCACATGTGCAACTATGACGCAACGGAGTTTGAACACGCTCGAACCTGTATAAGCCTATCAGACCGAGAATTTATGGCGCCTACCTCGTAGAAATTAAATGCCGTTAATAGAGTTTTAGAACGTTTGAAATCTCCTTGAACTTATTTGAAAAAAATTATAAAAAAAAACTTGCAATAATGTGCTAAAAATTGCTAAATTGGCAACCCACGTTTTCCTTTAAAAATTTGAAAAGTAAAACCATTTGCCACATGATTACTCGTGTGCATATTTTTTGATATTAATTTTTAAGCAAAACCAAATGACAAAGCAAAAATTTGCATATATTAATTCATAAAAAAATTTGCCATACGATGCGTACCTTTCATGTGACATTATATACCGTGTGTTTTATTGTTAATATTTCACAAAAGTTCCTGTCAAATGTGAATCTCATTTTGTATACGAATTTGCACTTTCAATGAGAATGCTGAGTATTAAAAAAGGTTTTCTTTTTTTCGTAAAATAACTAATTTCTCGTGTATTTCTGTATCTATATGTAAATATTGTTCCCAAGCATGTAAATTTGACTACTTCTTCAAACCTATCTTCTATCCTTTTAGTTCTTACTTTTGAATAATTTCATTTTTTAAATTTTCTGCCTGTTCATTCCGTAAATTTAGTTTTTTCGTTCATTCATTTTTCAATCCTTTAGTCCGCGTTAAAATCACTAGGTCATCAGCAAATGCTAGGCATTGGTATCTTTTTCGATATAAAATACAAGTTCTGTTGATATTTGCATCCCTAATAGTTGCAATAATAAAAAGTGATGATGACAATGGGTTTACCTGTCTGATACCGAATACTTCTGATATGTTATCTACATACTTTGACCATGATTTTTATTCCCTATAATGTTACTTGTCTCATTTTCGTTAATTTGCTACCTATCTCCAATTCTTTCAACTCTTCATAAAATGTTCTTCTTTTAATCGTATCGTAAGCTTATTTCAAGTCTATAAAAAGAACCATTGTTTTCCATAGTCACAACTTTTGCTGGCAATTCTCTTAGCGTAAAAATTTGGTCAATGGTACTTCTTCCCTGAACCCACATTGATATTCTCCTATAACAGTTTCGATTTTTTCCACAAATTTATTCTTAATGTATGTGACAAAAACCTCTGTCATTATCAAATTCACTTTTGTCGCCTTTTTATATAAATGGTAGATTATTGCTGACAACCATTCACTTGGCACCCTTTCTATTTTCCATATTTCTACTATTAGTTTCTATATCTGCTCCACAAAATGTTGTCCTCCACATTTGAACAGTTCTACTGTTATTGCGTCACTTCCTGGACTCTTATTAGTTTTTAATTTTCTTATTATTTCTTCTATTTATTCCTTACCTGGAGGAGAAGATTCGTTGTCGTAATATTGACGTTTTCTTTCTTATTTTCTGCATTTAGCAATTGCAGCATTTTAGCAATTGATCGAAGTATTCTCTCCATTTCTTTAAGATTTCCTCTTCTCCATATATATGGTATAGGTTTCTTACCTGTCAATACTGTTATTAATCAGTTTATGCAGGAATACTAAATCCGGCAGAAGTCTGCGCTTACGCAAAAGTTGAACACTAAAATGCTTACATGAGATGAAATAATTATCAAAAGATCCTGTCTTTAGACAAAGAAATCTGATAAACTTTCGTTGAATATATTCTAACGTAATATAGACGGCGTACTAAAGACACCACACAACAAAAGCGTAAATTAAGTTAAAATATGCAAATATAGGGATTTTGAGGCACCCAAAAGAACAAACGTTTTTAGATGTTAACAACTTACACCCAGATCCCTAATCTTAAATCTATTATTTAGTATTAAAGAATGTACGAGCTCTTTATCTTAGTAACAATTTTCTGAAATATGAACAATAAAAAAGTTTTCTATTTAGGTCCGTACGTTTTACTCCACACGGTATATTCACTATCATAAAATCCAAATTTACTTTAACTAGTCTAATAATAACCAAAGCCACCATTGTGTCTTCAAAATATCACCTACGTAATTCATTTATTTTAAATACAATTGAAGTTGTACAATTGTCTTTTGAGTTTCTAAGATGCTAGGAGGAATGAATCTAAAAATATTTACAAAAACTTTCTAAATTTTTCCATTAGTTCAAATAAATATTTTCACAACCCAATCTAGATCCTAGCACTCAATTTACATCATTGCAAACAACTTAATTTTCTAGCAAACCACTTAATGCATTAAAAACTATTTCAATCTAACCTCCTACTTTCCACAAAACCAGAAACTATTCTAAAAGCTTTTTCGCTGCTAAGCGAAAGGCAAAAAAAAGAATAATAGTGAATTTCCATCAAATAACAGGAAATAATTTTTGCTCACAAAGGAGGAAGGGATTTTGTTGGAAACATCTTTCACCATGGTTTTTTTTCTTCTCTTATCCCTCTACTTTTTACTCCTTCTTTCGTCTGGATTAGCTCAGACGTGGAGGAGGAAGTTTGTTGTAGGTACCTCTAGAACGTGGAAAACTCGAATCTATGCAACTTTTCAGAACTGAATAAAACTTACCTGAAAATAAATTTTCCGCGAGCGTCGGGGCACTTTGAAAACCTGTTTACGGAATGTTTTTATTATTTTTAGAATTCATTCGCGAACGCTTTGATAAAAGGAAGTTTTTCAGCGAACGTGGAACTTCTGTTTCGTGCTAAAAAAGGGAAGGAAATGAATTACCATAGATGACATACTTAGAAAAGTTCTCCGCAAACAATTCAATTTATTCGCCGAAGTTTGCGTTTCTTTCTGAATTAAATTGAGAACACACATCTCTCTAAAAATAATTTTATTCTCACGTGATGTCATCAGGGGTTTATTGGGAGAAATTGCAAATTCTAACGAACTAATTTGTTGCAGACATTTCATACCCCAAGCTTTGGTGACGAGGAGTTTGATATACCGGCCATTAACCCGCAGCAGCAACACGGAAGTGACCAGCACGGGATGCAACACGGAAGCTATCAGCAGCAACAACAGATGAACATGCAGCAGATGAACCAGCAGCAGGACAACATGGGCATGCACGATCCGACGGGAGGTTACCAACAGCCTTTGTACCTGTCGGGTCCTGATCATGGAATGGTGAACCCTTCTTACCATAGTCCGCAACCCAATTACACCATGGCTGGTTCTGGTCAGCAGCAGTCGCCGCATAGCAATCAGCTGTTGATGATCCAGCAGCAGCAGGCTCAACAACAGGCGCAACAGCAGCAACAGGCTCAACAGCAGCAACAGCATCAACAGCAGATGATGATGGCCCATCCGCAAGGAGCTAGAGGACAGTACGGGGCGTCCCCTCAACATCCGCAGGGAAGGGGTAATAGTCCTCCAGCGCCTCCTGGCCAAGAACCGACCACTAGTGAAGATAGTGATGATAGTACTCCCCATCCTCCTGTGGTAAGTTGGTCTTATTGTATTTCTGATACTAAGAATTAGAGTTAGGGTAGTTGTCGGATTTCAAGTAACCTTGGAAGCGAGGTGGTAAGATTCTTATCCTTACTCTAGGTGTTAAATGTGCCCTGTCCAAATAAGTTCTATCTTCTCTAAATTTCCTTGACATGTTAATCTTCGACTTTTGCTACATTTTATAAGCGTTATTGTTTGCCTTTTTAATAGCTGCACCAATGAAACACTTCACTATCAGCTTGACTACAATTCTTATAATCATAATCTTCACCACTAATATTGAACTCTAGTTTTAGTGAAGTGTAAAGGTGATAGTGAAGTGTTTCAGTCTTCCAGTGTTTGAGTGCTTGACCGCACCAATATTTTAAGATCCCATTTCCCAGGAACATTTGATATATCAATTGGATCCATAACGTTTACACCAATTTTAACGTATTCTATTGTAAAACCACCCATTTTACTATTTGTAAAGTTCTCTTTTGGGCTAAAATTTAATAGGTGCTACTCACTACAATTCGTCATCACTCTGTAACGCCGGTCATTGTGTTTTTAGCATTGTTTTGTTATATTAATGCATTTCTCTGAATAGAGAAAATTCTAACGTGATATTCTCTGAATAAACATATTAACTTGTTTAGAATTTATTTCTAGAATTTGTTGTTCCTTGAAGGTGACACATAGTGTTGCTTTTAACAAAATATGAACTTGAAACATATCAAACCTGTTAATGTTGATTTTGTACATCATGTATTTCGTTGTCTAATTTACTTCGTCTAGCATTTTCCAGGAAAGTAGAAAAAAATGTTAGCCTTGAGAAGGTGACGAATGTAATAAAAATGTTAGACATGAACGCATTGTAATTCTTTTTAAAACCTGTTATATATTTGAAGTGATAGACTAGTACTTCCAAAAGCAAAATTGTAGGAAATTGTCAAATAACTTCTATTCAGTATTGCCAGATATCCAAATAGGTACTAAAATAATGTTTTTTAAAATTGCAACACCCTATTTTTTTAGCATAATTTGAGAGATCTTAAAATTCCAAATAAAAAATGTTATATGACATTTACATGCTGCAATTTAAAAGCAATTGGTAAAAAATATATATTTAAATTCCAACAGTAGATATACATACAAAGTACTACTATTAAATTATTTTCTTTTTTCAACAACAATACAACACAACATTTCTTTGTTAAAAATAACAACAAATGACAATAATAAAAACAGCTGTAATAACTTGAGAAATTACATGTTTTTCAATAAATGTTCAAACTTGCTTTCCTTGTAATCAACAAAAATCAACTCGTTTAACAATACAATTTATTAACATTTTTCAACGTATCGATTATTGGATTGTTTCAGATCATCAACAGTTCAATAAAATCAATAAATGACTCAAGATTCTTAATAATTTTAAATAAAAATAGTGCTAATATGCCTCATGGTATTGGTGGAATCATTCCCGGCAAAAACAATGCGAGCAGAGAAAAGAAAGCACTAACACACGGACATGTTTCTGCTTACTCGGCATCATCAACGTGGTTACGAGCACTCCCTGTTTTGCTGTCTGCATTGTCTGTACCTCCCAGTTTATGCCCCCAATGTCCACAACAACACTGAAAATATCTCCCGGCGCCCTCTAGCGCCAAGAAACAAAAACAATGCAAGCAGAGAAAAGAAACACTAACACACGGACATGTTTCTGCCTACCCGGCGTCAATGATTCCACCAATACCATGAGCTATATTAGCATTATTTTTGGTTTTTTGATTTTGTTACTAGGCATTTTTCATGTATATTTATATACATTATGGTAAGCCTGAGGGTTCTTTTGCACATGCAGTTGCCGAGCGCTTAGGCGCAACGACACCTTGTGTTCAGCGGCCCATGAGCTGCTCGATAGGTGGCGGGCATATGTATGTGCTCCGGTGTGTGTCTCCACGGTCTAGGACGGCATGACTGTGTTTCTTGGCGCTAGAGGACGCCGGGAAAGTTTTAGTGTTATTGTGGACATTGGGAGCATAAACAGAGATAGAGACAATGCAGACAGCAGAATAGGGAGTGCTCGTAACCACGCTGATGACGCCGGGTAGACAGAAACACGTCCGTGTGTTTGTGCTTCCTTTTATCTGCTCGCATTGTTTTTACCGGGAATGATTCCACCAAAACCAAGAGGTATATTAGTATTATTTTTGGTTTTGTTACTAGGCATTTTTTCATGTGTAATTCTAAATAAACTTCACTATTTAAGGTTTGCTGTACAAAGATAGGTCCTTTCACTTTTTGATTGTAAATTCTGCATCGCACGTTGACTCCAGGATTACTTTGACTTCTCCTTTCCTCGGCCTATCAAGGATATTTGTAATTTTCTCTATTGACCATATCGTTTAAATAAAAACTTCGTTACCATAAAAAATACGCTTCTCGAAATTGGGTTGGTGCCGCCTCTTTTCCAGAAATCAGTCACAAAATTCCAGTCTTCTATTACAGTCGTCATCATGTGATTCCTGGATGCTTATCGTTTTGTATGGATCAAATTCGTTTCCTTGTGAAGATGCTTACACCTTTGGCTGAGACCAACTACTTCTTGTGTTAGTTTGTACGTTGATTTATGGGGATTTTCCACACTACAAACAAGAATATTTTCTTCAGTGGCAACATTTTTGCGCCTTTGGCGAATCTTTTGACTCACGCTACTCCTTGCTCTCAGTTTTTTTTTCTAAATCAGGATTTGGAAGAGACTGGATGTGTCACATGGAATTATTTATTTTTATATTAACTTTTATTTCGAAAAAGGATAATTAGTAAAAAGCCTAACTATTTGTATTCAAAAATATGTGAGTTATGATGTAATTTCAACTTCAACTCTCTTTCGAGGAGATTCAATGTCAACCATAACATCGATATTTCTATTAAGGAAATCTTGCATGATTAGGTTTCTTTCAAATCTTATTTTTGACTTGGCAGGTTTAATTTTGGTCGAGCACCTGCTATTAACTTCACATGCAGGACATCTGCTTTTCCAAAATGTACAAAGCAATAACGATACGTTTTCAGGCAGTGAAATCCAATCTTTAAATTGTTCTGGCACTCTAGATAATCACATTGTTGATCCGCTTTTTATCAACGACTCACTGCCCAAAAGTATTTGAAATTGCCGAGAGAGAGAGGGGCACCACTACATAGCACCAAGGAAATAATGAATTTCCAGATGGATGAATAGGTCGTCATGGGCCGTTGAAGTGGCCGACAAGAAGCCCTGATTTAAGCCCGTTGGACTTTTTTGTTTGGGGTTACATTACAAAGAGGGTTTTTGATAATATGTGACATAGACCCTCTAACATCAACGAATTGATGCAGAAAATAATGGAAGCATTTAAAGAAATAACAATAAGAAATCCTCAGAATGTGAAACGTCTCTTCCAAGAAAGATTAGAACAGTTTGAATACTTGCTTAGTTAACTTACTTCATGATACAATTTTTTTCATAATTTATTGTTTGTCACCTTTTTGTACTTTTAAGATTTTTTGTTGTTTTAATTTAGGTAGCTAATTAATTTTTGATAAAATTTTATTCATAGTTCTTTGTTTCCTTTACGTATTAAGAGTGTATTTTTTTATTTAACCCTTAAGTACCATGACAGGGTCAAATTTGACGCTTTCCTATTAGTCGAACAATTTACAGATATTAACCATGGTACTTACGGATTAAATAAATAACAGCCATTCTAAATTACATGTTTGCTTGGGTCTAGCTGTGGCTTTGGTTGAGATAACATGGGCTGACGTTTCCAGTTGCAAAATTGTCTCATTACCTCTGCTAAAAATTCCTTAAATTGCCGCGACAGCTGCTACTTTCTTTTCTTTAATTTCGACTTTACTCTTGGGGCGAACCTGAATTCGCCCTGTGTCTATGCGGACAAATTCCTCCAGATAAAGTTGCCGCTAGCAAAGGTGCATTGGTGATGTTCGTACTGACATGGTGTGGTTGGTGGTAATGGTGGTGATAATTATACACCTACTCTCTGTACTCGAGACTGAACCCAACGGACTTTTAGCTTCATCCATGGTAACATCGGAGAAAAAAGATCAAGAAGAAGCAGCCGGACTCTTGCTGCTGCTTTCCTCTTCGATAGGAGAACCCCACGATTGTTGCTGCTGTTGCATCATCTGTTGTTGTTCAATCATTTTGTTCTAAGGCATAAGATGTCTCGAAACCTCATGAAAATCGTTCCAACTACGTGTAGACAAAAAATAAATCAAACACTCCCCCGTAGGAAAACCATTAACATCACATAAAGAATGGGTGATTCACCACAAGGGGAGGGGTTAGCGGTAGTCGACGGCTCACGACGGTTACCGATGTGGTTAGTTAACAGGTAAACTGCATTATGTGCGAACGATCTTAGTAAGAAGTTCTAGAGTATTTATTTTTCTTTTATTCTATTTTATCAGAATCTGTTTTTATTTTCGTCTTTAGAATTTCTTATTACCTAGTTTCGTCTAAGCTTCGTAGCAGCAACAAAATAAATATGCGAAATTCTCATTTCCAGGCGACCATGACTTCAAATTATTACGTGCGCTCTTGCACACAGTAGGCCTACATGCCAACGTTGTTACAAGCGTACTAACGACCCACATCGAATCTATTGGATTCCACTCAATCCCCTCCTCGCTCTCTCGCCGATATAGCTAATTTCACATTTTCCCAGCGTGTATATCGACTGCGTTCAAAAATTTATTTAGCAGCGCGTGGATGAACTAAATTTCCACTTGATGCTTCCAACCCATCAAATACTTGACGAAATGTTTCCTATCTTCTAAACTCCCGATAATGACAGCCCAGGCAACACAATTTCTATTTCAACAATTTTCTGAGGCCTACTATTGCTACGTTAACTGATTAACAATGCAGATTATTTTAGCCTTTTTTACCGATTGCCCTAAAACGGCTACCCATTAAAAAATATGTCATATAACATTTTTTATTCAGAATTTTGAGATCCATCAAACTATATTAAAAAGATATGGTGTTGCTATTTAGAAAAAGTATTTTTTTTAGTAGCCACTGGGATATCTAGTAATACTGAAAAGGAGTTATTTATCAATTTTTCTTAGTTAAGTAATTTTCTACAATTTTGCTTTTGGAAGTACTAGTCTATCATTTGAAATAAAAAAGAATGTCGCGTTTAAAAAAAAATTCACGGTATTTCTAAAAGAGAAAAATCCATACGTTTCCTGGAAATAGTTTATTGTTATGCAGTTATTGTAATTAATATTAACTCGACCTCTGGTAAAATTTATCAAAATCTATCTATTACTGCTCTGAAATGTTATATTTTGATAAAGCTTGTTGCTTATAATTTGCAATGTTGTCAATAAATACCATATTTCTAATGTTGTTCGCGATTGTTTTGAATTTCTTATCGATTCTGTAATTATAATGTTATTTTCATTACAGATAACTGGTGTCAAAAGGCCATCCCCTGAACCTGCAGACCCCGGACTGACGAAGGCACAAAAGAAACCAAAAGTACAGAAAAAGAAAAAGAAGAGAGATCCAAATGAACCGCAAAAGTAAGTATATTTACATAAATAGATGGCTATTTATAAATGTATATGAGTACGTTTTATTACTTAACAAATTTCCTTTTATTATCTGATTTCAAATTAAACTCAAGGTTGAGATTTTGAAGAGTCTAAACTACGAGATTACAGTACTACGGAGCAATCGCATAATTTGCATAATGTGTACATAAGCTCGATTCGATTCCTTTCGACTTTTGTTGTTGCCTCTGTAATATATAATTTACAGCTGTAATTTTTATTAAGTATGTAATTTCCTGTTTAAAATTATACGCTTTTGAGATAAACGAAGTTATTAAAGTATGGAAAAAATAATAACATTTTGCGCAATCGGATTTCAAGCTGTACCTAATTATTTCTATCCTCAATTTATATAATCATTTTTCAGATTACATCGTATTATTGAGTAAATTATTTCTTTTCTTGTATCTTTAATATCGAACATGTACATAAATAATATGATGCACTTTGATCTGGTTGCATGTTCAACGGTCTAAATTTATACTCAATCAACTGACATGATTAATAAATTCCACGACGCGATCGAATGTTTCAAACTATGCGCAGAAATATTCTGGATATTATAAACAACATAGGAGCGAATGTTAAACATATTAGATCTTTACAACTAGCGCTTTCAATATGGAAGCTTGTATAAGAAAAAAAATACAAAATTGCGTGCGCAGAATAGTTTGTAGATTGATCGATAACTGTACAGTATTTATTAGATTTGAGGGAATAGATTAAACTATATTTACTTTCCATAATTTTTTACATTTATTTGATCTTGTAGGAATTCCATACCTTTTTAATATATTTTTTAATATATTTATGAGAAATAAAAGTTGAAAGTTGATTATACTTCATCTGAATTACACAATCTTTATTTCTTTATATTTTTTATACACGTCATAGATATATTTTTAAACAAAGCTGAAATAGTTGTTCATGTACACTTATGTTCAGAAAAAAAGCGTACAAGGGATGAAGGTCGATTTTACAATTTTTAATTTATGTGTAACTGGCTTTCCATTTCTAATTTTTGAACTGGTTGCAGCCAATCAGGCACATTAAATATTTAAATTAATCAATTACTAAATCATTGTAAAAGCGTGTAATAACAAAATATGACAACATCAATAAAGTTAAATATCGTTAGTGACAGAGGTCTTATAAGAAATAAGGAATAAACTAATAATTAATCCTGGCCCCATCCTCCTTTGTGGAGTCTTCTGGGCATAGATCCAATTAAATTTTTTAAAAAAATCATTCAAATGAAGATCTTCCCAAGCATTTTCAATGGCTTCCTACAATTCCTCCCTATTCCGTGGTCGAAAATTTCTTTTGTACATTTTTTTAACCATCCAACCCGAAACATTTTCTATTGGGTTTAAATCAGGGCTATTAGATGGCCACGGTAAATTTTCATTATTTTGTTCCACAAACCACCGCTGAATAATGTTTGCCGTGTGGATTGGGCAATTGTCCTGTTCAAAAATTAAGTTATTGTCGCCGTATATTTCCTGAACCGACGGCAACATAACATCATTTAAAATGTTGCGGTAAACGATAGAATTGAAATTTCCACCATTAAGTCTCCAGCAAACACCAGCTCCATTAACGCTTATCCACGCTCACACATTTACTGCAAATCTTCCCGAAGTTTGGGCACCAGTAACGTATTTTTCTTCAAATCTTGTGCCGCGTGGTCTGTAAACTCTTAGACGTCCATCTTTACAGGATTTGAAAACCTTTTCATCAGTAAACACAACTCTGTTCCAAAACTCTGCATCTCGGTTTAGATGATTTAAGGCAAACAAAACTCTACTGCCTTTTCTAACACTTGCATAATTTTTTATATCCGAAGCAAGGATCCTCCTGCAAGCATTCTGACGTTTTTTGAGTTTTTTGAGTGTTGTGACAATTACTTTAAAAGTGTCAATATGTTGTATTTAACCTAACAGTTATGTTGTATTTGTTTATTTTAAAAACGGTTTGCTTTTAGCAAAAAATATATCAAAGACTATTTTTAAACAAACATTTTTATTGAAAACCATATTACATTGATGGGGCATTATTATTCTATTTCAATAATCAAGTACTGTATAACACTTGTCAATTTACAATTGCCATTGACAGACAATTTGACATGAATTATTTAATTGTCATATTTTACAAGACATGTTTAAAATGGATAATATCATAATAGTATCGCTTGTCCCAGATTTTTGTTAAGGCGTTGATACCCTTGCTTTCATAAAAATTTGGAACAACTCATATGAGTTCATTTTAACGTTTATTCAATCTTGTGACAATGACTTGTCTATTTACGATTGACACTGAGAGATAATTTGATATTAAATTTGTCCATATTTTACAAAAGACATGTTTAAAATGGGTAATGTAATAATAGTATCCCTTGTCCTAGATTTTTATGAAAGCAATGGTGCAATCTAAAAATGGAGAAGTGTTTCATACGTATTATTCAATAAAAATACTTTTTAATTTGTATTTCTTTATTTCTTAACTCTATGCAGATACGCTATACTAGATAGGCCGCCATGCTTACACTGTCCGTGTTGCCAACCTGCCTCTCGCAGTCTTTCCAACTCTACACTATGTAACAAGAAGTATACAGGTTGGGAAAATGAGAAATTAGCTATATCAGTATCCCCTCCTCGCTTTCTCGCGGTACATGCGATAGAGCGTGGAGGGGACTGAGTGATATCCCAGCAATTCGATGCGGAAGATGCTAGTCCACTTGGAACAATATTGGGATGTAGATCTATTGTGTGAGCGCACGTAATAATTTGAAGTCGAGGTCGCATGGAAATGAGAGTTTCGCATATTTATTTTATTGCTGCTACAAAGTTTAGACGAAATTAATCAGAAATTTTAAAGACGAAAATAAAAACAGATTCTGATGAAATGAAAGAAAAGGAAAAGAAATACCCTAGAAATTCTCACTAAGATCGTCCGTACATAAGGCAGTCTACCTCGTAGCTAACCACATCGGTAACGTTGAGCCATCTATTGCCCGCTTGAGAGCGTGGAGGGGGTAGCGGTATGGCTAATTTCACATTTTCCTAATCGATATAGTGATTCGTTTAAAAAACATCTAAAAGAACCTTTTTCACATTTTTGCGGAGAAATCTCAATTTGCTTAGTTGTTTAACAATTTCGTTCAATTTAGAAGATGACTTCCGGCATGAGTGACATAAAAATTCTACTAACTGTTTTCTCGCCAAAATTTTACTAACTACACAAAAAAATAGTAATATTATACACAAAAAGTTAGTAACATTAAAGCTACATTCACAGCCTCAAAATTAGTAACCATAATTAACAGTTACAATTTAAAGTATAACAAAGGTGTTTAAATGCGTCCGCCGTTCACAATGTTTGAAATTAATAATCTTAATTTTGACAGAAGCGGAGAAGTTTGTTAATTCCAAACTTCTTTAACTTCAATTGGTACGTATACGGAGAGTTGGCGCATGGGTTGTTTTGGAACAGTACGACAACACGTGGTTCACCAACAAGATTATGTTTGGTAGTATGATTTTTGGGTAACACTAAAACCATGTTGAAGCGTTCTACGTAATGATAGTGATTGAGAGTAGTAGGAGGATTAGGTTAGGTTTACATTTGAACAGTTTGAATATATCAATCGTTTTCATGTGCCTCCTAACCCGGTCGATAATATAGCGAGCCTACATTATCGAATTAATTACCACGATCAATGTAGTTACGTCCTCTGTTAACTACATTGATCTAACAATGTAGTTAACAGAGGACGTAACTACATTGATCGTTGTAATTAATTGAACTACATTAACGAAAAACACAGGTTAGTTGAAATTAGCGCGTACTACATTATGAATGATCAAAAATCGTATTGCATTAATTAGTTTACTTAATTGTAAGTATAAGTTGGAGGTTGTGAATGTAGCTTAAAAGTTGTATACCCTTTACTACTTTGCCAAACAATTTTATTTGTAAGCAATCTGTCGCTTAACAATCAAGCTAGAGTCGCAGGACAGTTAACACCGCCAGAAGATGGTAAATGAGATTTTACCAAAACAACAACGCGGGAAGTAAACTCGAAAATAACAGTACGAGGTGTGGCAATTAAATAACCGGACTGGTGCTACTATCGGCAAACAGCGAGCACGCCACGGCAGGTTTGAACATGTCTGTGCTTGTAGATGCTTCCCCCACCCTGAGCTCGATGGGCACGGTTGTACGTCGCTCAGTCTCGCTGTAGCAATCGCCCGTTTAAGTCCTTACGCTAGCGTTGCGTCGGAAAAATGCAGAGTGTTCAGATCGAGCAACGAGTTAACCTCAAGTTTCTTGTGAAACACGAGGTTCTAACTACTCTTCGTGAACGAGTGAGAAGGCGAAGACCCGATTTGTGTAAGAGCAAAACCTGGATGCTCCACCAAGACAATGCGCCAGCCCATTCCGCTTTGTCTGTGAAGGCGTTCTTTGCCAAATCCGGCATCACCGTGTTGGACTACCCACCGTACTCGCCCGACCTGGCCCCCTGTCACTTTTTTTTATTTCCTAAGGTAAAATCGGAACTTAAGGGGACAAGATTTGACAGTGTGGAAGCGGTGAAAGCGAAAACGATGGAGTTTCTCAACAAGCTGACATAAACGGACTTCCAGCACTGCTTTCGACAGTAGAAAATTCGTATGGAGCGTTGTAGGGATCGGCAAGGAAAGTACATTGAAGAGGATAAACTTTGTAATGTAATTGGTGATCTATAAAATGTTTTGTAGCACCAGTCTGGTTATTTAATTGCCACGCCTCGTATACATACCGCACCCGCGTAAACCTACGAGTATACAGTATCTTATTTGGCTACACTGACTTAAAATAGACGAAATAATACTAATTGTAAGTCAGGCGTTTTAAAATATATGAAAATATTCATTTATAACACTAATCAATAGAGTATAGAGCTTGCATCCATAAAAATCGAAAATTACATAGAAAATTCTACTTACTTTTTTATTAAGCATAAAAGAACTGCACCCAAATATGACGTGAGTAACTTCAAGGGATAATAACTCAAGCAAATACAATTGTATCATTTTCTCTCCTTGTGTGGCAAAATGCAAACATTCTGCAGTTTATGGTCGATTGCGTTGGGATATTCGAAAGTAGGCCATTTAACGATGAAAAAATTACAAATAATAATAAATTTGCCAATATAAATAATTACCTACCTTTTTTATTAAGATATCTAAGTAATAAATTTATTCCTACTTTCCTTTGCATTCAATTTATTCAATGTTAGGCTTCTGAATACTTTATGGTGTCACAAACTTCCTTTCATCAATCATTTTATTTAATACTTAGAAATTCCAATGAATTGAACATTCTTTCCGTGGTAATTATCCTCAGTGTGTATATATACAGTGTGTCATATGTTGGGTGTTATGTCTTATTTAGGTTGTGAAAAGAAAGTTATACTTGAGGTGGATAAGCATGTATTTAATCTTTTGAACAATTTACAACAAAATTATAAGTAAGCCGGGCACAATCGGTCATGGTAACAGAATCGGATCAGTTGCATGGGCCGCGTGTGACTCGCAGCGGACAGAAGTGATATTTTGAAATCAATACCCCTGTGTAAAAAATAAAAGCTGACGTAATAAAAATGTTTGGTAAATAAAGCGAATATATGCACACGTTGAAGTATTTTTATTGCCATTATTAGTTTGTTTTTTGTTTGAAAACAGCATTTGTTATATATGTAATATAATAACCGTAAAAAGTAAACCAAGTACAAAAATCTGTTATACTTAATACCGCAACAATAAATAATAATATAATAAATAAACGTAACTTCTTAAACTTGCACCATCAGGTATGTTTCCATATTTGTCTCGGTGAAGGTTGTTCGCTGTGATGAAAAAATATTCTTATATTTGGAGAAAGACCGTTCAGCATCTACGGAAATAACACAGACATAATTAAAATAATCCTTAAAGTTAATGAATCTCCTGATGCACCACCACACATTTGCCTTAATCTTATATAATCGGAATTTTTTTTTAAAACACTGTCGAACTTTGCTATAACGTGACCGCTTTTTCCGTCGTTTATACCGTGTAGCAATGTATTAACTTCATCCACGATTTGCACTAATTCTACTAACGACAACCCAGTATTTTGCAATTTTTCTATTGCGTGTAGTAATCGTTTATAATTGCTGTTAATACTTTTTAAATCTGTTTCAACAGAAGCATCCAGAAATCCTTTCTGGCTGTCCTTGATAGCTGTAGCTTCGTCAGAGTCGAATTGTAAAATCACAGATTTTACTTCTTGGAGATGTTCAGAATAATAAAAAATCGCTTGCAACCATGTTCCCCAACGCGTAAGAATCGGCTGTGGTGATTCGCGAATACCGGGACAAAGCCTGTGAGATGCTCGAATCCATTTGGGAGATTTGAGAAACACCTTTTTTTGTATTTGCTATTATTGCATCCTCCTCCGGGTAACATTCTCGAATAGTTAGTGCCACAAGATGTAAAGCATCACACTTTTCTTTAAAAGAGCAGTTTACATTACACATTGTCGCTGCTCCATCGCTCATAAACATCAACAGTTGACTAGTTCGACACTCGAAATTGTTATAACGTATCGAGCACTACGCCCGTAATCGCAAGTACACTTTTTAGTCTTTTGTTAGCTAATAAGATTGTAAATTGCTAATATAGATTGCAAATTTCGGTTTAACAGGGTCTAGTACTCGTACTACAATATTCAAAATAGATTTTTTTTTACAATCTGTCATCTCATCAAGACATAGCCACAACGATTTAATTCTATTTCGATCCTATTTATCTTTACGTATACTAGGTAGCTCTTTGCGTGATGGAAAGTTCCACTCGGGATTGTATGTACGCCAAAACTGTCGAAACGGTTTTTTATGGAACAGTTCACTAAAACCCTTACCACAACATTTAATTCGTACTGGACGCACGTTTCGATAGCCAAGCTATCATCATCAGCAGCAAGACTGAACTAACAAGCTAAGTGAAAAACTAACCTTATAAGGAAAATAAATTATGCAAAAGTAAACTATATGCTTCTAACTCTAGTTGACTAATTTTAAAATACTGATACTTAATTTCTGAATTTAACCAACAACTTTTGGCCGAAGAAATAGCTCTATTAGCCGAACTTGATTTACTCTTGCAGTTAATTTGAATGAAATTCGGAAAAACATTAAATTTTCTACAATCTTTCAGAAATCTAATATCAGCATTAACTAGACTAATCTTACTTCTTACCTTAAAGAAACGGTTGAGTAAACTAGACCGGGAAGCCATCACACTAAACGGAACTCTAAAACTGTGGCACTGGAACACTGAAACAGTTCACTAAAACCCTTACCACAACACTTAATTCGTACTGGACGCACGTTTCGATAGCCAAGCTATCATCATCAGCAGCAAGACTGAACTAACAAGCTAAGTGAAAAACTAACCTTATAAGGAAAATAAATTATGCAAAATGTAAACTATATGCTTCTAACTCTAGTTGACTAATTTTAAAATACTGGTACTTAATTTCTGAATTTAACCAACAACTTTTGGCCGAAGAAATACCTCTATTAGCCGAACTTGATTTACTCTTGCAGTTAATTTGAATGAAATTCGGAAAAACAATAAATTTTCTACAATCTTTCAGAAATTTAATATCAGCATTAACTAGACTAATCTTACTTCTTACCTTAAAGAAACGGTTGAGTAAACTAGACCGGGAAGCCATCACACTAAACGGATGCGGTGTCTCGGGAGAAAAGCTGTATAGTGATTTTAGTGTAGTAGAACCATTTAAATTAAAATTCTTGAAAATAATTGAGTGATTAGGCCTAACTTCTGATCAAATTTACAACGCGGCTGAGAGTGGGCTTTTTTGGAGGGTGTTGCCCAAAAAAACGTTGGTTAATAAATCTGAAGCATCAGCACCCGGAAGAAAATTAGGTAAAGAAAGGATATCTTTCATGCCATGTGCAAACACATCAGGAAGTCACATACTACCGTTATTTGTTTTGGGAAAGTCAAAAACGCAACGTGCTTTTCGTAACTGCCAGTTACGTTATTTATAAGGGAGCAAAAAAGCTTGGGTGACAAAGGATCTGTTTAAAGACTGGTTTTATTCGAACTTTGTGCCGTCGGTAGAAAACAAAATGGAGGAATTGGGATTGCTTAAGAAAGCTGTGTTACTTTTGGATAATGCTCCTGGCCATCTCGATGCTTTAGAATTAATGAGTGATGATAAACAAATTTCCGTCATGTACCTTCCACCAAATTGTACACCGATTCTGCAGCCCATGGATCAACATGTGATTCAGGCTATTAAGTTTAATTATCACAAGAAACTTCTCTCACAAATTGTTGAATCTAATGATGACACTGCACAAATCTTAAAGGCAATAAATTTAAAAGACGTGGTATTTTTGCTCGACGAAGCCTGGCAAAGAGTAAAAATTGAGCTGTTTAGAAACTCCCGGAAAAATATTTGTCCTAACTTAACTACTGAACAAAAAGATGTCAATTTAGCTATGAACGATGACCAGACTGAAGAAGACGAATGATGAAGATGATTTACCTTTAAGCACATTCCTTCCATCTAATAAAATTCAAACTAATGAGCTAGCTGAAATCAAGGACATGTTTGGGGAAATTGATGAAGCTATGTCAGACCAGGATGTACAGGAATCGGTACAAGGGAAAAATGAAGATGGAGCATTTCTCACAGAAGAAGAAATAATTGATGAAGTCGTTTCTGATTCAGAAAATGAAGAGAATGTTGATAATCAAGAAAGCGATGAAAAAATGTCAACAGTTAAGCTTGTGGTGCATGAAGAAGCTGTGAAATGTTTCGCCACGTGTTTAAGATGGGCTTGTGAAAATAATTTAGCTCCTCAACAAGTAACATTGCTCCTCACACTGCAGTCGGAATGCATTAAAAAGGAAATTGGTACCAAAAAACAAACACGTATCACCGATTTCTTTTTTGATCATTGAAATGTACATTTTAATTTATGTATTTTTTAATTTGTTTTTCTTTTTTAATTTTAATAAATATCTTTCAAGATAACTTTTTTGTTTTATTGTTAGCCCGTGTTTTTATTAGTTCGGATTAAAGAGTTGGTACTGTAGTTCAAATCCGGAAATTCGCCGATAAATTTAGTGACTATTAGCCAACGGTCGTTTATTTTCCTTGTGTACGTTAGACATACTTACATGCATATATTTATCTCTATAATTACGACTAACGCTGCGAAGGGTTGATGAGAAACTGTTGCGATAAATCAATAATTTCATTCTGCATACATACATCGCGTCGTGGACGCGGCAATCTCACTTTTAACCTGGCGCGAAGCTCTCGGTGCCCGGCCTAATTATAAGTATAAACTTGGACAAAGCTGCTACAAGACCAATAAAGTGTTTTTCCTAAATTGCTTTTTTGAAACAGTGCCAACTTTGACGTTAACCCTTCCTGTCGATGGGCGTTATAAATAGACATGTATGTCTATATCAAAGAATAACATGCAATTAAGTTTATACATAATTTCTTTTAACGTTAATGAATGTTCTAAAATCTAATTTAACCTTAATAGCATTTCACGTATATCATTGTCATTGTGACATTCCAAATAACGTATAAATAGATGAATAGCTTGTATTTCTCATGACCTACTTCGCTTAATTTGCTTTATTAATTAACGTTCATTTAATAACTTGCAACTATGGTAACGCATTCATTACCATTAATGAGATATGAACACTGTTGAAGGAAGGAGAAAATACACGGTGAAGCAAAAATAATTTGGCTAAATTTGGCCAATAGATATTATCTTCACTGCTACTTTAAAGTTGTGATATGAAAAAAATTCGCATTTGTGGTAGAAGTTTAGAGAATGTTTTTCAGCCACAATTACTTAAGAGTTTTTAAATGCTTGTCAATATTCTACATTAGTTGTGGTTTTTAATGGCTCGAACCTTTGATCCAACAGTTGTTCGAAAAATTTTGAAACTCAACTCTATTATAGTCGACTTATAAAAAACGCATTTGTGTTGCTCGAGCCGATCGAACAAGTAAAAAGCACGCCCAATATTTTGACTCACATTTTCAACGATTTGAACTTAATAATATTGTTAAAAATACATTTTAATCGTACTCAAATACACATATTGTATAATTAAAAGCCATTATTTACTAGAACTCTGGTGTTAGACGTAAGAATAATTTGTCCACACCAGAACTATGGTATAATCTCTACGTTAGGTGAGCTAACCTGTTTGTTAGTAACCTTTTTTGTGAGACAAGAGATCTGCTTACCTCAATATCACAGTTTGAAACTGTTAGAATAATTCATTGATTTCTTTGAAGTTGCAAGTGTGGAAGGCAGTGGCGCATTCAGCATTTCTTTTCGGGAGGGGGTTGAAACATGACAGGTATTTTTTACATGACATGACTTGCAACAAACACAGGTTATAGTTTAGACTCAATACAATTATCTCGGAATATTATATCCCTTTTGGTTACATCGTATTCTTTCATTACGGAATCACAACTGCTTGAAAATAACCTGCCATTATTTCAAGGTGGTTTTACGAAACCAAGAAAAATTTACATTTGATTTATGTGTTACTCTTATTTTGTGTAATCTATCGTTTCGTTTACTAGACAAAGAAGCATTTGTCTCCTTCTGGAATAAATATGCGAACTGTAAATTACCTAGTCGGACATCGATACGAAATGTAGTGCCATTTGCTCGTGAACATATAGAAAAAAGAATGAAAACGGAATTGAAAGATAAAAAACTGTGGTTGTGTGTGGACGAAACAATAGATCGTCAAAAACATTCTGTGGTTAATATAATGGTACGTACAATGGAACCACATCGACCGTCATCCTCCTTCTTACTTGCTCCCAAAAGAGTTATAAATTGTACTGCCGATAAGATTTTAAAGGTGGTGTTGAACTCATTGAACAAATTTGAAGTTTCAACTAAGCAACTTTTAATGTTTATGAGTGATGGTGCCGCAAACATACGTTCTTTGGGCCGATCTTTTAAAGAACACAGAGGTAATTTCTTACATGTAACGTGTAAAATCCATATTCTAAATCTTGCGGCACAAACGATTCTTACATGTTTTCCACTAGTAAATGCATTGATTGCTAGTACAAAGGCAGTGTTTCTAAAGTCCCCGAAACGTTCACGACTATTTCACAAATTGTGTCCTGATTTACCAGAACCACCACAGCCGATTATTACATGTTGGGCAACATGGTTGCAGGCTGTGTTTTACTACGACAAATATTTTGATCAAGTAAAGAAGGTAGTTTCAAAATTCAATCCGGCAGAAGCTGCAGCAATCAAGAAAAGCCAGGAAATATTTCAAGATAGTAAGGTTAAAAGAGATTTACAAACTATTCACAACAATTACTTCAGACTAGCGGCGGGAATAGAAAAATTACAAAATGTTTCGGTGTCGCTAGTGGATTCTGTTCAAATTGTGAATGATGTTCACGCATAGTTATGCGCTGTAGAAGGCGAAACAAATTGGTGTGTAATACGAAAATTTGAAAGTGTTTTAGAGAAAGACTCCGATTTTCTTATTTTAAGACAAATTTGTGAAGATGCGTGTGAAGATGCATTAAGTTGTTTCAAAGATTATTTTAAATATGCAAATATAACATCGCTTTAAAAATATTTATTCCGCACGTCGTACTCACTGAAACAGCTGTGGAAACATATCTAATGATACAAATATTTAACAGATGTTACCCAGTTTGTGATTTCACGGAAGACTTTTAAAACTGTAAGTGTTTCAGCACGTTTTATAATTTATTTCTTACCTTCTATTTTATGTGTAAACTTTTATGCGCTCGTCACGCCTCTGGCTGTTACCGCATATTTGCCCAAGTTAGTCATTATTATGGCCGGGCATTATACATACGTACGTAGTCTGGAATAGTAGTATTTTTTCATTTAGAATCTCTGAATTATATCTGTGGTAAGGTGTATTTCGCTTAGTTTAGTGTCTTTCGTTGTCTCCTAGGTTAGCAGTGATAATAATGTATTGTGAACACCAGAACCCAGGCAATATCTTATCCTTATCTCCTGTTAGGTGCGTTTTATCTCGAAATGAAAAATAAGTGTATTAGGCACAACCTACCCACTGCACACATACAATATATTGTGTGTCGTTTATCAACGTCTCCGCTTATCCTCTTTGTTTATTTTAAAGTTTCGTAGAGTTTGTATATGTGGAAAATATGACGCGCTGATGATTACGCCGTTCGTGTTTGTGTACATTTATAATTTATGAATGCGGATAATGTAAACATTTCTGAGATTTTTATGGGAATTACGAAACTATGTGACGACAGAGACGTTTTATTTATTTACTGGTGGATATACTGAGTTTGTTCGCCCAAGATACCTACATACACTACGTGCAACATCCACATGAGTAGTACGGAGTGTATTAATAGAAGGTGGCAGGCCTTCATTTAAGTTTCAAACCATTCAATGAGGCTTAGTATCTCACGGACAGAATGACTTTTTTAATGTTAGATACTTGGACATAGACGATGCACTGCACCTGTGAAAGCTTTTCTGTTCCTTACTATCTCCTCATACTGAAAGAGTACCTTGGTATAAAAACAACTCAATTTTTTTAGCGACTGAAACGCTCGATTTCAAGGTACAGTCCCCCCAGAAAATCGCACGATTTTTACATTTTTTTTGTGGCTCGATCGATTAATTTCGGGGTACACCCCCTCCAAGAATTTATGCTATTTTTTAGTTTTTGCAAGTATAGGGTGCGGCAGTGAAACGGGAAATTTTAATAACGTCATAATTTCGAAAATATTTATAATTAATAAAAACAAAATATATCATTTAAAAGCAGATAGTTGTCCATTTTATTTGTGGAAAATTACGTCATCGAGATGAGCACCTTCACGTTGCACGCACTCCTCACACCTTGGCCGTAAATTTTCCATGACACATTTCCAATGGAATATTGCTTATTTCGTCTGAAATTGTGTTTTTAAGTTCTAAAATTGTTTGTGGACTGTGCTCGAAAACCACTTTCTTTAAGTATCCCCACAAAAAAATCACATGCTGTTAGATCGGGAGATCTCGCCGGCCAAGGGATATCTCCATTTCTTGGTATGATACGAATTGGAAAAAGGTTACGTACAGCAGCCATTGACACTAGAGCAGTATGGGATGTAGCCCCACCCTGCTGAAACCATGTGTGACGATAAGCTTCAGGAAACCTCGTTAAATGCTGCGTTAAGAAAGTTTCAATCATGTGGGTTTAGCGCCCCGATGTCACTGTTACTGTGTTGATTTTCGTCCTCGAAAAAGTATGGGCCGATTATTCCAAACTGTGCAACGACTTCTGGTGTTTAATTTGTGGGTTTTCTGCCGCCCTGTAACGACAGTTTTGTTTATTGATGAAACCGCTTAAATGGAAATGGGCTTCATCTGACATAAATAAGTTGTGAATCGTGTTCTCATTCTCATTGAAAAGTACCAAGCATTTGGCGACAAAAGTCTAACCGAGAAACTAAATCACTATCTTGCAATTTTTGAACAATTTGCACCTTATATGGATGGAAATTTAAATCACTGTGTAAAATCCTACGAAGTGATCTAGCAGAAACACGCAGTGCTAAGGCATGCAGACGAGCAGAGCGCGTTGAACTACGTTGGATAGCAGCCCTGATCATTTCACGGTTTCCTGGGGTTTTTACTCTTCTTACGTTTTAGGACCGGTTCAGTCCTAGAACGGACTGAACCGGTTTCTTCAAAATTCTTAGCCCAAGTATTGATTGCATGGGCTTATGATACACTACCACGACGCGGAATATTAGATTGAATATGAAATAAACGTTGTGCGGCTGTGACATATTCGCCATTTTTATAAAACGCTTTCACAGCAAATGCACGCTGCTGACTTGACCACTGTTTCATATTTACTAAATAGCTCATCAAAACTACGAATACCCAACTACTTTCAAATCGTTTACTCGAACGTAGCCGAAGTAAGCCGATGATCAAAATTTCTCGTTTCCCTTCCGCACCCTGTATATTAGAAACTATACCAGATATAATTTTTTTTAGAATATAATTTGAGATATATTATAGTCTTATGGATCATTAATTAGTTAATGTTTATCAATTACACCCTACATAAATCAATTTTGAAAATCAATTTGAAAACATCATCAACAGATGAACTCAAAGAAAATCAGTAGTTCCCACTGAGGTATTACTACGCAAATTATTTTCGGGAAAAAATACATATATAGGAGGGACCGTATACCCTGTTATATACTTTCTTCTGAAAGTACATTGCATCATCCTTGAGGCTATGTAATATACTTCAAATTATTAAATTTCCCACCTTTTTTATATTTAAGTCGACAACCCTAATGTTTGCGTCATCTGTAGTCATTAAGGTTATTAAAAATGAATCGCTACGCAAAAAAAAACAACGTATTGTTATTGTTAAAACGCATTACAAATTTGGCGAAAGTTTTGCGGAGACTGTTCGAAAACTTCGTGGAAATGTTGGTATCCATTTTTCAATTAATGAGTTCACTGTTCGAAGATTAATTAAAAAATTTGAGGAAACTGGTTCGGTTATGGACAAATAAACTCTACCGCGTCCTCGTCCTGTGCGGTCGGCCGAAAACATTGCGGTCGTCAATGAGAGTATCGATGAGAATCCAGGAACATCAACACGGCATCGTTCTCAACAATTGAACAGAATCAGTTTGCAACGAATTCTCGCTAAAGACCTTCACCTCCACCCTTACAAAGTTCAATTAGCTCAGGAGCTCAAGCCACGAGACCATTTGCAACGGAGATAATTCGCTAATTGGGTGATAGAAAACCAAACCGTGAATGACAATTTTTTTTAAAACGTCATCTTTAGCGATGAAGCTCATTTTCATTTGGATGGTTTGGTTAATAAGCAGAATTGTCGGATTTGGGGCAATGAAAATCCTCGTGCTATACTTGAAAAACCGATGCACCCACAAACAGCCACTGTTTGGTGGGGATTATGCGCTGTAGGTGTAATTTGACCGTTCTTTTTTGAGAATGAGTTTGGCCAAACTTTAACTGTAAATGGAGTACGATATCGTGACATGATATCGAACTTTTTGTGGGATCAATTGGACGATACGGACCTCGAAAGAATATGGTTTCAACAGGATCGTGCCACATGGCATACAGCAAGAGAAACCATCGATTTGTTAAGGCAACGTTTTCCTGGTCGTGTGATTTCCAGAAATGCTGACATTAATTAGCCGCCTAGATCTTGCGACTTGACGCCATGTGATTTTTTCCTCTGGGGTTTTGTAAAGTCCAAGGGCTATGCTAACAAACCATAAACAATTCCTGAACTGAAAACAGAAATCCAACGCATTATTGCTGAAATTGAACCAACTGACTTGGAAAAAGCCTTTGAAAATTTAATCAAAGGGGTCAGGGTATGCCAGCACAGCCGCTGCAGCCATTTGGCCGGCATCATAGTCCATAATCAATCTCAACATGTCTTCTTTATAAATCAATAAAAATTGCCCAATTAAATAATAATTTACTATGTTTCATTTTAAAATTAAATCCGGCATTCCCGACGGGCCACCCTTTCCAAAACATTTACAAAAATTTTAAAAATGGATAAATTCTTGGAGAGGGCGGCTGTACCCCGAAATCAAGCGATTCCACCACTAAAAAACTGTATTGTTCTTGTATCAAGATTCTCTTTCAGTCTCTAGACTTTGATCGAAATCTGAGTTTTCGGTTTGCCAGTGTTTCCTTGTTACCCAAAAATGAGAATCACTGGGTGACTAATTCAAGAAGGCCCAATAGAGCTGGTGGAAAAGTTAATTAGGTTCGTGTGGCCGATTTTTCATGTATTTACATTATAAAACAGTAACAAATTCTCATTTTTTCTTTGCTCAACAACAAAACTCAAAGCTGTCAAGCAGTGTTGCCATTAATAAGGTAATTTATATATCGTCAAAATGTTTAAAATGCTCCAAAAGACGGCGCTGGGTATCACCCAAAATGCAAATCGGTCAAGGTTAAAATAAAATATTATTATATAAAACATATTTATTACAAGTAAAATAAAAAATGTGCATATAAGAAAGGAGTGACTTCTATAAAATGTATGTAAGCTTCCGTGATAAATCTATTTTTGTCGGGACATTTTAATACCAATTGAGTACCTACTAACAGTGCATTAGGTTTGAATTTTACAGCAACAATAAATATGTATTTTATCTTGGAAATAACAATAGAAAATATATTTAAAAACGAAAACCTTTCTATAAAGTAGATAACTAATCTTTATTGAACAATCTTTAGATATAGAAATAGGTTAAAAGTTGCTATAAAATTAAATTACTCTGGTTAAATAACTTAACATAATCTGTAAGTAATAAACAACTGTAGATAAGCATTTTTTATGCCAGAATGTTTCAAACAAAATGATTTACTGCTTCAATGTTCTTTTAAATCAGTTATTATGTTTGTTTCGATATAAATCGTACAATACATTGCAAAATTATCTGCTTTATATTCCTATCTCGGTTTTATTTTTAGTTTAATCATAAACTAACTCTGGTAAAAGAATAATAGAAATTAATTTTCAAAATGAGCGGTTTATTTATTAACAGAACTTGTAACATTCATTTCGAAAACAATACTATCAAGAGCATTGTAAGCTTTGTACTTTTAAGGAAATTTTCATCAGAACTAGTCTACTTAAATGTTTAGTTTTATTGGCCGTTAAGAAAGTAATACA
Organism: Dynastes maya; assembly: GCA_029619315.2. Taxonomy (NCBI): domain Eukaryota; kingdom Metazoa; phylum Arthropoda; class Insecta; order Coleoptera; family Scarabaeidae; genus Dynastes; species Dynastes maya. The sequence goes on from JAROYE020000011.1 coordinate 13,031,187, forward strand.
ATGGCTAAAGAAACAATATATTGCCATCTTCTGGGAACTGTTTTAATTAAATTGTGATAGGCAATACAGGCCATAAAGTTTCTCAGTTCGCATTAACGTTTATAAGTCCGTCTAAAAAGTAATTATTACAAAGTTTAAAGTTACATTTTAACTTAGTTTCGTTTCTAACAACAATATGGAACATCTTGATGATTATGAAAATAATGGGAAAACGGTAAATAATACATTGGGAAGTTGAAATATAGGCGTTTGCTTCACTTTATGAATAATACATCGAAAACAAGAAAAAGAGATTTATATTATGATCCTTCATAAATTGTCTCAATACAGAGAAATCGGAGTAGTTTTCTAAAACACTTAGAAATTAAAATTTCGTAATACACACCAATTTTTAAGCCTTCTACAGCGCATAACTGTGCGTGAACATCATTCACAAATTGAACAGTATCCACTAGCCACATCGAAACATTTTGTAATTTTTCGGTTCCCTCCGCAAGTCCGAAATAATTGTTCGTAAATCTCTTTTAATCTTCAATCTTGAAATATTTCCTGGCTTTTCTTGATTGCTACAGCTTCTGTCGGATTGAATTTTAAAACTACCTTCTTTACTTGATCAAAATATTTCTTGTAGTAAAACGCAGCCTGCAACCATGTTCCCCAACGTGTAACAATCGGCTGTGGTCGTTCAGGTAAGTCAGGACACAGTTTGTGAAATACTCGGGTACGTTTCGGAGACTTTAAAAGCACTGCCTTTGCACTAGCAATCAGTGCATTTACTAGTGGAAAACATGTAGGAATCGTTTGTGCCGCAAGATTTAGAGTATGGATTTTACACGTTATATGTAAGAAGTTACCTCTGTGTTCTTTAAAAGATCGGCCCAAAGAACGCATGTTTGCGGCACCATCGCTCATAAACATTAAAAGTTGAAAATTCAAATTTGTTCAATGAGTTCAACACCACCTTTAAAATCTCATCGGCAGTACAATTTATAACTCTTTTGGAAGCAAGTAAGAAGGAGGATGACGGTCGATGTGGTTCGATTGTACGTACCATTACATTAACCACAGAATGTTTTTGACAATCTATTGTTTCGTCCACACACAACCACAGTTTTTTATCTTTCAATTCCGTTTTCATTCATTTTTTTATATGTTCACGAGCAAATGGCACTACATTTCCTATCGATGTCCGACTAGGTAATTTACTGTCCGCATATTTATTCCAAAAGGAGACTAATGCTCCTTTGTCTAGTAAACGAAACTATAGATTACATAAAATAAGAGTAACACATAAATCAAATGTAAATTTTTTTTGGTATCGTATGCCACTTTTTGCAGAAGAATGCTGTTTGCTTTCGATGTGACGTTGACAATGGCTTCTGGACCAACACATTAAAGGGATTTTACAAACCAGACATTGAATTTTAGCGCCATCAACAATAAAGTCCGGCATGTCCACTATAAAGTTTTTAACTGTGTCTGCCATTGGTCGTTTTCGCGACGTACCCAACTGCGACATTTTTAAAGCAAACATAAACGTACAATTACGAAATAAGTTACGACAGCCTACATATACGCAGAACTACTCGCATACAGCATCGATTTAGTACTGACGCCGTGAATGCGTGAAATAAATAATCGCCGACTCCGCACCACATATCTACTACACTGACTGTTACCGCTGTTTGGCCAGACTATTCATTAGTAATGAATCTTCTCCTGTTGGGCCTATCAGGCATTCCACATGTTAAATTTGTACTGAAAATTAGGTGCTTATTCAGTTTATTGAAATATTGCTTGTGCTAAATTTTGATGTTACCTTTAAACACGAGTCAAAAGCTGATATTCAGAATAAAGCTTTTACAAATTTGGATATAATTCTGTGAATTAGTATTCCAAAAACAAACCTGTTTATTTAATAGTAAAAGAAATTTCGAACACAAAGAAAAAAATAGCCTCAGTTTACAGTTTTTTAGGAATGTATTTGTCATTTTGAAACTGTTCGGCAGCCTTTTACATGTGTTACGTACCGTTAAATCCGTTGCAGTTTTATTTTTTGATTAAACTATTACGTTCACCACCGGCCATAATTATTTACCCGGGCAGTACGAAACTCGGCACAAATTCGCAAACAGCGGGGTGCCATCAAACTATTATTGTTAATCCCTTAACGAAAAGAAATAGCCGAAATGGGAAGAGCAAGAGGAAAAAATATTGCAGAAATGACAAAACTCACGGAAGACGGGAAAAGATGGAAAGAATGGATAAAGGAAAGCGAGATCCACTGCGACACCCAATAGGGTACAAGGATTAGTGTGAAAGAAGAAGAAAAATCCTTTAATTAATTAAAATTTTAGGTGCTGGTAATTGTATACAACGCAACAATATGCTGATTTCGTGCCAAATTAAAGAAAACAATATGCTGGCTGTTTTTTTGTATATTTCGAAATAAATTATTAAGCTGTCGTGCTTACAAGTACTTAATAATAAGGAATCTTGATGACACTATGATTCCATGGTGTTTATAAGGCCTATAGATACTAACCGCAACATGTTCATTCGATTGCTTTTTCAAAAAGTTACAAGAAAATTACGAAAGTATCGCATTAAATTGTTTATCCCCAATTTTGGGAAATAGGGTTATTCCAGGTATAAGATATTTATACATCTCTTAATGTTTATTCAGTATTATTAATTGACCGTAATGGCAATTGCCATATTCCCTCCAAAAATTACTTCTATAAATACTTCAGACAATTTTTAATTATTTAGTCTTTATAAATTCGTCAGTGTATGATATTTTTCTTTGATAGACTATGTATTCGATAAGTGAAACTATTAGTCAGCGTGGCAAAATTCAAATCGTCTGCGAAAATAACAAGTTTAATTTTCATCGTGTGCTATGTTCAGGTGAATCACAATGGAGGTGTACTACAAAGACCTGTAAAGCTTTTCTTACTACTATTGGTGAGGGCAATGGAAGAACGCTCTCTTCCGGAAATTTTGTTCATAATCATGATAAAATAAGCAATAATGTTATACAAAGGCAACATGTTTCTGCAATTGCTAAACGAAAAGCTATAGAAGAACCCAGCGATCGACCATCAAATGTTGTGCTCCATTTTGCATAATAACGACGAACATTTGAAAGTGAACGATTTAAAATACATAAAGGAGAACATGTATAATGCAAGAAGAAAATTAATGCCAGCGTTACCCAGAAACATAGAAGAGGTACAAACAGCCCTGACAGTGCTCCAACCCAGAACCAATAGAAATGAAGAATTTGTGTTGGAAAATAATTTTAACGATATAGTAATTTTTAGTACAAAGACGAACTTACAATGTTTGTGTAAAGCTAAAACTTTGTACGTAGATGGAACGTTTGATTATTGTACCAAATATTCTACGCAACTTTTCACAATTCATGTTTTTTTTAACGGACATTATATTCCATTAATTTTTTGTTTCATGTAGTGCAGGTAAAGATGACAATTCCCTATTTAGCCGAACAAGAATTATAAATTTTGATGTAGTAGTTGTTGTTCTTTTAAACAGTGAATATCGTTAATTAAATTATATAAAATTACTATGAAAATGCCTTTAGAAATCCGCACAATGATTGTTGCTTTGCATAAGCAACAATGCCGAAGCAACAGAGATATCCCAAAAAAATTAAAATTGCGTCACCGAACTGTTGACTATAACGTTAAAAAATATCAAGAGGCTGGTATATTATTAAATAGAAAACGAATAAGACGACGGAAAGTGACAACACCAGCGGAAGATCGTCGAATAATTATCATGAGTAAACGGAATATTGAGCGTGAAAAACGAGTTAGTTTAACCACCGTGAAAAGAAGGTTAAGAGAGGGTGGTCTATTTGGCGTTATATATAGCGTTGTGTAAACCTCTCTTACGCAAGTAAAATAAAATAAAACGGCTGTAGTGGGCTAGAGAACATCAACATTGAACAGTTGATAAGTGGGAAAATGTTTTGTAGGCCGATGAGTCCAAATTTGAAGTCATCGGTTCCAAGAGAAGAACGTTAGCTCGAAGCCCGAAAGAGGAACGAGCAGCAGAATCATGTGTGGTACCCACAGTCAAGCGCCGCATCCGTAAGAGACTTGGTTAAAATAGATGGAATTTGAAGAAAAGAGCGCTACCGGGAAATTTTGGAAACAAATGTTATACCATTTGAAATGAGAATAATCTGCGACTATTTTATATTTCAACACGATAATGATCCGAAACACAGCTCTAAACTGTGGCGTGAATATTTAGAATCGGTGGAACGCGAAAGCAATATCAAAAATAATGAAATGGCCTCCTCAAAGCCCAGTTAGTAACCCCATAGGGTTTTTGTGGGAGGAATTTGATAGGCAGGTGAAAATAAATCCTCCAACTTCCAAGGAATCGTTGTGGAAGCAACTACAAGAAGGCTGGCGTAAAGTAGAACCCGCTACTCTGACGAAATTGATGGAGAGAATACCGCAAGTGTGTGCCGCAATTATTGATAGTCGACGTGGATATTTCGACGATAGGAAGATTTAATTTTTTTTTGTGGCAAATAAATTTTATAATTGAATAAAGACTATCAATTTCTTTGTTTTAAGAGTATTTTATTAAATGCAAAACTAGAATTTCTCTTTCAGTTAGCATTTCCTTTATTTATGCGTATTTCTTTGGACGGGCAAATAATTATGGCCGCTAGTGTCAAGGTGCAGTCTTCATCTAATTAGTAAAAAACTGGAACAAGCTTCTAACAAAAATATTACCTTTGTCTGCTTAATAAAACATCAAATTTCAATTTGAACATTCAAAATAATCTGTGTGGTAATGCACGTTTTTCAACAAATCATCCGCATGATTGATGGATGAAGTTTCTGTTGATGTTTGCAGTGTCAGACAAAAGCATCAGTTGTTTATACAAGATTATCTTCAAACAGTTTATATCTTTAGGTACTTAGAAGTAGACACTCAGCACACAACATTCTTTCAGTAATAATGACGCCATTGTTGTATTTTTGTTTTTGTTCATTCAGGTCGACTTTTTTATGGAATGTATGATATACACAGTCCGACAAATAAGCTCCGTGACTCGAACCATATCTGAGTAACTAGTGGTGCCATCTATGTGTTCAGATCGGCGTTTGAAAGCTGTGATATTCCTCTTTCTAGTAATACCAATTTTGCTTCAATCGGTTGACAAATAGCAAATAGCAAAGTTATGACAGTTCTCCCAAAACAACTTTGTTGTCGATGTTGAAATACTAACATAGAACAAAGAGCAATTATCAAATTTCACGCAAAACTTTGCAAAAATGGATCAGAAACATTCCGGTTGATGTAGCAAGTGTACGGCGATGATTGTTTTTCTGTGGCATAGACGTTTTTTGGAAGGCAGAGGGACGTTAGAAGATGATGAACGTGAAGGAAGGCCAATTTCAGCTCGGACACCCGAAATGATCGAAAAAGTACGTGATTTTATTGCAAATGATCGCAATGCTTCGCTGAAAATGATAGAAGAGGCTTTAAACATCAGCAGAGAAACGATCCAAACCATTCTTCACTAGGATTTGGGCAACCCGACCCGAATATCGTGATCCAGAGACCTGGTCTCTGTTGCACGATAATGCACCGAGTCACCCCTCACTCGTTATTCGAGAATTTTGGCTCAAAATCAACTCTGTGTGGTGAATCATCCATCGTATTCATCTAATTTGGCCCCATGCAACTTCTCTCTATTCGCAAAATTGAAATTGAAGTTGAAAGGATGTTGTTTTAATGACATTTCGACCATGAAAACAGCTACAACACGAGCACTAGATGCAATTCCACAAAATGAGCTAGAACACGCATTTGAATCACTGTTGAATCGCCGTAACAAGTGTATTGAAACTAGAGGAGAATATTTTGAATAAAAAATCGAAAAATATGCAGACATCTTGTTTCAATGATGTTTTCCACGGCCAGTCTCGAAACTTATTTGCCGCACTGTGTACAAGAGGCGAGTTCGGGTATTCGTTCGGAGTAACTTCATTTACTTCAAATACTCTACTCGCGCTCTTTCACGTTCGGGCAGTGCCGTTCCAATCAACTTGGCCGCCTGTGTGCGTAAATATTTGGCGCCGCCCCTCCCCTCCTTATTTTTTATACTTGGGGAATAGTTATTATATGCGTATTATGTTATAAAAACCACTAACCATTGGTGGCCATTTTGGTTACTGATATATGTAAATGTGCGCTCAGACCTTTCTATTTTCGGTGGTAACGGTTCCACTCCAGTAACTGCACTGGTATTTAAACCCAGTACATTTAAAAAAGGGAAATTTACACTGGGTCACCTCTTATTCTTTTATAAAAACCACTAACTGGTGATTCACTTTAGAATTTAATTTGAAAAAGAAATTTCACTTTATATTACATGACATGTGTTTAAGAACATACAACAAAAAGATGCTTAAAACAACATTACGGAATTTATAATATACAATATACACCATTTTCTGAAGGAACCCGAATAAGACGAATTCATTATGCGTCGCCTATTCCCTGCCGGTCGTAGGCTTACAACAAAAAATAGATGCAAATTTCCTACGAACACTACGTAATAAGGAAATGTCGTATACATTTACACATACAACTGAAAATAATATTAACAACACATTAAATTTTTTTAATTTATTAGTACTATATGTTGCTACAAGAAATCCACTTTCCTACTTTTTAATTCTGCAAATTCCGATAATACATTATAATGATCAACTGGCGAAGAAGTGGAATAATATAAAATAATATACACCGAAAAGTAGTAAAATTCCTTACAATTCCTTACATTTTTTTATCGTAAGGCTACACAGTCAATAATTTATATCCTTCAGACTGTTTTGATTTCTGCTTATTCAGTTCGTGCCGCCTAATGGCTCGTTTTCCCTGTTGATTACCTGTCACCGATGCCGCCCTTTATATTGGCCGCCTGTGTGCAACGCACACTTCGCGCATCCATACGGCACGGCCCTACGTTCGGGAATGTCGTAGAGTTACTCCATCCATTCGTTTAAGAGTACGGGTTGAGTGATCCACTCTTGCTCTACTCCTAATACCCTCCGCGTGCTTTGTACTCTTGATCTGCTCCGAACGAATACCCGAACTCAGGTTTTTCGAAAGGTACAGCGTGGTGCAAAAGTAAGTATCCCATTTAAAACGGAAAAAAAGATGATAGCGAAAGAAGAAATGTATTTTATAACTTTTAAATTAAAATGGAATTAACGGCAGAAAATAATGTCTGTTAAATGGTGGCCATTGTTGCATATTGTCTTTGAGCTGCTGTAGTGTTTGCGGTTTATTAATGTAAACTCTCGCTTTAAGGTAACTTCAAAGAGAGAAGTCTCTCAGATCTCCCTTTTTCGAGATTAATCGATTGGGGAAATGTTGCTGCAAAAGTGCTATTCTAGGCCTTGCAATATGGGCTGTAGCACCATCCTGCTGTACCAATAGCCCTCAGCGTCTTCTCATTGAGGCAAAAAAAATTCAAGTATATCCCTATAGCGCTCGCTGTTTACATCGGTCACATTAACATCCGGTAATTTTTTGTGCTGAAACCGCACACCATACTGACTTTCGCACTAGGGAGGGGCCCTTCATGAATTAATTGTGAATTTGCTGTTGTCCAGCAACGTGGATTTTGTTTACTCACAAATCCATTTAGGTGGAAATGGGTCTCATCAGGCATCCGCAATTTCGTCAGAAAATTTTCATGTGCATCTGCAAGATTTAAAAAGGTGCGACTAAATTCTAATCGTAACTGGAAAGCATGGAGGTTAAGGTCTTGCACTGACTGGATTTTGTAGGGACACATATGGAGATCTTGTGTTAAAATTCGCTGTAGGAACCGTCGTTTCAATCCCAGTTAATCTGATCGTCGCCGGGTTGATGTTCCTGGATCTTCCTGAGCACTTTCCCTTACACGTTGGATGTTTTTAACTGACCTCGCTGTTCGTGGTTTGCCTGACCTAACGTCAACCACAGATCCGATCTCTAAGAATTTGCCTACCAATCTGCGTATTGTGCGCTTAGAGGAAGCGTTTCTTCTTCTTCCATTTTCAAAGTAAATTGTCACAATTTTCACTCGTTCTAAAAGTGAATATCACTCCATTTTTGAAACTCCTAACATAACTTTTTAACCTAATCCGAAACAAACAATGAAAATAAATGTTTAACCAACAAAAAAATATTTTACTTAAAAATGGGGAAGCTTCTTTTGATTGATAACGTAGAAGAAATCCCTTAACAGTTAAGTAATGTCTGGATTATCATAAATTTGGATATTACGCATAAGCTGGTATTTTGTGAAACACCTTGAAAACTTTCAGTACCTAAATATTTGTTTTTGGCAGTTTGCCTGTTGAAAGACCTTGCATTCTATGACCTCCTGCGTACATTTCCTAATGGATTTGAAATCAGAGGATTTCAGGACTATGGTAGAATTGGTTTTAAATATTTTCTGAAAATTGTATTTAAATGATTATGATTTAGAGTGGTAATAAATTTGCGTGAAGTTGCTTTTACAACATCTACCTAACCTAAGTCGGTGCAATTCACATGCTTGAAGTTAGTTCTATATTTTTATATCCTTATTAAATTTATTTATCCGTTAACTAGCCAAATTGGCCTTATTTTATCTTGAAAACATTACGTTCACTCATGATCTCGTCACATCTGGTTTTAACATGCAGATGTAAACTGATCGTGATAAGTAAATACATCCCAAAAAAACAACGAGTTTTACAATCAAATTTAGGGCGCTCCCCGCTTCAAAATCGTATATAATTTATTGGTAATGTTCCTTCCTTATACGCTATTATTAGGCATCAATTTTGTCATTACTACAAACTGAATAACGCAGAGAAAGAATTTTACGTTTAATTAAATTTGCTTTATACGTCATGTCATACGAATTAATGCGATCTGTAATATTGGAGATCATTCCATTTTCGAATGCATTAAAATTACAAATGTGTTTTTGACATAAAAATAAATTACAATCTCCCAAACGTTGGCGGTGGAAGGGTGGAACATAATAGCCCTTTTATTCTCTGAATTGAAGGGGGAACGATCAACGGAAAACAGAGCAAATGAAAGGCAAAGAATGGAGAAACATAGAGAAAAGAGGAGAAAATAAATGAGATATGAAAATGCCCATTAGATTAGAGAAAAATAATTAATCACGACCTGTCCGACATATATTTTCCTGATGGTTTCGAAAAAAAATGTAAAAAGAAAAAACGAAGTAGAAAGAGAGAAATTTTTTATGATTACGTGCGTGAGGAATTCCATTATGCATTTTATACACAATAAAGATAAAACATGTTACAAAATTAAAGCTATCAATATTTCAAAGTAGAGGAATACACATAGTTTGTAAAAGAAAATTGCAACAATAAATCTGCTGTTAAAACTCAGCGCACGGCAAGTGCAGGGTTTATGGGCCATATAACCTCGTGAACCCTCCCCGCTACACTCGTGTCGCCCAACGGGCCCCCTCAGCCCCCAATGCGATCCAACGTCAAGAAAATGGTATTCTCAACATTTTAATATTGTTTAATACTCTTCTATCTCGATCGACTTTTACATGTAGATGTGTTAGATGCAATATGTACATATGTATTATATACAAGCATACATACATACCCTATGTATGTATAGTGAAGTTTTAAACAGAAAATCGATATACATATAGACGAAGCGCGATTGCTTTATAGGTTAATACGTTTTAAACTTGTCGTAAATCATACTGAATATGTATTATTTAATTAGTCAAACTCGTAAATTATTTTACGCTTTAAAAGGCCTTTAAACGTAAAAGCACGGGCGCTCAATAATTTAAATGGATTACATGGGCGATTTTCATATTCAACGTTTTAACTTCAGAAATGTATTATTACCGCTACCGTATTTACGTAATGCTCGTTAAGTCAAAAGCAATTGAATTTAATTTATGTGCTTGCTTATGAAGGTACTCATTTCATTTGCCAAGGATTACATTGTATTACATTTTATTTATTTTCAAACAGCAATGAAAATGAATAAAGTTCAAAAACATAAATGTAGCTCTTAATATATTTCTAATTTTAGAATAAATAAAGAAGTATAGTCATCTACCGACGATTATTGTTACAAGCGATGTAATGTCGGTAAACAAGAGTCCTTTATTTTTACATATTCGTATCGTGAATACCGATAAAATGGGAGAATTCTTGGTAAACTATCTGAAATGCTTAAATTTAATTGTTGAGAAACTTCAGTTATGAAGCAAATTATAATTATACCATAAATGCAAATTAAAACTGCATCAGATATTCATAAAGAACTAAAAGAACAAAGTTCGCATTCATTTAGATTCCAACGAAACCGTGATAATTAATAATGAAGAATGAGAAACGTCAAAATAGAACAATAAAGGAACGAAGAGAATGAAACAATGTAGATCATTAAAATTATTGGCAATTTAGCCAAGTTTGCATTCTTTCTTATTGCATGGAATCTCAAATAAAGCGCGCGCATACCGGCAAACGATCGAAACCTCGGCCCCAGCGCCGACGCATGACGGAGCTCTCCGAGTCGTTCACAATCGTGTACATGGGAAGAATTTCAGCCGGCATTCATATCTCATTTCTTGGTATAACTTGAACAGATCTCACAGTTTCAGGTGTTTATTGCTAAAATCTTTTACCTTAAACTGTAATCTATGTAAATGATATAAAATTTCTGCCAAGAATTCATATTAGATCCTAAAAACCTTACGATTCGCTTGACGTTCTTGTACCGGCCTCCATTTTTACAAATGGAGAATATCGAAAAGTACAGAAGCGAATCTTATCGATAATCGCACCTACTTATTTCTCTTATCTTTACAGACCAGTTTCCGCATACGCTTTATTTTTCCGTGATACACAAGCTGCCATCAAGGGTCAGAATCCAAATGCAAGCTTCGGTGAAGTTTCGAAAATCGTTGCGTCTATGTGGGATGCCCTAGATTCCGAACACAAAAGTGTAAGTATTTACAGAAATCTGTTTTTGTTATTGTTTTTCAATTCGTAGTAATGGTTCTTATCTCGTCTAGGATTATTCTAAATTTTATTAATTTTGAAATATTAAATTTTGTTTTTATATAATATTTATTTTTATTTTTTCTTTCTAGGTATATAAAAGGAAAACTGAACTGGCTAAGAAAGATTATCTTAAAGCATTGGCTGCATACCGAGCAAGTTTAGTTTCGAAAGGTGCTGGCGAGAATGAGGGTATGTACGGTGGTTATGGCAACTATAACAATTCCGGTGCTCCACAATATAGCGGATACTCACCTCAAAATACGCTTCCCTCTCCTCCAATGACTTCAGCTCCTACACCGCCTTCCTCACAATCGATGGTAAATAAAAAACCAATGATGAGTAATATCAACCAATCACAGCCATCACCCCATCAGAACATGATACAGTCTCCGATGGGGCCTGTGCCAAATCACATGAACATGACTCACATGCCACCACATACCACAAACTACATGCAGCAGGTACGTAGAACTATCGTTCGTAATAGGTAAATTTGTATTTGGGCAATTTAAATTTGATAACAGCTGTCTGCGATCACAGGTCCCACAGCAGCAACAACCCGTTGCTCCACAACACATGCAACAGCATGTAAGCCCACCACCGATGGTATCGAGTTCCCCACCAGTTTCTGCTCCTGCACCCTCTGTACCAACCTCAGTGCAACAGACCGCTGGTCAAGGACAGATGCGTCCTCCAAATTCATGTATACGTCACGGATGTCCTAATGCTGCCATATCGAATGCAGAATGGGAAGATGAATATTGTAGCAATGAATGCGTTGTCAGTCATTGCAGGTGTGTATTCAAATTGTTTCCTATACCTTATTGAAATTAAATTAAATTAGTATTTTTCTAAATTATTAGTAATTCTGACAGATTCGAACATGGTTATTAACGTACTGTCTACATTTAAAGGTAAATAAGATACAATAAAATCCGTTTATTCATTACTATGAGGGTGGATCAATAATTAGTGAGCCTAGACAAGAAGAAACAAACTTTTTGGCAAAAAATTATTTAATTTTTCAACATAGTCTCCTCGTTATATTTAGTCTATTGATATTCAAGTCTTTTCATTCCTTTAAAAAAGTAAGCTTTATCAAACTGTTCAGAATATGCGTTAGTTTCAGTGATTACTTTCTCGTTCAACTTAATTTTTTTTTCTACCAAGCAAAGTTTTCAGGTTAGGAAAACGGAATAAATCGGAGGGGGCGAATATGGTGAGTGCGGAAGCAGTTCGAAGTGTAGTTTACTTATTGTTGCTATTGAAACAGCCGAAATGTGAACATGTGCATTATCCTCTTATTTAGACGGGGCCTGTTGTGTTGAATCGCATCACGAAGATCTAAGAGGGATGCATAATATTCTCTTGTTATCGTTTTATGTTTTTGAAGATAATCGATCAGAAGAATCCCACCACAATCCCAAAAGACAGTGGCCAAAACCTTTCCGGCCGAGTATACGGGCCTCGCCTTTTTCGAAGCACCAGCATCAGTCCATTGTTTTCGATTGTTGTTTCTTGTGGGGTGAATAATGGTACCGTTATTATTCGGTGCCAAAAGTCCTTCGGATCATGTCTTATCTTCATTAAATTGAGAGCTGAAATGCGTTCTCGTTCATGGTGGTCAACCGTCAGCAAACGCGGCATCCATCTTGCACATAATTTTTTCATACTCAATTCATTATGCAAAATCGAGACCACTCACCGATATCAGATGTGTAAAGCTTTTGCTATTTCGCGCACTTTTATTCGACGGTCTTCTAAAAGTATATCATGTACTTTTCTAATGATTTCCGGATTACTCGCGCCGTCTGGGCGTCTACTGCGTTGTTCATCAAATGCGCTAGTACGGCCATGTTTAAATTCAGCTGCCCATCGTTTTATGGTTGCAGTTGATGGCAATTAATCCCCGTATACAGACTCCGGCTCAGTTTTGATTTTGTTTATTTTGTTCTTTAAAAATAAGAATTCAATCATCCTACGTTTCAAAACAGACTAAAAAGAGTTCACTTTCTGCTCAAATAACAAGCCTACTTGGCATCAGAATGAACACAAATGTTGACAATCATGTTTTGAAGGATTGTTGACTTGAAAAACAAATAACATTTTTTATTAGTGTTTTTTTTTTTTGTTAAGCTCGCCAATTACTAATCCAGCCTCGTATCATCGACAATTTCCTAATTAGAAGAAACGTATATGTAAATAGCGTATCTGTATAAAAATTTAGTACAAAAACAGTGAGTAACATTCCAAGCATTCGAACGCAGTATTGACAAAAAAAAAATAAATAAAACAATCCCCTGAATTGCATATTTAGTCATGTATTTATCACTTTCGCGTCAGCATGCTAAAAAGCAAATGCAGCAGTCTCCTGATGATTATATTTCCATTAACACAGCACAAGCACTTCCATTGTCTTTTTTCTTATCCAGCTGTTTTACCGTAGCTTTATTCAAAATTTGCAGTTTTGATTTGCTGCCATTCCTTTGTTGTAATAAAGTTAGCCAAAAATCCCAAATTTACTTAGGGTACGAGTACCTATTTGGGATAAAAAGTATTTCCACTCTTTGGACCAATGTTGTCAATAGCAATTAATGAAATCAAAAAATATCAATAATGTGATACACATTTCTCTATGGTTTAAAAAATTTAATTTGGAAAGGAAAAATTATCTCATAAATAAGAAAAATTGACTTATTATTTGATACACGAAAGCAATTGAAATTGTAACTGAACTTATTTTTGTTGATATCTTAAGTACTCAATTACTTCAAATTACGTTTCACTATAATTGGCCATATTAAAACAATTTCATTTATAATACGCTCAAATATTGCGCATGTATATTCTAAAAATTAATATTGTTCAAATGTTTTATCTGACAATTACGAAAAAGTGTGGGGATCCACCCAAGAAATTTTCATGTGAAGTAGCCCCCATTACAGAAGTACATATTACGTCATCATTATCTGCGCTGTTCAAAAATCCAAAAAAAGACGATTTTAAACATTTGCAAAATATAGAATGCAGTGGAAATGAAGATGCAACAATTTAGTACTAGTAATAATTTATACAACGAAAAGAAATACAGAAAAATAAAACGCCAAATAATTTTTCTAAACACCTCTAACCTCTTCGTAAGAAGTAACGGAGAGCTACTGAATTACGATCCACCCCTTGACCAGTGATAATCAACTCTACGTACTAAAATAAGCCATTTGCGCATATGACGTAATAGTATTTCTCTATTTGAGACTATACTGTGCATGCTTTAAGGGTAAGCCATAGACTAACAATAAAAATAAATGGGAAAATTCAATAGGTGAAGAAAGAATACAGTTTGCGGTTGATGAATATAGAAATAAAAGTTTTAGCGGAAAAATTTAAACAAAAATTTGAGCAATGTTTTTACATCCCGGCACATGACGTTTACGCAAAAATATAAACCTTTTACTCGAGAATTAACGCAATTCAGTGGATGAAAAATTTAACATTACAGGTTATCATTGAAACTCATTCAGCATTCTCTATTAACATTCGTATATTTTTGTTGGTCCGTCGCCCAAGCTAAGTGGAGAACACCGGATGTACGAGACATTCTTAATTAATTATTATTTGTTTTGGTTTATCATTATTTATTTTTACTTACATATGTTTGTTTTTCAAAAATTAAGTTTGCCGACATAGCACGTTACACTGTCTGTAAATGAAATTGCACCGCCTAAATATTTGTTTAGAGCTACATTATTGGTCCTTGTGTATGAAAAATGAGCGTATGGGTTATTCGATTTCAGGCTGCACCTAAATAATTCCACGTTACCAGAAATTTACGATTGTCAGTGTTCTTCCCATTACGAACAACTGTCGTTATTTTAAACTATAATCTTTAGAGTTGATAAGATTCTTCCATATGCATCTCTTTAAAAGAAAATAATGTATCTGAATCGGATTTTATGGCACAATGCGGCCTCGATAATCTGGACTAATTAAAACCGCGGTGATCCGGATTAGTAAATAATTCGGATTACTGAAACAGGGCAGTTTTTTATTGAAAAGTGAAACATTTAATACAAAACGGATACTCTAAAACTGTGGCACTGGAACACTGAAACAGTTCACTAAAACCCTTACCACAACACTTAATTCGTACTGGACGCACGTTTCGATAGCCAAGCTATCATCAGCAGCAAGACTGAACTAACAAGCTAAGTGAAAAACAAACCTTATAAAGAAAATAAATTATGCAATATGTAAATTTAAAATCGTAAAATTTAATGAGCCGCTTCATTGCACAGGACTATAAATAGCCTAAAGGTAAAAGAGCCGAAAGACGTGAGTTATTCAATCCTAGATTACAATGAAGCGGTTCATTGCACATGGTTAAAATTACAACTATAAATGATTAAACATGATGTAACAAAGGATAAAGGCTGGAATTTAGTGGTCCTAAATCTGAATTCATTAAGTGAGTTTTGTTTTTGTAAATTTCCATGCCTTCATAACAATTTAATTGAGAAGTACTCCTTACATTTTTAATTAACTTTATATTATCAACATTATGGTTATTTTCAAGCATATGTAGGGCAACGCTAGATTTATCAAACCTTCTGAATTTAAGATGAACCAAATGTTCTTTGTACCTAATTTTGATTGATCTTTTTGTCTGCCCAATATACACTTGATCACAATCTTTACATGAAATTTTGTAAATTCCTGATTTATCCATGTTATCCACTGGGTCTTTGGAATTTCCTAAAAGGTTTTTAAGGTTATTGCTCGAAGAGAAAACAATCTTGCGGTCAATCCTAGAAAAGATTTTTTGAAGACCCTTGGTGTAACATGGATAAAAGGGTAATTTAACATATTTCTTATTATTACAGCCGTCAATGCGTTCTAATGTGCTTACATTTCTAATTCTTCTACCTTTAGGCTATTTATAGTCCTGTGCAATGAAGCGGCTCATTAAATTTTACGATTTTAAATTTACATATTGCATAATTTATTTTCTTTATAGGTTTGTTTTTCACTTAGCTTGTTAGTTCAGTCTTGCTGCTGATGATGATAGCTTGGCTATCGAAACGTGCGTCCAGTACGAATTAAGTGTTGTGGTAAGGGTTTTAGTGAACTGTTTCATTTAATACAAAACATCTAGAAAATAGTACTTAAACAAATATGGAAAACAGAAGCATGCTTATTAAATTATATTATTTTATGAAGTAATTTGTAATTTTTGTTTGCTTAATCTTTTTCTGGTTCATTATAAAAACCGTTTCTTTTAATCTTTGCAGTACAAGAACATCATGTAATGGGATATTGCTTTCTTCTGCCCACTTTATGGACACATTGGTTTGTATTATTTAACTCTGAACCTTCACTGTCACTACTATCATGGTGTTTATCTGTAGCGTCTATGTCTTCCAGTGGTAACAAATCTTCATCATTTTCAAGCCAGTTACGTATTTCCGAGTTCTTGATATTTTGCTCAGTGAGAACATTGAGCATATCTGAAACATCTATTATCGCTTCACCCAGGGAAAGCCGCAATTCACTCAGAGGAAATTGGATCTTCAGCATCATATTTAGTGTCTGGGTCGTTATTTGCTACATGAGCCATAATTTTGCGCCAGCACTTCTGCAAGACTTCGAGGGAGACTTTTTCCCAAGTATTGTATAGTAGGCATACAGCGTCCGTCAAGTTTATGGTTTTTAATAACAAGGTTCTCTTCGTTATTAGATAAAATCTGGGCTAGACTTTTCCGATAAAATAATTTGGTCAGTCTGATGGCATTTTGATCTAGAGGTTTGCAAAAGTGCTGTACAATTAGGTGGAAGAAATAATGTTGTAAATTGTCCATCCTCACTAGTCAGCTCTTCTATAGTTCCATGGCTCAAGGAAACCAATTTAAAAAAATTGCTGTAGCCATCCATGCATCGGCAGATGTTTTGTATTCAACACGTATGTACATACTATGTAACAGAAAACAGCTAAACAATTACATAATCCTCAGACACAGAGGCACACACTGCTTATGTGAACTCCCAGATATCAGAACCCGCCGAATTTAGGAAATTAGGGGAATTTCCCACGATCGATTTCGTCTAAAAACGCAGGTCTGGATTACCAAGTACTATCACATTCGGATTATAAAAGTACATAATGCAATTGAAATGGCCGGATTATCGAAGAATCCGATTTACTGAAGATTCGGATTATCGAGGTCGCACGGTATTACATCTCAAAAATTACATTTAACGGAAAGATATTTCCATTCATATTTATACTTACTGTTAACGTCCATGTGTACAACAACAAGCCGCATTTTCTCCAGAACGGGTACATATATTATTACCAATATTTAACGAGGTCAAGAAATCACCTAAGAACACCAGATCTTCAACTACTAAAATCACGAAATAGTATCGATTGCTGGGGATCGAAGCTGTATAACGAGTTGTCCGAAGACATCGGAACATTTCCGTTAACTATGTTCAACCGGTGGGAGGTTTCTTTGTGTAATTTATTTATTTATTTAACTTTATTCATCGTTTTTACTTTGGCATATGCACACAGCACTAATGTATATACACAAGTTTGGCACCGACGAATTTTATAACGGTCTTATTAGGAATAAAGCATTATTATTATTACAAAAAAAATATGTTAAACACTTACATTGTAATACAAAATATCTTTGTGGAAATTAAAAACCTTAAGAAAGTAAGCATTTTTAGAAATGATGCGGTTTCATTTGTAGACAGTGTATTCACCAGTGGCGGCTGGTGATGACGTAAATGGGAGGTCAAGAACAAGGCTTCGATTCTCTCGTGTATTTCCGTTGCGTATCGTATACATACGAGGAAATCGAAGCGTTGTCTTTGCTCCTTGCATTTACGTCACCAGCAGTCACCACTGACATTCACCGATCGCTATACAGGTTATATATTTTAAGTGTTATTTTATTTGTTTCAGGGACGTATTTACAAACTGGGTGGCATCGAATCAAAATCAATCACAAACATTTTCAACAGTTAAATAAATAGTTAGTTAGTAATTAGGTGAAGAGAGCTGCAAGTTTTATATTTCATTAAAATATTTGTAGCGATATTTGAAAAGAGATGGAGAAAGAGCGCATGCGAGAACGAATGAAAGCTAGCGAGAAAGAGAAAGATGCGGTAGTTATATATATATAAAATTTACAAAAAAAAGATATAAAAATTTCTTATAGGGGGAAAATGAAAAGCAACTGCAAAGAATAAGGGAAAACAAAGATGTATAACTAAATCGGTTCCTCTATAAGTATAATCTCTAAAAAAAAGCAAAAAAAAACAGAATAGGGATTAATTCTTAGAAAAAATTCGACGATTTTATGACGATGATGATGATATGATGAAAGTTGATAAAGATATAATACATCTTCCGCGAGATGATACTATTCTAATGTAAATACGATTACATTTCGTTTCAAATCAGATAATTTTGATTTCGTTTCAACTCATATATAATATTCCTTTTTTTCCGTCAGAGACAAGGCTGTATTGTTGAAATAATCCACGGCAATACGGTTTTGTTACAGTTTTTAGGCAAATATGAAAAAAATACACTTATTATCTTAGGCGTAACAATGTATAAATAAAATATAAAACAGAAAATTGTTAATCATGCTATGTAATATGCATGTAACCCTTAACAAAAGGAAAGATAAGTTACTAATAAAGAGGAAGAATCGTAGATAGTTATGTCGAAGTGAAAGATTTCAAATCAAGTAAGAAAATCAATTTAAAGTGGAGTGATCATATTGTAACTAAAGAAATCATTTTAGTTTATAGATAGTATTTGTTGTTTGAGAGAATAAATTATTACGTAATTATATAATAGAATATTGAATAAAGTCAATTTTTTCTGGAATTTATTTTTGTTTTTTTTTCTGTTTTTGTACCATTAACAAAGACGGTCTTCAGAAATAAATGTGAAAATCCTTTTTAAAAAAATCTCTGTATTTTGAAACGCAATAGAACAAAATACAATAATACAAGTACAGTCAGTAACAAAATAAATGTTTTGTAGTTTTTAATATTATTTGACGCGCGTGTTGTGACAGACGATATCGTAAAGTGTTTAAATAATCATTAAAAAGTTAATCGCTACATGTTGCTAACATCTCACTTCACATTTTTTTTTTTGTTAATTTCCCGACTGATTTAAGTTGGCAGTTCTGGCAATTGGCCGAATATGTCCTTCATTGCCCTAACTACCAACTTAGATTATTCGCGAATGTCTAGTAGACGGATCTAAAATGTTTCTTGTGCAGCTTCTTCATAAATTAGTCTTGAGTTGTAGATCCTTGAGCAGCTTGTATTTATATACATATTTAAACTCCTTTGAATTAGTAAACCTATATTTTCTTGCTGACTGTATCTTTTTTACATATTTATATCACCAAAATCAATCATATTCTTTATTTCGATGAAGTACGTAATACAAACTTCACCTATGTCTACTCTACATTTAAATATACGTAATGTATAATATATAAATAATATAAGATGAAATTTAAAGAAAATCATATACTAATTGTGTATATATTAATTACATATGTAGGAATATTATATAGATAAAAAATATTTTACATACTACTACATAATTTATGCATTAAAACAAGTATTACATCGTATCTTATTTTTTTTGTTTCTATACAAGTATTCCTTGACCAATTTTACTCTTCTAAATTTGAAATGAGAACTTGTAAATAGCACTTGAAGGTAACTTCATAAACTGATATTGTAAATACGGTATAAGTATTTCAACAGCACTTGTTACAGCAAAGAACACGTTTTAGCTTCATTTACAGTACGGAGAACAATAAAAGGATGATACTGTTGCATTTGTTTAAATATACTCCCTTTTGTTTAACGTTTCTATGAAAAAAAAAATATGTGGAAGATCTGCTATAAATCACAATACAATCCTGAAGGAGTTCCTATAACATTGAGACAATATTCTTTTCTATATCTTTCGAAACTATACTTTCTAAATCGTATAATTTGAACATTACGTCAAATAACATTAAAGTATTGGCACATTCCACACCACACAAGTTATTAATTGATTCATGGATTCCCATCGTCGCATTCGGTATTACGGTTGACGATGAGAATCCATGAATTCTAGAAACCGCTGTTTCGCATTAATCAATTAATAACTTATGTGGTGTGGAGTGTGCCGATACTTTAGTGTTATTTACCTACTACCCCACAGTCTTTGCTATCATTATTGAACATTACGAAGTTATTTGTGAAACTAGAATTTAAACAAGGAATTAATTTTGTTGTACATTAAATTTTAATTGAGACAGCAATATCTTTTGTATTTGACTTTAATTTATTCAAAAAATATGGAAACAGTTATCAAGACTTAAATGAGGGCCCTACTAAATGAGGGAATATCTAGCTGGTTGCTGGATGTTCCATAACTTATGGATAAAACGGAAGGGGGTGATAGGGGAGACCATTTCCAACAAAGCGAACCTATATCGTTCTTGCTTTTAATATATTTTCGATTTATTTAATTTAAAAAAATTATTTTATTTTCTAAATAAATGTATTTATGATAAAATCCAAAAAATGCCTATAATTTAAAAACGATGACCTATGGGGACATCCTATATAGATGAAATACTTTCTGTAATCAAACAAGTTTTAATTAACTTTAATAAAACAATGGTCCTTTATAGTTTGAGCTTAATTTTTAAATAAATGTGGCAATAATATCTTCAAAATTTCTCAAATCACGCGCTTCTTAATTCTTTATTTAATTAAAACAGAATTTAAATAAAACAAAAAAAAAATATGGTGATTGAACTTGGTGATATTTTATAAAATAAAAAAAAGAAGTAAGCCTGCAGTGATAATTTCATAACTAAGATGGAATTTCCGACCATTATTACAAGTTGAACAAATCTACATAAATTTTACACACCCGATTTTCCAGAAACTTAAAAACTTCTATAATTCCTAAAGACAGTACATGGTAGTCATGTATATGCACACATTATAGGAAAAAGAAAGAATAATAACACATAATTTCATGATTTCCTTTTTAAACTGTTACAATGTAGAATTATGTCGATCTGATAGGTGTACTAGTAATACAAGTTATTTTTATATCATTGACCAATCAAGTTACGCTTTTTTGTCGATGTATATAATATATAATATAAATTTGCAGTTGTTTAATTGTTATCGATGTAAGCATCTGTTTTTGAATGCAAAACATCCTTAGTATTTAATACGTGGTGACGGATGTATATTTGTGAATATTTTGATGAATAATTGTTGGACCAGACTGTTTAAAACAGTATATTCGTCGTTCGCTCTTTGATTGTTTTTTTTTGTTTACTATTAATAATGTTATTTTTCTAATTAATATAATTTTTATTATTATTCGAAAATCTAAACACGTAAAAGATTCTATTACTATATGTATATCATAATTTCTTCGTTTATTAAAAAGAAACTTATTATCATTATTATTATAATTTAGGGTACTGTCTTGAACAGTTTGGACAGTAAGAATTGTACATTTCAAATTTTAGATAAGATATATTATCAAACAATGTAAAATTTTCTCTTTATATATATAAATATATAAAATGATGTTTTCTTGTGTTCTCTAATTATTATATTATATATATATAGAAAATTCATTCTGTTCTTTATCATTAATAAAAACTATATCTGTAAACTAAATTCCAAATGTATCAGACGAGAGGAAAGTGAAATCAAGTACATACATTACATACATACATTTGATGAATCCTAATCTCTTACGAGCTTTAAAATTGTTAAGTATATATATATTTTTTTTCATTATTTACATTGTAAATATCATATTTTATCCAGACAAGCACACATTACCTAAACTATGTAATCAACTAATATTTAAAAATAAATAGATTCTACTCAGTGTTCTTTTTTTTCTGTGTCCCACCTATTTGCAGTTACACAAATATTAGAAGAGTGTACCAAGGTTAATAAGCTGCAGCAATTCCAGAGAATGCGTCACCTGTTTTAAAGAGATATTGCTCACAATTGGAGTCTTATTAGCCCTGTTCGTTTGCGTTGCTGAATTTGATCAATTTTGTTAAAAATAGCATATGTAGCACGTTTACAAATAGCGGATATATCAGTTTGAGCAAATCAATCTGCTATTATTGCTCAACGCTTTAGGCTTGAGCAGATATAGCATGCTACTTTGGATATATAAGCAATTTGCCGAATACAAACGAACGCGTGTTTAAAATACCTATGAGCAGCTAAATTTCTAACGAATACAACAAAATTGACGAAACATATTGAGCACTTTCAGTAACGCAAACGAACAGGGCTATTGCTTAACGTAAGTAGCAGCTTCATATATTCTAACAAAGTGAAAAGTAACAATTTTGCAAAGGATAGAAAAAAGTCGCATTGTATCAATAAATGCATATTTTAATTCTTTAAAGTAATGCATATTCGAGCTAATCAGGTGTGCATTTCGACTGCAATCTCTACGCTAGAACCTGAGGGATTGTCTTTACAAGACAGCATTGAAATAGTAAAAGCTATATATAGTCAAACGTTTAACGAAACTCAAGAAAAATGATTTTATCAATAAATTAAACGAAGTGCTGTCAAAAATACGGGCTATCAATAACAAGAATATAAGAGGCGTTGCAAAATGAAACAACCCTTATAGAAAAAAGTGAACATTAAAGTGACGTAAAATATGAATTTGCACTAATAGTGTGTGAGAGCTTTTTCGCGGTACGAAAATATTCTAGCTGACAATAGGCGCAAATTTTGTTACATCGTGTTGTAGTTAAATGTAATTATATGTTTTTATAATTTAGTTAATTTTTTTTTTTTAGTTAAATAAATATGTGTTAATATAAAAAAATTGGTGTTTATTCTATAAAGGTTGATTTTTAGTGCATATTTTTTGTTTTTGGTGCATATTTGCATGCACATTTTGAAGTTTTTTAGTGCATAATTATCCTAAACATAGTTATGAATTACAGACACCACAACCGAGGTGCGTTCAGATTTAAAATGAATTCGTTAACCGATCGCTCATATAAAAATTGGAATAACTGATTAATAATAATAATAATAAAATAACAATAAAATTTTAGTTGAAATAGATTTCATTATTGATAAGTCCCTGAAATAAATGCAAAAAGCCATGTGCACCATCGTTTTCATAAAAATCTGGGACAAGCGATACTATTATATTATCCATTTTGTAAAATATGACAATTAAATAATTTAATGTCAAATTGTCTGTCAATGCCAATTGTAAATTGACAAGTGTTGTGCAGTAGTTAATTATTAAAGCATAATAATAATGGTTTTCAATAAAAATGTTTATATTTAAAAATAGTCTTTAATATTTTGCTAAAGGCAAACAGTTTTTAAAATAAGCGAATGTAACGTAAAATTTTTAGATTAAATACAAAATATTGTCATTTTTAAAGACACAGCTGTGTTCTTTTTCTGTATTAATGTTATTAATTAAAGTTCCATTTATGTGTGTATGTTCTCTTTCCCTTTTAAAAACCAATTAACCTAAATAACAAACTCCTGTTTTTCCACATTTCTCCTGATTTTTTCTATTTCATCGCCTGGATTTTAAAAATCCAATCTGGCAACACTGCTCACGAGTACCAACGGCTTTACGTAGAAAACTGTGCGACGGATGTTGGATTGCAGTTTTGTAACCAATATTTGTTTTTAACTTGGTATTAAAAATATCTTTATTTATTCTAAGAATATGTGCCATCTGTCGTTCGGTGGTGATATTTCAAGACTTGTAGATTAGAATATAATTACAGATTTCTGCGGATTAATCACCTTCCAATGTTGATAAAAACAGATTCAGTTTCATTAATGTTAATTCAAAAGCAAAAAATGTAAAATATACATTTGAATTTTAAATTTACAATGAGTAATTTAGCTTCAATTTTCAAGAATATTAAATATTGAAGTGTAAAAAAAATTATAAAGGAAAGAAGAAATAAAGTTATCCTTGGAAGATTCTATAAACTTGTTAAGAGGATGGAGTAGTTTACCTATTGGATAGCAGATGACGCACGAATTTCAATCGAGATCCAAGAATCATTTTAAACTACGTTTAAACACAATAAATAGCAAATCAAGTGGGTTTCTATAGCGATGATACATAGAAAGATTCTTCTTAAATTTGCGTTTTCTTGAAATAAGAAAATGAAGCTGGCGGTGTAGGTTGTACACTAGTCACGATAACACGGTCGAGTCAAACAAGGTAATCTATCCAACAACAGATGGCGCACATATTTCAATTAATATTTATTAGCAATAAATAGCAGCTTTATTGTTTAAAATTTATTCCAGTCCACCAATAGCAACTATAACATTAATAAACCGGTAGCGCTGATAGATATTATTAAACAAACTTTGTGAGTAATAGACCACTTTTATTGACCTCAATTATAACACTAATATGTACTAGGATATTAAAATCAATAAAAGTTTAAAATCGAATTTTGCTGGATGTCTTAGTAAAGAACGTAAAGCAGAAATAAAAATCAATATTTTCAGGATACAAAGTCCAATTCAAACATTGAACAAGTTCAACATTTTCTTGAAAGGACTACGTTATTTATTAATTTGTGGAAACAATTTAAGACAATGTTGATGTTTTCTAGAGTTACTCACTCGGAAAAAAAAGGTGAGTTCGTCTTAAAAATACACCCACACCACTTTCGCAACGAACTGCAAAAAAACCGGGTTCACAGAATACAGCTGTTATTACATTGTGATAAAGTGTTCCCTATCTAAAGACGTGCCTGGTTGAATAAACATTACGCAACAAGGCTTACAGTTACTTTTAAATCTTAACCGTGTATAACACATTATATATACACATTCTCCCGTTCAGTGAGGTAGAGATTTACAATTTCGATGACAGGCAACCGGATGCAGTACCTGTGAAGCACTACCATGAGCCATGAGCACTGCAAATAAATATCGTGAACGAACAGCTTCCAGTCAAGGTTGGAACGAGGAGAAATTTATTTACTGCCTTATTCGAGATTTATGTACCAACTAAAAAATAGTAAAGCATACAGCATAATAATAAAGTGTATTTATTAAGCAATGACAATTGCAATAAAACGTCAGCCTTAGTAAATATGGGTAATATAATAAATGCATGTATAAATATTTTTTTATTAATTGTAAATGGTATGCTAAAAAATAAATTTTAGCTAATTGTTTACTCAAACTTCCCCATTTAGTGCTTTGATGTATTGAAAGGATATGTGCACCTTCTTCTTTATAGCAGTGTTCTAAACAAAAGGCCATCTGCGAACGAGAAATAACACAGTAGTATACGTACTAAGCAGCCGTTTTCTACATTCGAACATGAAACTGCTTATATGAGGATTAACTTTTTTTTGTTAGGAACCCTCTTAATAGAGACATTACATAATATATTTTGTCCTATTGCAGATATTAAGAATTTTGATGCAAAACCCTACGTAATACTTTTCTTGAAAATCATCAGTTAGCACGAGACCCTACACTACCGGCATTCCTTTGTCATCGATGATGATAAGCCAAAAGGAATCCATCTATTAGGCGGCTGCAGGCTGCGTAACGAAAGAATTTACCAAATCGGTCACGTCAAAATTGGACGTGCTTATCGAGGAACGGTTTGGACGTGTTATACGTGCTTAATAGCGGACAGGAAATTTTCGGATAGGTATATTGATAGGCCAGGTATCTTCGAAAGCGTGATAATATGTCCCATAAAAGCATAATCTCATTGCAGTTGTATAGTGAGGACTGGGGAGGAATTGAACGGTTAAGCCTTACAGAACCAACAGTGTAGTTTTTAAATTAAATTGAAAAAGATCAAATTGTGGCGATGGATGTTATTATCAGAATAAAAACCATCTCTGAGTAAACCTGAAATTAATTTATTGATAACGTAGGAGAATTTAGACAGGATTTTGAACATATGGAACGATATATTGCTACGAAAAAACTGAAAATGAATACAAGCAAAACAACGAAGAAATTAACTTAGAGGCACATGATCAGAAAACGCTAGCGTAAGTTAAATATGTGAAATGGTAACGCTACCTGAAAGTGCTATTTAGAAAAAGATTCACCATCAAGATCAAAATGAGAAGTCTATCAACATCTATGTCAACTGTACTGTTTGATTCAAATAATGGAATGGAATACTTAGATAGGGTACTAGAAAAGTAATAAAAATGGACTTGATTAGGAATAAAGTAGTAGATACGATGAGGATTAGAAGGAAAAACAATGTCTTCTGGAAACTGAAAATGCTACATTCTAGAAGCAAGTGCGACTGAAATGGTTGTGCATTTGGTTTATTGATAATGAATTTCTTTCAAGCTTTTACAAAAAACATTCTGTGTCTTCCCCTAAGTCACACCAGTACCTCGTAAGAGTTTCTTCAATTCACCAAATAAACAATCCTCAAGGTGTAGATTTGGAGAATTTAGAAGAAGTTCAAGTATTTCAAAACTGGAGTAATTGATTGACAACATTAAACACACATTTTGTGAGCTAGGGCATTGTGCTGATGGATCAAAACAACTTGACTCAAAGTTCCCTGTTTTGGTTACTTTTATTCGTTCATCAACATGTGATATAAGACTTGCGTAGTAGCTACTAAACTGTGATGGTAGTATTATCAATTATTTCCTGACGCTACCTTGTGTTTAGTTTTGTGTCAACAGTGGAAGTGTTAAAGCGCTTTTTGTGAGTTTCTTACCTAACCCAGACTGTAGTCATAATTTTGCGCAATTAATTTGATAATGAAGCTTTAAAAGCACTAGTCGAGACTGATCCAAAATTAAGTACACGAATACATTAGGTTCCACGTGGTCGACAGTGCAAAGACATCCCATGAAATTGGTAAGGTCTCCAGACAAGGTAAATGGGTTCCACACCAACTGTCGAATGCGAACAAGGATCAACGTCGCACAATCTGCAGTTCACTGTTAACTAGACCAAGAAATGATCAATTTCTTAGCAGGATTGTAACTAGAGATGAAAAGTAGATTCTTTGTTCTAATCTCCATCGCTCCAGACAGTAGCTTTCCGTAAATCAACCACCAGTTTTGACCCCTAAACCTACGTTAACGCTGAAAAAGGTCCTACTGTGCGTTTGGTGGGATTCCTATGGCGTAATTCTTTATGAACATTTACAACCAGGTGAAACGATTACTACTGACATTTATTGTCAACAATCGCTTCTCGGTCTGTAGCTAAGATCAAAGTGCAGTATCTGTTCTTATCAGCTTGATATCTGATACGCCCCGCATGCGGGGCCAGTATATTAAACCACAGACTTAATTTGTATGAGAACGACACTTGTAGGTTTTGTTGGAAGGAGTGTGGAAACATCAATCATCTCTTTCTAGGATGCGAAGTGCAGATAAATGAAATTAATAAACTAATATGATGATCTAGTAAAATGGAACATGCAACTGCAATTGCCCAGGAAAATATCGATGTATATTATAGAATGTACAAATATATGCTCGACACCAATATTACGTTTTAGAGATTGATCCTTTGTGTCTTTCCTGTGTGGGTTTTTCTTTTTTCCGTGGCCTACCTGTCTTTGTGTTTGACATGTTAGTCACCTGATCGGCCCCAGGTATAAAGTATGTGTTCTGTTTGTCCTGGTGTCCGTTCGGGTGGCTAGGAAAGTATGTATGTGGCTAATGATTTCCAGTCGAGGCCAATAATAATAATTATTATTATTATTGTCAACAACTGCAAAGATTAAATGTTGAATTGTTGAAAAAGAGGCCTGCTCTGGTTAGCAGAAAGTACGTGTTGCTTCGACATGATAATGGAAGACCTCACGCAGCAAGAGTGACTCAAGAAAAAATCACGCAGTTGGATTGGGAAGTCTTACCTCACCCCCCGTATTCACCAGATATCGCCCCATCCGATTATCATTTATTCAGATCTCTAGATCATATACTAAAGATGAAAATCAATTGATGTACGATGCCACCTTGAACACGCTAAGGGAACGGTTCATTACGGCTTCAAGGCTTCAAAATATGCTCGAAGAGACCCACAATGTCCGTGTAAAGACGAGGTTTTAATTTAGCTCCCAGAAGGCTTGCAACAGGACCACAATTGACTGCAGGACATCGCATAGCTAGGTTAACATTTGCTCGAGAATATGTCGGTTGGTTGGAGGCCGATTGGGCAAACGTTATGTTTAGTGACGAGTCTAGATTTTGTCTCCATAGCAGCGACAGACGGGTGCGTGTGTATAGACGTCCGGGTGAACGTTATACGCAATGTAACATTATTCCAACTGATCTGTTTGATGGAGGTTCTGTAATGGTATGGGGAGGCATTACTTTAGAGGCTCGTACAAACATTACAAACATTTTAGAACTACAGTGATGCCGTTTCCAGGAAATGATTTCGTTTTTATGCGTGATAACGCGAGACCGCATGCCACCAGAATTGTACAGGACTATCTTGCCGTAGTGGGTATTACCACAATGCAATGGCCAGCCAGAAGTGCGGATCTAAACCCAATCGAGGACATTTGGGACATGATGGGCAGATGGCTAAGAGCACTTCCTCAGCGTCCAGTTAATCAACAGAAGCTATCACGGGCACTAAGAAGAATTTGGGAAGCTATTGACCAAGATGAAATTAGAGCCTTAATTTTAAGTATAGGTCGTCGCTGTGAGGCAACCATTCGTGCAAGAGGAGGAAACACTAGATATTAATTGTTGCAATCAAATGTAAACATTTGTTATAATGTCTTTTGATATTTTCTTTTTGACTTTTTGCTAATAAACAATTCTTTTTTTTTGATTCTTGTGTCTTACTTATGCAATATAAGCTAAAATTATTTAGTCATTGTTAACTTTTGTTTTAACACCTTTTTACAAATTTTAATCAACTTCTTAAAAGTGATGCGTTAATTTCTTTCGCCAGTGTAGTTGATTAAAGTTTATTCTTTGTATAAAAAATGAGTTTTATTTCACACTACGAAGCCGAAATTACTTTCTTGCAAACCCAATCACATAGTTAGAAATATTTTTTATTATTTTTACGATCCTGACGCAAACTTGGAAATCCAACAATAGCCAATTTTACACATTGCATTCAATCGTATATGAACAAGCAGATTCGGAGTGGTAGACCAAGTATGCCACAATATCGTCGAATATCCAGAGGTTGACTTTTGAGTTTTAAAACTTCAATTTTAACATTGCTCGATAGCAATTGTGGAACTTTCGACTTTGTGATTTTAAAAAAGAAATAGATTTCACAAAAATATGGCAGAATTTTCGCATAAAGTGTCGATAATATTAAATATGAATTGAAATCAGACGTAAAGCAGTGGAATAGCGGGCCGGTAAGCACACAAACAATCGCATTACGTTGTATTCAATTCTCTCTTTCTGGAATATACGCGAGTCGCGCGGAATTTCTGCCAAATCTGTATATTCATGAATAAGATTCTTTTAAAATACTATCTTCAGTTAATTTTAAAGTTACTAGGTAAATTAAAAGTAATACAACTTATATGAAAAAGTGTACAATTAAAGGTCTGTCACTGTTACATTCCTGTAACTCCCTCGATTCCAACAACATTCAGAAATATACAAGTATACCATACACTTTGTAAATTATGAATATTCTCCGACAGCTAAAATAATATATTAAAATAATAATATACAAAAAACGTTAAAATGCACTTTTTGCCATTTTGGAAAAACGAATTATTCTTTCCAACACACTGCCTTCGCGCAGGCCTAAAATGCATTCCCTTTCAAATTTACTTACTTCGTGATAAAATGTTCTTTATCAATGACGTGGCATTTTGACGCAAGTACAATGTTTCAGTACTGGAGACAGGTGCCATAAATTTTCGGCTTAACAGGCTTATGCAGGTTCGAGCGTGCATCATAGTTGCACATGTGCGAGGCCTACACTATATACATTACGGCTCGAAGAATAGTAGTTTTTAGTAGCCAGACAGACAACGTGACTAGTGCATAAAAAAGTCTCAGGTAACGAAAATTGAGTACTGCGTGGTCATTAAATTTTTAACAAAAGAAGGGCATACGCCTAATCACATTAAACAACGTTTAGACGGCGTTTATTGGGGCGAGAATCCCTTGGGTGCGAATAAGATTAGTGCAAGATGGGTACCGCATTTTCTTTCTGCTGTCCAACGTGAACGTCGGGTCGAATGTGCGCGCTCGATTTTAAACATGTGTGGAGACTAGTGTTGGGCATAATCGATATATTCCAATAATCGAATGAATCGAAATAATCGTTTAAAATAATCGAATGATCATTCGAAATTTACTAACAATTTCGATTATTTGACAGAATCCCAGTGACGAGTGGATTATTTCGAAACTTGAAACCTCGTTTCGAATACAGATCTCGAATCGTAATCCGTTTGTGTGCTCCTGCGCAGTCGAAACGAATAATGAATGATTTCTGAACCATAATCGAATGATCCATTATTCGGGTATAATTTATATATCTCGATTATATCATTTATAATCGCCCAACACTAATGGAGACGACCAGAAACCGATATTGGAGTCCATTGTTATAGGAGATGAAACAATGGTTCTGTATTACGATCCTCTATCCAAAAAGGAATCGATGAAATGGCGGCGACCCGATGAACCTCGTCTCAGAAAAGCGAAAGCCATTCAATCAACGAAAAAGGTGATGGCCACAATATTCTGGGTTTGTGAGGGTATTTTACTGATTGACTCTAAAAAGCGGAATACAACTGTCAACATCACATATTATGCGTCTTTCCTGCATAAATTGAGGGACAATATTCGTGCAAAACGTCAAGAAAAATTGACAAAAGGTGTTCGATTATTTCACGACAATGCACCCGTCCATACTGCCGCCATCTCACAAGCTGCCATCCGCGAATGTAGCCTTCAAGAATTGGAACATCCACCGTATAGTCCGGATATTACTCCAAGTGATTATTATTTATTTTCTCATTTAAAGAAAGACCTTAGGGGACGTCGTTTTAAGGACGATAGCAGATGTATTACATTTGGAGGGAAAAACCTAGATTATTTTTAGAAGGGTATAGAATTATTAATTGATCGTTGTAATAAACGTATTGAAATTCGGGGAGATTATATTGAAAAATTAAAATTCTTATATTTTACCGAGTTTATTTTTTCTATATCAGGCCAAGAATTTATGGCGCCTACCTCGTACATAGCAACGAGAAGCGATGAAAAGTAAGGCTAACGCAGTGGTATCGAACAATATAAAATTCCTATTACATTTGTTCATTTGTGAAAAGTTCAAGTGACAAACTTAAACGAAAATAAGTGAGAAACTTATGAAAGGATTAGATTTTGTGTTACTTATTTTAGTATAACAATTTATAATCTTTACAGAAAGCTTTTACTCAAAAGATGCATTCGATTTCAAAAAAGAGAGCTTTAAACTTGTTTCCAATTTTGATTAATTTATATATCTAATATATTATTTCACGTAGTCATTACCACAATTTTCTTATTGTATTTCCTAACAACGCATTGCAACTGTAAATATGAATGAAGGTACATTTCGTAACGTAAAACTGCACACAGATTTTAAAACAGAAGTTCAACAACTGCTAGGCGAAAGAAAGCCGGATTATATCACCAGATTACGAGCGACAAGTTTACATTTTTGCTACGTTTGCTAACAAATAGCAACAGTTACAAAACAAACTCGACACTTTACTTATTCAACCTTTCGTTCCAAGAAATCAACGCATGACACCGTTTTGGTAAGCTGCAACAGACCCTAGAATTGTTTGCGATTGGTAAGTCGTCAAGGACGAGGAAAAATAATAGAAAATTATTTCAATATTTCAGAATCAATTTAGCGCCTTTCAATTTCAAAATTCGCCGCTCCCAAGCACCCTTTAAAAAGAGGGTTTGTACAGCGCCGGGGTTTGTCGTCACATCCCCACCATCGCTGAACTTGAACGGAATTTATTGATTTGTATACATATATAAGGTGTACAACACACCCACCGAGAGGTTTCTGCGGTACATAAAAGTGATTTATCTTATCTCACGTAAGTTTGATGTATCGAGACTGCCTACCCAGAGAGAATCGTGCTGTTGTCTACTATACACGTTTGTGCCATTCACTTGGAAGCAGCAGCACATAAGGCTAACACACCGCAAGAGAAAATAAAGAAACATTAGAACAGTAGTATTAAGTATAAGAGTGCGTTTATATTGTTGTATGGACAACGTTTTTTGTGTTTTGTTCTCGATTGTCGGCCGACTAGAACATGTCCGGTAAGTCAAGTTTTACACCTTTCTAACTTCTTAATAGCTTTAGTATTGTTTTCATTTGATGGTTACTTGAGTTACTTGAGCAAATAAGGCAATAGAAAAACAGCTCTAACATGCTTGAAATTTTGGTAATTTATAATATATTTGCTATCTATTTTACTAAACATTTTCTAAAGATGAATTAATTTCATTTCCAATAGGATTTTCAAGGGGAAGTTTATGTGGATCTTGATAAAGAATTTTATTGTTTACTGTCGAATGCAATATCGTAAGAGATTATCGCAATTTCAAAAATCTTGTCTTTAGGCGAAGTTTTATTTTAAATTTATTGAAAAAGCACATATGATCAAGATTTTGATTCCGTTTTTGAGTTTCTGGGAATAAAGTCAATTCAAAACGTCAAATTTTACTTTGTTTTCGTGAACTAGAAACAGTATCTTGGATAAAAATTATCAATTGGACGTTTTAGTTTGGCGAAATGAATTGAATTTAATACGAAAGGTCTTTTTTTTTGGTTACAAATTCATAAACTTTGATGGATGCTGCATATTTAGCTAAGGAGAACATTCTTTTGTATTTCTTATCGATGCAAGTATTATGACTGTATATTTTCCAAATATTGTAAAAAATCAAAGGACAGATAAATTATGAAACATGAAGTCAACGTATTTATGTAACCTATGAATCTTATATGTATAAATTTTCATTCCTATTATATTGGCCAATAAAAGTAAACATTTGAAATAAATATTCAAGCAAGCAAAAACACGTATCATGTTCTAAAAGTGTAACTGATTCATTCTTACCTTTTTACAGTATAGGACAGTCGTATTCGTACAAATGCGCGTTTGCATGATTAAGACACGTTTATATATTAATGTCCATATATTTATTATTTAATTTGTAGTATATAGTTCGACAACATAAAACTAATTCATTACTGTATTCGAAAAAAAAAATCGCACTTGCTTTCGTTACACAGGAAGCTTAAACAGTATAAAACATAATTTTTGCACGCGACAGGCGTATTCGTACATAATAAATACTACATAAAACAAATAATCTTAATATTTTGTAGGATATCCATTCTGTTCAATAACACTTCTTAGTCTACTTGGCATCGATTCGACCATTTTTGTTGTTGTTAGGACTGATATTTTTCCATTCCATTCTCAGAACGTTTTTCAAACCTTCAATGTTAGAAATGTTTTTATTTCTTAGATTTCTTTTTAAAATGGACCATAAATTCTCAATAGGATTTATGTCCGGTGATTGACGGTGTGTTTCTAGAACAAGATCGCAGTTGTAAAGTAACCAAAGTTTCGAAACGTGTGCCTTACGCTTGGGGTCGTTGTCTTGGTAGAAAGTGAACTTATTTCCTAATCCTAATTTGTTTGCACTAGGTTGTAAATTAGATCTCAATATATCAATGTATTGCCTTGCATTCATTATCCCGTTAATGAAATGTAAATTTCCAACGCCATTAGCTGAGAAACACCCCCATACCATAACGGTGCCTCCGCCGTGCTTGACGGTAGGTAACAAATTCTCTTTATTTAAACTAGTTCCCGGCATTCTCCATATTTTTTGACGTCCATCACATCCAAAAACTGAAAATTTACTTTCATCTGTGAAGATGACGTTTTTCCAAAAGTTAAAATCTTTGTGAATGTCTAGTATTTTTTGCCGATTGATTTTACTAATGTACGGCTTCTTCCTAGCAATTCTACTTGCAAAATTATGCGTATGTAAACATCTTTGGACTGTTCTGGAACTAACGACCTTTCCAGTGGTTTCTCTTAGACTGGAGGCGAGTTTAGGACCACTAATAAACGGATTTTTCTTTACTTCGTTCAATAAACCGTACGTCTCGTTCGCTTAGTAACCTTCTATTTAAATTTCTAGGCTTATTTTCTAGTGAATTGTGATCTTTTTATGTATCTTTTATGTATTGTACTGTAGATGAAATTCTTTTAATTAACTCACCAATTTGTCGCAAGGATTTGCCGCTTTCATATAACGTTATAATTAATTTACGACTTTGAATAGACATTTCACTGCCTTTTCTTCCCATGGTCTTAAAATTAAAACACGAGCGTCTTCGCCTACTTCTAGTAATAGTTATCAACAGACTAACATATTTTTAGAAAAGTTTTGCTTTGGGGGTTCCTGTGTTTTTATGAAATTTAGTTATGTACGAATACGGCTGTCGCGTGTAAAAATTATGATTTATGTGTAACGAAAGCACGTGCGATTTTTTTTCTAATACAGTAATGAATTAGTTTTATGCTTTTAAACTATATACTACAAACTAAATAATAAATATATGGATATTAATCTGTAAATGTGTCTTAATCATGCGAACGCGCATTTGTACGAATACGACTGTCCTATACTGTAGGTGTATACACACATTTATCGCATCTCTAATTTACTGTTACATTAATGAGTAGAGTAACCTAAACTTGCGGACTCGCATAGGCGTCGGTATCACGGGTTAATATAAGAATACGAAAAATTCATAAATAAACTAAACCGGTAGAGAAGCAGGCATGTAGTGTCGACCTTGAATATAAATCATGTTAAACCGCGCTGAGAGAGATTTCGTTTTAATACATAATTAGTGTATCGTTTCATATAGAACTAATATTTACATACCTAAGAAAACAATGCCTCGTAATAGATTTGCTACTAATGTACATAAGTATGCGTCACTTTTTCCCCATTTAAAATATGACGGTAGTGCAGTTTTTTGCTTAATATGCAATGTTCGTTTGGCTGCATTGGGCAGAACTGATTGCCAGAGGCATGTCAATGGTATTAAGCATATGAGAAATGCAAGAACTGAAATACCTTATACACTACTCCACATACATTTATTAATTATGTTTACCTCTTGTAATCTTCCGTTGTCGTTGGTGAGAAAAGCAGCTTTTAAAACGTTTTGGCGACAATACGTTCCAAAGTACCCATTACCCTCACAAACACAATTACAGAATCATTTGCCGCGAATGAAAGAGATGCTAGAAAATGTGTGTAAACGTGATTTGTGTTCCAAAAAAATACGGATTACCGTGGATGAGACGACCGATATAAAGAAAAACAGTATTGTGAATGTAATAGCTCGCGTTTTATCTAGCGAAAACACAGCATCTCGATATTTGTTAGCTTGCAAACGTATTCAACAATGTACCGCGGAAAATATTCAAAAAGTGATAATGAACGCTTTAAAAAAATTTAAAATTGCCCCAGATCAAGTTGTGATGATTGTGACAGATAGTGCAGCAACGATGTTAAGTGTTGGGCGATCCTTAAAACATATATTTCCTAACTTAATACATATAACCTGCGTGCTGCATGCTTTGCATTTAGTTGGTGAAGTTGTTCGACAACATTACGGAAACGTTGATCGGATGATTGGAAGTACTAAAGCAGTGTTTCGTAAATCTCCTAAACGTTTAAAAGAATTTCGTAAATTTTGTCCAGGTATTCCAGAACCTCCTGAACCAATTTTAACGCGATGGGGTACTTGGCTAACAGCAGCTTCCTACTATTTGATCCATTTTCAACAAATTCAATCAGTTATAATGCGATTTAATCGGAATGAATCCAAAGCAATTAGAGAAAGTCAAAGAGAATTTCAAATTCCTCAACTTTTAGAAGATTTAACAACAATATGTACCAATTATACAGTATTACTAGATGCCATCAGAAAACTACAATGTACTAAATTGTCATTGCAGGAATCATTAGACATAGTGGAGAGTGTAAAAAATAAATTACACACATTAAATGATACGCCAGGATTATGTGCTAGTCAAAAGTTGGCAGATGTTTTAAGGAAAAATCCCGATGTTAATACTTTAGAGGCAGTTTATAATAAGTGTAAGAATAGTGAACTTTTAAGTGATTTTGAAAAACAGTGTCTACATGCAAATGTAACTTCCTTAGATGTGGAGAGATCGTTTTCTATGTATAAGAATATTTTTTCTTGTCGACGCACAAGGTTTAAAGAAGTAACTGTGGAAACATATGCAATGATGCAAGTTTGCAGTAGTTCACATCCTGATGCCTCTAATTTGTTGAATAATTAACTAGTAAGTTTATTTATAAATTTTCGTATTCTTATATTAATCCGTAATACCGACGCCTATGCGAGTCCGCAAGTTTTGATTACTCTATTAATGAGTAATACCAAAGACGAATAATTTCTCGATGGTGCATACCGCAATACGTCATAATAACTATGACACATTTTGAAAATATGTATCCATACTTGTTTTGGGATTTTACTCCTTGCCTTATAAATATAATAAAACATCTTTTTAGAGAATGAAAAATCTAAAATGGCCCTAAGGTAACTTTACCGTTCAAAAAATCTCGGGACATATTTAGGCATGCCGCCAATATTTTTATCTATAGTGGCGTAAGCTTTCACGAATCTAGATTATACGATTCAGTGTGCACTGTTCTAATTAAAATGTGAAGTTTTTTAATTGCTTTTGCAGATCCTAGTGGTTTTGTTTTAAATAAATTTATCGAAATCAACTTCTTAATTGCCCCCATACATTTCCAAAAGCGCTAATAAAAGCAATTCATTATTGTGCCTAGAATGTTTTATCTTATCGACATAAAAATCAAGGTAAAACATTGTAGATTCTACAGTTGCAATGCGTATCACATGTTACATGCTTTTATATTGATTAATATACAATGTATGTACTATACTGTATGTACTATACTGTATGTACTATGTATGTATACTCATTTATTTTTATTGGAGTGTGAAATTTTAACTATTTATAGCAGGTATGTTTACACAGCGATTATATGTTTACATTTGATTTCCCGGTATTAATAAATCATTTTTTCGAATAACAAAATAGATACCTATATTATTAATAGACATTGTACTATTTTTAAGTACATAAATGATGTCATTGTTTGAGCTGCTAATTTTATCAACTATTTCAAGAAACGATTAAATGTATTGAATAGGGAGATAATCTGTTCCGTTTATTTTAAATTTTTCACTTACAATGAAGAATTCCTTACAGTTAAAGTTGTGGGTGTACTATGTGTATACCTGTACAAATAGAGATGATATTGAGTATGGTTGAATCTTAACCAGTTAATGGTTGAATGAAACCATCCGGAAACTGTAACTTAAATCAGGGTTGACTACTACAGTACCGTGCAATCGAATTAGGGCCACTATATAAATTTGAGTTTTAGCTTAATAAATAATACAAAGTATCAACGTTTGATAAAAACAATTTTTATTTATTTATATATATATATTTATATTAACACGTACATTAATATTTCGTCGAACCACCCCTTGCTTTTATGACAGCAGCAATTCTTTTTGGCATGCTTGCTATACACACTGCTGCAACTTCTTTAAGGTGAGCATTATTTTGCCAGCTTTTTGTTATGTTTGCTTTGAAAACGTCAACTGTTGTAATGGGAGATGCATAAACTGTACGTTTTAAAGAATTCCAAACATTTTCGATCGAATTCAGGTCGGGGGAATTGCCTGGCCATGGCAATATCTCCAGTTTTCTTGCTGAAAACATATTTAGAATTGTTTTTGCCCTGTGGCACGGTGCACCATCTTGCATAAATGTGTAAGAGTAATTTTCAGGGTCTAAAGATGTCATATACGGGATTAAGATTGATTCCATAACTTCTTTATATTGAATTTGATTCATGGTACCTGTTACAAAATAGAGCGATCCAAGCCCTTCCCCTGATATACAGGACCAAACCATGACTGCCGGTGGATGTTTCACTGTTTTTCCCACTGCGCTTTCATCATATCGTTCCGATGGTCTTCTTCTAACGAAACGAGCAACTTCAGTTACAGCCTTTAGCCGTGACTCGTCACTGAAAACAACCGTTAGAAACAGAAATTTTCATTACATTTTCGAATTTACTAAAAATGTTCCAAATTTTGAAAATAAACATAAAATATTGATACATACCTTTTTCCAATCCTCAACAGTAAAATGCCGATGCTGTTGCGCCCACTGCAATCTTGCCTTTTTCATCCTTAAAGTAAGTTTCGGCTTTTTTGTAGGGCGTCTACTTCTGATTCTGGCTTCATATAAGCGCGATTTTAATGTTCGATCTGATATTTTTATATTATCAGCCTGTAATATACGCTGAAGTTCTTTAATGCACAGTTGCTTGTTTTCTAATGCCCTTTTCATGATAATTCTGTCTTCCCGTGGCGAAGTTTTGCGAATACCGCGACAATGAGAACGACCACTTGAAGTCGCTGGTAAATTTTCTTTCTTTGACATCGCTACCCTGTCGACTGTTTGACGAGAATCTTGTTCCCTTCTGGTTATTTCCCGATGCGAATACAGCCCCGTCTCTAATAACACTTGAATTCTTGTTTTTTTTCTCATTTGAAATGTCTTTACGTTTGCCCATTTCACAAAATTTATCAATAAAAAAAGAAAACTAAACGTTACGAAATTTCAATTTAATTACACTAAAACAACATGTAAAAGGAATATTATAGCATGAAAATATAATACTTGCACTTTACACCATCAAAACTACACGTAAACTAACTTGAAGCAGGTAAAGCCAGTCACCGATTACCGACCCTAAACGTACCCTGGATAGAAAGGAATGTTTGGTGGGGGTTATAATAACGAGAATTTTATACCTACTTAAGAGGATTATCTCAAATACAATTAAAAACATTTTATTGCGGAAAATATTTAGAAATTTTGGTTATTATAATATTAATAGCAAATATTTGTATAAAATCAAAGTGGCCCTAATTCGATTGCACGGTACTGTACTTCGTCAGATGATATGTTCGAATACCTAGTTCTTATGTTCGAAGCAGCTCGTAACAATTTTGTTCACATATTTAATTTTCTTTCGTTTAATAATGATAGTAAGGAATGTGGGGTAGTATGGCAAACAACAATATTCTCGGCACATTCAGCCCACACAAATTACACTGGTTAACAAAATTTAAATTTTTTCTTATCCCGCAAATTAGTATATGTGAACCTTTCAGCATTTTTTATGCTGAATTCAAATCTTTTTTGAGAAATATTCTATCAGGCAGGGTGCAATAAATAGTAGAACAACGTGTATAATGTGTTTATTTTTAAAACAACTGAAAATGTTTCTAAAATGTACAAATGTATGATTTTCTGCTATATTTAGCGTCAGGAACGTCTCATCCGTGTCCAGCAATAGTCTGCCAGCATTGAGGGGCTCCACTTGCCTTGGTAGCGCTTTTCGATGTCCAAAATATCTTAGTGAAATCTTTCCTCATGTTCGTCACTGACGGCTCCAAGACTGTCCGGGAAAAAATCTAAATGTGAGTCTAAAAAATGAATTTTTAGACTCATATTGCACCCCAATGTTTCATACGAAGTCAAAAGGTCTTTTACAATGTTCTTGTAGTCTTCAGATTTGTAATTGCCTGAAAAGTTCTCACAAATATTCTTAAATGGCAACCAGGCGGATTTTTCATTTTTGTTCAGCTCGATATCGAACTTTTCGTCTCGAAACAAGTCCCTGATCTGGGGTCCTACAAATATACCCTCCTTTACTTTAGCATCACTGATTCTGGGAAACTTATTCTTCAAATACGCGAATCCGCGACGGTTTTTGTCCATTGCATTGACGAAATTTTTCATAAGTCCTAGTCCCTATGTAAAGGGGACAGATAAGTTTTCTGAGGATCGACAAAAGAGTGGTTGATGACATTCTTAACTCCTGGAGTCAATGATGTTCGTGTCGGCCACACTTTCTTTACATAATGGCTTTTCTTGTCTCGACTGTCCCACTCACACAGGAAACAACAGTACTTCGTGTAGCCGAGTTGCAATCCGAGTAATAGCGCCACAACCCTTAGATCGCCGCAGATATTCCACTTAAATTCATCGTATTTGATTTTTTCTAAAAGAATCTTCAGGTTGTCGTATGTTTCTTTCATGTTGCCTGAGTTGACCAGAGGAATTGAGGGCAATTTATTTCCATTGTGAAGTAAAACGGCTTTAAGCTAGCTTTGGATGAATCAATGAACAAACGCCATTCATCAGTGTGATATTCATGGCCTAGTGCGCCCATAACCGAGACAATATCATTGCAGAACATCAGGTCATCTTCAAGGGAGAAGTAATCATTGAATTTGGCATGACGATTACGATAAAACGAAATTTTTGTGTCACTCTGAAGTAGATTCCAGCCCTTCAATCTGGGTCCCAAAAGTTCGGCTTGCTTCTTAGACAGGTTTAAATCGCGCACGAGGTCGCTAAGGTCTTCTTGAGTCAGCAAATGTGGTTAATTTGAAGAACATCCTGATTTAAATGTTGGATCCAAATTCAAATTTTCTTCTGCTACTTGATGTGCTTTCTCATCACTAGTCTCATCATCACTCAAAGTCATGGTTTTTGCAGGTGCTGGTACAGGTAACTCATCGTTATGAAGTACTGGTCTCAGTGCAGATGGTAGATTAGGATATACAACAGTGTGTTTAGATTTTGATGTAATACCAGTTATATTTGCCAGGCAGAAGTTGCAGTCCGAAATGTGGTCTTTAGGTTCTTTCCATACCATAGAAATTGCAAAAGGCATATGACGTGACCTTTTTCCCATGCTGTGAGAAGCCGACACATGTGACACAGCAAATATGGGGGGCCCAACTTGTATCTAAACTAAATCCAACATTTTCTAACTGACGGTGTAAACGAACGTTTCTGGGTTTTAAAAGTCAACTCCCCGCAGACGTAGCAGAACGAATTTGGATTATTTTTACAATTTTTCGGCATTTCAGTGGCACTTGGGGTATCTACACAACACTTTAAATACAACACCACACTTTCTCAAGAGTTAGAACAAGGCAAATGTGGAGCTGCAATGTTCTCTAGCCGGTCAATTTACTGGAACTGCGTTCCCGGCCAGCTTGTCGAGACCTCTTCTGCCTGTTCCGAATGACGCAAGATTACTTCGCATTACGCAATATTATGTAACATTTTATTTCAAATGCCTAAATATCACCGGCATATTTATCGGCATTTTATTGTAAAGCACACAGTATTATGCTACGTGAATATACTAGAACTCAAAAACTGTGGGTGATGCAGTAATTTTGAAAGTGAATTTGAATTCAGCGTGCAAAAATACATAGGAAACAGGCATTTTTATACTTGGGATAAAAACCTTGTTAGCCAGTGTTATTAATTAACTCGGAAAGGCCGCTTCGAAGATACGTGGGTCTTCACCTTCAGCCGCGTACCAATTGATGTGAGAGAATATATAATACGCACTATCCCTACTCTTCAAGAAAAAATATATTGAGATGTTTTAAAAAACGATTAAAAGTATTAACTTGGATGATAATCTGTTCCGTTTATTATTTTTCAGTATTTCACTTACAAAAATAATTTTTCTTTAAATTACTTACAGTATTGTTGCGGGTGTACTGTGTGTGTGGTTGTGTTCCTCTTCTAATGGATCCTATACTTCATTCATTGCAAGACTGCATCGATAAAATAGATAGGTGAAAAGTTCCTGGCTTGTGATTGGCTAATAGACGAGGCAAATTCACATACACAAAAAATATTGTATTCAGTGATATTCAGTAAATGAAATTAAGTTGGATAAAACGAAATATCACCCATATCTAATATTATTTGTCAAACATCTTTGTTGGCTTTGGTTTTGTCTTTGAGTTAGTTTTCCTTAAGCAGGACAATTCTAAGTCGGCAGCTTTTAAACTGACTGCAAAGCAGCTTGGGCTAGGTGAAAGAACAATGTGGGATATTGTAAAAGAAACGGATATCACGGGACTTATTAGTTCACCTCCTAAAAAACGTCTTCGTCATACAATATACGATTCTTTGGACGAAACGCAAAAGTCAATAATTAGAAGACAGGTGCATTCCTTTTTCTTGAAGAACGAATTACCAACATGCACAAAAATATTGAGTGTAAATATAATTTATATTATTTGTCTTACACCTATATCACCTTATTAAATCTTATGGGTTGTTAATGCTGATGATACTTTGCCCACATTGAAAAGAACGCCATTATGGAAGATCTTAAAGAAGTTGGGGTTTAAGTGGATGAAGCGAAGTCAAAACAGTGTTTTAATGGAACGGCAAGATATTGTATTATGGAGATGTCGATTTTTAACCAACATCAGGAAATTTCGTGCAGATGGTAGAAAGATATATTACTTACGAAACTTGGGTCAACGCAGGTCATACAAAATGAAAAATATGGGAAGACACCACAGTACTTATGGCAAGACAAGCATTTGTGGAAGGGGTTACACGGGACTAAGGAATTCTGCAGGAAAAGGAAAACGTTTAATTATATTGCACATTGGTAGCGTTCGTTGAAAATGGTCTCCTCTTTTTCGAATCGAAGAAAACAGGAGATTACCATGATGACATGAACAGCAAAGTGTTCATTGAGTGGATGAGAAATATACTACCTTTTCTTGAAGCAAACTCTGTTATTGTCATGGACAATGCTCCTTGCCACTCAGTCAGAACAGAAACATTGCCTACCTCTGCCTGGAAGAAGCAAGAATTGATTGAATGGCTTCTTGCGAAAGAAATTGGTGCTGACAATACTTTATTAAAGGTCGAGTTACTTCAACTAGCAAAAAATTATATTGTTGGTAATCCCATTACATATGATATCGATCAAATGGTATTAGACCGTGGTCGTACAATTTTAAGATTGCCTCCATATCACTGCATCCTAAACTCCATTGAGCTTATATGGGTACAAGTGAAACATGTCGTTGCTAACAACAAAACTTTTAAATTATCCGAGGTCAAAACATTGTGGGTAGTGATGCATAGAGAAATTATATCAAACATGTTATCGAAGAAGAGAGTAAGATATATCAATTGAATAATATCGTTGAAGATATGGTTGAAGAATTTATCATAACAGCAAATACATCATCATCATCATCGTCAGACCTGTCATCAGAATCTGAATAATCATTCGTATATTTATTAAGTTAATCACATTTGCATAATAAATTGAAATTATCTGTTCACCTTTATCGTATTATCACATTTATATATTTATTTTATGTATACATTAGTTATTTTATAAATAAAATGCTGAAACTAAACAAATCTTTTATTATTAATGTTAATTCAAATCTTAAGGGGAGAAAACTATATAAATTTGTGATACGTGCGAAAGTTTATTGTGTGATATTTGTGTTCTCTTCAATTAACGCCAAATGTAATCCCATTTATTTACTAATACAATTAAACAAGCTCCAACTATTCCAACAAATCAAACAACCGAAAGATATATTTATATTGAAATTGATTTCAGAGATGTGTTCACTTGTTTTATTTTATCACGTCATAATATAACCATAACATATCGCACATAAAATACGACGAACTATAATTTCATGCGATATTACACTTTGTTATTCACTACAAAATGTTGATAACCAAACATTTAACGCTTACGGTGCTGTCAATTAGCAATTAGAAATCACCGCTGTTTTCCTATCCGGTATATTTCCTTGGTGTAATATGGACGCCGATCGTAGCGCTATCTACTGCACTCTTAACGTGAAAGAAGTATAGAAATATCTAGCTTAAATACGTAAGACAGGCGCGTCTCTTAAAGTTTGGTCTACATTTTCAAGAATAGTTAAATGTTTCAAAAACGGCTTGAGGAAGGTGTAGCAAACATAACAGTAACTTGCTTTTATTTAGCCCGCACTATCAAAATATTCAATAATATACAGGGTATTCCATTTAAATTTTTACAACTTTGGTAATTTCTTTTTGAGTCACCCTGTATATTTCAAAACAATTTGCTCCCAATGAACCTACATAGCTCCTAACAAAAATATTTTGCCGTTTTTCGTATATAAACCGACGCGAATGTGGTGCGCCACCTGTATATTAGTG
This sequence comes from Dynastes maya, assembly GCA_029619315.2. Classification (NCBI taxonomy): domain Eukaryota; kingdom Metazoa; phylum Arthropoda; class Insecta; order Coleoptera; family Scarabaeidae; genus Dynastes; species Dynastes maya. The sequence goes on from JAROYE020000011.1 coordinate 13,075,638, forward strand.
ACTTCTGGTATTGAGTGAGTATTCGTTAAATTTGCTACCGAATAAAAGAATGTGCGAGAGCTTACACAACGCCTACTAAAGTAAGCTATGAAAAACGTTTATTGACATGGCTAAAACAAAGATAGTCTTTTGCATCTGTAGTACGTACTCTGAATAAGTATTTACTTGAATTTAAAAATGGTACATAATTTGCAGTCAATACCAAATATTGTACCTATTTTAGTGCAGTTACATGTCTCTCAACGATCTCATTCTACCTGCAGTACCAATTTCAGAATCCATGGGAGGTTTATTTTATGGACCATTGAATTGTTTTGCGAAAGGTCTGTTGGCTTGCATATTGTTAGTACATCGAGATCTTGTTCAAATAATTTGAAAAAGACTTAACTCTGTCACGCGAAGGTTTATGGCAGCAGGTAAAGAATGCTTAACACATACTTAACTTCAAGACACTGCTAACTAGAGTCCGGTAACTGGAGAACAATCGCAACGGCGGTGTGACTGTGTTTAGGTGGGCGGGGAGGGCTGGTCGATTATGATACGATACGACAAATCATCATCACTCAGTTCAGTTTAGCATTGGATAGAGGATAGGGCGTGTTGATTTTATTGATATAGACGTAGTTATTATTTAGTGTAGTGCGTTTTGATTTTATTGATACAGACGTAATTATAATTTCTAGTTTTTAGTGAACACGTCGAAGGCTAAAAAACGACCCTTTTAAGACATAGTAAATAAGTTTATTTCTGACTTTCCCGATTTGTTTTACAACGGGAGTAAGATAGTTTGTAAACTGTGCAAAATACATTTGATGTCAAATAAGAAGTAGAACTGTACAAGACACGTAAATTCCGCACAGCATAGAAAACGAAAATTGGGCATGCCACCGAGAAGTGCATTTTTTTTAATGTAATTTTTATGTTGATAAACTGTAATTTGCCACTGGGCTTACTCGATAAACAACCGTTTAAGGACTTTTGGTGTAAATACAATCCCGAGTTGCGGTTGCCAACGTAAACGGCACGTTGCATTTGTACGCGATGACGTGGAAAAGAATATGAAACGCATATTGAAAAAACAGTTTCTTTGGTTATGTGTTGACGAGACAACAGACTGTAAAAAAAAATCAATTGTAAATATTATGGTACGCATACTAGACCCTCGTAAACCTACATTACCACTGTTACTAGCTAGCCGAAGACTACAAGAGTGTACTGCTGCAGCAAGTACGAAGGTTGTACTTAGTACGTTGGAAAAATTTCAAATTTCAAAAGATAAAGTGTTGATGTTTATGAGCGATGGCGCAGCGATAATGCGTTTGGTAGTCCGTTCTCTTTTTGAACATGGTTGCAAGTGTTTACATGTTACGTGTAAAGTGCATGCTTTGCATCTTGTGGCAGAAACCGTTCGACAATGCTCTCCCGAGGTAGATGCATTAATAGCAAGCACAAAAAAGTATTTTTGAAATCTCCCAAACGCCTACGATCATTTCACAGAGAGTGTCCTGGTATTCGTCAACCGCCGGAGCCAATTCTTACACGTTGGGGAACATGGTTGTAGGCAGCTTTTTATTATGCTGAACATTTCAAAAGAGTAAAAGCTGTTGTTGCACAATTCAATCCTGTCGAAGCTGTTATTAAGAAGAGCCAGTTGAAATTTCAAGATATTTCCATTGAAACAGATTTAAAAAATATTCGTAGCTACTATAAAGGATTAGCTGACGCAATAGACCAATTACAAAATAGATCGTTACCATTATTGAAGTCTCTGCAAATTATGGGCGGCGTGCATACACAGCTACTGACTATACATGACGCTAAATATAATCACGTTTTAGAAAAGTTCGAGAGTGTGCTACAGAAAGATCCCGATTTTAGCTCATTAAAACAAATTTGTGATGGTGTATCGAATAATCCACTGACTAAGTACAAAGAGTATTTTAATCATGCATGTATAACATCGGTAGGTGTTGAACGTTCTTTTTCAAAATATAAACTCATTTTCTCACTACGGGGAACATCGCTCACCGAGACAACTGTGGAAACACATCTAATGGTGTCAACTTTTTGCCACTCTTATCCATATGATGTTAATACCGATAATGGTGCTTCTAGTTTTACTGTTCCGTAGTCAAGGCTGCTTAAAAGGGTGAGTGTTTCACTACTTTTCACATATTATAGTTATGTATTAGTTCTGTTATTTTTTTTTTATTTTCTTACTATTGTTTTTGTATACTAGGTAGGTATGGCTATGGCACGGCTCCCTGTTACCGGGCTCTACTGATAACTAAAAAATATATAAATATAGTAGAGCGTAAGCTACCGGAAACAATTGAGTATGAACGAGATACTCGAGGTTTACAAATACAGTAAAGTATAACCTTCTCTAACGGACATCTTCATTTAGAAGGCACTTTTGAATTCCCCGGATGTATTACAGCAATCTTACATTAAACTTTACCTCTATTTAACGGACATTGTGTGAATAAAATATATTTTAATGGAAAATACGCAAGAATTTCGTTCGTTTTATATGGAATAACAACATTCTGTTTTCCAACGAAAATATATCAATTTAAGACTAAATCTTTGCAAATTGTGCCAGCTCAGTTTAAATCGCGTGTAATAATCTTTTTGCAATTTTATTTTTTACAAATACCTAATTAGTGATACAACTTTATTACAAATTTGTGTTCTATCATTAAATTCTAAATGACAATTGATAAATGAAGTGCATGTACTTACAAAATTACTAATTAGTGCTTTTTATATTGAAGATAAAATTAAATCACGTAGATAGATCCACGCTTATTTGCTAAATATGTTTTCTATAGAAAAAAAGTTTAGAGTTTTGTGTTGTTATTTTCTTTGATGTGAAGAAATGGAGTTTGGAATACGTAATTCAAACAAAGAAAAAAACACCAGAGAATCATATCACAAAGATATTCTTCTGAAAAAGCAACCAGATCCAAGGATTTACGTAATTTCTTCCTCCTTATACTAAAGCTGTAGCCTGTGAATTGAACTTGAATAGTAAAAGTTTCAATATCAATAAGCTAATCAGAATAAGACATAATAAGTTTCATTCCTCAGTAAATATTTTATAGAAGGTAATACCTTTCTGTAGATCAATAAAGTCCAACTGACATAATAATTAAACTTTAGGATCATAGATTGCTGTTTACATCCTTTTTTAATGAGAGATAGTTCGGCACTTAATTAACATTACTATTTGCTGTACACATGTTTCCAAAGCAGAATAAAGCTGTTGCTGTAGGCTTTCGCGGCCATTGTCCAATTTAGATTGGTTTTCGGGCTGGATTTTAAAACTCTGTTGAAATCTTGGTAAGCACACCAGTGCAATTTTGGCGCGGTTCCAACCTGCAAACCCACACACAGCGAAACGTTTACTTATATCAGGACTGTCCACCTCAATTCAAGACAATTTCTGTTTCAATTATCTACAATACAATTACTGTTTTATACCAAAAGAAATATTTTCTTAACGTTTTTTCCTCCACTTAAAAGAAGTATACGAGGTGTGGCAATTAAATAACCGGACTGGTGCTACAAAACATTTTATTGATCACCAATTACATTACAAAGTTTATCCCCTTCAATGTACTCTCCTTGCCGATCCCTACAACGCACCATATGAATTTTCCACTGTCGAAAGCAGTGCTGGAAGTCCGTTTCTGTCAGCTTCTTGAGAACCTCCATCGCTTTCGCTTCCACACTGTCAAATTTGGTCCCCTTAAGTTCCGATTTTACCTTAGGAAATAAAAAAAGTCACAGGGGGCCAGGTCGGGCGAGTACGGGGGGGTGGTCCAACATGGTGATGCCGGATTTCGCAAAGAACGCCTTCACAGACAAGTGGGAATGGGCTGGCGCATTGTCCTAGTGGAGCATCCAGGATTTGCTCTGAGGTTAACTCGTTGCTCGATCTGAACACTCTGCATTTTTCCGACGCGACGCTAGCGTAAGGACTTGAACGGACGATTGCTACAACGAGACTGAGCGACGTATAACCGTGCTCATCGAGCTCGGGGTGGGGGAATCATATAGAAGCACAGATATGTTCAAACCTGTCGTGGCGTTCTCGCTGTTTGCCAGTAGTAGCACCAGTCCGGTTATTTAATTTCCACACCTCGTATACTTGTAATGAAATAATTGTATTTCTTTAAAGCATTTGTTAACTTGATTCAAGAGAATCTTGCAGAAAATTTGAAGGAAGCGATTTTTAGTATAAATAAATGGCCATTATAACACAAAACAATATTTTCTTAAAATAAATTATTAATTGCACTTACTCTGTTTAAAACAGTACGACATATGTGTACAGGGTTAAAAAAAAACGTTTAAATACTTAAGGGGCATATATTACGATCAAAAACAAGTAAAAAAAAACCCAATTAACATGGGTCCGCAAAACAAGTGCAATTGTTTTTCTTTTTATTTTTTTTTGCATATTTTAGCGTTTAGCGCTACAGAACACGATTATCACAGATGTTCGAGATGTCCTTCTTCCATTTCAATACAGGATGTACATCTTCTTAAGAAGGAACTCCGTACCCTTTCCAAAAAGCCCGGTTCTGCTTGAATTGTTTGACAGAATTGTTCAATTCGCTGTTGTAACTCGGCAAGATTATTTACTGGTGTTTCGTACACTAAACTTTTCAAGTAACCCCAAATACAAAAATCTCTTTAGGTCTGGAGACCTAGCAGGCCATGGAATGGGACCCCCTCGACCTATCCATCTCCTATGAAATGTTTCGTTCAGGTGCTCCCTAACAACAAGCGTAAAATGCGGCGGTGCCCCATCTTGTATAAACCAAACATTCAATCTCCGATTTAGAGGGACATCTTCCAAAAGTTCGGGCAAGGTGTTTATCAGAAAGTTAAGGTATGCAGGACCTGTTAAACGTTGTGGCAAAACAACCGGTCCTAATAACTGATCTCCTAAAATGCCTAGCCAGATATTCAGACTGAAACGCTGTGCATGTCTGGATTCAAGAACAGCATGCGGATTTTCGTACGACCAAACGTGATTATTGTGGCAGTTGAAAATCCCATCTTTAGTGAAACCGGCTTCATCAGTGAAAAGGATGTTAGAAGAAAAATTCTGGTGTTCAGCAGATTTCCTTAAAAACCACTGACAGAATATCTTTCTTGCTCGGTAGTCAGGACGAGTAAGGGCTTGTACCCGTTGGATATGATACGGCTATAAAAGTTGTTGGTGGAGGGTTCTCTAAACAAGAGGACTACTTACGCCTACTTCAGCCGAAATTTTTCTCACACTAGTTTCGGGGTTTTCATCTACTATTGCCAAGATTTGTTCTTCAACCTCATGCATACACACTGACCTCGGACATCCGCTTTCGTAAGCGCGTTTTTTGAAGGAACCACTATCCCTCAGCCGCTGGTAAACGTTTCCAAACATCACATGCAAAGGCCGTTGACGATTGGGAAAAGTCTCGCAATAAAGGCGACGTGCTTCCAAAGCATTCCCATCGGCACGACTATACATGAAAACCATGTCGGCCATTTCAGCATTTGATTATTCAAATGCTGTTCAAATTAGTTTCCGATTTGCAATGCCTTATGGCATTGTAAATCGAAAACTAATTTCCTTTGCGTCGAAAATAAATTCCCTACCAGAAAACAGCTTATGAACTGACAGCGAACTGATTAATAACGCCAATGTCATATGAAAACAAAATGTTTTACTTAAAGTTGTTTTTTTTTTATTAAATCGCATTTATTTGGAAAACAGCGTATGCATAGCACTGCGAACTGATAATAAAATTTATGAAAATAATTGTTTTACTTTAGAGAAAGTCGTCATTTCTATGACTAAAGCAACCGAAAAAAAAACACTAAACTGATAAAGAAAATTGTGGCTTTCGTTAATTTTCAAAAAAGACAAATGCACTTATCACGAAAACGTTTGATTTGCGGACCCATGTTCATTAGGGCTTTTTTTACTTGTTTTTGATCCTAATATATGCCCCTTAAATATTTACACGTTTTTTTTTAATACCCTGTACATAATGCAGTAACTTATTCACATTGCTTGCGATTTTAAAAAGGCTAAGGTAAAGGTTATCTACAAGTGAGAAAAGAAAAGCACTAACGCTTTTTGCTCCTACCCACATTGTTGTTCATCTCCCGGTTTATGCCACTAATCTTCAAAAACAGCAGTGAAATATTTCCTGGCGCCACCTACTGCCAAGGGACATAGTCATGCCGTCCTAGATAGTAGTGACAAAAACCGGAATACAGATGTCATATTTACCCAGACAATGATATAACTTTAACGTACACCGTTTCATAAACATTTTCAAAAGATACCAGTTAATGTAATATTTTTTATTATTTGCCACGTGTACTAATTTAACTATAGTTGTTTTAAATACATAATAAATAATAATAAAAAAGGGGTAAATAAACTTAAATATTAACTCATTAATTATTAAACTACATAATAATTTAATTGTACTGTCACACATAAAACAAAACTTTTTCATCAGTTCCTTCACTTGCTCCTAATTTTAATGATTTACTTGGAAGAAACAGTTTCCTGTCTGGGAATTTCTTGATTTTCTAAGCATAAGAAAAAAATTATTTAATACAAATAGAATTTCAAGAAAATTATTTTCTTATATTACACATTTTTATAGTTTTGAAATAAAAATATTTTCTTGAATAGAGACTAATTTTTGCAAGAAACCATTTTTCTGCGTCTTTTTTGATCAACTCATACCACTCACAGTGTGTCTCAACTCCTAACCTTCCGGGAATACTAAAAATTCGCCTATTACGCGAACAATACGAAGCATAACATGATAGACATCCCAAGGTATCTTCCAAAAATATTTCCGTATGTACAGGCTGAGCGATAAATAGCGAGCCAGATACTAACTACTTGTAATATGGGTTTCATGTGTTTATTTGTAACAGATTTCGAACTATTTATAATTTTGAAATGTAAATACAATTTAGAGTGATTTTTTACCAGATTGAATGTTTACTAGGCTCTATCTAAACATTGTATCAGAACGCCTTCGAAATATACAGAATATTCTCTTTTGAACTCCAAATTTTTCCATATTCAAAAATCTCAAACATATTTTTTTAATATGTAGTATCATATATTTTTGCTGTATCCACCCTACAGGAAATTCAAACCTCTAATATTTTTGTATAATGATGTACATGTCTAATATTGAAAGTAAAAGAGGTATTTGCAATAAATGATGTTAGTATCGTTTGGTTACCATAACAACAGTAAACGAAACATACTGACATTGACGTTTTTAAACTCTTGATTCAAAATTATTATTTGTAAATATAATCCCCTTAATCGGACATCCCTCTTCTCTGGATAAAAAAGTTATGAAACAAACGATGTCGTTTCCTTGTGTGTCTGTACTATGTGGCTTGTAAGTTCTTTATCTCTAATTGGGCGGGTTTATCTAAAATTACAATGACTTGTAATGTGTTAAATTAGCAACATACAGTTTATACATTCAGCGAAATGTGTTCTTTAAACGGCAAGCAATGCCAGACTGCTTCAAACATTACTAATTCAAATAATATCGAAATTTGTAGTAGCTAACCGGAATCGATTTATTCCCACATATGTATCCATACCTAGGTTTACAGTTCATGTTTGCGTATTTATGTATTACATCTGTTTGAATTGCGCAAAGTGCACGAGTGAGTATTGTTTATCTAATCGCCCACATATTTAAACATATCGATATCACCTTCCTAAGATCCAAACGCTTATACAAACACATTTAATTCATATCGATAATGTAATATTTGTTAATCGCTGTGGGTTGAATAAATAGCGGTAGGTACTTAGGTGATACTACAGCCGAATACCACCGTTAATTCGTTACAAATGCAAACGTAATCATGGTATTATACGATTGTAAGCGTCAAACCGGCGCTTTTGTGAAACAATCGGCAACCTTGGCGCGTTTGAGCCTAAATTCCTTACTGGTTGCTTCTATTATGAAACAGATAATTCAGGATATAATAAACACATCGATACGATGTACAAAAATAGTATCGAATTATTAACTATTATATTGTTTATTATTATTTTATATAAGTTTTATGGAGGTCATTTAATAGATTCGGCTTAAGATTATAAGTGAATGTTTACGCTAAATAGGACAATAAAAAGATTAACCTTGCGTAAGATGTTGCATGAATTAGGTTATCTAAATGACATGTGGTATATTATGCTTTAATACATTTACAATTACTACTGTTTTTGATAAAGTTGTTGGAATTGGTTAAAAAAAATATACAGAGTTGACATTTTGCAGATTTTGAGATTAATATATCCTAAATTTATAGAACAATACAAATGCCCAATTAATACAAGTACCACTAACGTTTCTCATTCCAACTTTAATCCCATAATGTTTTGCATGCTTGTTTTTAATATTTAATTTTACATTAAGAAATGTACACTACCGTTCATGGAAGTTCGGGCAAGCAAAAAAATGTACGGAAGTCAAAGAAAATAAGAGAAATATTAAATGGCCATGTATTTAATACTTACTTAGATGATTTTACATATTTTCAAACAAATTTATTAAAAAGAAAAAGTCAATGTAATACAAATAATTTAAAAATCCACCTTTTGCCTTTAGGACTGCTGCCACTATTCTCGGCATCCGATTCAGTAATTTTGCTAATGTTTCATTGGGCAAGCTTATCCATACCTCCTGGAGAATGGTCCACAAATGCTCCTTTGATTTTGGACACTTTTTCCTAACACATCGGTCTAATTCTTCCCATAACAACTCTATCGGGTTCAGATCGGGGGACTGTGTCGGCCATTTCATAATTTTTAGGGTTCTTTCATTTTCTTCTTGCTGCAGGTAATCTGTGCACAATTTAGATTTATGTTTGGGGTCATTGTCCTGCATAAATTCAAATCCACGACCAATTAATCGGACTCCTGGCGGTATGGCAGTTTCCTCCAGGATTTTCCGATATTCTTCTTTTTTCATAATGCCCTCAATTTTGAGCAAATCCCCTGTTCCGATTAAGGAAAAACAACCCCAAACCACTACAGATCCGCCTCCATGTTTCACCGTAGGAACTATACACTCCCGTAACATTCTTTCCCCTCTTGATCTGCGTACGAAAACTCTCCGTCTATTTCCAAAAACCTCAAACTTGGATTCGTCAGTCCACAAAACGTTTTTAAAATCGTCCACTGTCCAATCTCTATGAGCTTGTGCCCATTTCAGTCGTTTCAGCCTATTTCCTCTTCGGAGTAACGGTTTTCGACAACCCACTCGCTCATGCAACCTTTCAGCCGACGTTTCACAGTACTCACAGAAACTTTGGAATCTCGCTCATTATTGAATTCTGCAGCAATTTCTAATGCTGTTCGTCTTCTATTGCGCCTACTAATTATTTTTATTCGTAAATCTTCCGCAGGAGTTGCTTTTCTTGACGGTCCTAGCCGATTGCGATCTTGCACGTCACCGGTTGTCTTAAATCGAACTATAGTATCATGTACTGTAGATTTTTTTGTTTTTAATTTATCCACAATCCGTCTTTCTGCATACCCTTCCTGATGCAAGGTAATAATAGCAGATCATTTTGAAACAGCTAGAGGCTTTCCACGGAGCATTTTAAGCAGTCAAACCGAAATTATTTTATTTTTCACTTGCACAACCACAGATACTTTTACAATAACAATCTCTTCAGAACTTCTGCGTTTACAAATGTTATAATACTTTATAAAAGGTATACGAATATTTCCAGGTAACACGAGTGAATCAGCTAACCCTCCTAGGGATTATTATAAAGGTTTATTATTAATAATAATAATAATAATAATAATAGTAATAATAATATTATATTCATTCCTCATCACAGATAAGACTTATAAATGCTAGATAACTGAGATGACAAAACAAGTCAAAATGTAAAGGTCTCAATATACACTACTACTAAAGTTAAATGAAAACTGTCCAACAGGCATACTCTCTTTAAATTTAAGAAAAAAATTCAGTCAGGGTATAGCAGCTTTTAATGAGAAGTAAATTTTTAAGTTTCCTCGTAAAAATTTTCAAACAGGTACTGCACCTTACTTCCTCGGGCAACGCATTGAAGAGTTTGCACCCTGTGTTGTAGAAGCACTCGCTATATTTTGCCGTACGATGTTTGTCGGGTTGTAATTTATGTTTGCTACGCGTTTCATATTCATGTGTTAAGTCATTTTTATGGAAAAAATGATTATTTTTGTAAATATATACACACACTTCGTAAATGTAGGTGTCTAGGATGGTTAATATTCTTAATTTTTTAAATTCTTCGCGACACGAATAGTGAAAACCAATACCCGTCAGGACCCTAACAGCGCGCTTCTGCATAATTAAAACTCTCTCACCTCGGCAGAATTTCCCCACTGAACAATACCATACCGTAGTTGGGAATGAAAATTTGCGTAATACAAATTTAAAAGTATGTCCTTATTACAGTGATATGACATATATTTTAAGCCGTAGCATACTTTTGCTAATCGTTGACAAAGATTTTCAATATGAGCTTCAAAATTTAAACTAGAGTCGAAAGTATTTTTATTTGGGTGGTAAGGGTTGAATGATCTTGTCTTATAGTATGTTCAAAACCTCGGTCTCTTAGTTGAAAAGCTACTAATTGAGTCTTATCAGCATTCAGTTTCAAATTGTTTTTATAGGACCACAATTCTATGCTTTCGTTTAGTTGAGTCATTCGCCGTAAGAGAGATTGTGTACTTCGATTCATTAAAAGTATACTGGTGTCATCCGCATACATATTCAAGTAAATATCATCAAATGACATTAGGAAGAAGCTGAGATCGTTAGTGTAAACTTATCCTCGCCGCTTGTTGGCGATCCGTCAAATACGATCTAATGAATTCTAAAGCAATGCCTCGTATATCATATCTGAAGAGTTTGGCAAAAAGAAGTTCGTGGTTTACACAGTCAAATGCACGGGAATAATCGAGAAACAAACCCAAAACAACGTAGCCCTTATTCAATCCCTGAACGACTCTGTAATTAAACTCGCTTAAGGCTCTCTCCCCGCGGTATAGCCATCTTGATAAGCTGATAACAAATTATGTTTGGAGAAATAGGAAGCTTGAAAGTAAACAGCGCGATAATTATTATAACAATTACGATCGCCTTTCTTAAATAGTGGTTAAATAATAGCTCTTTTCAATTCAGTGGGAAAAATTCAATTTTCGAAACATAAATTTACAACATAAGCAAACACGTCACAGATTTGAGATTTAATGTTTTTCAAAATATTATTCGAAATATTATCAAAACCACAAGAGTCAGAGGATTTAAGGCTGGTAATTATATGTAATACGTAATATTTGTAATTGGCGAGAGGAAAAATGAAACATTATTGAGTGGTACGTTTTCAGTTAGAAAATTCATGTCTAGTTTGAATTTTTCAACGTTATTAACAGTTGCAAAAATTGAATTAAACACATTAGCCACCTCTTTGTCAGGTTGCTTCTCGCTATCAACAAAAATTTCTAACTTCTCTTTAAGTTTACTTTTACCCTGCAATTCAGAGACTATACTCCACATTGCTTTGCTTCTATTTGAGGCATTCCTAATTTTATTATCGTTTTGTTTTTTATGTTCGCCTATTAATAACTGATTATACATTTTATTTACCTCTGCGCTTAAAGGACGAAAGTGTGTGTACCGTTTCGCGAGATCACCATATAGTTGAACTTCTTGTTTTAACCGTAATAACTCTGATGATAAATGAAAGGGTCGTGTAGGTCTTTCGCTATTAACAGTACGCTGCAGAGGAAAGTGAAGGTCAAAATAATACAAGAGATACAAGAGAACACCACTAAAAGGTCCATACGCGGTATTGGGACATGATTCACAAAACACATTTTGCCAGTTTCCATTCTCCAAATCCTTTTTGAAACTTTCAAATTTTACGTCACTAAAAGTACGTCAGAAAATATAATTCTTTTCCTTAATAATTTTATCTACCTTAACATGGTATTTTAAAACTTGAGAATGATGATCCGATAGATTAAAATCTGAGTTTTCACCTTCATAGTTAGATTGAGACAATACCAAAAAATTATCAAGACAAGAGGTAGAGGTCGATGTGATCCTAGTGGGAGAATCAACTGTCAATTCAAAGCCAAAAGAAGAAATTAAGTCAATAAAATGAGTTCTACATTTACTATTCGTCAAAAAGTCAATATTAAAATCTCCCCCTATTATCACCGTCATACTGTTATCCATACAAACGAAATCCAACAAGTTATTCAACAAATTTACAAACACATTAAAATCACCTAATGGTGGACGATATATAACTACAATAGTAACCTTAGTGTGTAACAGCTGCATAGAGGCTGCTTCTAATACACCTTGACAAAAATTATATAAAGATAACATTTTGATTTGAGTTTTAAAGCATCTTTTAACATAAATTACGACGCCACCATGCTTCAGCGAACTTCTACAATAATATGATGAGAGTGAAAAATTACTTATGTTTAACTCGTGCAACTGTTCCATGGTTTGCCAATGTTCTGATAAAAGAAGAATATCACATTTTGTTTCTCTCAAAATAACTTCCAAAGCCAATAAGAGATGAGACAGTTGTTTGGGTAGAGTCTCTTAGCGAGTTCACAGCACGTTCGGTGAAATCACTTTCACTACATTTTGAATTAAAACTTCTATTCGATGATCCTGTCGCTGTTTTACCATTTTGATTTTGATTTCGATGAGTTTCTTCATTGGAGTACTCGTGTATGCCTTCGCGGTGATGTTGATGAGTATTAATTGCCGATTCCAAGAAGTTTATACTTGCTTTCGTAGAAGGGCACCTTGCTTGGTTTTGTATTGTATTCGTAACAATAAACCGAGAAACACAAGTAAACACCATACAATTTTAAAACAAAATTTAATATTAGCTCTTTGTTCCATTGTGATTTCACAACATGAGCACCTAAACTACAGTCACTAAAATGCGTGTAACTTTATAAGCTGTCATCCGATTTGCATGAACTTAAGTGCGTTTAAAAGAGGAAATCTGTATGTTTCTAATGCTGCTACCGTTTAATAGATGGCATTAAGTGTTCTATGATTTAAATTAAAAGTTCCGTTATTTAATTGTCAGACTGTACAATTCTAACTCATAATACACCAAAGAAACGGTATTATTCAGTTACAATCTTCAACTCATAATCATGTCTTCGCCAAGGTTCTTCAATCTATTTAAATACGCATGGTACAAAAGTGGATACATCGCCGAACGGCTACCACATTTTAAGAATCCTGTAAGATTCTGCTTCCCGAAGGATGCACAAAATACACAACAATGAAGTATTTGTGGCAAGCCTGCGTTTATTCGTTGTGCATGGTGTAAGCAATTCCTTCGTTTTCAACATTCCTATACGGATTACCTATCATTCTTACTGTGTATACGTAATACACATCGTAATGTATTTCTTAACTTACTTTTTAAACAGTTGTCAGTAAATTCATAAAAATTCTGAAATTTGCAAAAAACAATGGACTTGGGGGTTATTTCCCTAAACAAGTATTTCGTTATAGAGAAAATATTTACGTCATCGTCAAGAGCATGTAGAACAGTTTAAATCTTGCCTTAATCTTTTTTTTGATATCTCTCATAGTTTCTGAGCTATTGAGTCAAACAGCGAAGGGTAGTGTTGAGCTTGGGGTGCTTTACACCCCGCCAATGGGCGATTGGGTAGCTAAGATAGTTACCGTTGTTCTTACTAGAGTAACCAAAACTTGCGGACTAGCATAGGCGTCGGTATTACGGGTTAATATAAACATACGAAAAATTCATAAATAAACTTACTTGCAAATTATTCAACAAATTAGAGGCATCAGGATGTGAACTACTGTAAACTTGCATCATTGCATATGTTTCCACAGTTACTTCCTTAAACCTCGTGCGTCGACAAGAAAAAATATTCTTATACATAGAAAACGATCTCTCCACATCTAAGGAAGTTACATTTGCATGTAGAAACTGTTTTTCAAAATCACTTAAAAGTTCACTATTCTTACACTTATTATAAACGGCCTCTAAAGTATTAAAATCGGGATTTTTCCTTAAAACATCTGCCAACTTTTGACTAGCGCATAATCCTGGCGTATTATTTGATGTGTGTAATTTATTTTTTACACTCTCCACTATGTCTAATGATTCCTGCAACGACAATTCAGTACATTGTAGTTTTCTGATGGCATCTAGTAATACTGTATAATTGGTACATATTGTTGTTAAATCTTCTAAAAGTTGAGGAATTTGAAATTCTCTTTGACTTTCTCTAATTGCTTTGGATTCATTCCGATTAAATCGCATTATAACTGATTGAATTTTTTGAAAATGGATCAAATAGTAAGAAGCTGCTGTTAGCCAAGTACCCCATCGCGTTAAAATTGGTTCAGGAGGTTCTGGAATATCTGGACAAAATTTACGAAATTCTTTTAAACGTTTAGGAGATTTACGAAACACTGCTTTAGTACTTCCAATCATACGATCAACGTTTCCGTAATGTTGTCGAACAACTTCACCAACTAAATGCAAAGCGCGCAGGTTATATGTATTAAGTTAGGAAATATATGTTTTAAGGATCGCCCAACACTTAACATCGTTGCTGCACTATCTGTCACAATCATCACAACTTGATCTTGGGCAATTTTAAATTTTTTCAAAGCGTTCATTATCACTTTTTGAATATTTTCCGCGGTACATTGTTGAACACGTTTGCAAGCTAACAAATATCGAGATGCTGTGTTCTCGCTAGATAAAACGCGAGCTATTACATTCGCAATACTGTTTTTCTTTATATCGGTCGTCTCATCCATGGTAATCCATATTTTTTTGGAACACAAATCACGTTTACACACCTTTTCTAGCATCTCTTTCATTCGCGGCAAATGATTTTGTAATTGTGTTTGTGAGGGTAATGGGTACTTTGGAACGTATTGTCGCCAAAACGTTTTAAAAGCTGCTTTTCTCACCAACGACAACGGAAGATTACAAGAGGTAAACATAATTAATAAATGTATGAGGAATAGTGTATAGGTATTTCAGTTCTTGCATTTCTCATATGCTTAATACCATTGACACGCCTCTGGCAATCAGTTCTGTCCAATTCAGCCAAACGAACATTGCATATTAAGCAAAAAACTGCACTACCGTCATATTTTAAATGGGGAAAAAGTGACACAAACTTATGTACATTAGTAGCAAATCTATTACGAGGTATTGTTTTCTTAGGTATGTAAATATTAGTTCTATATGAAACGATACACTAATTATGTACTTGGTATAATACTACAACACACAAGAAACACCAGCTATATTTTCAAAAGCGACACGTAAGTATATAACCTTGACCGTTCGACTAATCTCTGCAACAGCTCAACCGTACTAAAACGAAATCTCTCAGCGCGGTTTAACATGATTTATATTCAAGGTCGACACTACATGCCTGCTTCTCTACCGGTTTAGTTTATTTATGAATTTTTCGTATTCTTATATTAACCCGTAATACCGACGCCTATGCGAGTCCGCAAGTTTAGGTTACTCTAGTTCTTACACTAGTTCGGTCTATAAACCCACAAAGTTTCATTTAAATCGGTGAGATGCACTTACCTGTGTTTCCTTGTAAGCAAAATATGGCGTTTCTAAGCAAAGATAGACTCTTTACGCTGTAAACGTTTAACTCTTGACCTGATAAAACTGCATGTAGCCGATCGATTTTTCAATATTACCTAACTATTCAACCTTCGACAAGTAATGAATAAAACAGCACGCTTAGAGCCAGAGATTAAAGAAGAAAATACTAAGCAAGGAATTTGTTCTTTTTGTTTCAGACGTAAGAGCGTAAAACCAAGAAAATTTGTAAAAAAAGTGCTATACTAACACAGGAATAACATTTTATTTAAAACAAAATAATACACTCCTTTGCTGACAAGAGCTATTTTAAATGACAGATTCTCGAAAGAAATCGCGATGTTAAAAATAATTTAAAATTCAAATTTGTTGCAAAAACGGTTAGCAATGAGTGGGAATTACGCATGGATTGTTAAAACTGTTACCTTCAGATTTCCAATTCAAATTATCTTGTAATGGACATACAAAACCCAGATTCTAAAAATAGTTAACGTAAAATTTGTTTTCCTTCACGGCTTCAAACGTTTATATACTTGGAATACACATTGTTATCAGCGTTATCTTCTTGTTAGTGTAAAAAAGCATTGCGATACTTCCTACAGTTTTACAAACCGATGAGTTCTATTCGTCAATATTAGATTTGTCGGAGTCCCTTTTCCCTACAGCATTTTCAGTCTAAAATAGAGATAATTTATCGTGTTTTTTGTAATCACGATTACGGTCGTAAGAAAAGCTACAAAACACGGGTTTAATCGTATATATCCGTTGAGGAAGTATTTAGCGCGGCTACTAGTTTATATCACAGACAGACTGCGTTATGTTCTATTTTTAAACATCCATATGTTGTTGTTATACTGACACAGTTTTCTAACCATTATTGACATGTTTCTCTTTTTATTACCCCGTTGAAATATAATGACTAGTCGAGCTACTCCTTCTTTAAAATTATGCGCATACAGATGCCGCAAAGCATATTCACACATACACATGATGAGGAATTTACACATACATGTTAATCGTACGCGTAAATGTTGTGAAAAGCGCTAAGCGTTGTATAGAAAAACTATTAAGCTCGGAATGTTGATTGTGTAAACCTATTTTAACGTCAAATATTTGTAAATATTTCATAGCGGCTATTAATACGAATGTTACTAGAGTATAAATGAAATATTGTTAATGTTTCCGATCGTATATCGTCCTTTTTGAGCTATTTCAGTAGACGTTTTCTTTTCTAACTTCACTTTTTCCCTGATCGTTTGAATTTACGTTGCTTTCGATTATTATTCATTTGGCTTTATCTATTTTCAGCTTCGTGTTGATGCCTGTAAGTTGTTGCTTGGTATTAATTGAGAAATTTTGACAAGCATCCGATCTAACGTACGTGATAACTTGTTCAATTACTTTTTAAATTAATTGTTACAACAATTAACGATAAATATAACAAAAAATACTTAATATTCAAATGATTGATAGTGGGCCATTGTGTTCAATGGTCCTGTTTTTTCCTACTTGTCCCATCAACCTCTAGATAACAGCAGGGTCGATTTCTCGAATTTTTTGAAAAATATAACGTCTTGGTTGGGATTCGTTCGCAGCTTCCCATCCATTGTCGCACAATTTTCTGGCCAATATTGAAAAGTCTTCTATTGGCCGAGCCTGAAGTTCATTGGATTATCCAAAGTTTATGTTGTTTGTTTCACGACAGTCTTTAGTTAATCTTGCGTAATGACTAAGCCGGGCACAGAGAGCTTCGCGCCAGGTTAGAAGTGAGGTTGCCGCGCCCACGACGTGACGTATGAATGCAGATTACGAGAAAATACACGATCGTTGGCTAATAAGGTCACTAAATTTATCAGTGAATTTCCGGATTTAAACTATAATGGAGCTAAAGTATAGTGTGGAGTTTGCAAAATATCTTTAATGTGCTGGAACAAAGGCGGCTGTAAAAAACATACAAATAGTGTACAGCACAAAAAAGAGAAAAGTGGCGTGTCACCTCAAACCCAAGTTGGATTTACTTTTGATGTTTACTGTTTGTGGTCTGTTGCTTCGCTTACTCGATAAAGAACCTAGTCAACTGTTGATGTTTATGAGTGATGGAGCAGCGACAATGTGTAGTGCAGGCCGTAGATGATGAACGGTCTTTCTCGAAATATAAGAACATTTTCTCATCACAGCGAACAACCTTCACCGAGACAAATGTGGAAACATACCTGATGGTGCAAGTTTTTCAACAATCCTATCCACACCGTTAAGAAGTTAGTTTATGTATTATACTATTATCTATTGTTACGATATTAAGTGCAACAGATTTTTGAAGAATTACATTACACAACTATACAACAAATGCCGTTTAAAAAAAAAAAAAAAACTAATAATGGCAATTAAACCATTTGAACGTGTGCATATATTTGCTTTATTTACCAAATATTTTTATTACGTTAACTTTTATTTTTTACACTTGAGTATTGATTTCAAAATATCACTTCTGTCGGCTGCGAGTCACACATGCACTATTTGTAATACGGGGCCCATGCGACTGATCCGATTCTGTTGCGAAGACCGATTGTGCCTGGCTTAATAATGACATGAAGCTAGATCGGGCGAAGCAGTTTAGAGAGGCATCTTTCAGTATAAAGTTCTTCAGTTACGGCTTCTCCTTGAACACAGCTGCGAAATGAATCCGATTTAAGAAATGGTACACCAGACTAAAATGTCGTCTTCAAATTTGGATTTACCTTTGAGCTTGACATTGTCTGGTCCGTTTTCATATCGTTGGTATAAAAACCGACGCTTTCCTTAATCTCTCAATGAAACAAAGTAAAATATCTCTCATCATCCACCACAATCTTGCACCTTATAGTACGACAACATCTAGGAATTCGTTCTAACTGAGCCGCGGTATATTTTGATGCCTTTCTTTGTTTTCGAAATACCACATTATTTCGATAGAAAAATAGTGGTCTTTAAAACACAAAACCTTCGAGCTGATTTTCGCTGTGAGACTCCAATTCTGTCTTAAACGGCTTCAATCAGTCTTTGTTTTCCCACAATTAAAAATTTGTTCAAGTGTCCAAGGAGTTTTGCAAAATATCTGAATGTCATTTACCGTGTAATCTGCGGGATCATTGCAATATTGATGATTTAATTGCCCTTTCTCGCTCTGTATGATTAGACCACCTTTTCCCGCTATTTCTAATAGAGAAAATTGAACTAAACTAATAAATATAAACACTTGTAACTAAAATATTTAGATTTCGCTAAATGATTCTCAAATGACAACTGAATTAAGCAACGAAAATTTGGCAACGTTGCATTGTTTTTTTGTATATGAACAGTGACCTTGTGAAATGGGAGCTGTAAAGTGCAGGATTACCCAGAAATATTTTGTTCTCGATAAATGGCCGCTGTATCACGCTTGGGCATTTGCCCAACTAGACTGTACATTCCTTTACGAATATCCAGCTTGTAAGACATTTTGCTGAACCAGATCGCAAAAACTAACCTGTCTAATTAAAACAAGGTAATAGTGACATTTCATTTCCAGCGCTTTTGAATTGTTTTTACGATTCAGGATTGATGTACACAATAAAAACAATCTGTACAAAAGATATTACCAATATTCTCAATTACAATCCTCAACAATCTAAGACGATTGTGAATTTAGATTTATGTCAATTATTCTTCTATGTGGTTTGCTTACATTATTTCGCGCTAATGCTGATATTTACCGTGTTTCCTCGTTACGTGGTATAATTTCCGCGACTATTTTTGTTATTTACTTTGTTTTGTGAAGTCGAGACCATGAAGAATAACAGGAAATCATTATTGACTTCCTGATGATGGGTCCTTTTGATTATCCATCACTATGTTTAATTGATTCTATTATAAGGATTGCTTTCTTTTTGCAAAAACCGTTACCTACAATTTTTATGGTTTGTATTTGAATTTATTCAAAGAGAGGATTAATTTGTACAATATTGAGCTCTACTGTCCCCATATACAAGGATGGTATGATAAATGCCTGTGTTAAACAAGACAACCCAACTGTTTTGCATTTAGTAAATTTATACAAGGGTTATTGTACAAAATCACAAAATGTCTTCCCATCACATATCTAAATTTACTGAAGTCATACTTGAGTGGCAGAGAATTCGGAACAAGAATAAATGAAACAATGTCCAACAACTTTCCTATAAAATCAGGTGTCCCGCAGGGCAGTATGACTGGGCCATCGCTCAACGTTCTATATACAGCGGATTTGCCACATAACAACGAAACCACTACGGGTACCTTTGCCGATGACACGGTAATACTCGCCAATTCTCCAAAAGCAGCTAAATAAAATCAATACCTGGCTAGATATGTGGAAAATAAAAACAAATGAAAGCAAGTCTACCCAAGTGACCTTTACACTGAGAAAGGAACAGTGCCCACCAGTTTTTCTCAACAACCAGCTACCACAATCTACAAGCATAAAATACCTAGGAATGCATCTCGACTCTAAACTTACATGGAAAGATCACATCACCAAAAAGCGTCAACAAATTGACTTGAAAATGAAAGACATAAACTGGCTCGTAGGAAGGAAATCTAAACTGCCATTAGGAAATAAACTTCTTCTCTATAGAACTATAATTAAGCCTATCTGGATGTATGGAATCGAGCTCTAGGGATGCTCGAGCAAGTCAAATATAGCGATTATTCAACGAAGTCAATTAAAAATACCACGTACAATAGCAGATGCACCGTGGTATGTATCTAACCTGACACTTCACAACGACCTAAAAGTCCCATTCATAAAGGATGTCATCACAGAGCAAAACTCCAAACACCACATCAGACTGGAAAACCATGCCAATACACTGCAACACTTGGAACCACAAGCAGCAAGAAGATTAAGAATAAAATGGCCAGGAGACCTCCAAAATGGTTAAGAGGACTCCTCCACATTAGCCGATAGAACTAAGTAGTTGTTTTGACTGCTAATAAACCATTATATTAAAAAAAAAATTAATAAATTTATTTCTCGACATGATCTCCTCGTAGCTTTATACACTTGGTCCAACGATGTTCCATGTTTTTTCAGCCGTCCAAATAATAGGAACTCTGCAAAATAGGCCTCTGTTTCGGCAATGACCTCTTCATTTGACGTTAACCGCTTTCCGCCAAGACATTTTTTCAAGTTTGGAAAAAGAAAGAACTCACATGGGGCCAATTCTGGCGAATATGGCGGATGGTTTTTGGTATTAATTTTTAAATTGATTTCATATCAACTTCTAAAACGTCCATAAAGGTTATGTTTTGATCGCATGAAATGTAAAATAATGAAATAGTAATGGAACATATGATTGGACGATTTGGCAACCGTGAATTGAATTGCATACGGAAGTTGAGACTATAGGTATTCAAATTTATTGTCGTAACAATCGCATTTTATATTGGGTACTAGGATAGCAATTAATACGGAAAACACGAGTAGTAAATAGGAATTAAAAAATGATTTGGGAAATTACGTGAAGATAAGAGAACTTAGACGACAATGCATGTAGTAATTACGAAAGGGTTGTATATACAGTACCCTTCATGGAAGTTCGGGCAAGCTGACAAATTATATTAACTGTTTAGGAAAAAAATTTAAAATTATATAATATACATTTCTGTGAGGAATTATTAAAACTAACCTTTTCTGGAAGCCTTTTACCAATTTCCAGGTAGTATTTGTCTATTATAAGACCGCTAATAAAATATATAATTATGTTGGAAATCCCCAATAATTACAGTGACAATAAAGCTTTATAATAATCCCTAGGAGGGTTAGCTGATTCACTCGTGTCACCTGGAAATATTCGTATACCCTTTATAAAGTATTATAACATTTGTAAACGCAGTAGTTCTGAAGAGATTGTTATTGCGAAAGTATCTGTGGTTGTGTAAGTGAAAAATAAAATAATTTCGGTTTGACTGCTTAAAATGTCCCGTGGAAAGCTTCTAGCTGTTTCAAAACGATTTGCTATTATTACCTTGCATCAGGAAGGGTACGCAGAAAGACGGATTGCGGATAAATTAAAAATAAAAAGATCTACAGTACATGATACTATAGTTCGATTTAAGACAACCGGTGACGCAAGATCGTAATCGGCCAGGACCGTCAAGAAAAACGACTTCTGCGGAAGATTTACGAATAAAAATAATTAGTAAGCGCAATAGAAGACGAACAGCATTAGAAATTGCTGCAGGATTCAATAATGAGCGAGATTCCAAAGTTTCTGTGAGTACTGTGAAACGTCGGCTGAAAGAGGCTGGGTTTCATGGGCGAGTGGCTTGTCGAAAACCGTTACTCAGAAGAGGAAATAGGCTTAAATTACTGAAATGGGCACAAGCTCATAGAGATTGGACAGTGGACGATTTTAAAAACGTTTTGTGGACTGACGAATCCAAGTTTGAGGTTTTTGGAAATAGACGGAGAGTTTTCGTACGCAGATCAAGAGGGGAGTGTATAGTTCCTACGGTGAAGCATGGAGGCGGATCTGTAATGGTTTGGGATTGTTTTTCCTTAATCGAAACAGAGGACTTGCTCAAAATTGAGGGCATAATGAAAAAAGAAGAATATCGGAAAATCCTGGAGGAAACTGCCATACCGCCAGGAGTCCGATTAATTGGTCGTGGATTTGAATTTATGCAGGACAATGACCCCAAACATAAATCTAAATTGTGCACAGATTACCTGCAGCAAGAAGAAAATGAAAGAACCCTAAAAATTATGAAATGGCCGACACAGTCCCCCGATCTGAACCCGATAGAGTTGTTATGGGAAGAATTAGACCAATGTGTTAGGAAAAAGTGTCCAAAATCAAAGGAACATTTGTGGACCATTCTCCAGGAGGTATGGATAAGCTTGCCCAATGAAACATTAGCAAAATTAGTGAATCGGATGCCGAGAATAGTTGCAGCAGTCCTAAAGGCAAAAGGTGGATTTTTCGATGAAAATCGGATTTAAATTATTTGTATTACATTAACTTTTTCTTTTTAATAAATTTGTGTTTGAAAATATGTAAAATCATGTAAGTATTAAATACATGGCCATTTAATATTTCTCTTATTTTCTTTGACTTCCGTTCATTTTTTTGCTTGCCCGAACTTCCATGAACGGTAGTGTATGTAGTTCAGCAAATCATTGAAAGATCAACTTTAAGGCTTTGGAAGGTTGCCCATTAAAAATCTTTTCTGTAAAGGAGGTAAAATTTTCTTTAGATTATGTATCCAATATCGACATCGACCGCAAAATTAAAAATAGAAAAGTTGCTTCGAACACCGTTATCTCTCCATATCTTAAGAAAATTCAAGCAATTTACCACCAAATACCTGTACAGTATAGAAAAATGGCTCGAGTTTTCTGACTCTGTTGGAAAAAAGTTCCAGGTGCATTTATTTAACAAAGTTTATCCTCTGTTAGGTGTTCTATAGTACTCTGTTTTATTTCATATTGATCTGCTAGAAAATGTATAAAATCTTTTTTCTTGAAGTCTAAAAATGTACGTATTACTCCCGTGCTACTGCGACAAATTAGTGTACCATTAGAGAAAAGAGACCCACTTTACATCTGTCGCATAGAATAATGTGCATCCTTATAAAAATGTTATTTTTAAAGCAAAATCAATGAGCTAAAATAGCTGTTGCATCCGCTGTATTGGGTTAGTATAGATGGCTCTGACTTTTATCCATCTTTTTACACTACGATAAACTTTCAGGTTATAAATAAACCCTTTTCCAACGCAATCTATTTCTCTATATAGCAATCTTTGAAGAAACAAAACTTTAAGTCAATTAGGTACTCGAAATCTGTGGCACTGGGACACTAAAATACTTCACTAAAACCCTTACCACAACAATACTTCACTCGTACTGGAGCAGTAAAACTGAACTTACAAACTAAGCGAAAAATTAACCTTATGTAGTAATTCTAAATTATGCAAATCCAAAAATATGCAAATCTATAGTAAGCAATTTTAAAAAGAAGCAATTTTCAAAATATGCAGATCCCAAATTATGCAAAAATTTAAAGTTAAATTATGTTTGTTATTGTAAATTAAATTATGTTTGTTATTGTAAATTTCCATGACTTCATAACAATTTAATTGAACAATGCTGTTTACGTTCTTAACTAACTATTATCAATATTATGACTATTTTCTAGCATATGTAGGGCGATACTAGATTTATCAAACCTCCTGAACTTGAGGCGAGCCAAATGCTCTTTATACCTGATGTACTCTGATTGATCTTTTTGTCTGCCCAATGTACACTTGATCACAATCTTTACATTAAATTTTGTAAACTCCTGATTTATCCACGTTATCTACTGGGTGTTTAGAACTTCCTAATGGGTTTTTGAGGTTATTGTTTGAAGAAAAAACAGTTTTGTGGTCAACTTTAGAAAAGATCTTTTGAAGACCTTTGGGGTAACTTGGATAAAAGGGTAATTTAACATATTTCTTATTACCACCGTCAGTATGTTCAACTGTGCTTATATTTCTAACTCTTAATCTATTCTTATGTTTCCTAATAGTATTATAGATTACATCTTCAGAGAATCCGTTAAAGTTAGCAATTTTGATGATTTCTTTTAGTTCATTTTGATACCTATCAAGGTTAGGTTAGTTTTTATCTTAGTTCGGTTTCGCTGCTGATGATGATAGCTTAGCTATTGAAACGTGCGTCCACTGCAGGTGAAGTATTGTGGTAAGGGTTTTGGAGAAATGTTTCAAAACTTTAAGCAATCATAAATTCTATAATTAAAGCATTGGAGTTTTAAAAAAATGTATCAAAAACCATAAAACTGAATACAAGTCTAAACTTGTTCTACTTTTTTGATAATGTTTTATCTCTTTTGTACACAGATAAAGGCGATAGAGACTACATAGGTTTCGCAACATTACCGGATCAAGTCCATCGAAAGTCTGTCAAAAGAGGTTTCGATTTTACTCTGATGGTTGTTGGCGATTCGGGCTTGGGAAAATCAACTTTGATCAACAGCTTGTTTCTCGAGGATCTGTACAAACATAGGAAAATCCCAGATGTCTCTGAGAGAATCCATAAAACAACTGCCATCGAGAAAAAAACTATGGAAATTGAAGAAAGAGGTGTGAAGCTTAGGTAATCTACAATGTAGGAAAATGAAAGAAATATGAATATTACTGTAAAAATTGCTTTGTAGGTTGACAGTTATAGATACACCTGGCTTTGGGGACGCGGTTGACTGTGAGGATAGTTGGAAAGTATGCACAAACTACATAGATGAACAATTTAGACAGTATTTTACCGACGAGAGCGGTCTAAATAGGAAAAATATCCAGGATAACAGGGTTCATTGTTGTCTTTATTTCGTGCCCCCGTGGGGTCATAGGTAAGTCGTATCTCGATAATTTTATTCAACAAAAATCACATTAAAGACTTTTAGCTTGCGCCAAATGGATATAGAATTAATGACGAGGTTGCATAGAAAGGTTAATTTAGTCGTCGTTATTGCTAAAGCGGACACGTTTACTACCTCAGAAATAAAAAAATTAAAAAGGAATATTTTGAGTGATATTAAAGATAATGATATACAGGTCAGTTTTTCTTGAAAATAAAACGATTTAAACTTATTGATTATATGTTACAGATGTATGAATTTCCTGAATGTGGTAGCGACGAAGATGAAGACTTCAAGGAGCAAGATAGAGAATTAAAAGCCAGTATCCCATTCGCAGTCGTTGGAAGCAATACAATATTGGAAGTTGGTGGAAGGAAGGTTAGAGGGCGTCAGTATGATTGGGGTGTTGTCGATGGTAAAACACTTTTCAAATAATAAGTACAGATTAATTTTATGCTTCCTTACCTTTCACAGTGGAGAATCCAAAACATAGCGACTTCATAAAATTGCGTACTATGCTAATATCTACCCATATGCAAGATTTGAAAGATGTCACTGAGGATGTTCATTATGAAAACTTCAGAGCCCAATGTATCTCGCAGATATCTCAACATGCGCTTAGGGAAAGAGGGTAAGCTAGTAATTAGGTATTCTGATCAATTTTTTTTTGCTATTAAACATAGATTTAGTGTATAAAACAACAGCATTTACAATAATAAAATAAATAGGGGTAAATGAATGAAATAGCTGATAACTAGTCTGAACAAACAGCGGTAACAGTCAGTGTAGTGGATATGTGGTGCGGAGTCGGCGATTATTTATTTCACGCGTTCACAGCGTCAGTACTAAATCGATGCTGTATGCGAGTAGTTCTGTGTATATGTAGGCTGTCGTAACTTATTTCGTAATTGTACGCTTATGTTTGCTTTAAAAATGCCGCAGTTAGGTACGTCGCGAAAACGACCAATGGCAGACACAGTTAAAAACTTTATAGAGGTTGTTGTTTGTAAAATCCGTTTAATGTGTTGGTGCAGCAGCCATTGTCAACGTCACATCGAAAGCAAACAGCATTCTTCTACAAAAAGTGGCATATGAGACCAAGAAAAATTTACATTTGATTTATGTGTTACTCTTATTTTATGTAATCTATCGTTTCGTTTACTAGACAAAGAAGCATTTGTCTCTTTCTGGAATAAATATGTGGACTGTAAATTATCTAGTCGGACATCGATACGAAATGTAGTGCCATTTGCTGGTGAACATATAGAAAAAAAATGAAAACGGAATTGAAAGATAAAAAACTGTGGTTGTGTGGACGAAACAACAGATCATCAAAAACATTCTGTGGTTAATGTAATGGTACGTACAATGGAACCACATCGACCGTCATCCTCCTTCTTACTTGCTTCCAAAAGAGTTATAAATTGTACTGCCGATGAGATTTTAAAGGTGGTGTTGAACTCATTGAACAAATTTGAAGTTTCAACTAAGCAACTTTTAATGTTTATGAGTGATAGTGCCGCAAACATGCGTTCTTTAGGCCGATCTCTTAAAGAACATAGTGATAACTTCTTACATGTAACGTGTAAAATCCATACTCTAAATCTTGCGGCAGAAACGATTCCACTAGTAAATGCATTGATTGCTAGTACAAAGGCGGTGTTTCTAAAGTCACCGAAACGTACCCGACTATTTCACAAACTGTGTCCTGATTTACCTGAATCACCACAGCCAATTGTTACACGTTGGGGAACATGGTTGCAGGCTGCGTTTTACCACAACAAATATTTTGATCAAGTAAAGAAGGTATAGTATAAATAATTAAGCAATGAATGCACGTCATCAACAACGAATGACGTCAGATGTTTAGATGTTGTCTTGTCGCATTGTTTATGACAGCTGTTGTTTGCGTTAAGTGGATTAATATTAGGTTAGAATACCATGAGCATTAAGTGCAAAATTATACATAAAATACTATTAGTAAGAAAGGACAGATATTTTTAAAGTATTTGAAGGAAGTGAAACAATTTAAATAATAATTCTAAAAAGAACTAACAAAACTCTACAATAAAATCGATTAATAAAACTGCAAGTAAAATAAGTAAACAGTGATCAGCTGATCACGTTAGGATTACATTACAGTTTACGGCCAATTGAAGCCGGCAACATCGATGTTTGTTAACCCAGGATGACCACCATGGTAAAAATAACATTCCCTATTCATATATATTTTCCTTTATAATATATGAGTTTCTCTAGTGCAAAATATATCAATATTAGAAAGAAACTACAAATTTTCAATGTACGACGTCACTAATACCGTTTATTTTCGAAAATTATAGATTTTCGTGTTACAAATCAGGCACCGTAATTTTTAGTAAGTTTATGTTCTTATAATTGCAATAAAACGTCATATAAACGTCATTGATGATGTGCGTTCATTGCTTAATTATTTATACTATAGTTTTAAAATTCCATCCGACAGAAGCTGCAGCAATCAAGAAAAGCCAGGAAATATTTGAAGATAGTCAGGTTAAAAGAGATTTACAAACAATTCACAACAATTACTTCGGACTAGCGGAGGGAATAGAAAATTTACAAAATGTTTGGATGTCGTTAGTGGATTCTGTTCAAATTGTGAATGATGTTCACGCACAGTTGTGCGCTATAGAAGGCGAAACAAATTGGTGTGTAATACGAAAATTTGAAAGTGTTTTAGAGAAAGACTCCGATTTTCTTATATTGAGACAAATTTGTGAAGATGCATTAAGTTGTTTCAAAGATTATTGTAAATATGTAAATATAACATCGCCAGATGTCGAACGGTCGTTTTCGGCATTAAAAAACATTTATTCCGCACGTCGTACTCACTTGACTGAAACAGCTTTGGAACCATATCTAATGATTCAAATATTTAACAGATGTTACCCAGTTTGTGATTTTACGGAAGACTTTTAAAACGGCAAGTGTTTCAGCACGTTTTATAATTTATTTCTTACCTTCTATTTTATGTGTAAACTTTTATGCGCTAGCCACGCCTCTGACTGTTACCGCATACTTGTCCAGGCTATTGATAACTTATCTGTTTAGTGCGTAAATATATGAATCTCGGAAACGTTGTATTTTCGCTTGTAATTGTTACGTCAACATAGTACGCATTTGATTGAAATGAGAAATTATCGCATTGAAAACGTTTTATTTGCAAACACACATGCATTGTTATCATGTAACTGTAAACACAGTGGTAGACACCAACCATATACAAGTTGATGAAGATTACAGTATGAAAAAAAAGGTTTCTATTTTAAATCTAATTAGAAAGAGATTGCAAAATAGAAAACTTGATTCTGGTTACGAAATGTTGCGGATTAATTGAAGGAATTATTTATATCACGTCATTTATTAACATTTTCTCCATCGTTTTTCAAAACTTAAATTATTCTCTGTAGTGTGGAAATCAAATGTTAATTGCGACTACTTACCCTTATTAGTTATTAGCATTTATCAAAATTACCAATATGAATTACTAAATATTTTACAGACCCGATCATATTTCAATAAACTTTGGAAAATATTGATTTTCGAACTATAGTCGTGGTGTCGTCAGGTACAGTGTCGTCCTCTGGTAAAAGAAAGCTCAACTAGATATAACTACAGCCACGCTCCCTACGACTGAAAGATTGTCTTTAAGCTGCGCATAAACACTGACATCTTTCAGTACATTTCGTGCAGAACATGGACTGATTACGGACAGGTGTCCTTTGAAGATGAGATCCTAACCATGCCATACGATATGATCCCCTCTAAAATATCATTGGGCAATTCCTTTGAAGTACTTTAATCTGAAAGATTATTGGATTTGCGATCCTTACTAGAAGTAACTCCAAAAATGAATCTTCTTACTGTCTGAGCAACGGATGGAAAGATACGCCATTACTATAAGTGATGGACAAGAAAGTCGACTAGAGATCGATAAACCTTTTTCTCCCAAGTTGAGTTGTATTCTTTGGGTGTGAAAAAAGCCGCTTGCAGGCTTATAATCGAATGTGGAAAAGTTTTCAACACCCTAGGAAGGGAATACTGCCATTGATTTCAAGACGGTCAATATCCGTGCCAGTGTCGAGGCCATATCGATTTCTCTAACAAAAAAACCTTTGGTGAACATGTCCTTAAGGATAGTTAAACTACTTATTGCTCGCTTGACTAGGTAGATAATCTATTGCATTATTATCTGTTTCATACAGGGCGAGTCGGGAGGAACGGACCAAACTCCAGGTGTATATTGTACACGTGAAAATAATATAAAAAGAAACTCACGCAATAGTCCAAAGTAATTTTCAGCACAACTTTCCGCTAAACGTGGTGTGGTGTGGTACCGTCCATAGTTATTTAATTAACGCTTTCACACTACTTGCATTTTTTTACAAAATAACTTACAAGGACTACTAGAGGATGTTCCTCTAAACATCAGAATGCAAATGTAATGTCAGCATAATGGAGCTCCTGCACATTTCGCTCATCAGGTAAAGCAACATTTGGACGATAGGTTTTCAGGACTGGATCGGTCGCAGTGGTCCTATTAGTTGGCCTCCAAGATTTCCAAACCTCACACCACTGGATTATTGTTTATAGGGCTGGTTCAAAAACGAAGTATATGGTAAAAGTCGACACTCGGGATGCACTAATTCGACGTATTAGAAATACTGCAGCCAATATTGAAGAGAAACATGAAGCAGTCAGGAGAGCAACAGACAAACAGGGAGACCCAATCTCCCCAACACTATTCAATCTGCTAATAACAGGAATCTACTTCAGAGTGACACAAAAATTTCGTTTTATCGTAGTCGTCATGCCAAATTCGACGATTATTTTTCCCTTGAAGATGACCTGGTGTTCTGCAATGATATTGTCTCGGTTATGAGTGCACTTGGCCATGAATATCATACTGATGAATGGCGTTTGTTCATTGATTCATCCAAAGCTAGCTTAAAAGCCGTTTTACTTCACAATGGAAATAAATAGCCCTCAATTCCTCTGGCCCACTCAGGCAACATGAAGGAAACATACGACAACATGAAGATTCTTTTAGAAAAGATCAAATACAATGAATTTAAGTGGAATATCTGCGGCGATCTAAAGGTTGTGGCGCTATTACTTGAATTGCAACTCGGCTACACGTAGTACTGTTGTTTCCTGTGTGAGTGGGACAGTCGAGACAAGAAAAACCATTATGTAGCTGAACAAAAATGAAAAATCCGCCTGGCTGTCATTTAAGAATATTTGTGAGAACTTTTTGGGCAATCACAAATCTGAAGACTTGCAAAATACCTTTTGACTTCGTATGAAACATTGGGGTGCAATATAAGTCTAAAAATTCATTTTTTAGACTCACATTTAGATTTTTTCCCGGACAATCTTGGAACCGTCAGTGACGAACATGAGAAAAGATTTCACCAAGATATTTTGGACATCGAAAAGCGCTACCAAGGCAAGTGGAGCCCCTCAATGCTGGCAGACTATTGCTGGACACGGAAGAGAGACGTTCCTGACGCTAAATATAGCAGAAAGTCATACATTCGTACATTTTAGAAACATTTTCAGTTGTTATAAATAAACACATTATACACGTTGTTCTACTATTTATTGCGCTGTCACTTAGAAACCCTGCCTGATAGAATATTTCTGAAAAAAGATTTGAATTCAGCATAAAAAATGTTGCAAGGTTCATATACTAATTTGCGGGACAAGAAAAAGTTTAAATTTTGTTAACCAGTGTAATTAGAAGACTAAAAATCGATAAAAAAATATATTTCAGCACAATATACAAATAATAGCCTATACAGAAAAAAACCAGCATTATAAAAACAATTGATGTAATAGAAAAAGCGCGAAAGCACGGATTACAGATAAACGAAAAAAAGACAAAATATATGGAAAGAAGGAAAAATGTGAAAATAATGACAGAACACTAAAGACTGGTAATCTTGAATTTGAAAAAGTAAAGAGCGTCAATTGAGAGTTACAGTAGGACAGACAGGAAAAGAAAAAATTCAAGAAAGATTAACCAAAGGTAATCAAGCGTTCGGGAGAAACACAAAGATGCTGAAAAGCAGAAAACTAAGTAATAAAACAGAAATAAAAATATTACAAACATTAATAAGACCGGTAATTATATACGCCGAGGAAACCACAGTAATGAACAAAAAAGAAGAGAAAAGCTTGAAAAGACTAGAAAGGAAGATTATTCCAACAATACTAGGACCGGATATCACCCTAGATGAAGATAGAAGACAGAAAAGAAACAAGGAAATAGAAAAAGAACTGGAAGGCGAAAATATAGAAAGCGTTATTAAATCTCAAAGGTTAGAGTGGACAGGACATATAATGAGAAGACCACAAACTGAAATGATAAAAAGAGTAGCTAAATGGACACCAATCCAGCGAAGAAATAGAGGGAAACCCAGAACACGATGGTAGAGCAATGTGGAAAAAGATCTGAAGGCAATGAACATAAAGCAATGGGAAGAGAAATGCAGAGACAGGAAGACACGGAAACAAGGAACAAAATCAGCAAATAGTCACAACAAATTGTAAAAGCAGAGGAAAAAAAAGGAAAAGCGGACTATCCATCGCAGAAAATGGATACAACACACTTAAGCATGAGCCATAATCCAAAAGGATTTAAAGTTCGAATTGATAGACCATCCACCCTATTCACCAGATTTGACCCCCCAGCAATTTGTTTCTGTTTCCTAAGCTCAATGTTTCGCTCAGAGAACAAGAATTTGCATCGAATGAGGAGGCCATCACATTCGTAAACGGCTATTTTGCAGAACAAGATGCCAACTACTATTTGGGCGAATTCATTGGGGAACGAGCACTACTGCGAGTCTTTACTTTACAAAAGAGAGGCATAAGATTATTAGCAGAGCTTAGCAGTAAAGATACTTCTAGAGAATGCGATATCTTAACATTTTCTGACTCATATATTTATGAAGCGCTAGGTTTTTTTATAAATACCGTGATCAGTTTACTACTAACCCATTGTATTTATGCAACACAAGATATTTAAATTTCATGGGATGTAAGCGGTATGATAAAGTCAGTCAACGATCACATTATTGCAAACATGTAATCGGTTAGTTTTCTCAGATATATTTTTTACCCCTGACGTTTCGTTAGTATCTTTGTTGTGATATTATCCGAAATAAACGTATATTATTAATGGATTTTCAGGAAATTGTTTAATAAAAGCATTAAAATACAAAATATCATTACCATTATCCATAAAAACAGATTAATTAAAAGATAAAGCAGTCTTAACTTATTACAGGAAACTCAAAAGGGATTCCGTACCATACGACACTGATATATCCGAAACTGATAGATTACTTAAGGAAAAAGATAACGAAGTAAGTATTTTTAACACCATTAAAGCTATTTTCCTAATCTTTAGTAGTGAAATCTACTCGTAAAAACTATTTTATTAAAAATCGGCATTTCCTTGTTTTTATCGATGTAATTAAATTTAATTAATAAAATAAAATTTCAAGACACTGGTGGTATTCGAACATACGACTCCTGTTTTGCCGAGCAGGTGCGCTACCAACTACACCACAGAGTCTCTATAGGAACAAATCTTCGTTCGTCCGACAAAATGGGAGTTGTAGGTTCGAATCCTAACGGTGTTTTAAAATATTATTTCATTAATTAAATTTAATTATGTTGGTAAAAACAAGAAAATACCGACTTTTCCGTATTCACCGATGGAAACCAATAATATTCATAACTATTTTATCGTATTCTAATTGATTGTAATCCCAATTGCAGATTCGCAGGATGCAGGATATGCTGCGACAGATGCAAGAGAAATTAAAGGATTCTGGCCAGGACAATAAGAAACATGACAGTATTATTGATGTTTAGAAACTTCGAATCTTTGTTCAAAACAATATCTATTATACATGTATATATGGCGGATCGTATATCATGTAACCGATTTTTTTTTAGAATATCGATGTTACCAAAGAAAACGTAGTTCAAAACTTTTCATATTTATATAATGTATCTATATTCGATTTTTTATTATTATATAATTTATATGTTATTATGAAATGAAGAAAAGAAAACAATAATAAAATTATTGTATATTAAAAGTTTTATCACATTTTCTCAAACATACAGCCTTGGCTAATTGTATTAGACACCCTCATAAAATCTCATTATTATGAGTAATATTATATTTCCAAGAAAATGAATACCGAATTTGTACTTAATTTGCATATTTAATGGGATTTTTATGACCTAATTGCTTACTGTGCGGCAATAGTTTTGCAGGGAACAATGTTTCAATTTTAAATATCAGTGCATTGTCGACGTGATAACAGAGCGGTGTGTATTACGAGTTTATAACCAGGATATTTTGTTTTTTAATTTTATTTTTGATTGTTAAACTTAAAGTAGTGAAACAATGCCAAAAATTCGAGAATTAACTGAAATAGAACGCGGCCAAATAGTCCTGCTTAAGTCACAAGGTAAGACTTTAGCCGCCATAGCGAGAACAATGAAATGTTCGCGATGTGCGGTTCGTACCACGCTCCAACGATATGAAACTAGTGGATCGCTAACAAATCGACCAAAAAGCGGCCGAAAACGCCTTACAACAGCAAGAGACGATCGCATTATAGAGAGAATAGCTATACGAGATCGTACAAAATCATCAAGAGATCTAGCTAGTGAACTACTAGATCGCCATAGAGTTTCTGTTTCTGCACGTACAGTAAGAAGACGTCTAGTAGATCGTGGTTTACATGCACGAATAGCTCGTCGTAAACCTCGTTTGACTGCAGTGCACAAGAAACAACGCCTTCAATGGGCAAAAAAATATAAACATTGGACCGTAGAGGCCGGGGCTAATGTGCTATGGTCGGACGAAAGTAACAAAGAGGTACGTAAGTATGACCACGTTGAATACTAGTAGATGTGAAAAATTCAAATTACTACTTACACTTTTTAAAAACAAAGAAGGTCCCTTTAGGTAAATTTTATTGCTACCGTTTACAGCTTTTCAAGCGGCCTGGGGCACAGTACGTTCGACGACGACAGGGAGAAGCATATCATCCCGATTGTATTGTCCCTACCGTAAAATTCGGTGGAGGTAGTGTCATGGTCTGGGGATGCATGTCGGCAGCCGGCGTCGGAGAGCACTTCGTGTACGAGGGCTGCATGAACAGCCAGCGCTATACTCAGATGTTAGAAGAAGTATTAGAGCCGTCCGCCTTAAAATTATTTGATACCGAAGTACCGGAGTATTATTTCCAACAGGATAATGCGCCGTGTCATAAATCACAACAGTCAGTGCGTTGGTTCAGTGAAAATAACGTGCGAATATTGGAGTGGCCGGCGCAGTCTCCTGACTTGTCTCCGATTGAACATTTGTGGTAGATTTTAAAAGTTAAAGTGGCAAAACATGTATGTAAAAAACATTCTAAAACAAAAAATATTTGAAGAATGGGAGAAAATATCTGCAGATGAATGTTATCATCTTGTGGCAAGTATGCCAAAGAGAGTCCGTGCGGTTATAAAAGCAGGTGGAGGAAGCACGAAATATTAATAGTTCTTATATTTTGCAAATAAATTATTGTTTGATGCATTTTTCTTCTTGTAGTTTTATTCTATTTCTTCCTATTTGGTCCGAATCTATAAAAAGGAAGTTTGTCTAATACAATTGGCCAAGGCTGTATATAGTTTATTATGAATATAATTATTTATGGTGGATCAAAACGGCAGTGCTAAACTATAGGCGCATTTTGACAACGAATATTTCATGACGTTGTTTCAAATAAACGTGGCTGCAGGAACCATTGAATAATGGTTCAGTTCGTACATCTTAGTCGTCAAAATTCGCCTATTAAACTACAAATTCGAAACTTATACATAGTTGCAAACATGCCGTCGACGCGAAAAGAAATGCCTACAGAAATTCGTGAATTAGTGGTGAAACTCTACAAAGGAAAGAAATCTTTCAGAGAAATTGGTCATATTAGAAATTGGTCACATTCTACAGTGCAAGCCATTGTAAATAAATTTAATAGTACCGGAAATATTCAAAATATACCTCGAACAGGGCGTCCAAAGAAATTAATACGCCGCGACGAAAGAAGTGTTTTGCAGATAATTCATAAACATCCGAGAACAAGTGCTCCAAACATAGCCGCACAAGTAGAAAAAATTACAAGACAGCATGCTAATGCAGAGTGTATAAGAAGAATATTCAGAAAACGTGGCTATAATGGCCGAGTTCCTCGCATGAAACCCCTAGTTAGTGCTATTAATCAACTCAAAAGAGTACAGTTTGCCGAAGAGCACCAAAATAAAGGCAATTCACCATTTTTACTTCAGATGGGAGAGGGAAGGTCTGACGAAAACCCTGTAAAGCCTTTGATATTAAAAATACTGTGCCTACTGTGAAATATGGTGGAGTAGCCGTTATGGTTTGGGGGTCCATGTCAGCGACTAGAGTGGGAAGTTTAGTGTTTATTGAAGGTATTATGGATAAGAAACCATATTTAAACATTCTGAAAGGCCATTTAAAAACTGATGTTGAAAAACTGCAATTAGGAAAACGATGGATATTCCAACAAGATCAAGATACTAAGCATACGGCATTCATCCTGCGTGAATGGGTCATTATTAGTCTGGGCAAACAGCGGTAACAGTCAGTGTAGTAGATATGTGGTGCGGATTATTTATTTCACGCGTTCACAGCGACAGTACTAAATCGATGCTGTATGCGAGTAGTTCTGTGTATATGTAGGCTGTCGTAACTTATTTCGTAATTGTACGCTTGTTTGCTTTAAAAATGCCGCAGTTAGGTACGTCGCGAAAACGACCAATGGCAGACACAGTTAATAACTTTATAGTGGACATGCCGGACTTAATTTTTGATGGCGCTAAAATTCAATGTCTAGTTTGTAAAATCCGTTTAATGTGTTGGTCCAGAAACCATTGTCAACGTCACATCGAAAGCAAACAGCATTCTTCTGCAAAAAGTGGCATACGAGACCAAGAAAATTTTACATTTGATTTATGTGTTACTCTTATTTTATGTAATCTATCGCTTCGTTTATTAGACAAAGAAGCACTTGTCTCCTTCTGGAATAAATATGCGGACTGTAAATTACATAGTTGGACATCGATACGAAATGTAGTGCCATTTGCTCGAGAACATATAGAAAAAAGAATGAAAACGGAATTGATCATTCCACACCGAAACTAATTATTTTATATAGTCAGAATTTTGTATAACTACCAGAACAGAATTTGTATTGTTGTATAAATTATACTATATTTTTTTTAGAAAATAACTTTTGCAGCAAACTTTTTTTTAAGTCACCCGTCCACTGATGTACAAAATTACGTTTTTTATCTACCTTTAGGAACAGAAAGCTTCCTATAAAACCGCTGGTAGACATCAAATAACTTCACCGGGCAAGGAGGCAGGGCCGGTGTGTTCATAAGGCCGCAAGGCTGCGCGCCCTCGCTGATATATCGTTTAAAAATTCAAGTCCATTCATAAATAAAATTATTCAAATTTATATTACGAAATTCTACGTTTGTAAATTTTACCTTAATTTACAAACGTACGCTAGGTTGGAATGAAGTATTTGGGACGCGATAAAATTGCGGCCCTGGTTGCTATGGCAATGGTACGACGCCTGACCAAACAACCAATCACAGTCTAGCTGATGTATAGACATTTGGGACGCACAATTTCTGCGTCCAGTCTGATTTTAGCTACCACAGGGATTGTTATCATTTACTATAGATTTTTCCCTCGTTTTTATATAGTGACAAGTAACTGTTTATAATATCCTTAAAAATTAACAGTATTAGCACCTGGCAAATTAGTATCTCCCCTCGTGTATTTAAAAGAGGCAACCGGCCATCTGGGACCACTTATGCAACAAAGAATGTTCCGTCCGCCAAATGTGTACATCGTGGCTACCTAGTCCGGAAAACTAACTAAAAAGTTGGTTACTCAGTGGGCAGTATATGCTATACGCATATATGCATACGTTGGCAAGAAGACACTTCTGCTTATGGACTCTTGGTCAGGACAAAGCCCTGAGGATATTTCTGCAGCTGTGCCTACTGATGTGCTTTTAAAGTGCCTTTTAGAAATCATGATGACAGCGAAAAATCTGAATGTCGTGGTATATTTAGGGAATTAATTGATTTGGATCTGACCCTCCGAGAACATTCAAATAATACGTGTTTTTAGAGGAACTTCAAATACAATCCAAAATAACATTTTAGATTCTATGTTTGCTGTTTGCAGAATAGAAATTTCGTCAAACAAAAGATTCCGATTTATGGCGTGATGAAACTACAGAACAAAATGGTGTCAAATGGTACTCTCTTTTCGATTTAAAATGACCGTTACGTCATTGTTTTATCATGAAAGAAATATCAAGCCATATATGATGCTCTTTATCATACCCATTGTTTAGACAAGGATCACTAAGGAAACTGATGTCTTTCAATATTAAGCAAGTAAAGACCAACGTGTTACAATAACCAGCACCCCCTAAGTCTGTAGTATAGGTATGTCGGTTATTAATTTTCGCAGATTATCTGTCAATTGTCAACTTTTAGTTTCGTTAGTTTACATTTGTGCTATTCGAACTTAAAAGAGCCCTCATTTATCGTTATAGATAATGCACCTTATCATAGTGTCATATTAAACAAGGAACCTTCTGCTTCCTGCCGAAAATCAGAAATTTTAGAATGGCTGCAAACTAATAATATAACTCATGATGTATCATCGACCAAAGTGGAATTATTAGGTATAGTAAAAATGAATAGGAAGGAAAAAATATATGCCGTTGATGAAAAACTTAGAGAGCATGATCATGAAGTATTGCGGCTTCCGCCTTATCATTGCGATTTCAACGCAATAGAATTGATTTGGGCCAAGGCAAAAGGTTATTATAACACACATATTGGCAGAGGTGGCTATGGGCATGATAAGGTACTCGATATGTGGGACGAAGCTCTCAAAAGCTGTGATACAAATATGTGGGATAATTGTATAAGACATACTAAAGAATTAATTAAGAAGTGGTATGAAAAAGAACAATATCTTGCAGATTTGGATGTTAATCCGCTAATTATAAATATTGGTGAAGATTCTGACAGTGATTCAGATATGGAAAGCAGTTAGCTTTTAATCTGTGCTGCATTCTCTAAAATGAGAATATTCAATAGTTTTGTTGTTTAATGAATGCATCAAAGAAATAAATGTGTTCCTAAGTAAAACAGTGTTACAAACTTGTATGTTAACTACTATTTATTACAAACTTATTAGTAATTAGTGTCATCATAATTAGTAATCTGGTATCATAACTAAATAAATGGGTAAATTGTATTTTTCTTTCATATATAAACCTTTCCATTCCTTTATAGCGGGTATTTTCTACATTTACAGAAATACAAATGATTACAGATAGAATTAGATTCAGTATTACTAGAACAGCAAATTACTGTTGAATTTGGGCTAATTTAAAAACAACTTAACCTCTATTTGATAACCGCTAGGCTATATTATCTGTTATCTATGCCATAATTTTCAATTGATAAATAACACTTATTTAACATAAACTCTTTATTATTAAAAAATAATATGTTTTTTTTCGTAGCCAATAAAGTATAAATTTATTCAAAATATATTTAAAATTTCTACATATAAATTACTTGCAAACTCTCAATTGAACTCGGCGTGTTCATTTCATTCATACGGACGAAAGTAATGACGTCATCGGTCATTTTAAATCGAAAAGAGAGTAGATATATTTTTAATGGCAGAATTTATGAGCACTTTTGAGTATTTAAACGAATTAAGAACGGGTGGCGTTTAGACGCACACCAGTGCAGTGCGCGTATTTTTTAATAATCTCCTAAATTCCTGATTTTTCAAAGCTCATTGTAACCTAAAGGTAAGATGTTATTTTTTACAATCGCGCTCCCCTTGTCAAAAACTCGCCAACCGCCACTCCAAGGAACAATAAGTTTTTGTCCTCTCATGAAAAATAAAAAAATTAAAAGGGGCATAGCTGGTTTTGCACGCAAACTCCTCAAATATCGTAAAACGGGTACCAAATTTACTGAAGCTGATGCAAGGCACTTTAAACAGAACATAATAAATTTATAATTTGCATTAAAATATTATTCGTGTTAAAAAGAAAGTTCCTTAAGAGAGTCTGTAAATCTAAATTATATTTTAATTTATTTAATAAAAAGTAACTGCATGTCACAACTGTAGTTAAGTTTATTGTTCTTTATTGGTGTGTAAGTGAAAACTACGCTTCGGGAAAAAAATCAGTTCTTAGGTTTCTTTGATTCAGAAAGCGTAGAAGAACTCCACCGCTTGAGGTTTTCGTGTAAATGCTGAAATAACCTGTCTAGCGTATGTAATTAATCTACTATGAACGAGTGCGCATCTCCAAATCTTACTAACGTTAAAGTGTATGACCTGCACCCGGAACAGCATTAAAGTAATATGCAGAAAAGTATTTTAAAAATTACTTCTAACTATGATTTTTTTTTGTTTATAAATATTCTCTAGTGTATATTTCATAAATTACATACCATAATCTAAACATTTTACAAGTACGAAAATATAAAAACCTTCTTATAAAACTTCAGAGAGTTTCGCCGCCCAGAGAATGCGGATTTGGGCTGGGAGTTGAACTCATTGAGCTTAACGTCTCCTCTTTTACCTTTAATTTGCTTCCATCCTTCTCTTTCTTTTCTTTGTGCTTATGCTCATGTTTGTGCTTATGTTTATGCTTGTGCTTTTTCTTATCTTTCTTCTTCTTCTTCATCTGTAAATGAATTTAGTTTTTACTAAGTTAGAAAAGGTTTTTTTATACGAACCTTCGTTGGATCAGATTTATGTTTAGTTTCTCCTTCCTTCTTGAACATTCCTGGTTCAAATCCAACAGGTCCAGACAATCCCATTAAACCAGGAAGAGACACTGAATTGTCAGAGAAGTATTCTTGTTTGGGTACTGGATCTGGTTTGATATCCAAAGGCTCTTGCTAAATTAAAAAAAAAAGGCATATACAATGAAAAGTTAACACCAACCTAAATACCTTAATTTGCCTATCCTCCATAATTTCAACATTGATACATTCAACATTCTCTTCAATTATTATATCAGTAGCACCTTCCTTTTCCATAGGTGAACTGGGCTTTTTAGCCTCACTAAAACCACTCGTAGACGGTTTAGAATCGTTACTGAAATGTTGCGGTTTCTTTCTAATTTCATCGTGAACTTTTTGCGGTTTCAAAATTCCTGCCAATTCTGGAATTGGCAAGCAAGTCGGTCTCCTCAGACCGTAGAGTTTGTAATATAAATCTGCGAAATCGCAACGTAATTTAGAATCGTGTGATAACATCCCACTAAAACAATATTTTATGAACAAATATCTCAATTATATGTGGAATCACCAGTACTTGATATTGGTCCAAATCCTATCAACAAGATCCACAGTGTCTAAACGGTGTCTAGTCGCTCTGTCGAATGGCGGATTTAAAATGAGCATGCGCACTAACTTATGTCTAACGCCTGGGTCGGGATCGTTTTCTGCAATGTCTAGGAGATGGTTGAGATCTGGTACGCGACCGTCATTTTTAACGAAGTCAACTAGGCATTCAAACGCAGCTAATCGAACATCTGCCAAAAGAAACCATTAAAATAAGAAAATAAAAGTAAACAGTGACCACTTAGACCTTAAAAAAATGACTTTTATGTGGAAGATATTTACTTCGCTATTAATCTTAATGTATAACGTAAAATTGATAACAGTATTCTATTTTATGTAGGGTTGATAAACTGTGGTGTGGAATTTGCAAAGTCGGTCAGGAAAAAGTGCCAAATTGTCTCCTGTGTCGCTAGATTGACCCAAACAGCATTATAACAATTGCTAAACTGTCAAATCTCAATGTTGAAAGCGTAAATTGTTCTTGTTATTATATCTTGCGTTTTTCATATTTTCGCTCATTAATCTTGGTATTATTTTTATCTTTTGTTAATCGTTATTTCTGCATTTCTGCAGTAAAAGCACTAAACCAATGTACATAGGATACAGAAATCTATAACCAATAGGAATTTCAGATTGTGGCTTTGCAGATGATATGGTGATTGCTGCAAATACTGAAAAAAACTAACAGGACAATCTTATAATATGGAATAATATACCTAGTACATTCACAAGTTCTGGTACACTACCGAATGTACCCACTGTGAGGAAACCACTGTACGCACCTACCCTGTTTTGACTGCATAACGCGAAAGTTTTTCATCTGTTATTTGTAATCATGGAATGGGACGTTCTTGAAAATCGTATTGTCGTAATTGACCTAAAAAAAATGTGGCATGGAAACGGGCGATATCTTTCGGACCTTGAAACCATTCGGTTTAACTCGTAATGTTGTGTATAGGGCTGTAACGTTGTTCGAGAATACTGCTAGAGTGAAGGACCGTTCAAGATCTGGACATCCGCGCGATGTGAGAACCCCAAAAGCTATCAAAGCCGTGCAGAATTGAATTCGTAGAAATCTGCTCCGAAGATTTTGTCACGGGAAATGAATATATCGTCGGTATCCATCTCTCGCATCACAAAGTACGACTTGGCACTTCGAGCATACGAGAGATACACCGGACATCTGCTTACAGAGGCACTAAAACAGAATCGTGGGCAAAAATCCAAACCGATGCTTCGCCGGTACGCGAAAAACGGTCACAGAAGAATTCTTTTTGCCGATGAGAAAATTTTTACTGTAGAAGAATCGTTCAATAAACAAAACGATAGGGTATATGCACAGTCATCACGACAAGCGTCAGAGCTTGTTCCGAGAGTTCAAAGAGGCCATTATCCAGCCGTTGTAATGGTCTGGTGGGGAGTCGCCTATGACGGCATCACCGACCTCCATTTTTGTGAAAAAGGAGTCAAAACTTCGGCGAAAGTGTACCAATCCGACGTTTTAGAGAAAGTTGTGAAGCCACTCAACAATACACTGTTCGGAAACCAGCCGTGGATTGGATGGAACAGGATTCCGCCCCACCTCACAAAGCAAAAACAATACAAACATGGTTAAAAGACAATTTACCAAACATTATTACGACGGATCAATGGTCATCTGGTAGCCCAGATCTAAATCTCTTTGACTGCAAGTTGTGGTCCGTTTTAGAGGGTATGACTTGCATTTCTCGTTATGCAAATTTGGAATCACTAAAGCGTGCGCTTATCCATGCAGTGAAAAATTTCCCCGTGGATGCAGTGCATACTGCGATTGACGAGTGGCCGAACAGACTTCGGTTGTGCTGGAAGGTAGATGGTGGTCATTTTGAATAATCTTTTGTCGTTTTAATTCTATCATGAAAAATCCGTGCACCAGAACTTTTGAAAGTACTAGGTAATGAAAGAAAAAGGCATGAAACTAAATAAATCTAAAATAAAAGTATTGATGGTAGCAAAAGAAAAAGATAGAGGGTATTATGATTGAGGAAAATGGAAATAATCATATAACAGAATACAAAACGCAAATAATGTATATTATGTGATGAGCAAGGGATTAATAAATAAAAAGGAAATGTAAAGAAAAACCAAAATGACAGTATTTAAAACAATTTATAGACCAATACTAACATATGGCTGCGAATACTGGGTACTGAGTCAACGTCAACAGAACAAACTAAAAGTGGTTGAAATGAGGTACCTAAGAAGAGTGAGAGGAGTGACCAAAAAGAGAAAGGCTAGGAAACGACACAATCAGAGGAAATATACAAACATAGTCACTGCAAGGTTTCATTGAGCAACGACAATTGAGTTGGTGGGGTCATCTACAAAGGATAAGCAATGATATTCCAGTAAGGAAAGTATGGGAAGGCAAGAACCCAAGGGAAGAGAAGCAGAGGAAGACTAAAAGAAACATGATGATCAGAAAAAAAAGAGGTTAAAAGGAGCGAAATGTAAAAAATACAAGGGTTTAAAAACTTAAGATGATATCTATAAATGCTTGTAGATATCTGTAAGTAATTTGTTTCTCGAAGCTGGTAATTGTTTTCAAAACTTAAACACATCTCTACCTACCTATAAATCT
The DNA here is from genome assembly GCA_029619315.2 of Dynastes maya. Classification (NCBI taxonomy): domain Eukaryota; kingdom Metazoa; phylum Arthropoda; class Insecta; order Coleoptera; family Scarabaeidae; genus Dynastes; species Dynastes maya. The sequence goes on from JAROYE020000011.1 coordinate 13,118,951, forward strand.
TCCGTACGCTGCATAGCTCCTAAATAACGTTGGACTACTTGGTAGATGTCCAAACTTCTGCAAAGTCCTAATAGCTTTCAAACAAGCAACAGTTACCGTGAATTTATAACATGGCAGTGATTTCTCTAAATTTAACATCCTAGTGATTTCTTCCAGAAGCAATTTACTGTCTGTACTCAAATTTTCAGACGTAATAGGCGCCCCCTGCTGTATAACGGACACAACTGGAGTTACGGTTTGTCCTAACGCTTCCACTAAAGCAGCTCTATAGTAATTATCGGAATATCTATTTTTAGAATTATCATTATATTTAAATAATTCCAACAGAAATCTAATGACTTCCGGAGGACAAATACCATGGGCGTTTCGTAAACCTCCCATTGCTAATGGTATGGTCTTTTGCAGGAAATAATGTTGGAAATTTTGAAATGAATTCTGTCTTATTATGTGGGGTGCTGCAAAAGAACCGAACATTTTACGGAATATCTGTAACATAGCTGGCGGTCCAGCCCAATTCACTATCAAGGCATTAGCGACTTTCGTCAAACAATGCGCTGCTCTACATCTTACTTTATAAAAGCATTGTTCATTTTCAATAGTATCGGTTAAAGCTAATCTTGTAGATGGCGTAGGGTACCTTTCTAATGCTACAATAGCTTCCATCTGCGCAGTTACATCTCTTTCATGTCGTAATTGATACTGCCACTGATAATCGGGTTGTTCGATTACTACGGAGCGCAGCAAAGTCATTTCTGGATCTAATCGAATCCATAGGACAGGCGAATCGTCCATAGCACCCAAATCCATGTCCACCTCTTCACCGGTGCATAAAGGAATCTTCTTCTTTTTGTTTCTTCGACTTTTCGAGTGACATGTTATATCTGCTCTTACAACTGTGTTTTCTATTTGTAGCATATGCTTGAAGGTACCATCTAATTCTTGTAAAGTAACTAAAAGGGGACCGACATATTTTCTAATACCTGTCTGGGTAGTGGCGTCTTGTCTTATTTCTAATTCGATTGTATTTCTGCAAGAAAAAATAATTTGATGTAATATAACAGGAAAAACTAGTCCTAGTAATAATAATTTATAAAAAACGTAATTCATGCCCATTTGAGGTTTGTGTGTATTTTTTTAAACAAGAAATGTTTAGGAAAAACAATTGGATCGAAATTTTAGAATTAAAAGCTACGAATCTTTAACATCTATGTGATTTGAAGTCCGTAGCTGTAATAAGCTTGCAATTGGATGAGAATAAATTGAAATTTCATGATGTGGTACTCTATGCCATCAAATACAAACGCACCAATAAAAAAACCCATGCCTGCTTACTTAAATAATGGAAAATCGGCGCTGATGTAAAAGCATTGCATGTCATTTACTAGATCTATTTGTCGTGGTACACCATTGCACTAACTTCTTCTTGATATCAACTTATTATTGCATTTTAAACAATAAGAAGGGATTGCAGGGGTTCTAGGTATCTTAAGTCAACATAGCTAATTAAGCTTTTGTCTATTTAATAAATATAAACATTCACATTTTCGCTACGTAACGATACGGTGATTGTCATAAAAATGTTTGACTAAAACCTATCAAATTTTATTATAACAATTTAAATAATTTAAAACTATCCTTCTCTAAAAATAGTTTTTATTTTAAGAAAAAATAAAATGAAAAAATTATTTCAGCCGAATCAATTTAAAAATGTTGTCCTTTTAAAATGTAAAAAAAAAATACCGCTATAAACAAGAATCAATTTTTAATTTATTTGAAGAATCGGCTAAGAAAATCACATCATTTAAAAAATATGAACGCAAGAAAAGTATAACTTATGGTTATGTCAATAATTGATCAATCCTTTTCTGTTTCTATTTTGATATACAAATACATATCATTAAAATAAATGATGCAACCTAAATGCCTGTACGAGGATAGTATTAGAAGTACCCCTGTTTGGAAGCAGATGGCACTTTGTGTCAAAATCTGTCTATTTCTTCGTGATATACACAGCAGAAAAAATTGAAAACACTGTATAACTTATTAAAAAAAAAAAATTAACTAGGAACTCCCACTATACAATTTAGTTTAATTGCAAATAACTAATTTAGAAATAAATTATGTGAAATACAGTTCTATTTAATCAATATCATGAAAATACATCTTCTTGGTAAATAATTCCATTTTGATATTATTTACAATGCATGGAGCAAGCTCTTAAAAGGATTTCAACAAAGAGAATATTTAGATAAGTGCTTGGAACAAGGTGATAATTATTTTAAGAAAAATATACAGTACTTAAGGGGAATCTGTCTGGAAAGCACCGATAAACTCTTAAAGATGATGGAGGATTTTAAATATCTCTTTCTAAAAAAAGTTAAAGTTAGTTATAAAAATAGTTTACAGAAAGTAATAAACTAACCTTTAAATTATCTAATTTTTAAGTTTTATTAAATTTTATTGTTTCAATTACAAATTCTTGACATTCCTCTTTACTTTAAACATGTTATTTTCCGTCAATAATAATTTAGTTGTATATCTTGTAGAAGCAGAATACAAGAGCCTAAATGAAAAACGTTAACAGCACTTAACTTTGAAGAAAAATATTTTTATAGTTCTTTACCATCTATAAAAGTTTTTCGGCAATCTTTCCATAGATGCTATGCATTTTACTAAAACAAATGTTTATATGAACTTGGCACTTTGTTTTGCGACAATAACAAAAACAAATTAATTAACAGTTCCTAAACAACACTACCTTACACTACTCTCAGTTACCAACTTACCTCTTTCTGTTAAATACGGACGTCAAATGAAATTTTGCATGTCCTCCGGTTCTAACCCACTGATCGATAAATACAATCATATCTTTTCCAGTGACCGTAAATATTGCTTTTGTAAAGACGTTAGTACTAATTAACATGTGGCCCCACAATCCAGATCCGATCTTTTGTCCTGCAGCATTCGAGGCAAGCGATAATTGTTTATTGAAAACCTGCAACAGTAATTCCTGTCCAATTCTATGCTCCAACATCCTCATCACTAGCAAAGCTTTCTTGTGCATAGCTTCCACGTACATAGGCGACATCGTATGCAAGTTCCGAATTGAGAAGTAGAAGTTAGGCTCGCTGGTCTTCTGGCTTGGTTGGGCGACGTTTGATGAAGTTGGAACTGGTGCAGGAGGTTGGCTAGGGTCTAAGACTATACCACCATATTCTTCCTCATATTTGACAACTGATAAGAGAGTGCTTTGAACAAATTCCCTATATTCATTGTTTCCAAAGCATTTCTTGCAATATAATCCAGAAAGGTATAAGCTTATTCCTTTGGGTAACCACATATCGGACCAATTTTGCATGGAAATGAAACAGCCAAAGAACTGCTCAGCTATTGCTTGAGCCATTGCGCGTCTTGTGTTGTAAACCTGGTCAATTATAACTGCTGAATGTAACAAATTTGTGCTTAAGATGCTCATTGTAGCATATGATTTATAATCTTCGTCAACTTCATCAACGAAGACCTGTTTATAGCAAGAATAGGGATACCGATTTGACAGTGTCTCTTCGTAAAACTCAAAAGCCTCATGCATGTATCTAGTAGTCACTTTTAATAGTGGCAGCAACTGCGGAAGGCAGAAATGAGTGACTTCATGCATAAAAGAATCTACGTATATTTCAAATGGTCCAACGGCTAAAGATATGTTTGGGGCACAAGTTGGAATACTCAAAACATAGTGAAATGTCTTCCTGCGCATGTCTGGTGTAAAAACAACTTCCGTAAGGTCTCCATTGGAGACAGCTGTCATGTTTTCGTCGACTGTAAATTCCAGTTTCCAAGTGCATGGTTCGGCAAAACTGTCGACACATGGGAACCATAATCTTGAGGAATTTTGGTGGCCGTAAGTGAACAGATGAACCCCTCTCTGCGCATTTATTACAAGCAATATTTAATAATCAATTTGAATCCAAATATTATTTACCTCTGCATATGAACCCTCACCAGGTGGAACGACGAAATGTAAACCACCCTGCGGTTGTTCTAATGAGAATTCAATACCAACTCTTAATGCCGTACCTTCAGCAATTAAATGAGATGCTTCAGGAGGTACTGTAACCACTAATTCACCTGCACTGTTATCAGGATCTACTTTAGATGCCGCAGATAGATGTTGGGTAGAAAAATATTCTAAAGAACGCCTGAAATAATCAATACATTAGATAATAATCTATTGATTTTCAAACTACATACGTTTCTGTATCACCCTGACAAATATCTAGGAAAGGATCAAAATATTGGAACTGTGCTTCATAACTTTCATTTAAAACCACTCTGTAGATTCTGCACTGTTTTGCATTCAACTTTATATGCCTTAAGTTATCTCGCAGTGGTACTACAGTTAACTCAACAAAACCCTAGAAGATTATTTGAAGCACAAGTAACGTTTTGTAACTTATAATAACTTGAAATACTTACAATAACGCTTTTCCTTTCGAAACTAATACCTGTTAAGCTTATGATTTGATGGGCTGTAAACATACATAACCTCTAATTAATATACACAAAGTCTTTCTATTGTAAAGAATTTAAATAAAGGATACTTATAATTTGAATGGTCTGCAATTGTCGGCAGTTTTTTCTTTTTTCATTTTTAACTAAGTATTATTACATTACATACATTTTTTTTTACTTTTGTTGTTAAAAAACTATTAAACTTATATTTCCAGGAACACCAACTAAAGCTACTCAAAACAGACTGCACAGAGCAGGACTAGGAAAATTCTGAATTAAAGGTTTACAATACTCAAATTTGAAATATTTACTTAAAGTCCATAACGATTTGTAATAATTACAAATATTACCGTACTTTAATGTAACAATTAAAAAATTGTTATTTTATTATATAAATTCTTGTTACATTGGTACCATTGACTAGGCAACCCAAATAACACTGTTGGCATTTGGGGTGATATACTTTCAGTTGAAGATATGTGGAAGATAAGACGAATAACATTATAAGACTATAACAATACAGTAGTGTATGTATCATAAAATTGTGAAAGTAGATGAAATTTGATGCAGAAAAATGTCTCAATTTGAAATAAGTATTTATAGAGAAAACAACTAGGTATTAAAGAAATAAAGTAGATAATATCATCATGTGTAAGTGATATGATGCCTATTTTTCACAAATAAACTACATTAAATATTGAATTTTTTAATTTTATTTAGCAAACATGAATCATAGTTAGCAATCAGTGTAAATAGGATGGCCACTAAACTTAATCTTGAGTTTAATGACCAAAAACTTGTTAATAATAAAAAAAAATTGTTACACCATTGCCCAAACATTTTGGTGCCGCATATCATCTCATTCAATTCTTCTTGGTTGGGATAACAGAAGAAGAAATATCTTTAATAAATTTAATAGACAAACTATTGCTTTTCTTTTCTGATCAACAAATCAATGCAAATATATGCTTTTGTACATTTCATGCAGCATTATCAACAAGAGTGCGACAGTATTTGTTATTAATAAGAATAAGATAAGAATTGACTTAATTTTACTGCATTCTCAAATGTGAAAAATAAAAAAATTCTGAATTCTTTTTGGATGATTTTTAGATTTTTACACACTAGACGCTGGTTTCTGAAAAAAACATGATAAGATTGGAAAGATGTAACAAGTTTAGTTTTGGTCAATAAGAAAGATCTTGGGTTGGGTATAAACTTCTAGGACTTCCTTCTATTCAGCAGTTATAAATGCCAACAGGGCTGTTTGAAAGCTTTTAATCAGTGCTTTATTAAAAAAAACGCGTTACTAGACCAGATAGTTTAAGCGCCAAAATATTTAAAGTGGCAAAAACTCTAAAAAGCTTGAAATAAAAATATCTCGGTAAATAAGAGAGACAAGAGACTAGGATCACTACCAATCATTCAAGACTCGATTACCAATTAAGAGGTCATGGATAATAAGGAAACCAAGCAACGCTATTAGTTCCAAATTTTAACTTTTTTAAGACCAAATGGATTTAGGTGTCTTGTCTCATAATTTTATCTATTTTTTATGATGGGTGAACTACTTCCTAAGAGCAATTTAGAGAAAGTTTTCAAATATATTATTCGGAGGCAAGTTCCGCACAACTCAAAATTATGTGCATGCATACAGGATGTTCAGTTTCCGCTACACATGGTACAAGTTTCGTTTTTTAAATGGAATAATCTGTATATTTTTGCGATTTTGGATGCCCTTCTTCAATTCATGTCAAGTTTCATCACTATCTACTTTAGTTAATGAGATAATTGACATAATTTGAGATTTTTGCGAAATGCTGCTGCTTCACCGATATAATATTAACAGCCGATATCTTAAACACCTTACAAGCTAGAGCGGTGATTCAAATTTTATTCCATTGAATATTTCTTGGAGTTTTCGGCAATACATCGAAAATTTTTAGATAATAACTAGAGTCTACAAGATGGCCATCGAAATAGTTCTGTATACTTGAATATAATTTTATGTTGTGCAGTACTTGTCTTCAAATATTTTTTATTTGAAAACTTTTTTTTCTAAACTAGTGAAGGAAGGAATTATCTTCAACACACGCACTAGGTGGACACGCTGTAGATATTGTATTTTTATGGAAATGTGTTATTTAAAGCTGATTCTACACCTGTCAATTTGCCGATAAATTCCAAGATCTTTAAATTGTTGAAATTCTAGCATTTAATTATATCTTGTTTTTGTGTTACATCTATCAATAATTCACAGATTTTAAATTTAATCAATTTCTAGATCTTAAATAAGAGCTCACACCTTGTATTACACCTGTCAATAAATTGATATAAATCATAAGCAGCATTGCCAGGGGCACCAACATGAAAGTACTTTAGTAAGACAAAAAAGTACTGAAAATCTCTTAATTATACTAATTCCACCTGCTGCTTTCACGTTCCATTTATATCATGTATTTACCCAAAGAACATTTGACTTCTACAAATAACCAATTAACCGCCTATTTTTTATGATTGTATTACGCCAAATTAATAAGACATCTTTTTTCACTCCTTTTTCTTTATCTTCTGTTCAAAACGATATTAAGGTAATTTTTTTCAGTACATAAATGCATATCAAAGTGATTATGAGAAAATGCGCAAATGTAAACATTTTTCACAAATTTTAATAAGCAAATTTACATTGTACAAAAAAGGAACATAATAGGTAGGTAGACAATTTCATTTGCCCTGTTTTGCACCCGAAAGTTTTAACTGAATTATCGAATGAAAAAACGACATATATTCTGCGAAAAACATGTAAGACCATTTTTTTTTGCTTGTGAAATATTCAATTACTTGGATTTTTATAGGCTATTCGTATGTTTTGAAGTTAGTGCGCAAGTCGCCTAACTTTCATCCAGTTATCAACCGGGGCGAAAGGTTGTCATCCGAGGGTTAAATATGACCGCCGTGGACGTCTTACCCAGACAACTTTGAAGTCTGAACGAGAATTGAAGCCCAGTGTGCAAATCTGGACGCAGCCCTGGTGTTCGATAGTTACTTGTTCCTTAACAGTATCTTAATTGTTGAATTATATCTTTTTATTCATAAAGTAATTATTAACTTTTCTTTCACAGTTACAGCAATTCCAAAAAACATATCCTCTTTTGTAATCGTATCATTGACTGCATTCAATAGTTTATTAAAAGAATCTTCATCCATCTGAAGGTATTTCTTAAACTGTTTTGGATCTAATTGATCAATTGCGTTGTTTTGGATCTGTTGTAAATTGTGATGCAAGAAAATATAAATCGCTTTGTGAAAAACGTACAAAATCAAGAAATTTCTTGTTAAGAATGTCTTTTTCAACATATTAGTTAAATTGATTTAATAGGCATACTCCGATTTTTGATATTTATTTCGTTACCGCCTAATTGACTTCTAAATGTAACGGCATATTCAGGATGTAATTTTCTAACATTTCGAGCCCCTCTTCAAGATTGCCTTCAAGAATTCCAACAATAATCTCTTTTCTAACTTATTGTATTCGAAAAATAACAAAAAAGGTATCCGTTCGTATTTCGCACCTGACGCGCAATTATCCCCAATTTATACTCGATAAATATTTTCGCAAACTCACAGGTAGTGCAACAGGTAGTAGGAGCGTCATCTGCTGGCATCGGCAGATGCCTATTCCGTCCCTAAACGTTTCAAATTTAAAGCCCACAATGGCTCGCCTTCTTTCGGTGAGCGCCTTTTAGGTATTCTTGAAACCCACGTGTGCACACACTTGCTGGGGGCCCCCTCCACCTGAAAAACATGTAGCCGGGTACCGGGGGCGTCTCGATACGGAAGGGGGGCCCGCGGTTTGCTCGACCAGTCTGGCCGCAACATGGAATCGTGTAGAACGCGCTCGCACGTGAACTCAATAGCACCGATGCACCAACCGTTCGCGGTTTGTTTACATTCGACGCGGTATCAATTTAAAGTCGGACTATATGAGTGAAAAAACAATGCTCGCAGAATTTTAAAAGACTTCAGTTCTCCTCCCGATTATGAGGACCTTTTTCGGACCTAATTTCTGTGTAGCAATGACAGTGAGGTGATGTTGAAAATGAACTCCAGAACGAGACGTTTCTTACAAACACTCACCGTTGCCGTCTTGATTGCTTACACTACTTTGCTGGCCTACCAGTCGTTGTCACGTGCTGTACACAACGCCGAGGTGCTATAACCTCTTTTTTTTCTGTTCTTGCATCTGTAGTATAAAATGCCGTTGATTCGCTTAGATTTTAACTCGTTGTAGGTAAAAGAAACGTTCTTCGACTTTGCGCAAGTCATGCACGAAATAGAATTTAATTTGATCTTGTAGGAGTTAGAAAGTTTTCTATTGTTTTCGTTCAAATTTGGCGATTTAACTTTTAGACAAATGCGATTGGTCCGATTTAGAACAAGAATAATATTTGCAAATGTGTAGCGAATTGACATTACTTTGAAAACCAAAATAAATATTCTTTTGAAATATCACAATTTCTTCATAAAAAATTATGATCCCTGAAGATTTATTAAAGCCCAAAGCTCCTTGTTGATATGATTTTGCGTTAAATAGCGTTCACATAAGGCATAGGGTAGTACGAAATTAGTGTAACGCGAAACTATACACACGTTAAGCTTTAACATTACTTTCTGCGTTTGTTTTTGAATTTGCATGTCATGATTACTGCAGAGACAGCTAATAAACATACCATGTAACGTTTCTGGGCAATTCCGTGCATTACAAAAGCAATTGTTAATATCAACAGATGCATTTAGGTTAGGTTATGACTTATGACAAAGCAAATCATTAGTCTCAGTTGTTAAATTCTATTGCTGCTATTACAATTAGGTTGCCTTTTAATATTTGGCATGGGTTTTTTTATGTATGTATATTGTTGTACCTTTTATTAAAAAAATCTGGCTGTCCCTAGATAATGAAAGGTATAATAAATTATATTAAAAGGTATTATTCCATTATTCCAAACACTTAGTATTATCTACTTTTTTGAGTGTGGTTTTTTCATTTGTAGTTTTCCCAATTTGGGAAATAAACGCGTTTTTAATAAATTTTTCATTAATAATTAGTTTAGCAGTGCTTTTAACGTCTTGATAACAATATTGCCAAATCTGTAGCTGATTTCAGACTTAATTTATTTTCAATGCTACAAGAAAAGTTTGTTTACATTGTCAGTACTTCATGTTAATCCTCAAAATTTGTTATTTATAATGGTTTAAATGCCAAAGCTTGTTTATCTTATTTTTAAACAATATCAATGGAGCTAAGAAAGGCCAAATTTTAGTTAGGTTAGTATTTAACATTTTCACTTAGTTCTTCAGAATGCCAAAAGCCTTAGACGTTTAAACTTTAACATTTTTATATATTTGTATTCTTGTAATTTGCAAAATAACTCTATTAAATTATTATATCTAGCATTAACACTTATGCTTATTCCATGAATATTGCAATAAATCGTTTAAAGGATTTGAAAATGTTGAGCACTTATGTTAATGTAATCTAACGATAGTTCCTGCTGTTAATGTCCAAATATGTTTTGAAAGCATTTGATTGATTTTTTTCATCGTCTTCTCTTTCGTCGGATTAAAAGTTTTTTAATTAAGTTCTTTAGAGTCTAGATAAGTAACATATTCAATCCTTCTAAAAATTGGTTTTGATAATTGGCTACAGTACATATAAATGACGATTAAATTTCATAGGACTTATTAAATAATGTGACGTATCTTGTGATTACATTCATCTGAATCATTTGTATCTGGTTTAAAACATAATTCTACTTCGATTGTAGTATTATTCTATTGTTGTTTTGTAACAAGGTGGTACAAAATAAACGTTGTGGAAAATGTCCAATCTACCAAACGTAGATGCATTCATTTTGGTGGAATTCATAAAAAGAAACGAATATTTTACTGCTACAGAAATTAGAGCTGTTAAAGCAGAAATTAAAACATTAATCTATCTGTTAGTCCGAAAGTGAATCAATAAATATCCGTGTTAGGAATGAAGCCACAAATTTTTCAAAAAAATTGTTACTCCCTCTGTCCCAAATCATGGTATATATTTCTTAAAAATTCTCTAATTATAGAAATTTAATGGAGTTTATGTATTTAATCATTTTATGTTGATAAATTAATTGATTCCTCATAATTGTATAGTTGGCTGTGCCAAAAAAAAGTTGACATTCTTACGGCAGTTGAGAAAAGTCAAAGAGAAGCAGAAAATCTAAATTGCACCCGTTGCGACGAAAATATGGAAGGTATACTTGAAGAAAGTAGTGATGCGTGTATAAGAGACCGAAAAAGTAGCAAACTAGCTTATTCATAGCACGTGGTGGAACAAAATTTTGTTGTTTGATAAATGAGGGCTGTTTCGCTGTAGTAATGCCTCGTGATCGCGCGTCCTTTGTCCAACAAGTCGATGAGGATTATTCCCTTAAAATTCCAAACATGTACGGCCAATGGGACCGTCGATTCACCTTGAAAAGTCCATGGTTTTGACTGTCGCTTCTCAGGCGTATAGTAATGAATTCGGGTTTCATCCACGGTGACGATTCAACGCAAACATCCTTACGGATTTCACTTAAGATAATACCTACATTTAACAAAAGTTGATTTCCATTTTAGGTGTATAAGAAACACCTAATTAATATAGGGATTGGATTCGTACAATCAAAACAGAGTGAAAATGAATGTATGTATACATATTGTAATGGGCCTTGATCTTGATTAAAATGATCTTTACAAACAAATCCCTTTGTATCTTTAAATAAATCATCTTCATTACGTCTCATAGCTTGTAATTATAATTTTCATTTTTTTTGTCTATCTTCCCTCGAAATGAGTTTTATTTTCTACACGTAGAGAAATGATTTCTTGCTCAAGAAAATAGGTTTTCTTGCAAAAATCAGTCTCTATTCTAGAAAATATAATTTTATTGCGGATAATTGAATAGTAATTGTCTTGAATCGAGGCGGACAGTTTTGATACAAGTAAACGTTTCTCTGCGTGTATATTCCATAAAGTGCTAAGATGCCGTTTTATTTACACAAGGTTATGTCCCGTCAGAAAACTGTAAATAAATATTATGACGTCACGGGTGTTTTGGCGGTTATTTAAAAGTGACAATTTTCATATATTTTTTTATTAATATAGAATTGAGTTAAAAAAATTCAATTAAGTTGTATTCTCTGTATTAAAGGATCTTTATACTACGTAACTTGAAGTAATTACTTCTATACCTTATTTTGAAAATAGGAAGACTGCATAATTAACAGTTATTCATGTATCTATTTGTATTTGATTTTCAAGTTTATACCGTTAATACCACATTACTATATAAATTTTTAACACCACATTACTATATAAAGTCGATAATTCTACATAAATATACACAAGAGATAGTAAAATGTACATGTTTATCTTTATCCAAATTTGTGTAAACTCTTGGATTGCTAAAATATCATAATTTTCCTATTTAATTCACGTTTATATTCATCCTACATTAGCAGTTTTAAAATTTATTTAACGCTCGGTAGCGCCCTTTCTTCAGTCAATAGGTAATATCATCTGCAAAGCATTTTTATTTCTATTTCTTAGCAACTCGTACAAATCAAATTTAGTATTCAAATAAAAATTCAATATGTAAATAAACATACGTGAGATGCTTTAATATAACACGAAAGATTACTGTTAAAAATACGAAGCTCTATAGAATTTATTAAAGAGTTTTCATAGGCTTGGTTTCGAAGAATTATCTGGTATAAATCTCTGTACAGCACTTTTTCTCAGAGCAAGGTATTTATCTACCTAAGTAAACAATTTTGGCGGTATTAATAATGATAACAAGCCATTCCATATGCTTTTGGTTGGACATTTATTGTATACTAATGTTTGTATACAAATATTATTTTGACTTAGGTTGGATGGGAAAGCTATGACGGTTAAACTAATATTATTCCAGTGTACGAAGTTGTGTATTCATTTAAACCTCGAACTCTGCTTGTAATTACAGGTTACAGGGTTTCATTGTTGTTTGGTATCTCATATTCAATTTGGAAGTTTTAATTTTCCTGGAATTCCCAACTGAAAATGTTATAACGTTATTTTGTTCTCTAAATGTAAGGAAACGATTGAATTTCATTTCATTTTGTAAACAAATTTAATGCTCAAGGAATGCTATAGCAATTGTTTAAGAATATCATTCTTTTTGTTCAGTGTGCTTTTCAAGTATAAGAAAATATGTGACAAATTTAAATTTAAAGTTTTTAGAGAAAACGATTGTTGAAATTTATTTAGAGATAAGAAAACATTATTAATAGATAGAGCGAGGTAATCGCAGACGTGTTTTTCGGCCGCAACCATGTTAGGATTCATCATACGATCTTCGAAATACTTCACGAATCAACATCTTCTAAAAACGCTGTATAGAGCATTTGTCTTAAGTCGGCTAGAGTATGCTTCCATTGTATGGTGTATCCTTACTATCAATCCTACGAGGATTCTATTGAGAGAGTACAGCGAAGGTTCCTGAAATTCCTATCTTTTAGGATCGACGGTATATATCCGGTGAGGAGTATAAACTATGCCACATTATTGGAACGACATGTGGTCCGGAGTATTTCGGAAAGAAGGCAAATTTGCAGTGCGCGGTTTCTCTACAAACTGATTGACAATCAAATCGATTGCGCATATCTGCTGTCAAAAATAAATTTGAACGTTCCTCGTTTGTCTTCGCGTAGTGCTGAATCGTTTCGGCCTTTAGCTGCAAGAACTAATGTGCTGCTGAAATCGCCACTTCAAAACATGTGTTTGAATGCAAATAAATATTATACAGATATTTTTGTTGGTAATGCATTAATCGGTGGTTTTTTTTGTCTATTATTTTTCAGTTATCTTTTATTAAGTATTATATTTAATTTTTCTCTCTGTATTATGTGCACATGTATTCGTGTTATTATTTCGTCCTGTAATTGTGGTCTCCTGTTGGGCGAATAAGTTTATTATTATTATTACTACTATTATTATTATTATTATTATTATTATTATTATTATTATTATTATTATTATTATTATTATTATTAATGCACTATCCTCTGGATTTTACTTCTTTTAGACATAGGACAGTAACCACGGTTTTAATTTAGACAAATTTTGCAACTTCGTAGATTGACGTATCTTCTCGTCTACGACCTTGTTGAATACTTTTTATTTCGTGTAAAAGCATATTATTCAATCTTAGTAATAAACCATAAAATCGTAAATGTTCGTTTTGTGGCTTACGAAATCTTTTAACCATAACTAATTCACAGCGTCTACACCATAATATCTATAGTAATAACTGTAAATAAGCCATATATAGTTTCGATATGAAGTTGGTGCGTAACAACATCATTATTTCACATTTCCATTATATAAAGACGCAACAGAAAAAAAGCAGATATTAATCGAAATTCCAGCGATGCCAAAAGAAATACCGATGTCACATAAACAAGCGTTCACCTACTCTTATATACACCTTTTCCGAAATAAACTGTTCGATCTTCACCTGCTACCGAAATTCGAGAATGTCATCCGAAATACCTTTCCGAATAGCCGGAGAACCCACACTAATATATAGCGGGATCCGATTCTTTTACCTACAATACGTTACGTTGCGACCGTCTCTGAATTTCCTCTCTCTCTTTCGGTAAATTACTCATCCTCTCTTTCTTATGTTCGTATAGGTCGACGAAAGCATCGTAAAGTTAGGCAACTATTTGGACGAAGACCGCGATACCTACGATGCTGGAGAAGCCACCAGCGAAATACCTTCGGTGACGGCAACTATGAGACCTCCAACTACTAAGTTAGACGATGTTTTCATCAGCGTCAAAACGACCAAATTATATCATCGGCAACGTTTGCCCATCATACTGAAGACGTGGTTTCAGCTGGCGAAAGCGCAGGTGAGTGAATGATATTTTAAGAAAAATATTTTAAGAAACTGCTTTTTGCTGTTGTAATCACTTTCAGCTAAAATTGATTTTCAAAAATGGCCTGCTTATGTTAGCGGCAGTATATTCTTGAGTTGTTTTATTATTGGAGCTTCATTCTTTTTTACATTTTTCTTTTCATGCAGTTTAAAGTTTGCGAGTTGAAGTAGTGTTCCCTTCCCCCGAAATTTCTCTAGCTTAATTTTGTGCCTTTGTCTTACACGTTTTGATTAAGACCAAGACCACCAAACATTTACCATTGAAAGCTATTTTCATAATGGATAAAGCAACTGAATGGGGAATGGTCTTATTCGATGCAACTGTAGGTTTGTTCGTTTGTCTTGCTTCTATTAGTTCTAGAGTGTGGTAGGATTATGATCATGTGATCGTTTTGATTCCTCACAACTATCTCTGAATGGATAGAAACGAACAGTACAAATTGGCATTTGGTTACATAACCTAAAAGATCGAGTATGATGGCAATTGGCAATCAAGATGACATTAAAAAATCCTTATTTTGTATTAAGGAAGATGATGAAACCCTGTTAATATCAAGCTCATTATCGAGCAATGAAGATATAGAACTTGCATTGAATGTTGTTCATGTTTTCAATAAGAGAAAAAAAGTAACTCAAACATTATTATGAGGAGGTAATTTGTTTATTAAAAAAAAAGGCAAATTGATTGTTGGACTTGAGTAGTATAGTATATATAAAGCCTGTTTTACACGTCGCGATTTTTGGTCAATTAATTGAACAAGTTGATCTTCGATTTTATCGTACCGTGTAAAACAACAATTCTATTCAATTCAATTAATCGTACGATAAATTGTTCAAGAAATCGGACCAATTTTGCTGTTTTACACGGTACGATAAAATCGAAGATCAACTTGTTCAGTTAATTGACCAATAAATCGCGGCGTGTAAAACAGGCTTAAGAAAAATAACAATAATTCTCTTTATAAATTTACATGTAAACTTAAGTATAAATAAACAAAATATTCAGAAGGATCTAGAAATCCTTTCTGGCTCTCCTTAACAGCTGTAGCTTCGGCAGGATCGAATTGCAAAATCACAGATTTGACTTCTTGGAAATGTTGAGAATAATAAAAAGCGGCTTGCAACCACGTTTCGGTTCAGTCGCATGGGACGCGGATTATCCCATGCGACTGAACCGATTCTGCTGCGAAGACCGATTGTACTCGGCTTAATAATTACCAGAATCATTATTATCAAAAATTTGTCAAACGTAATCTGAGGTCTCAATCTTGACATGATTCAAGCAAGATTTATCTGTCAGATGTAGTTGTTGTAACCAACATAAGAAAACATGGCCTTCTCGATTACGTTTTTTTTTATGATCATATTGTACTTGTTACATCTGACATTATATCTTGTAGAATCTTGAATAGTTAAAACGGTACAGTATTACTTTGAGAGAATCTATGGGATCACGAGGGCTACTTAAATTAGTGTTAGTAATAGTACAAAACGAATGTATTAGCATTAAACTCAAGCAAAGGCATGTTATTCGTTGTTTGTTGAAGAATTGCTTTTAAATGAAGTTGTCTTTTAGAGTCGGGCGCGCTTGTACTCTTGTACAATTGTGAATTACATCACACACATAAAAACTTTATTGTTTGTGAATAACGTGTAATGTAATGGTTATGGTATAATTTCTCAGATTTATAATCGGTTGACCAAATTAAACTGTGTATTAACTTTCAAGTTTTTCTTAAATTACATCACAATAATTTATTATTTCATTATTTATTCATTGATAATAATTTTCTCAAGAGACTTGAGTTTCTCTGGCTGTTTTTGTAAATATATAAATCTTATTTTCTTAAATCAAACATTCTAATTTCGATAGCAACGCTTTTTTTATACGAATTTTCTAATATACTGCCAGAAAATAGTACCGTCGCGTCGCAGGCTATTCAAGACAACCTTCCATAACAATTTTATTCGATAATTATTTCCAGGCGAAAGGAACCACTTAAACGAGAAATTTGGGAAACCATACATATAAATTTATCTCCATTCACAATCTCAGCATTGCCATCGGCCTGATTTATGCAGTTGTTTAGATTATTGGTCTTCGGAGTCCATTCGTCTTGATTTTAAAATGTTTCAAAAATGTCTGGACCTCCTACAGTTCCACACCGAACGATTTCGACTACCTAAGCCCAGAATTTATCTCCTCTACCGCCGCTTCTATATAGGATCCGTCTGGATGATTTCTTCTTGCGTCCTTTCGATCACCAACACGTGTTTTTATCTCTGTGTTATCTGATATTTTTTTAGAAGATTAGAAAAGCGACACGTTATTTATTTTCGAGTTATATGGTATATATTTTTAATATGTTGCGCATGAGACAGGGTGTATTTATATTTTTGTTAATTCTTGTCATTATCGTAAATTGTTAACTTGAAAAATTAACGAGGAGGTTATTGTTTAATGAATGGAAAGATAAAAAGATTAGATGTGTATAGTATTTTTCAGAGTTAATTAGGTACATTTCTTGTTCGTTTACTCTTAAAGAATGAAAGGCAATTAGTGTGAGATTTTATTGATTTAATTGAAAAGTTACAGAAGAATCCTTTACTTAAAGACAATACAAATCTGGAGAATAACGGGGTGAAACAGCGGGAAGTGTTGCAATGAAACTCCTTTTTAATTCATCAGAGCTGTTTCTTTGACAGCTTCTTCAGTGATGTTTACTACAGAAGTGCAAATATAAAATTAAACAACCATTATTGAAACAATATCATAAACAAAAACACCTTACATTGGAGTCAAGGAAGCCAGCGACAGCCAGTCACTTTTCTAAAATCTCAAAAAGATGACTCTCATTTAATTTTGAACGCGGACAAAGGTCATGTCACAGTTGTCTTACAAAAATCCCATTATGATAGTAAAATAAATTCCTTATTAGCGGATACGTTATTTTTCACTAGATAAGGATCCTATTAATTCTATTCAAACAAAAATTAACTAATTAATAGAAGACCTTTTTAATAAAGGCACTATTGATGATGTAGAAAAAAGAAAACTTATCTGTCATAATGGCAATAGTCTTAGATTTTATGGTCTTCCGAAAATTCATAAAACTGATATACCATTTAGAACTATCGTTTCGTTTATTGGTTCGTCTACTTACAATCTTTTGCAGTTTCTGATTGGAATCCTCTTAGGTTCCTCAATAGGACAACTTATAACTAGAGTTCGTTAAAAAGGTGGTACCAGCAGTGGCGCACCGCATAAAAGTAGGTGCGTAATATACAATATTAGTGAAAAATAATATTGTTACCTTTTCCTGTCGTCTTGATGTCCACTGTGGCAACCGCTCTGGTAAGCTGCGTAGAATTGCATCAGCAACGCTTCCATTGTCGATTCATTCAGCAGTAAATCATTGAGGCCTTAGGTTTGAATCTTGCGGAACACCAGAAGAAAGATAAATAATGACCGAAGAATTATTACGTTATTTAATAATTAAACACTGCGCATTGTAATAAATAAGATTCTAAAAGTGTAATTAGTGAATCATAGGTATGCTGTCAATTTTCTATGTATGTAGGACGTAATTATCTATTTAATCGAAAGCTTTTTGAAAGATAAAATATGCAACATCGACCTGCCCTTTATTGTCAACTACCTCAGAAACCGCATTAGTGAGAGGTATATGAGGCTAGTTTGAAAAGTTTCCAGCCTATATAAAAAGGAAACAAGTATTTTTTTTGTCAAATTCAGTTTTATTTCTCAACATAGTCTGCTTATAAGTCCATACACTTTTCCCAGCGATGTTCCCATCTCTTTAATCCGTCCAAATAGTAGCTGGCACATTGTTCTGTTAAATATGCGTTTACGAAAGTGATGGCCTCCTCATTCAATGAAAGTCTCTGTCCTTCAAGCGAAACTTTAACCGTAGGAAACAGAAAAAAACCGTTAGGGGCCGGATCTGGTGAATAGAGTGGGTGATTGCGAATTCGAAATTCAATTCGTAAATTTTTGCCATGGCGACCACTGAAGTGTGAGAGGAGAGGTCTTGGTGGAATAAAACATTCTTTTTCTTTAAATGTGGCCGTTTTCCCGCAATTGCTGCCTTAAGCTTGTCAAGTAATGATGCGTAATATGGCTCCGTTATTGTTTTTACATTTTCAAGGTAGCCGATTAACACCATTTCATGACTATCTCAAAAAACTGTCGCCATCACTTTCCCGACTGATGTAACAGCTTTCGCCTTTTTCGGAACCGATTCACCCTTCGCAGTTCACTATTTCGACTGTGCCCTGGCTTCAGGAACTTCAAGTGTATCCGAGTTTCATCTGCAGTTATTAATTGACGCCAAAACTCCGACTTGTTTCACTTAAACATATATCCTCTCCCTTATGTTAAATGCGTGAATACACTTATATTTCTTCGGCGATATTTCTTTTCATTCTTCATTGGTTTCTTGTATAATTAATAGAGCAACGCAACTGCGCTGAAAGCCAGTGGCGGACGCATAAAAGTTTACACAAAATAAATTAAATGTGATACGTGCTCAAACACTTACCGTTTTAAGAGTCCTCCGTGAAATCACAAAGTGGATAATGGCTATTTAATATTTGTAATATTAGAACATTAGATTCTTAATAATGATTGGACTTCGTTAAATCGCCCCGATGTCAATTTCGCGATTGTTCATTCGAAAGCGTTTTTGGTCGTGAGTGAACAAGCGCGGCACCCAATGCGCGGTTACCGTTTTTATGCCCAAATCTGTAGTTAATCACGTTCTTTCAAGATGGTCGCAGCCTCTGCTATCTGTCTAATCTTAATTCAACGGTCGTCTAGCACCATTTAGTATCGGTAGTGGCAATTTTTTGCCGTCCCGAACGTTCGTTGTCAACTAAGCTGGTATGACCGCGTTTAAGCTGCTCAAAATTTCACTGTGGCAAATGATGGTGCAGAGTCCTCGTAAACACCGCCCATCTAGGCTTTCATTTGTGTAGTCGTGACGATCGATATCCGATTTTTTCCATTTTTACAGAAACATTAACCTCGACTGACACAAACGACTCTTAAACAACAACTGAGCGTCCAACATAACCTTTTGGTATGTTATTTTCAAAAGTTTCCAAGCAAGGAACCTCTCGTTTAAAAAGTTTTTATTAACACACAGACGGATAAGCCGGCTATAGCCGTCATATCAATTGTTTGCAACAGTTGATGGGCACGAGTGTACGTCAACGTGTTAAAACATGCTATAAACAAGATTTACAGATGTAAAATTCATTAATTTATCTTGTATGACCAAATTATAATTTAATATAAGTTGCACCTGGTTTCTCATTAGAACTTTCATAATTGTCTTTGAACGTAATGAAAAATAATGTTCGAGAGTTAATTTTATTTGAGGAGCAAATTGCTTTTTTAACATCTCAGAAAATTTGTACTAAAGCGTTGAGTAGTATTGACCCCAGCGATACCCATCGCGTTAACACAATATTCACCTTTCTCATTCCTTTGTTTAATTTGGCGTGTTTTAACACCTTCCACCATCATGCTACTACGATCGTATATGGTCATTAGTTCTTTCATTACCAGAATTTCACGTTTAATAATGATTAAGCGCCGCAACGCCGCCTAGCGATGATGGCTAACGTGGAGCAAAACATAGCTTCGCATCAGAGATGGCGTTGCAAACAAAGCAATCGTAAAATTCCCATTTCCCGAAGACAAATACGTTCGGCTATTATAAATCACGCGACGGTTCCCACATCGCCATCGCTTTTTTCCCGGTACCATTCGCACAGCGTCCAACAACAGACACACGCATTAACCCTGTCATCAGTCAAGTCCCGTGCTGCTGATGTCCGTTCTTGCTTGATTAATGTCTTCCACAACACCGGGAGACGAGAGGAACAACAACGGCGACGACGATGATATTAACGCAACGAAAGAATCGGCGGAAGTGTTTCATTGGCCGCGACTAACAATGCAATAACATCGTGCAGGATAAGTGTACTGTACGTCGGTCGGTAATAATGAAATGGAATTAAAGAGAAACGAATAATAGGACTATAATAATCTCGAGCAAAGTTAAACGTGAGAAAACGGATTTGAATAGTAGGCGGAGGACTATTGTTTCATATTTCTGCTTTTTTGTTTTTTATTATCAACTTAGACTAAGATATGGTGAATGAGGTGATAAATGGCACAAAAAATATTACATGAAAAATAAGGATAAACTGGTCGATGGACTTATTTTAGGATTATTGCGCTGTATTGAAAGACAACTTTATTTTCTAGAGGCGATTTCGCTCAAATAATCTTATGCGCGCGATCTATACCTCCTAACGTGATTATATTTCATCATACGAGGGCGTAATGCCTCCATGGCCATAACTTTTATAATGATGGGCCAGACAGTGTCAAAAGTGGTTTGCCATTTACCTTAACTTTTGGTACATAAGTCTCCCTAGTGGAGATTCTCAGCAACATCGCATTTGCGCACGACAGTTCCAAAAATGGCGACCGGCACGGACGTACGGTTAAAGCAACAAGCTGACATCCATCGAAGGTTGAGTGCCGTGAACCGTGATGCGTGTGTTGATGTGAGTACTGTTAGGAGGTGGATAAGGACTGTGAAAGACGAAAATCCTGCTAAAACGGATCTCCAAAATCAGGCAAGCCGACCAGTGTCAGCGTGTAGTGAAAGGCAGGTGGCTCTCGTGGATGAATTGGTTTGTGAGAATCGACGGCGTAAACAAACTGACATTGGCAATCGGGTGGGTATTTCACAAGAAAGAGTACATCACATTGTCTGCAATGTGAGTTTTTTTTGAAAGCGAAGGAAAATTTTGTCACGATTATCTGTTTGCCATCACACACGATTCATAAAATGCAGCCATTGGATAAGACGGTGATGGGTGCTCTGAAAACTTACTATAGTGAAGAAATAAGAGTCTTTATGAGAAAATATAATCGGGCAATAACTCATTTTGACGTATGTGAATTATTTGGAAATGCCTACCTAAAAGTCCAAACAGGAGAGAGAGTGGTCAAAGGATTCAGCGCTGAATTTATCCTTTCAGACGGGATGTTTGAACACCAGCTACACAATGAAGAAACGATGGAGCTAGGTGAAAAGATAAATGCTAGTGTACGTCGTAGTGATATTATTCCACTACCTTAACTTAAGAAAACGGTAGGATCACGTGGCAGAAAATGTGGTTAGTCGAAGATACTGACTTCTACACTAAATATAGAAGAACTAGAGCAAAGCTTTTCGATGCAGAGACAAAAAGTTGTCAAAAGAATATGTGGTGATACACCAGGGCCTAGTGGCATTGTTTCCAATCCTCAAAGGAAGAAAACCAGACCACGTAAGCCACCAACTTCCAGTTCAGAGTAAAGCGAACACTCATCGGAAGATGTCCCACTGTCTAATTTATTAAGAAAAAAAACCAAACCTCATGACAGAGATTCTTCGGACGATGATACTCCATTGAATAGTTTGATATCTAAAGAACCCGATGCAGATGTGGAGTGTATTTTTTTGTGAGGAATCGTTTTCCAAATGCAAAAGTGGAGAAATGTGGGTGCAATGTGTCTCGTGTGAAGGTTGGACACACGAAGCTTGCACAGCCAATGAATATGAAATTTATATATGTGACTTTTGTAAATAATTAAAATTATTCTGTCAAAAAATAAAATATTGAAGACCTACATAAATTCTTTTATGCACCCTGTTATATTCCATATTACCAGACAGTATTATTCCATATTATCCGCCAGTTTTCTCAATTTCTAAAAAATGACATTCTCTAACATTTTTGGACAAAGTTCTTTTTACGCATGGTGTTTCCCGAGTTATATATTTTTTCCACATAGTCAACAAACTTAATTGTCCATACCCGTATTTACTTTAGTCAATATCTTATTGCACTTGACTATGCAAGAATAACAAGAATGGGTATTCTATATTTACCGAACTTCCTCTATTATAAAATGAAGCAATAAAGACCAAAAAAATAAGAAATTTCTAAGATCTACTTCATTTTTCCGTAATAAAATTATGACATAAATTACTTATTATCAAGCATGGCTGAACACTAAATGATAAAATTTCAACTCAATAATTTTCTGTCTGCCTTACCTATCCATGCGTTAATCCAGGGACACACTGTATAGTTAGATAAAACTTACGGCAATGATGAAAGTTGTTACCTTTAGATTACTTTTCCTTTTTTCTTTTCTGACAAAGCTAATAAATTTTAAACCATGTTATATAATTTGGTCGTTATTTCTATTTGCTTTAAATTACTACTAAATATTTCTATTTGTCAGCACTTCACTTGATTTACTTTAATTTTAAAGACAGCAGTCATACTCTAATTAATTTCCACTGTGTTGTCGACGTACGGGCCCACGCTAACTGTACGAAAAAGGAAGCCAAAAAGCGTGTTGTTTTAATTGCTTTTCAAACATTTACACAATGCAATACCAGCAGCAATCCCACGCAGAAAAGACATTTACCACTTACCGCTTGACAGGCTCGGGCTGTTCCTATCTTCCGGTCGCACGCTGTAGGTCACACGTTGCACGCGTGTCTTTCAACGCTCGTACCTATACGCCACCACCCCCTTCTTTAAATAATTGGGTAACATGAACTACCCGTGGGAAACAAGTTCGGCATATGCACGCACCACCAGTCACCCTCGTTTGGCGAATTATCGAAATGCCGATAAGCGTGTTCGTAATTCTGTTTTGCGGGACGTAATGTCGGGAAAGAAGCTTATTTCCTAATGGAGAATATTTAGTAGAGATAATTCAAGTTTACTAGGTTATTGACTAGTGTGTATTTGGATTTGGAATATATGGAATTTATTTGAAATTATTCAAGCTATTTTATGGTAATCACCTAATCACTAATCAATCACAATTAATGCTACATGTGGGTAATCTCTAGCAAATGCGTGAATAAATGATATCTCCGTTGTTGTTAAAATCAAGGCAATGTGTGACTTAATTTTATTTATTTACTTATTGAATTTACAGCTTATTCTACAGAATCGAAGGTGTCTAATAATAGAGCCTCATACAAATGCAAAAAAATACTTGCATAGAAACAATATTTAATGTGTCGCTAATTAGACTTCAAATAGGGTTGTATGTTAGTTAGGATACCAGAAATGTTGAAGAAATAAATTTAAGTAATAATTCATCATTACACCTGACACAGAGCGCTTTGCGTCAGGTTAGGAGTGAGGTTGGCCAGCCCACGATGCGACATATACGAGGTGTGGCAATTAAATAACCGGGTTGGTGCTACAAAACATTTTATTGATCACCAATTACATTACAGAGTTTATCCCCTTCAATATACTCTTCTTGCCGATGCCTACAACGCTCCATGCGAATTTTCCACTGTCGAAAGCAGTGCTGGAAGTCCGTTTCTGTCAGCTTGTTGAGAACCTCCGTCGCTTTCGCTATCACCGCTTCCACACTGTCAAATCTTGTGCCCTTAAGCTCCGATTTTACCTTAGGAAATACAAAAAAAAGTCACAGGAGGCCAGGTCGGGCGAGTACGGTGGGTGGTCCAACACGGTGATGCGGGATTTCGCAAAGAACGCCTTCACAGACAAGGCGGAATAGGCTGGCGCATTGTCTTGGTGGAGCATCCAGGATTTGCTCTTCCACAAATCGGGTCTTTGTCTTCTCACTCGTTCACGAAGGATAGTTAGAACCTCGTGTTTCACAAGAAACTTGAGGTTAACTCGTTGCTCAATCTGAACGCTCTGCATTTTCCCGACGCGACGCTAGCGTAAGGACTTGAACGGACGATTGCTACAGCGAGACTGAGGGACGTACAACCGTGCCCATTCAGCTCAGTGTGGGAGAAGCATCTACAAGCACAGACATGTTCAAACCTACCGTGGCGTGCTCGTTGTTTGCCGATAGTAGTACCAGTCCGGTTATTTAATTGCCATACCTCGTAAATATATGCAGACGAATCGGCACGAGCTACCTCAGCGAATGAACTTATTTGACAACGTTCGCCAGATAGAAATGTTTATAGAAATAAAAATATTTTTATATTTTGTTAAAACTATCTGTGAACATTCCTCAATACGACTGTGGAAAGAAATTTGGATTAAAAGGTGGCGAACGTTGTCAAAATAAACAAAGTTTTCGTTAGTGCGCTTTATTAGGAATGGTTAGGAGCTTAGACGGTTTATAAGAATATTATTGGTTCTAGACTTTGTTGGAATGCTCTGTGATCTGATTTTGTTTACATAACGTGATTGTGTTACATTTGAAGTCGATCTTACCGAAAAAAAATCTATTGCTGAAATTTATTGCTAATTTCACACCGGTATTTTAAAATGCAATCAATATTCGTTATTTTTGAAAAACAAAAGTGCTTTTTACTACATACTTATAGTTACTCATACATTTACGGTATCAAGTACAACAGATTTTTGAAGAAACTACTTTGTTACTTAATATATTTTGTCTTCCGTCGGTGAATTATGAAAATCTGTAATTTTCTTTGGAATTTCCTGCGTATACTTGAAAAAATGTCGCCCCAGTAAGAAATCGAACCTGACACCTCCCGCTTGCCGGACGGGCGTGCTAACCACTACACCACGGGGACCTTGATGCCAGCAACGTTCACTTTTTAATACTTGATTATTATTTTTATCTGCAAATATATCATAATATTTTGACAGACAATTTTTAATTCTTACATGCCAAGTACACTAATTAATTAATATATTTTGGCTTCCGCCGGTGCATTATGAAAATCTGTATCCGTTGGTAAATTGCGAAAATCTATAATTTCCTTGGAATTTACCGGAACGAGGTTTTTTCAAATATTTAATTACAATTTGTTTTGTTTATTTTTTACGATTATTACATTATATACATAGCAAATGCCGCTTTCAAATAAAAAATGGCAATAAAAACTCTTCAAGGCGTGCATATATTCGTTTTATTTACCAAACATTTTTATTGATTTCTAAATTTCACTTCTATCGGGTGTGAGTCACACATACATTCTATTTATAATACGCGGCCCATGCGACTGATCCGATTCTGTCGCGAAGACCGATTATGCCAGGCCTATTCATCACATATGTAATTGGTATTTAAATAAGGGGTATAAAACCTGTGATGCATATATTAGTGCAAGCAGAGAAGTTTAAACAAATGGAATCAATTAAGTCACAATTTTGAAAATAAGCAGTACGTCGCGTCGGTTTTCCAAAGTGGCAAATATGCTAGGATAGGTAAGGATTCATTTATAAGCGCTGGTCTCATACATATAGGGAATAACGTTGTCGCTTGTGGTAGGAACGCCCTCTCCGCTCCTCAGTGTCCCTAGACAATCCCACACAGTTGCAAGTCAGTCGCCTAGCATACGTGCTTGAGATATCTGCTCGACACAGATTTATGGAAATACGTAATACATCTTATTTGATTTTTATCCTATTGATGGACTTTAATCGTTGATTATTTCCAAATAAAAATAAATGTAAAAATAAAAATGTCTCATTTTAAATTAAGAACGTTTTCTTTGTTTCACATACGGCAATATTACATTTAAGTATTTATTTGGAAATAATCAAGGATTAAAGTCCATCAATAAGATAAAAATCAAATAAATAGACCCTCTCATTATAAAATAATTAGATTACATTTTAGCATTTCCAAATATCCAATTTATTAAATATTTAAATTATAGTAAGTGCATAACAGATACATAACGTTAATAAATACAAATTCCAAAACATGTTTTCTAAATCTGATTAATGGAGTTTTATGCCAAAATGAATCGTATTTGTATGTGTAAAAATTCAGTTGAACCTATGCAGTATTACTAGTAGATGTTCAAATAAGCAGTCATTTGGAGTGCTGCCTCTAATGTAGTACAATTTCATGAATTCTTAGTTCATAAGAACATAATTAAAAAGAAAACTATTGCACAGTATAATTTCGAGATTCAAACAAAGCAAATCAAAATAACCAAGGAGAAAAGATCGAGAAAGGTAAAGATGATAAATTAAAGAAACAAACTGGGGGTATAATGCATGACTAGAGTCTAGAGTGATGGTCCTCTGACAGCGGCTGGATTGTTACTGATTCTGATTCATTTCTGTCGCGTGACTTCACGCCTTTATACTTATATAGCGAGCAAACGTTGCAACAGTGTTCGTATATCTTAGCGGTTCACATTACTACGAAACTTACTAACGCGGTACATACCTTGAAAGAGTGGACTTTCTAAACTCGCAAGTTCTAAAATGGGTCTTATTGCAGCATTATATGTTACAATAACCGTTGAATGGTAGCGACAATTCTTGGTAATCTGAAAGAGGAACCCACTTCATCTTGCAATAGGTGTTTAACTACACTCTTAGTGTCAAACAATTCGGTGCACTTCGCACCACACAAGATCTTTGATTAATTCGGAACAATTGTTTCGGGAATTCTAACATGCCTTGTTCTATACCTACTTTAAAAGATATTTACAAGTACCTACCTTTAATTGTGTTTCTAATTGACTACGTTTTGCATATTGATACCTGATTTCGTTTTATAGCCAGAACCACCTCCCAAGCTGACAATAGGCATAGGCGTTTTGGGATTGCTTCCTAAAAACAAATTTTTATAAGCTGGTGATAATTGTCAAGAAAAAACTGCATGTTAGTATTTTTCACTGCTAAGATACAATTTATTTATTCGGGAATATGTTGAAAACCTTATAAAATCTTATGATGGATGAATATAAAATTCAATTTAATACAATGTAAAGTTTTTTATTGGCTAGCGATCGATTTCGATATATCAACATCAGGCTATAGTCATTGAAGTCGTTGAGAAACAATAAAAACACGTTATCGTCAATAGTATATGATAAAAATTTGAACTTTAACGGAATTTCTTAAATGTCTTGTGATTGGGACGTAATGTTCAAGAAAATTATTCAAAATGTTTTATTTGGAAAATGAAAAAAGAAAAAGGGGAAATGGGACAGGAAGCGGCAACTGATATGATTATGGGGACGCTTGTTGGTCATATAATCATATCAGTTGCCCCCTTTTTCCTTCTTTCCAAATAAAACATTTTGAATAATTTTCTTAGACACTACGTCCCAGTCATAATACATTTGATAAATTCCTTTAAACTTTAATATCATACATTATCGACGATAACGTGCTTCGCAACGACTTCAATGACTATAGCCTGATGCTGACATTATGTCAAAATCGATAGCTTGCCACTAAAAGCTTTACATGGTATTGAATTGAATTTTATATTCATCCATCATAGTTACTATGAACACTAACTTAAGTAATGTCATCAATTTTATCTTATAAAATCCATGTAAATCAACGCAGTGGATATAGCAAAGTTTAAGATCATCTGAGTATAAAGAATATATAATAATTTTCGAGATTTGTTTTCATAACTACTTGCTTTATTATGTGGTGTTTGCAGACACTAACTCTTGTTATTCTACAATATATACTTTTAACGAACTTATTTTATAAACTAAGATAAAAAAGTAATTTTAATGACTGTAGAAGAAGGGAACGGAATTAGGTATATGCAGAAAATTACCCCTTGCATTTTATCATCTCTCTTATGCGTCTGCATCGTATAAGCATAATGTCTGAAACAGGATGAGACTCGTCTGGATATTATCTCATTCAGTCAACAAGAAGCCAAGTGTACTGGGGTAAATATTACGAACTTCGTCTGGAGGATGCACTAAGTACGGCTGATAACGTAAGACTTATGCGGATTTTTCATATCTTTCTATACGACTCCTTTTTTACTTGTGAGAAATGTATATTTATTTAGGAACTGTTTGTACGTGATATTTTAAGAGTTCCAGGTGTTTAAAATAGAGAAAGTTTTCATAAAGCTAGTGTTAGTTTAATTATATCTACCTGAAAATTTTATAATTACAAAAAGTGCTTAGCGGTAAGATGTTAGAGTTAACACACCTAACAAAGAAAATAATTGAAAAAAATTATTTGGCTTTGATGTTGCTTGTGCTGTAAGTATTTTGGTGTACGTTAATGAAATCAATTAATTTGAGTTTCATTCTTGTTTGTTTACTTATGTTAGCAGCGCACAAAGTTTAAAATTCATGTTTTTCGCGCCAACTAAGCAGCTGGTAACAAGTAGGATGATAGACTGAAGAAGGCGGAAACAAGAGAGTGATTAGTAGAGTGACCAAAACTTGCGGACTCGCATAGGCGTCGGTATTACGGGTTAATATAAGAATACGAAAAATTCATAAATAAACTTACTTGCTAATTATTCAACAAATTAGAGGCATCAGGATGTGAACTACTGTAAGCTTGCATCATTGCATATGTTTCCACAGTTACATCTTTAAACCTTGTGCGTTGACAAGAAAAAAATTCTTATACAGAAAACGATCTCTCCACATCTAAGGAAGTTACATTTGCATGTAGAAACTGTTTTTCAAAATCACTTAAAAGTTCAATATTCTTACACTTATTATAAACGGCCTCTAAAGTATTAAAATCGGGATTTTTCCTTAAAACATCTGCTAACTTTTGACTAGCGCATAATCCTGGCGTATCATTTAATGTGTGTAATTTATTTTTTACACTCTCCACTATGTCTAATGATTCCTGCAATGAAAATTCAGTACATTGTAGTTTTCTGATGGCATCTAGTAATACTGTATAATTGGTACATATTGTTGTTAAATCTTCTAAAAGTTGAGGAATTTGAAATTCTCTTTGACTTTCTCTAATTGCTTTGGATTCATTCCGATTAAATCGCATTATAACTGATTGAATTTGTTGAAAATGGATCAAATAGTAAGAAGCTGCTGTTAGCCAAGTACCCCATCGCGTTAAAGTTGGTTCAGGAGGTTCTGGAATACCTGGACAAAATTTACGAAATTCTTTTAAACGTTTAGGAGATTTACGAAACACTGCTTTAGTACTTCCAATCATCCGATCAACGTTTCCGTAATGTTGTCGAACAACTTCACCAACTAAATGCAAAGCATGCAGCACGCAGTTATATGTATTAAGTTAGGAAATATATGTTTTAAGGATCGCCAACACTTAACATCGTTGCTGCACTATCTGTCACAATCATCACAATTTCATCTTGGGCAATTTTAAATTTTTTCAAAGCGTTCATTATCACTTTTTGAATATTTTCCGCGGTACATTGTTGAACACGTTTGCAAGCTAACAAATATCGAGATGCTGTGTTCTCGCTAGATAAAACGCGAGCTATTACATTCACAATACTGTTTTTCTTTATATCGGTCGTCTCATCCACGGTAATCCATATTTTTTTGGAACACAAATCACGTTTACACACATTTTCTAGCATCTCTTTCATTCGCGGCAAATGATTCTGTAATTGTGTTTGT
Source organism: Dynastes maya (assembly GCA_029619315.2). NCBI lineage: Eukaryota > Metazoa > Arthropoda > Insecta > Coleoptera > Scarabaeidae > Dynastes > Dynastes maya. The sequence goes on from JAROYE020000011.1 coordinate 13,148,894, forward strand.
GAGGGTAATGGGTACTTTGGAACGTATTGTCGCCAAAACGTTTTAAAAGCTGCTTTTCTCACCAACGACAACGGAAGATTACAAGAGGTAAACATAATTAATAAATGTATGAGGAATAGTGTATAAGGTATTTCAGTTCTTGCATTTCTCATATGCTTAATACCATTGACATGCCTCTGGCAATCAGTTCTGTCCAATGCAGCCAAACGAACATTGCATATTAAGCAAAAACTACACTACCGTCATATTTTAAATGGGGAAAAAGTGACACATACTTATGTACATTAGTAGCAAATCTATTACGAGGCATTGTTTTCTTAGGTATGTAAATATTAGTTCTATATGAAACGATACACTAATTATGTACTTGGTATAATACTACAACACACAAAAAACACCAGCTATATTTTCAAAAGCGACACGTAAGTACATAACCTTGACCGTTCGACTAATCTCTGCAACAGCTCAACCGGTACTACGAAATCTCTCTCAGCGCGATTTAACATGATTTATATTCAAGGTCGACACTACATGCCTGCTTCTCTACCGGTTTAGTTTATTTATGAATTTTTCGTATTCTTATATTAACCCGTAATACCGACGCCTATGCGAGTCCGCAAGTTTAGGTTACTCTAAGCATCAGACAGCTTTAAAACTACATATAATGCAGAAATAGATGATGACATGGTATATTCGGTACTTTTAAAATAACTTTTTGTTAAAATAGTTTTTATATATTTCCGTTTTAAAGGATCTGAAGTTTCAAATACCAGCAATGCATCCTGGACCTCTTACGAAAACCAATGTTTCTGCAGTGATGTACCATGCGCGGAGTAAGGATCATATATAGAAGAAAAAGAATAACAGTCTTTAATATGCAAAAAATAAAATACAAAAAGGGTTCCAAAAATTAATGCTAATATAGCTCATGGTATTGGTGGAGTCATTTCCGGCAAAAACAATGTAGCAGAGAAAATAGCGCTAACACATGAACATGTTTCTGCCTACCCGGCGTCATCAGCACGGTTCTGGGCACAATTTTCTGCTGTTACAATTGCGTCTGCCTCTCGGTTTATGCTGCTAATCTCCAAAACAGCATTGAATATGCCTTTCGGCGACACCTATCGCCAAGAAATATAGTCACGCCGTCCCAGAGGGTAGCAAGACAATTAATTAGTTGTTTTTCTTTCTGTTATATTGTACTGCCATTTGCAAACTTAGTATGCAATTAATAATTTGGATTTTAGAAATAGATTCCCTTAGAAATACCACATGTAGGGCGAATGAATTACAAATGCTTTAAATGCTATATTTGTCAAGCATTTCCTAAATAATTTACAGAACATTCAAGCATTTATAGCATCACTACTGGGTGTACTTGTTAGGTCTGCAGATGATATAATACTGGGCAAGGCAGCCAAAAATAAAACAATATACTCAGCTGATTAGTTCTTTGCTTTCGCAATCTATTTATTGTTTCGTTAGTGAAACCAAGAACTAGTCAATTGAGTATATTGTTTTATTTTTAGCTCCTTACCCAATTTTCTATTTTCTGTGGACTAAAAAAAAATGATTGTTTGCTTTTTAAACTACCAAGATGAGATAACAGATAAGCAAGTAAATAACATTGCTTCACTAATGTATTTGAAGATTCTTGAACATAAATATTGTTTAATATAAAAAATTTTGTGTTACCAATTTTTGCTGGAAACTCAAAAATTTGCCTGTACATATAATTTTGACATTAAAAACAACCTTGAGCGAAATATTTTACTGCAATTTAACAAATTTGGCTCTAACTATTTTACTCACAAGAATTGTATTGTCATCGTAATACATTCTATTTGCACTCAAATAACATTAAGTGCAAGGAGTCGGTTTGATTCACCGGCTACACAATATTCGCCCATGTTGTCGCAAATGCTTTCAAGAAGACTAATCACAGAGAGATCATCTTCCCTCTTCTAACACACTATGTGCAGTTTTGAGTTGGTTGCTTGGATTGTTCCTTGGCATATCGGAGACCTTCATCGTCGAAATTTGTCTTGGTAGATAAGGTTTCGTGGGAAGAGATGTAGAGCAAACAGTACGGCGTCTATTTATTACCGTATTTACCGCTGACAAACACAATCAGCATATTACAATATCTCGACACCGATGTATGCATCTATATCTATGGTGATCGGTATTTATGCTGTCAATCTATTATTCAAACGAAACGAAAACGGGTACGTTATGTATGTAAATGTAATCATTTGGGAAAAGCAAATACGGAGGATATTGACGATTTTCGGGTTTTCTTAAATCGCGAAAGATGAACGGAGCCCGTGTGTATTATGTGAGAACTTATGTACCTACTGATGATATACGTGGAAGCTGAAGTGTACATTATTTCCTGTAGAGGTTTCATGTAAACAATCTACACGGAATCGTTCTTTAAGTGCTAAATAACTGTACAAGTTTGTATGCCCATGGAAAGGAATAAAGATTATCAATAAAATTGTGATAAAATTTTACCTTTAGCTTACAGCGATCTTTGAAAAAAAAAGGAAGGAATTGCTGACAGATTACACTGGTTAACAAGGTTTTTGTCCCATTGCATAAAAATGCCTGTTTCCTAGGTATTTTTGCACGCTGAATTCAAATTCACTTTCAAAATTACTGCATCACCCACAGTTTTTGAATTCCAGTATATCTACGTAGCATAATACTGTGTACTTTACAATAAAATGCCGGTGATATTTAGGCATTTGAAATAAAATGTTACGCAATATTGCGTAATTCGAAATAATCTTGCGTCATTCGGAACAGGCAGAACAGGTCTCCACAAGCTGGCCGGAAGCAATATAAGATCTTTGGCCGGGTGCGCAGTTGCAGTAAATTGACCGGCTAGAGAACATTGCAGCTCCACATTTGCCTTGTTCTAACTCTTGAGAAAGTGTGCTGTTGTGTTTAAAGTGTTGTGTTGCTACCACAAGTGCCACTGAAATGCCGAAAAATTGTAAAAATAATCCAAATTCGTTCTGATACGTCTGCGGCGAGTTGACTTTTAAAACCCAGAAACGTTCGTTTACACCGTTAGTTAGAAAATGTTATGAACTTTATTTTGGTTGTAAAGTAGGCGACCAGGATAAAAGTTGGGCCCCCCATATTTGCTATGTCATGTGTTCGGCTTCTCACAGCATGGGCAAAAGGTTCACGTCATATGCCTTTTGCAGTTTCTATGGTATGGAGAGAACCTAAAGACCACGTTTCGGACTGCTACTTCTGCCTGACAAATATAACCGGTATTACATCAAAATCTAAACACACTGTTGTATATCCTAATCTATCATCTGCACTGAGACCAGTATTTCATAACGAGGAGTTACCTGTACTAGCACCTGCAGAAAACATAACTTTGAATGATGATGAGTCTAGTGATGAGAACGCACATCAAGTAGTAGAAGAAAATTTGAATTTGGATCCCACATTTGAATCAGGATGTTCTTCAAATTAACCACATTTGCTGACTCAATGAGACCTTAGTGACCTCGTTCGCGATTTAAACCTGTTTAAGAAGCAAGCCGAACTTTTGGGATCCAGATTGAAGGGCTGGAATCTACTTCAGAGTGACACAAAAATATCGTTTTATCGTAGTCGTTATGCCAAATTCAATGATTACTTCTCCCTTGAAGATGACCTGGTGTTCTGCAATGATATTGTCTCGGTTATGAGTGCACTTGGTCATGAATATCACACTGATGATCTCGTTGTTAGGCAAAATAATCATAACAATTGTCGAACTGTCAAATCTCAATTTTAAAAGCGTCAATTATTTTTATTATTTATTGTTGTTATATCGTGCATTTCTTATGTTCGTTTTTGGTTCTCAGTATTATTTATCCTTACTTTTACCTGTTTTATATTTTATTTCTATAAATTAGAAGCTGCTCCAAATAAAAATAAAGAACTTGGAGCATTACAAGCAGTATGCCAAGGTGAATCCAGCATAATCGACGATTTTGTACATAAATATGATCTTGCCACCACCTCTCAGTAGCATATCGTTTTTGCTATAAAAATACGGGATATTTCATCAACGGCGTAAGATACTTAATAGGATTAGAAGACTGACATACATAAGATATTAGTTTAATGAAAAAACACAAACAAATGAAAATTACGCTGGTGTTTTATACGATGTTACTATCTTCACACACTCCTCATCTTGGATGGATCTTATTATATCGCTGAAAGCCTTACTTTTTTGGTTGTTGTAAAGAATTTAGAACCTACTATACCAGCCATAATACGCAATTTTGCAAGGATTAATAAACTAATTTTGTTTTAAATTAAAACATTCAGAATATGCAATAAGGTGTGGAATATTTGATTTAATAGTAATAATAATAACACTACTTTATTGTCCAACAGATTGCTACAATCCAAATAAAGGACAAAAATTAAATTTCAATTGCAAACGCCTTCATGTGTAAATACAAAAGAAAACATTGTTGCAAACAATTTCTAAAACACAACGACATTGACAATACTAATAATTAATATTAGCTAGGAGCTACTACAAGGGTATTCTAGCAATATCGATAATTTTATTTAGAGAATTGTGATTTGTATCGTAGAACCGAGAAATTACATTAAAATTCCGGATCATGGCTAAGACTACATTCACAACCTTCAACTTAAACTTACAATTAAGCAATTAATTAACGCAGTAATTTACGATTTTTGATCATTCATAATGCAGCACGCACTAATCTCAATTAATCTGTATTTTTCGTGGCGTCCTCTATTAACTACATTGATCATTATAATTAATTCGGTAATGTAGAGTCGCTATATTATCGACCGCGTTAGAGGGCACATGAAAACGATTGGTATATTCAAACTGTTCGAATATAAACCTAACCTAATCCACCTAGTTTCAATCATTATCATTACGTAGTACGTTTCAACATGGTTTTAACATTACCCAAAGATGATATTATCAAACATAATCTTGTTGCTGAGTCTTATTCCAGAACAACGCATGCGTCAACTCTACGTAACGTATGTATTAATTGAACGTAGAAGTTTGGAGTCTATAAACTTCTTCCCTTCTGTCAAAAATAAGATTATTAATTTCAAACATTGTGAACGGACGCTTTTAAACACCTAAGTTATACTTTAAAAACTAATTGTCACTCTTAATTATACCTACTAATTTTGAGGTTGTGAATGTAGCTTAATAGTGAAGGTTGAATTAGTTGTAACTGCTGTGATATAAAGTATTGGGGAAGAAAGTCTAGGTATCTACCAGTTATTCATAATATTGTATAAAAACTTTATACTGTTAAGTTGACGACGGTTTTGTAGTGACTCTGTTTCAAACTTTTGTAGGAGAAAATTATGATCCATGTCTCGAAGCGGATACGTCTCTTTAGTTTTAAAATACAAAAATTTGAGAATTATAATTATAATTTATAATCAAATGGATAGATGTCAATGGCTTAAAATGTGAAAAATAAATCATAATAGAGGAATACTTAATTCCACACTCTATAAATTATTAAAAGATTAAACTTGATTGCCTAAAAATGGCGGAAAGTAAAATTTCAAAGTGTATTTGTTTTAGCTACAGATGTTGACTTGACTGACTGAAGTATGCACGAACTAAGAAAAACTGTAGTAGATAGGAAAGATCTTTTGATAAAGCTTTTGAAAAATTGTAAGTAAATATCGCTATTATGATGAATCTATTAATAGATTTTATAAACACTTTCGGAAAGTTAATCTTTTAATGAACTCTGAATAGATTATTTGGATGCAGAAAATTTTGGAAGGACACCACCAGTCAAATTAACAGCTTAGTCAAAAGATCCAACTTTCCAGTCTTTCCACCATTCTCTATTAATTGTTTGCGGTAATCTAACAATCTCAAGGTCTGTGACAGTAATTCGTAATTTACTTTCAACTTTCAACATTTTCTATCTTTGAAAGTAAAATTGCAATTTTGTACATACATTGACACATTCGCACACATTGTATACATTTTGAAGTAGAACTATTGCAATTATTATTAGCACATTTATAGCTAACTGAAAGCAAGAAATAAAGAACACATAATCCATTCAAATCTATGCAGAACAATGGTATGGTTAGAATTTATAGTTTAATCAGGTAGCGAGTGAAATTAATATCTCATACTTTTTTTTACTGCTGATGTATATGCTTTCATTTTAGCCTTTTTTTGGTGCCGTTAATATTTGTAGTGCAGACTGCAGACTGCATGCATTAATTCTTCTGTAACAAATCAACTTAAGGCGGTCTCCAGTCCCCATAGACGTATCCAACCTCGACAGAGATATCTTAAAGTGCAACTTAAGCAGCTTGAGTATCAAGTGGCGCAATTAAACCTTATCTTGGCAGCTTAAACGATCAGCAGAATATAACGACTTCCCGTTAGCTTTTTTTTAAATATGAGTCGCCTTGTTTCGTAAAACAGTATACGTACTTCGTTGAACAAAAGAATACTGTTTTTATACCGTTAAAAGCTTAAATATAAATATGTTTGGCGACAGATTTTACACGCGTAAGAGCTGATGGAAAAGGGGAAATGATTGTAACCGACTAACTGGTGCGTATTCTGCGGTAAAAATCATGAAACGTTTGCCTTCTGTTAATTTTATATATGTATGTAGTTAAATAAAATTTTGGCAAATATTAATACAGTTAGAGAAACAGAAAAAAAACAGTGGTTTTGGAACATCATTTGAAGTTTGTCTTTTAATCTACATAGAACCTTTTATTATTCATTTCAATTCTGTTACTTGGTTAACGTCAGTTTGAATTGCGTCTTTATCTTTTTATTGTTTTTTTTCAGTTGCTATGCGGCGACTTCGTAAGGGATTCTGAATGTTTTCGTGTTTGTTTTAGTAGTTCCGTTTTAAACTTAAAAGCAAATAGCAAATAATTAAATATATAATAATGATACATCCGCCATGTACAGACGCGCGTTTCGCCGTTTAGGGCTCATAGGTGTACCTTTGTGGAAGGTGGTAGCTATATTTGAAATTGTCGTATATATACGAAGTTAGTGGCTACATGTATAAATGAGAGTATCTAATTAAATATATTCTAATCACTGGAAATGTCGAAGTGATGATGAAAAACGTTATTTATTTGGCCAATAATGATTGTCAGAATAACGTCCGCAAGACTTGCCATATTCTGTATGTTGGTTGAAAGCAAACAATTTAGAGTACTCTTATAGAAAGAGCATTGCATACTATTTGGTTGTACACCAGGGTGAAAGTTTTGTCATCTCCTCTTAGTAGCGCACCGTTTTTGCAATAAAATAACGTGATGTTTCATTGGTGGCGTAGCATGTTTAATAGGTTTAGAAATAACATACAGAAGACAATAATTTAATGAAAAGAAACACAAACAAGTGAAAGTTACGCTGCTCTTTTATATTTTACTTACTTACTTAATCCTGAGCCTCTTTTACCTTACGGCGTCGAGGAATTTGGGGCTAAAAAGCGTTTCCATGCCCCTCGGTCAAGCGCCAGTCTTTCTACTTGCTTCCAATCCAAAGTTCTCCCCACCTCACTGTTCCAGGTTCTTGATGGCCTTCCTCGCTTACGCTTTTGCTTGATTCCCATCTTCCAAATTTTCTTCACCTTTCTATCGTCGCACATTCATACCATATGTCCGAACCACATCAATTGTTTCATTTCTAGTCTTTCTAAACGCGATTCAAGCTCACATCGTTCGCGTATCACCTCGTTTTTCACTCCAACCGTTGTACGCAAGTATCTCATCTCACTCGCTTGGATTTTACTTTTGGTTCGTTCATTTAAAGCCCACGTTTCTCCGCCATACAAGAGGATCGGTTGATATACTGTTTTATATATTTTGATTTTTGTACTCTGGGTCACCTCTCTCTTTCTGATGAATGCTTTATTCAACGCACAAAACAACTTCGTTGCATTAGTTATTCTGTTATTTGTTTCCGATTCCATCTCGCCCTCTGCATTTATTTTTGCACCTAAATACTTAAACTCCATTACTTGTTTGATAGTAATTCCATTTAAATTAATATTTAACTTCTCTGGGGTTTTCGAGATAACTAGGAGTTCCGTTTTCTCACAATTAATTTTCATTCCGAGTCTTTCCAAGCATTCATTCCACGCATCTAAATTATTTTGCAAGTCCTTTTCCGTTTTCGCCATAATTACTAGATCATCAGCATACGAGGTGTGGCAATTAAATAACCGGACTGGTGCTACAAAACATGTTATTGATCACCAATTAAATTACAAAGTTTCTCGATCTTAACGCTCTGCATTTTTTCGATGCGACGCTAGCGTAGGGACTGGAACGGATGATTGCTACAGCGAGACTGAGCGACGTACAACCGTGCCCATCGAGCTCAGGGCTACAAGCACAGACATGTTCAAACTTGCCGTGGCGTGCTCGCTGTTTGCCGATAGTAGCACCAGTCCGGTTATTTAATTGCCACACCTCGTAGATCAATTCCGAAGTTAACACTTGTTATAATTTATATGTACCAATTCTAGTTTTCCTCACATTTTCTTTACATTCTTTTGCAATTTCATCCATGATGATAATAAAAAGTAGTGGACTTAGCACTCCACCCTGTCTGACTCCTACCCTGGTGATAAATTCATTAGATGTATGGTTGTGTGTTCTTACTTGGTTCCGAGTATGTCTATATATGCTTTTTATAGCTTGCAGCAACTTATGTTCCACATTCCTGTTAGTTAGTATATCCCATTTTTTTTCCCTTGGTGCACTATCGAACGCCTTTTCTAGGTCCACAAAGCATAGCAATAGTTTGTTATTATACTGCAATACTTTTTCTGAGAGCTGTTTTATCGTAAAAATGAGATCAGTCGCGCCTCTACCCGGTCTAAACCCACATTGGTTATCATCCAGTGTTCTTACGATGGCATGTCTTAATCTTCCCTCTAGGATTATTTCATATACTTTGCTGGCAACTACTATAGCAGTCTTTTACATTTTAGTACATTGCACGTTTTTACTATCTTAATATTTTAAATGCACAAAATGCGATATGAAGGTGATTGAGGATAGGTCACCATGTGAAGATTGAATTTACGATGAGTTACGATTAGAAACGACGATGTTCGATTTTGTTTTATTTCTATATGCAGAGAAACGTCTATCTGTATCAAGACTGTCCGCCTCAATTCAAGACAATTATTGTTTTTATTTACTTAGAATTCTTGAAATGCATATTATTTATATCCATATTATTAATTGCACTTACTTTGTTCGAAACAGTACGACATATCCGTACATAATGCAGTAAATTATTCTCATTGCTTGTGATTTTAAAAAGCGTAAGGTAGAGGTTATCTACAGAATAATGTTCAAACAAAAGTGAACTTAATGTAGAAGTACACATGAAAAATGTGCTTAGAAACAATAACCAAAATAATGCTAATAGATGACTCATGATATTGATGGAATCACTTCCGGCAAAAACAATATGAGAAGAAAAAAGCACTAACGCTTTTTGCTTCCTGTGCACATTATTGTTCATCTCTCAGTTTATGCCACTAATCTTCAAAAACAGCATTGAAATGTTTCCTTGCGCGGTCTGCTCCCAAGAAATATAGTCATGCCGTTCTAGATAATAGCGATAGAAACCGGAATACAGATGCCATACTTATCCATACAATGATATAACCTTTAACGTACAACATTTCATAAACATTTTCAAAAGATACCGGTTAATGTAATGTTTTTTTTTCTTTTTTTTTTAATATTTTACCACGTGTACTAATTTAACTATAGTTTCTTTAAATATATAATAAATGATAATAATAGGGGATAAATAAAGTTAAATATGAACTGAATTAATTATTAAACTATATAAAAATAATCCCTATTTAATCACATTATTAAAAAAATAATTTAATTATACTGTAACCTATAAAAAAAACTTCTTCAATAGCACATTCACTTGCTCCCAATTTTAATTATTAGCCTTAGACCTTTTCCATCATTGTAATTCTTTTTTATTGGATATCCTTATAGCTGGTCTGAAACCGGTCGCGTAAATTTCTCAATAACACTTTGTGAAATCTGGACCACTTTTTCATTCCTAACTTTAATATGAATACTTTCTTAATTTAAAGCTAAACGATTTACTTGGAAGAGAAACGTTTCTGTCTTGGATTTTCTTGATTTTCTAACCCTAAGAAAGTATTTATTTAATACAAATAGGATTTCAAGAAAATTCTTTCGTATTTTATACATTTTTGTCTTGAAATAAAAATATTTTCTTGAAGAGAGTCTGATTTTTGTAAGAGAATCTATTTTCTTAATGCAAGAAACCATTACTCTGCGTGTACTCTTGTAGGACTGGATGTAAGTATTTTTGGTTTTATGTTGGCTTCAATATTGAATAAATAAATTTTCTTATTACTTTAAGTTGTTTGTTTGAAAGTAGCACTGTTCACAATGTGAAGTATGCCTTGTTTTTCTAAAAATGCAGTACGTTTCAGTAATATACGTTTAAGTTTCTAAATAACTTGAATATACATCTTCAGAATACAGTACACACATATGTATTATCATTTTGTCGCAGACTGTAGCGATAACCAAGATACGAAAAAAAGAATTAGAAAAAGAATCAGTAAAAAATGTTTATATTTAACGCTTCGTTTAGGAAAAACCTAGCGTAAACACTCTCCTAAGTGTCGTCCTCGCTTCCAATTTTCACATTGTGATAATTACATTGTTGCTACTGCTGAATTATACGTATTTTCTCGTTCGTACCGCACACATACAACATACCATACAAGCACGAATAGCAGCGGCTAGTTTCGTGGTGGTGGTTTGCTTTATTTATTTTCATTTCCTTCTCTTCGTTTTACTCGTCTTATGGCCGAGCATCTGTCTCGACTGCTCCGGTTCAAGGGGCTCCTGCGGCTGTAGGCAATTATCATATATGTATTTTTCGAACCCGGACCTCGAGTCTCAACCCGTCGAATACGTACAAGCACACGTTTGTATAGAAAAAATCATCATCAGCAGCATGGCAGAAGCGAGTGTGTGCGTTATGTTGTGAGGAGAATACGAAATGATAGGTTCATTCACATCTAAATGCGGTGTGTTTATTTAGTTTAAAAGTTTTTATTTCTCCTCGGAGAAGATATATTAGATTCTCTTGTGTATGTTTGTAGGTTTATTAACAGTTTTAAATTACTCGAAAAGGGGAAGGATTTTACTTATCAAGATTGGTAGCAGAATTGTTAATCAATCTTCTTTTAGGTAATTTAAATGATAAAACAGAGATATGAAAATATATTCTTTAAAAAGTAACAGTTGTTAAGGGGTACATTAAATAAATTTAAACGGTAGCATGCGACAGATGGGAAATTATATCTATCACTTAAGCTGCACTCATATGAACGTTAAAGAAAAAAATAGGAACACATAACATACGAGGTGTGGCAATTAAATAACGGGACTGGTGCTACTATCGGCAAATAGCGAGCACTCCACGGCAGGTTTGAACATGTCTGCGCTTGTAGATGCATCCGCCATCCTGAGTTCGATGGGCACGGTTGTACGTCGCTCAGTCTCGCTGTAGCAAACGTCCGTTCAAGTCCTTACGCTAGCGTTGCGTCGGAAAAATGCAGAGTGTTCAGATCGAGCAACGAGTTAACCTCAAGTTTCTTGTGAAACACGAGGTTTTAACTGCCCCTCGTGAACAGTGAGAAGACGAAAACCCGATTTGTGGAAGAGCAAATCCTGGTTGCTCCACCAAGACAGCCCATTCCGCCTTGTCTGTGAAGGCGTTCTTTGCGGAATCCGGCATCACCGTGTTGGATCACCCACCGTACTCGCCCGACCTGGCCCCCTGTAACCTTTTTTATTTCCTAAGGTAAAATCGGAGCTTAAGGGAACAAGATTTGGCAGTATGGAAGCGGTGAAAGCGAAAGCGACGGAGGTTCTCAACAAGCTGATTTCTAGTACTGCTTTCCACAGTGGAAAATTCGTACGGAGCGTTGTAGGGATCGGGAATGAAAGTATATTGAAGGGAATAAACTCTGTAATGTAATTGGTGATCAATAAAATGTTTTGTAGCACCAGTCCACACCTCGTATAACATACATACATATAATAAGATATTGATATGATGAGAAATATGAATTTGAAATAAATATTGAGATGTTTTTTCTTTTTAAAAGTATGAAATATTAAATTAAACGACAATCAAATTCCGTTTATTTCCAACTCTAAATTACAGATTAATTTTGAATGATTCACTTACATTAATGTGTGTGTAGTGTGTCTGTCGTTTAAATTCCTATTCTGATTCCGGCTTACCCCTTTTTCAGTTAAAACTTGAAATCTTTTTCGTCGTGGTAAATCCCTTCGATTCTTTTCTTTGGCTTCTTAAGTTTACTGTTTAGAATACGTTTGAATTATTAATTTGAATTTCTAAATGATCGATCGAAAAAATGTCTTCTGTCAGAAAATTGGAAATCTGAAGGCTTTTTGGACTTGTTTATTACGCTGTAGCCAACTCCATTTAATTGTTTTTTAATTTTCTGGATTCATATGTGGATGATAGGCTGCATTTGTGGGCACAGGAGTCTTTCGTCAGGTAGAAATTGCTGTTCCGAGCATTGTCATGATCTAAAACCCTCTAGATACCAATTTCAGGTTGTAGGTACATATATGTAAAATCCTTCTTGCTACATCTTGTCATATTATTCCCTGCAAGAAGTTCAGAGTTGAAACAATCGGACGCTGCCTGACTGTTTTTAACTCTTTAATACCAGATCCTTTGAAAACCATTTTTTTTTATCAGATTTCGATAGATATGTGCTCGTCCAAAGAGATGTTGATCTTCAGCATAGTGTAATGTTATAATTTACAACTTCGAACGTACTTGTGTGTTTTTCGGTAGCTCCCACTCCTTTTATGGCCCTCTATCGTTGAAGTGGGGATGTTAGGGAATTATATCAAGTTCACTCAATGATGATTATGATGATTCATATCGTATTCTTCAAATTTAATGGAACATTTTCCTACAACAAGTGACAGCATAAATTCGGAGGTATTTCTAGCATAATTTCGAAAATTAAATATCGTTCCTAATGTAATCGTCTTTTACGTCAGTAAATTTGATTATTGTATGGTTGTTAGTGGTGTTATACGAGACACGTCCAGGGAATAAGTTCCGTTATTATTTATTGCCTTGGCAACGCTGTAATCGCAGTTCTGTGCATGCGCAGTAGTTGTTCTGAGTTAAGGAGAAGGAGATGACGCCATTTCGAGATCGTTGTTTACAGTTTATAGTGCTTGGTTAGAATGGCAAAATTGATTGAAAATCCCGCCGCGTGTGAGATTAGATCTGTAATTCGTTTTCTGAATGCGAAGAATACTAAAGCAGTCGACATTCATCGACAAATTTGCGAGGTTTACGAAGAAAATGCGATGAGTGATTCAATGGTAAGATGGGGCCGATAGTTCAATGAAGGACGTCATTAAGTGCACGATAACGAACGAAGTGGGCGTCCAAGTTTGGTTAATGAAGAATTGGTTCGTGCAGTTGATGAACTCGTAAAGGAAAATGGTAAGATTACAATATCTGATCTTTCTACGAAATTTCGGTAAATTTCTAGAGCACGTCTTCATGAAATTGTTCCTGAAAAACTAAATTTTCGAAAACTGTGCGCTTGTTAGGTCACGAAAACTCTTACAGAGCAACACAAAAAACATCGTCAGGGCAGTGCACTTGATTTTTTGACACGTTACAACACAGATGGTAATGATTTTCTAAGCAAGATAGTGATCGGGGATGAGACTTGGGTCGCTTATGAAACCCCAGAATCGAAACGACAATCAATGGAATGGAGGCACACTTTATCACCAGGAAAGACTAAAGCCAAGCAAATCTTGACACCTCGAAAAATCGTATGCACGGTCTTTTGGGGTAGACACGGCATTTTACTGGTGCATTTTTTTACCGCGAGATGAAACAATCAATGCAAATATTTACCGTGAGACGCTTAGAAAACTGCGTCGCGCAATACAGAATAAGCGCCGAGGAATGCTCACAAACGGTATTGTTTTGATGCTCGACCTCACATTGTGAACAAGACCCAACAACTCTTTCAGGACTTTGGCTGAACCCAGTTTCACCACTCTCCGTATGTGACCTCGCCCCTAGCGACTTCCATCTCCTTTTGCACCTGAAAACGTTCCTTGGTGGTTCAAAATTCAACAACGATGAAGAGCTGAGAGCACATGGTTATAATAAATAAATAAATAAATAGTTTTTCAGTATCTGTACTCGTTTTGTTTTTATTACCAAACGGAACTTAGTTTCAGAACGTGCCCCGTATATCATAGACTAGTCTAGTTCGGGTCTTCCTGTTGCGTCACTGCATGTAATGCATCATGCTACTATTAAAATAAGAATACTCGTTGGAAATCCATCATCAAATTATATTTCGAAAAGAATTATCAAAATTCGCTGCGTTTGAAGCAATCGCTATCGCGATTAAAATAAGGGGGTAGAGGGACGCCAATTAATTTCGGACTTTGAGTCAAGATTTTCATCTAGGTAACAAGTGTTTGGCTGTATTCCCAAGTTCTAAGTGTTTAACTTTTAAATCGTACCATAAATACGAGGTGGAAGTCAAGTTTGGTGGTACACTCCTGAACCCTCAAATCGCGTAATTAATTAACTAACTTCGAAGAAATAATTTTTATTTAATAATTTCCCACATATAAAACATAACAATAGATATCTTACGTCATATAAAAATTTGTGTTGAAGATAGAAAATACTTTTAATATTTGAAAGGATTCTGCAGCAAACTTTGTGTGTTTATTAACGATAGTAACGACAATAACGACAAAATAATCTATTCAAGAATGCAAATGAAATTGAGAGCAACTTCAAAATAAAATCTGAGTAGGTTTAATTTTTGTGGTCTTCAGGCGCCTGAAAGTCTAAACTCCTAGTGTTAGGAGAACATGAAGAAATTTTATAGATGCATATTAAACAGATATTTAATAATTATTCAAATGTAAAATAAGGAGGTTTTGTAAGATCACACGTGATTTCACTGTATTTTATTTTGTCAAAGCAAATTTATATGCAAATATACGCGATTTTCATTAAGTTTTATATATCAAGATCGATTTATAAGTTAGATATATGAAGACCGCGTGTATGAAATTTACTACCGCTAATTTGCCTATTATTTTTGCGTTATATTTAGCTTACGGCTTTACCAGTTTTTTCTTATAAACGTGAAGCTAATAAAGCTAATTCCAGGCGTATTAACATGACCTGAAATAATTGTTTTTGCACACGAACGCTTGACGAAAATAGCGATGAATAACTTCCTCGGAAAATGAAACGCAAGAGTAATTTTAATTATTTCCATTCATGTTCATTATTTGCATGTCTAATACGCGTACAATGCTGAGCTAATTTATCCAACTTAAGATAGCGAAATGGAAAAAATTAACTTGATTGGTGTAATTATGCAGACACGAATCTCTTAATTAGCAGCAAAAATTGTACTAAGAAATGTCAATTGGTTTTGGAAAGTGCATAGTGTGAAATTATAGGTATAATTATCTCTGCTAATTGACGAAAAAAATATATGAAACCTTGAATTTTAGAAACATAGACAGATGTCTTCTTAGTCAGCTTTTTCAACAAATTATTTCAACCTATATATAGGTTGTTAAAATTCCATAAGAAAAAATATATTATGGTCAGCTCCTTGCCGCGTTATCCACCGTTGGATCTTCACCAATTAGTTGGTATAGACTCTGTTGGGAGCTCACAGCGTGTAGTAAAGTGTCTGAATTCCTATTATAATTTTTTAAAATTGAACCAAAACAATTTCGACTGATGCATATAAGATTCCAATGTGGTGTCTGATTCACATTTTAAAATAGCAGGTTTATTTTTTAGAAACTCAATTGGTCAGTTACAAGTTATGTCGAAAAATTAAAGTAATTTATTTTCTTTTATTTTATTTGGTATCCTGCATATTGCCATGCTTTTAATTAATTCTTGTTTATTTTTTCTATTGCAGACATGGTTTTTTACGGACACCGATGACCCTGAGTTTCAAAAGCAGACAAGTAAGTAGTTTCGACATATTTTCTTTACATTACAGTTAGAGCAACGCAAACTGCGCTGAAAGCCAGTGGCTGACGCACAGAAGTTTACACAAAATAAACACGGCCTGGACAATTCGGTATAAGCGTCAGTATAACTGCGACTCGAAAGCCGATCTGTTGTGTATGCATCTACGCTGTCGTATACTATATCGTAGTTCTACGTTTGTTTTGAAAATGTTTCCTACGTCGCGAAAACGACCAAAGTTGGACACAATCAGAGAATTTATTGCAGAAATGCCTGATTTAAAGTGTGATGACGCTAAAATTCAATGTGTAGTGTGTAAAATAGATTTAATGCGCTGGTCGAAAAGTGATTGTCTACGGCACGTAAATAAATAATAAATTTAAATTTAATTTATGTGTTTATTGCATGTAATTTACTATTTCATTTACTAAGGAAGAAAGCATACGTTTCGTTTTGGAATGAATATTCGGACTTTAAGTTACCAAGTGAGAGAACATTACAGAGACTTGTGCCGTCTGCTCGTGAGCACGTCGAGAAAAGAATTAAATCGGAGTTGCAAGATAAAAAACTGTGGTTATGTGTGGACGAAACAGCAGATCGTAAAAAAACATTCTGTGGTTAATGTAATGGTACGCACAGTGGAACCACATCGACCGTCACCCTCAATTTTACTAGCTTCCAGACGAATACAACAATGCAGTGCCGAAGTAATTTCAATGTTGGTGTTAAATACATTGGAAAAGTTTGAACTTTCAACAAATCAACTGTTGATGTTTATGGGTGATGGTGCCGCAAACATGCTTGTTGTAGGTCGATCTCCTAAAAAACGTGCTAATTTGTTGCATATTACATGTAAAATTCATACTCTTAGTCTCGTAGCAGATGGTATCAGAAAATGTTATCCCGAGGTAGACGCTCTAATAGCACATACAAAAGCTATCTTTGTAAAATCCCCAAAACGTATTCGGGAATTTCATAGACAATGCCCCGGTATTCCTGAACCACCACAACCTATTCTTACTCGTTGGGGAACATTGTTAGAGGCTGCATTTTATTATCTTAAATATTTTGAGAATATAAAGAACGTGATTTTAGAATTCGACCCAAAGGAAACTGCGGCTGTCAAGGTAAGCCGCTTGAAATTTCAGGATAGTCAAGTTAAAACAGATTTGGAAATTATTCAGAACAATTACGTGGGACTAGCGGATGCGATAGAAAAACTACAAAATTCTTTGGTGTCGTTAGTGGAATCTTTGCAAATAGTGCAACATGTTCACGCACAGCTATGCGCGATAGAAGACGCAAGAAATGTTTGTGTTTTAGAAAGTTTTGAAAGTGTTTTAGATAAAGACTCTGATTTTGGCACAGTAAGACAAATTTGTGAAGGTGCGTCAACAGAACGGTTAAGTTATTTGAAAGATTATTTTACTTACGCAAATATAACGTCACTAGATGTAGAACGTTCGTTTTCGGCATACAAAAACACTTTTTCTTCACGCCGCACTCACTTTGCCGAAACAGCTTTGGAAACATATCTAATGTTACAAATATTAAATAGACATTATCCACTTTGTGATTTCACGGAGTGTTTGAGCACGTATCACATTTAATTTATTTTGTGTAAACTTTTATGCGTCCGCCACTGGCTTTCAGCGCAGTTGCGTTGCTCTACATTTAAATATTTATTCTTCCATGTAAATATTAGAAAATATTTGGACTACTCCAATTTTAGCATTGTTTCTTTATTGCTGTTAGCGAGAAGTTGCGTAGTTCATATTAATATTTAATATTGAACATGAGACCAACTGTTAAACTTTAAACTTTGCTCTTCAATCATATTGATTAAACCATCTTAAATGCTAAATATTCTCCAATCATGCGAGACAAGCGCTGCAAGATTAATACCAAGAGTAAATACCGTCACTTCGTAAATTTGGTACAATAATATTCTGCATTATATCAAAATAAATTTAATCTATAACTGTAATGATTACACATTACTGTAGGCATTCTACAATGTAGTTCTTGTTAAGTAACTGTATGGGGATGCTACGAATTAATTATTTTGTAATTTATACGAGGGACGTTCAGTAATTAACGAGACAAATGGCTGTAGAAAAAAACAATTTATTAAATGATAATGAAATAATGAAGCACTACTTTTCAATGTAGTCTCCACCAACATTTAGGCACTCCTCCCATCGCTTTGTGAGCTTTCTAATTCTAGTGCTAAAGAATTCTTGACCTTGGTGTCCGAGCCACTTCCGTACAGCTTGTTTGACCGCTTCATTGTCTTCGAACTTGGTGAGCGGGCCGAACAGATGAAAATCGGACGATGCGAGGTCGGGACTGTAAGGAGGATGTGGCAACACCTCCCAATCCAAATTTTCGAACATCTCTCCCGTTTTCTGGGCATTATGGTGGCGTTATCGTGCAACAGAATCACACCTTTTGAAAGAGCACCCTAGTGTTTTCTTCTTATCGCAGGTTTCATTTTATATTGAATCAAGTTACAGTAGTACTCACTGTTCACAGTACGTTATCCTTCTAAATAGTCACAAAAAATTGGACCTTGAATGTTCCAGAAGACCAACATCACTTTACTGGCAAACGCGAGGGTCGTGAATTTTTTTCTGAGCGGGCGAATCCCTAGGTTTCCATTCAAGATTTTGCGGTTTGGATTCAGGTTCATAGTGGCCAATCCATGTTTCATTGCAGGTTACAACACGGTCGAGAAAGTCGGTCGAGAAACCGTCGTTTGAGTTCAGAACAAATGCGAACACGGGCGTCTTTATGGATTTGAGCCAACTGTCTAAGAGAATATAACAAACCCAATTGAAATTTGTCAACTTAAAACTTTTTTTGAGAAAGGCCAAATTGGAAATGTTTTCGAAAAGTTGTTAATAGAACTATTATAATTACTTTAAGATGTAACTTCTTGGTGCAATACTTTGTACTGTGTAAAAAATTAGTGTAGAAACCCAGTTTCTCGACTAAAAAGTATTCTTCAAACAAGGAAACCGCAAATAAATATAGTACCAAGTTATGAATAAAAATGTTGCTTACCACATTCACAAACATGAAGGTAGGATCCTATTGTAAAACAGTTAACCTGATTGTGGTGTTAGAAGAGAGGAAACAACACATCTAGGAAGGTGTAATTTAAGATTAACTGCGGACAGTCCAGAAACTTGTTGGTGTCAACATTCAGAATCATCACCTTAAAAGTTGAAAAGCATTAACTTTTAACAAATCCAAGATAATAATGAAGTACTGGTTAAAATCCAAATTGTACTTTTTCAAAAGTATTTCTATGAAGATATAAGCAACTCGAAGGTATTCGTTGTTTGCTAGAGCCAAGCTGTGGGGCAGTGGTCTTCTTTTGCGAGCGAATTGTGTAGTGATACTCTTACTTTTATTAATCTTCACCTCTTTGCTCATTCAACAAGGCTCTCTAATACTGTCTGCAGCTTCACAACAACCAGATTCTCATTTTTGCTGGCAACTGCAATTAGCTTTGAAAAAGCAAAAAACCGATGCACCTACAAATGTAATCGGACCGTTCTTTTTTGAGAATGAGTTTGGCCAAACTTTAACTGTAAATGGAGTACATGATATCGAACTTTTTGTGGGACCAATTGAGCGATACGGACTTCGAAGGAATGTGGTTTCAACAGGATGGTGCTACATGCCATACAGCAAGAGAAACCATCGATTCTTTAAGACAACGTTTTCCTGGTCCTGGTTTTGTAAAGTCTAGGTCTATGCTAACAAACCACTAACAATTCCTGAACTGAAAACAGAAATCCAACGCGTTATTGCTGAAATTGAGCCAACTGACTTGGAAAAAGTCTTCGAAAATTTGATGAAAAAGGTCATGGTATGCCAGCACAGCCGCGGCGGCCATTTGGCCGACATCATAATTCCATAATTAATCTCAACATGTCTACTTAATAAATCAATAAAAATTGCCCATTTAATAATAATTTATTGTGTTTCATTTTAAAATTAAATCCGGCGTACCCGATGGATCACCCTTTAGGTTTTTTAGTTATGAACGTTGCTAAACTTATTTCAAATGCTATGTTCGAGAAATTTTGCATGAATAATATCGTCTCAAACACAAAGTGAATTGAAAAGAGAAGATGCAAATAAAGGAAATAATCCAACCAACACAAAATGGGAAATAATAGAAGTTTTAGATGGAAATAGATTAGAAAATACTCAACTCTCAAACAGGATTCTATTATCTGGCTCTAAAGTACTAAAGATTAACTAATTGTAAGTAATGTCTGTAACACTAATTTCTAAATTACACATTGTATTTAAATCAAAATACTATCTCGCAGCATCCCAACAAATACACATTCAAGAAGATGAAATAAGATAATTTGTTCCAAAAAGCAAATAATTTAAACGCTGTACTATATAGTATAGATAGACTTGGAAGTTATAAAATCCCCTTTTCTATTACCGAGGAAACAGAGACTGCTGCTGTAAATCTTCCCTTCCAAATTTACCGCCGTTTTCCCCGGCTTAATACGCGCAATTCGAATACGAGAAAACGAAATCTCTAACCAGTGTTCTTTTCTTGTACTTACATTCACGCCAAGCCGACCGTCCGCCTGTTCAGAATTAATGGGCGACATTGTTCTGAGGGGATTGTGCGGATGAGATGAAATGGGCTAACTCCAGAAAAAAAATACGAAGAAGGACACGCTGTATTTCGATTTAGATAAAATTTTCAAACGCGTTATATATAGTTAAAGTTTTTTTACCGGATTTGAGGAAAAATGGCAGGGGAGCTGTTTACAATTTCTCGTTTGTTTTATCTTCAACTTTTTTTTTGTGGTTATATATTACATACTTCGGCGTTGAGGCTTTAAACCTTTTGAGTACCATGATGATTTTCTTGGTTAAAACCAAAAATGAACTCCATTGTATTTAAAATCGATGTGAATATTTTTGTAAAGTTAAACAAACCATATTAAAGTATCGTTTATGTTTTTTGACCCGAGGTTCTTTGTTGCAAAATCAAAACATGGATAGTTTCATTGTTTTTTTTTCTTTAGTTGTCTTCGACTGTTTTTTACGACTGATACGACCATTTGTTTTGTAATAAATTTTTTTGAGACTATGTGGATCCTACATAACGGAGCTTTAACACATTTTAGACAAAAAATTCACGAACGTTTAAATAAAGCGTTTTTCAATAGATGGACAAAGTGTAATGGGCCAATTCCTTGACCTGCACTGATTTTTTTTTACGAAACCGAAAAAGCTCGAATAAGATCGAATAGACCCGAATAGGATTGGACAAAACCGAACAGTACCAAATCTAGTAGAATAATAACGAACTACATTAGTAAATTCTTCGGAAGAAAATCTCACAATTAACTGTCTATGTTAGTGAATTCTAGAGAAAAAACTACGCATTTGACTTTTACCAACATTAGAATTGTAACTGCTATAACAACGGAGGTGTAGCAAATTCGACGCTGTTAGCAGTAATCACGATTTAATAAGGTCGTTATTATTTTCTCGAAAAAAGAGAGTAGGGAAAAGCGCAAAAATTCACAAATTAGGGTGCGAATTGATATACTACCCACCCTACTCACCAGATCTGGTCCCCAGCGGCTTTTTTCCTAGCCTTCGCGCGGAAGACAGACATTTTCATCGAATGAGGAGGTCCCTAAATGCCTATTTTGCAGAACAAGATACTAACTACTATTTGGGCAGATTAAAGAGATGGGAGCACCGTTGGGAAAGTGTATAGACTTAAAAGGAGACTATGTTGGGAGTTAAAACTGAATTTGAGAAAAAGATACTTGAATCGGTAAGATCAGAAACAACATGAGTCAAAAAGTTTCTAAAGTGGGGTTATAACAAATATGCGCAGAGATAGTACGAGTTAGGCTTCCTATGAGGTTGTGTGTTGTGTGGTTACTGCTTACTTAATATTTTCCAATAAAAAAGGTGTCTTTGCAGTAATTTTTACGCAATGTCTAGTGATAATAACGTTGACTCAGATGCAGTGATAAATAGTAATTCTAGAAAGCGAAAATTGCACGTAGAAAAACATAAGAGACATGTTATTCGTGATTCAAAGGTTAGGGGGGCTTCAATACAGAAACTGGAAAGATAAAATTATTGAAGCTCGTAGAACTGGTGATGACTGTAAATGCAGGAAGAAGTGTTTCAGTGGGTTTTATGCTGAAGACAAGGAGCACATTTGAAGCCTTTTTAACAATCTTAAAACCAAGGACGAACAAGATATTTTTTACAACAGTTCCTTGAAAAAACAAACCTAAGAGTATATAGACCTAGAAAAGAGAACCCGAAAAATAGACAATGTAATTTTCTTTATTTTGTTAAGCATTTATTTCGCTTCATGGTGTGACAGAAGCTCGTGTACGTCTTTTATTAGAATGTAAAAAACCTTGTGATAAAAGAGGAGAAAAGCCCAAATCGAATTGCATACCAGGTAATGTATGTTATAAAATCCATACTCATGTCGAATCATTTCCAAGGAAAATAACCCACTATAGTGGGAAAGACGTTTATTATTTTAATGCCAGGCTTGATGTGAAATCTATGCATACTTTGTTTTTAAAAGACAATCCTAATGTACCTGTGAAGTACGAATTTTACGTAAAATACTTCAAAGAAATTTCCATTTACGGTTTGAACGACCACAGGTGTAAAAATAAAAAGCTCTTGCCTAGGTGATGCTGTAAAACGAGCTCTTGTCGCAGAACTAATGGTACACAAAAGACGAGCAAAGAAGTTTTATTCTAAATTAAAAGATGTTAAAGTGAAGATGATGCTGTAGGGACCTGCTTTGACTACATGCAGAATTTGCCGTTACCCCATGTTCCAGGATACATTCTATTTAAGGCAGTTACCATTATACTGTTTTGGCATCAATAATTTTTAAAACGCAAATGGCAATATTATTTGTTTATGATGAAGGTGAAGGGGCCCCAAGAAAGGGGCAAATGAGGTTGGCGCTATGCTTTTAAAATATACTCAAAATTCCGTGTCAAATGATAGAGGAATGTTGTACCTTTCCCGCGATGGATGTCTAGACCAGAACAAAAACCATACCTTACTAAGGTGCTGTCAGTCTAACACTTGCAAATATGGGTCGATTTGATGCAATAAAGCACTACTTTCCCATTCGAGGACATTCATTCCTCCCAAATGATGAAATTTTGGAACTATCAAAAAGAAACTTAGAAAGTACGATAGAATATATATTCTTGAGCAGTACAAAGACATAATAAAATCCGCTAGTAAAGATTTTGAAGTAGAATGTATCAAATCTGATGATATTTTGAATTTCAAAGATTGGTGGCCTAGCTTTTATATAAGAAACAGTTTATCCAAAGAATCGTACGGCAAATCTATTCTTAAAAATTAGAAGCATTTACACCTGCAAGCTTTATGTATTTTGAATATTCATCTTCAGAAAAAAGAAGCTATAATAACAAGTGAATATATTGACTGCTTAAGTTCACATACTTTTATATTTCAAAAAGCCATAGGCGTTGCTAGTATTATTTTACCCACTGAGAAAGCTTGTACGTATGGAAAATGGCCTACTGATACCGAGGAACCTGTTGAGTACGATCTGTTTTAATCATAACTAAAGCTGGCCACGAGCGGTACCGCGCAGTAGCGTAGAGCCGACCAGGCCTCGCGTTCCACTACAGTTATTCTGCTAATAGAGATGTTTGCTGCCGCAAATAATTTCGCTCATCTTTTAAATAAAAATTAAATAATACGTGCTCAAACACTTGCCATTTTAAGAGTCCTCCGTGAAATCACAAAGTGAATAATGTCTGTTTAAAAATCTGCAACATTAGATATGTTTCCACAGTGTTTCGGCAAAACTAGTACGGCATGAGGAAAAAATGCGTTATGTGCAGAGAACGAACGTTCTACATCTAGTGACGTAATATTTGCGTAAGTAAAATAATCTTTCAAATAACTTAACGATTCTGTTGACGCACCTTCACAAATGTGTCTTAATGTGCCAAAATCAGAATTTTTCTCAAAAACACTTTCAAATTTTTCTAGAACAGAAACATCTTTGCGTCTTCTAACGGCACCGCAGGATTTTGTAATTTTTCTATTGCATCTGCTAGCCCGAAGTAATTGTCGTGAATGATTTTTAAATCCATTTTAACCTGACTATCTTGAAATTTCGACTGGCTTTTCTGGATAGCGGTAGCTTCCTTTGTATCGAATTGTAAAACCACGTTCTTAATATTGTCAAAATATTTATGATAATAAAACGCGGCCTGCAACCATGTTCCCCAACGAGTTAGAATAGGTTCTGGTGGCTCTGGTATACGGGGGCACAGTCTGTGAAATTCGCGAGTACGTTTCGGTGATTTGACAAATACTGCTTTGGTATGCGCTATTAAAGCGTCTACCTCAGGATAACATTTTCTGATACTATCCACCACAAGATTGAGAGCATGAATTTACACGTAATGTGTAACAAATTAGCAGAATGCTTTTTAAGAGACCGGCCTACAGAAAGCATGTTTGCAGCACCATCACTCACTAACACCAAGAGTTGGTTTGTTGAAAGTTCAAACTTGTCTAATGTATTTAACACCAACTTTGAAATTACTTCGGCAGTACACTGTTGTATTCGTTTGGAGACTAATAGAATTGAAGGTGCCGATTGATGAGGTTCCAATTTGCGTGCCATTACATTAAGAACAGAATGTTTCTTCCGATCTGTTGTTTCGTCGACACATAACCACAATTTTTGATCTTTCAACTCCGATTTTATTTTTTGTTCAATATGTTCGCGCGAAGATGGCACAATTCTTCGTGTTCTTCGATGTTCGACTTGGTAATTTGCACTCCGAATAGTTACTCCAAAAGCAGATAAATGGTTCCTTGTCTAGTGAATTAAACGGTATATTACATGCGATAAACGTAACGCATAAATTAAATATAAATTTTTCATTGTCTCGTGCGCAATTTCTTTTTGAGACATGCTTTTCACTATTTACGTGTCGTAGACAATGTTGTCGGGACCAACACATTAACGGGATTTTACAGATTACACATTTAATTTTAGCACCTTCATATATTAAGTCTGGAATTTCTGCAATAAATTTTCGAAGTTTGTCCGACCGCGGTCGTTTTGCTGACGAAATCATAATTTTTCTAGGACAGATAAACAATTGCGCAAATGACCGGCAGCGAAAATGTCCGTACTGCTCCGCAGACGAAGTAATACTACCGTTCCTCTCGGTCTGAACTGATTCTACGCCGATGCGCGGTACCGCTCGTGGCCAGCGTTAATCATAACTGTAAAAGTATTCTTTCATTTCTAATATACAACAAAACAAAAATCAAAACGATGTTCAAAAAGTAGCTTACAGTTTAAATGATGCAAACACAAAAACAAAACAAAACATCTAACTAGAACCATCCAAAAATATGTTTAATATCGTGTATAATATAATATAATAAACCTGTCCATATTGCCCTCAATGAAGCGCAAATTACCAACTCCAGAGGCGGCCATATAGCCCCAGACCATCACATGCCCTCCCCCAAATTTCACGGTAGGACGCAAATTTTGTGGTTTTAACGCTTCATTCGTTTTTCTCCAGACATGAGCATTGCTATCTGAGCCGACGAGGTTGAATTTACTCTCATCCGCAAAAAATTGTGTTTTGGAAAACTATTATTTGCGGAACACAAAATTTGCGTCCTACCGTGAAATTTTGGGGAAGGCATGTAATGGTCTGGGGCTGTATGGCCGCCTCTGGAGTTGGTAATTTGCGCTTCATTGAGGGCAATATGGACAGGTTTATGTATCTAGATATCCTGAAACAAAATCTTAAATCTAGCGCAGCTAAATTAGGTATACAACAAAATTTCTCTTTTTACCAGGACAACGATCCTAAGCATTCCTCCGCTGCGGTGAAAGAGTGGCTACTGTATAATTGTCCACATGTGGCTGAACCTCCCCCACAGTCTCCTGATTTAAATGTAATAGAAAATCTGTGGTTTAAATAGGAACGCGAGATCAGAAAACATACAATGTCAAATAAACATTATCTTAAGAAGGCTCTTTTGGAAGAATGGGAAAAAATCACCCCTGATATACACCTACATTAGTCAAATCAATGCCCAATACATTAAAAGAAGTATTAAAACAAAAAAAGGATATCCTACACAATATTAAACATATTTTTGGATGGTTCTACTTAGATTTTTTTTTTGTTTGTGTCTTTGCATCATTTAAGCTGTGAGCTACTTTTTGGACATCGTTTTGATTTTTGTTTACTGCACACGATACTAATAACAATTTAAGTTTAGTTTTAACCCATAATGCTTAACAACATTACGATTGATTAAAGTTTATTTACTATTTTACTCTCTTTTTGTTATTTCCCCTTTCTTTTCAGCACCATGTGATTTTATATACGAGGTGTGGCAATTAAATAACCTTACTGGTGCTTTAAAACATTTTATTCATCACCAATTACATTACAAAGTTTATCCCTTTCAATGTACTCTCCTCGCCGATCCCTACAACGCTCCATACGAGTTTTCCACTGTCGAAAGCAATGCTGGAAGCCCGTTTCTGTCAGCTTGTTGAGAACCTCCTTCGCTTTCGCTTTCAACGCTTCCACACTGTCAAATCTTGTCCCCTTAAGTTCCGATTTTATCTTAGGTAATAAAAAAAGTCACAGGGTTCCAGGTCGGGCGAGTACGGTGGGTGGTCCAACACAGTGATGCCGGATTTCGCAAAGCACGCCTTCACAGACAAGGCGGGATGGGCTGGCGCATTGTCCTGGTGGAGCATCCAGGATTTGCTCTTCCACAAATCGCGTTTTCGTCTTCTCACTCGTTCACGAAGGGTAGTTAGAACCCCAGTTTTTACCAGTTTCACAAGAAACTTGAGGTTAACTCGTTGCTCGATCTGATCACCCTGTATTTTTTCGACGCGACGCTAGCGTAAGGACGAACGATTGCTACAGGGAGACTGTGGCGTGCTCGCTGTTTGCCGATAGTAGCACCAGTCCGGTTATTTAATTGCCACACCTCGTATGCTACATCTTTTAAGCTAAATCATGTAGTGTCATCAAAATAGAATTTATTATTAGAAGTTAAAAGAAAAACAGTTTCTTGGTCTCCTGTCAAATTTAAAAAACGTGACTCATATTGTTTCTGATCTCACCGATTCACTTGTTTCTGTGTTATTGGAAAGTTGCTTATCCGCAGACATCTGATTCTATTACACAAGCACGTATAAACAAGTTGTCAGCGTGTCAGTGTTATATTCCACTATGCAGATCTGTTCGTATTCATTTATTCAGCAAGAAATATAACGAAGATCTACAATCAGCATGTTTCCTGCAGTTCTCGCATAAATGTACCAGCAAAAGATAAAACACATTTTCAGTCATGCACCGGTGGTTTTCTTTCATTGTTTTTATTTCGCGCGAAACTACCTCGGAGTTATTGCTTATACAGCGAGTGCCCGATATTTTCAACAACAATGAAACAATAGATTGATATCTTAATAAATCTTAAACGACTGTATCGTTACCTATGTTGGATCTCTGAGATATCAATGCAGCTATCTTTATTTTCGTTTTTTAAAGGTTAGTTTAATAGTTTGCTTCTTCTATTTCTTCCTTTGAGCGTATTTATTCAGGTTCGTATTATGTACTATTATTAAATTTGCACATACAGGATATACATACCTATCTACAATCTATAACATCGTTCTATGCAGCGCATTAAAATAATTTGATGTAAATGCTAATGTTCGAGATACGATGCGAAACATTATTGGTTGATCCCTTTTTCTTTCTGTTTCGAGGAAATATATACGGTGGGGATATAACTCATAGCATATCCCGTCCTCGAAATATACAACTTGCATAAATATGTTGTTGTTGGGATGCAAAAAGCTGTATAATACGTAATCTACCTTGGTTCGCCCAAAGCAGAGGCAATTAATATTAATGCTGAACGGCCTATCTGTTTTTCTTTTTCCCTTTTTACTTTGTTTTGTGGTTGTTTGGATTTATGTATATTAGGTTCTTATATTCTAGCTTCTCTTCTTTTTTATTAACTTTGCTGTATCCTCTAGATTTAAATTTACAATGCTATGGGGCCGTAGAGTCTTAGAACATTCGGAAAGAGAAATGGAAAACAGGAAATGAAAATATGATATGAAGGAAACTTTGAGGAAACCTTTAGTTTTAGTCGATAGTAGATTGTTTTGTTTATAAAATAATTTTATCAATAAACTACATTTTTTCTCGTAGTTCATTTTAGTCCAACACTTACGCTTGAGCAAACAAATATTTGCAATGCAATTTTTTATCTGCAACAAATGCCTTTTAGGCATGAAAAGTACGTGGAAGGATAATCGAAGTATATAGGCTGTTTGACGTTAAAGTGATTTGATGGCTATAGGACATTTACGAGGATAGTCTGAAAAGTTTCAAGCCTCAACATGAAGATGGCGTTACTCGTCAAAAATGTTCTGGTAATATAATTACGCGTGCGTTGAAAGATACTTTCGAAGATTTCAGCCACGTCGGATGCTCATTTGCTGTTTAACAGTCCTTTATGTCAGTCGATGTTAGCGTTTCTGTAAAAATGGAAAAATCGAATATCGCGCCGTCATTAAATTATTGCAGAGATGGACGCTGTTTACCCTGCCCCATCTTTTGCCACAGTGAAATTTTGGGCAGCTGAATTTAAACGTGGTCGTACCAGCTTGGTTGACGATGAACGTTCGGGACGGCCAAAAACTGCAACCGCTACCGCTGACGTCGTAAAAGTTCACCAAATGGTGCTAGATGATCGTTGGATTAAGGTTGGTGAGATAGCACAGGCCGCGGGCATTTCGAAAGAACGTATTTGTCATATCTTGGTTGAAGATTTCGGCATGAAAAAGCTAACGGCGCGATGGGTGCCGCGCTTGCTCACTCAGGATCAAAAACGCAATGAATGAACATTTCCAAAGCCCTGTTGAAGCAGTTTAAAGAAAATAAGTGGGAGTTTTTACACCAGTACATTCCTGAAGCTAAGGCACAGTGAAAATAGTGCGAAAGGTGAATCGGATCCGCAAAAACGAAGACTATGCCACCGGCAGGGAAAGTGATGTCGACTGTTTCGGGATAGTCAAAGAGTTGTGTTAATCGATTATCTCGAAAAAGGGAAAACAATAGTGGAGGTTTACTTACTTGAAAAGCTGAAGGCAGAAATTGCTTGAAAACGGCCGCAGTTGAAGAAAAATGTCAATGGTCGCCATGGCAAAAATACACCAATACACCAGATTTGGCCCCAAGTGACTTTTCTCTGTTTCCTTGGCCCAAAGCTTCGCTCAGAGATTTTTATCGAATGAGGAGGCCATCATATTCGTAATGCCTATTTTGCAGAACAAGATGCCTCCTACCATTTTTTAAAATAGATGGAAGCATCGCTGGAAAAAGTGCACAGACTTACAAGGAGACTATGAGAAATAAAACTGAATTTCACAAAAAAATACTTGATATGTGTTGGGCTGGAAACTTCTCAGACTACCCTTGTATTTGAATATAACTATCCTTTTTTAGAACTAGTAGTGTTGCCAATGGTTATTATTATTGGTTTTACGACGAAAAGTCATTCTTTATAAAAAAAATCCTGCTTGTCGAATGAATGAGTCTACCATAAGAAAATCTGAGATTAGGTGTACAGGGTGTTAATATTTTAAGAAAACATGAAATTGTAAGTAATGACTGTACGAAACATATGGAAAATTTTATTGAGGAAACGTCCCTTAGATAGCCATATGACCTCCGTGTCCAGTAGTATGCGCTTATATTCCTCATCATGTTTCCACGCAAAATGGGCATCGCCCCCCAAAAGCGAATAATAATAATAATAATAATAATACTTTATTGATTAAAAGTATCCGAAAGGATAGTAAAATCAATGGTCGAATACAAAAATTCTAACAAACAAAAAAACAAGAAAAGATCAACCAATCAAACAAAAGGAAAGGAAACAAAAACAAAATAAAGAATAATGCTAAACTAAACTAAACATGAGGATAAATACGAAACGTACCGATGGCGTGGCTTATCCCTATAGATTAGTAGCTAGGGTTGAGAAACTCTTCTACACTGTAGTAGCTTTGCTCCATTAAATACCTCTTAGTAGACTGCTTAAATCTGGCGCTAACTCTTATTTCGCGGGGTAGTTTATTGTATGGTTTTTCCCAGTGCTCGTTAATCCTCTATCAGTGATATGCAGCGTACATCTAGAAATATGGAGATCACTTCTTCGCCGGGTTTCATAGGGATGTATGTCTTTTATAACGGTATACTCCTCCTTGTGATTATGGTGGTAACACACGGCTTCAAAGATATATAAAGACGGAAGAGTTAGAACACGCAATGTTTGAAAGAGGGGTAGGTTTTAGCCCGCTCAACATTCTAACAAGTTGCTTCTGTGCCACAAAGACTTTGGCAACAGTAGATGAAGATCCCCAGAGGAGTATGCCATATCCCAGGCAGAAAATCGCTCACTTTAAGATATTAATCGCCCACCAGGAGGCGATATCGCTCCTGTTGAAAAACAATGATGTAGAATGGTAATATTTGGTGACTAAAATATAATAATTTGCAAATTGGGTGGATATCTGGAACCTGAAAATATATAAAATATAGTGGAATTTTACAACTTGACAGCGTAATAGTAGCACATATTTCCGCTATAAATACATAACCTTCTATGCAAATTTCGCGCTAAATTTACGTAAGTGATATTAGAAAGGTACTGAAACAACTGTGTAAGTCATGTAGGTGCCTAATTTTCTATGTATTATTTCGCGTACGTTAAGCCCCATCTGTATTATTGCATCAGTTGTTCGTCAGCTAGGAACGAACCCATTTGTTTCCACGATAAAAAAAATTCCAAACTAATATTTTTGTTATTAAAAATGTGTTAACTTGTTATTAAACGAGGTTGCGCTACATCAATTTTTTGCTTCTTTTCTTTGGACCATCTCTCGACTTTTTCCAGTGCTTCGACGTCGCCGAAGTTGCTACCCATTGTAACAATACTATTGTCCTTCCATCTAACAAATATTATTTTATTTTCTTTGTCATAGTGTACCTCAAAATCGCCTCTATCTTTCTTTTTCATTTTTCTTAATGTAGGTAGTGGACACTTTCTTGTTCGATTATCGCGAATGGTTCGGGTCGCTCGGTTACACGCACACCGATCAACCGATAATAATCGAACGTCCACTCGATTCCTTGTATGTGTACATAGTAAACACAGCGGGTGCAACCGTTTGTCTCGCTTTAATAATTATTCTCCTCCATAGTATCAATTGGTTTTTTCGTTCACTTGGGTATTTTCATTTCCCCTTTCCTCTTTTTTTCTTCTTTTTTTATTGTTTCTATATTCTCTTGGTCTTCATCTTTATCCGAAGATGTAGATACTTCAATTTCACCACAAACATCTTTTGGAAAATCATCATTCTGAAGATCATCTTCAGAAATATCGTCTTCGTCTGTTTGATAATTTGGCCTGGGTGGAATAATTACAAAGTGCACCTCTCGATTATTCTCATTATCTTGAATTGCAGCTTCTACATTATCGTATTTTTTCCATAAAAAGATTTGCAACTCGTTTCCATTGATTCCATATTCTATAAAAACAATGACCTTGTTTTCATGGAATTATATTCCCATTGTGCTCATTTGAGTACACATGAAAAAAAAGCTCTTTGCAACAATTATATACGTAATTACTTCAAAACTTTTACGTAGAAATTATAAATACATACTGTAGAGATGACGATTAGCAAAATTGACGCTACATCAACAATATTTTGGATAAAAGTCGCTAAGATTCGAAATAACCGCAAAGAAAGTGAACAGTACAAAATTCTAACGGTTTTTAAAAAAAGGTTAAGCTTCTGGATATGCATTTTTTTTCAATAAATCACGTGATATAATATGTTTTTACTTAATATATTAACCAGCCGATTGCGCTTTCGATTTATACGAGGTAGGCGCCATAAATTCTCGGCCTGACAGGCTTATACAGGTTTGAGCGTGTTCAAACTCCATTGCGTCATAGTTGCACATGTGCGAGGCCTACATTATATATATTACGGCTCGAAGAGTAATAGTTTTTAGTAGCCAGTCAGACAACGTGATTAGTGCATGAAAATGTCTCAGGTAACGAAAATTGAGTATCGGGCGGTCATTAAATTTTTAACAAAACAAGGGCATATGCCTAATCACATTAAACAACGTTTAGACGGCATTTATGGTGATTTATCTCCTCCCTATTCCACTGTAAAGAAAGTGAGCAAAATGTTTCCGTTTGGGGTAAGAATCCCTTGAAGATGATGAGCGCTTGGGTCGGGCAATTGAACTGATAACGCCTCAAAAGATTTCAATTATTAAAGAAGTGGTATTAGAAGGTCGCCGTTTGAAAGTGAAGGAATTAGCAGTGATGTCTAACATTTCTGAAACAACGTGAACGTCAGGTCGAATGTGCGCGCTTGTTTTTAAATACGTGTGGAGACCTGAAACCGATTTTGGTGTCCATTATCACAGGGGATGGAACAATGGTTCTGTATTATGATCCTTTATCCAAAAAGGAATCAATGTAATGGCGGCGACCCGATGAACCTTCCCCATAAAGTTGTAATACAACATTTTGAGGAAAAAACTTTAGATTATTTTCACAAGGGTATAGAATTATTAACTGATCGTTGTAATAAATGTATTGAAGTTAGGGAAGATTATATTGAAAAATAAAAATTGTTATATTTTACCAAGTTTACTTTTTCTATATCAGGCGATGTTTGTGTCAGAATGTTTTAAGTACCGTTTTTGAGAAGCCTTTTAATTGCACATGTACAAATGCAATATTTTCCATTATAACATTTAAGGCAACTGATACAATTTTACTGTTACTGATTCGCTAAGCAAGTGCCAATAAAATATTCATGATATTCAGCGTATTGCCATGTTAGATACAATAAAAGAAGTAGTAGCTCAAGCCAACAGTAATGGAGATACACATACATACATATTTATATCATTTGAAAACTCTTAGAATCTGGTTCTAATGAGTAAAATGTTTCGAATTTGGTCTTTTTGCAAATACCATGTTATCGCCATCGAGCAGTCGAGGCTACTAATCAAGTAACTGTATGAAGTCAACAACTGCGCCTATGTTTAGATACAGTGTAATAGTTAATATGTATGAGTTTCTGTCAGAGAAGTCGCATAGAAATAGGTATAACGAATACGAAATTCCATCTTAGGATAAACAGTGTCGTTAATTCGAATGGAAGCTAGAGCGAGAGCGCATTGGCACATGCAAATTCATTCTATTAAAGTAGATATGTAATGATGGAAATTGTGACGTAAACGACGTTATGTACGAGTCGTAAATGCGTGCCCGATACATTAAATCAACGCGATACTCGTGGCTAAACGTCCAGAAAAAATGCCTCTAACAGAGTCTAAAATTACGTACCTATCATACATATATTATGGGGACGATACACATAGATACATACGTACAGGTTACATGCTTTCGAAGTAGAGCTAAAGATGCGCGAGAGTGGAAATTGTGCATGTTATGCTAATGTTTACAGGGCCGTTTTTAATGATGAAATGATTGGAGGAAAAAGCCATTTGTTAAATTGAAGATCTGAAGCTGTATTTTTCAATTCACGCAAATTGCATAACAATCAGTCTGATAATGGTTCGATAATTTTCAAACCGAAAGTCATTTGAAATAATGGAAATATAAAGATGTGTTTATTTGCTCGTTATTCCAACACATTTTGTTCTTGCGATATTCTTCAATATGAAAGACGAAGGGTTTCAGAGAATAGTATGTAAGTAGCTTTTATGAACGATTTAAATTGTTGCAATCGAAAGCATACAGTGATGTAAAGAGTAAAACATATTGTGATATTTATTTACCTTTGTTAAAAAGTGCTGTCTTTTGACAGTTGAACTATTTTTAGTTCCTTATTTTCACGAGGCGAAGCAGTGTTGATGACCTTTTTCCCTTTATATTCCCCTAGTCTGATGTTTTTTCTTCGTCTTACACATAGAGACAAGAAGTATTTTCGTTAAAAAAAGAGCCCAGTAAGCAACAGCAAAAGTTACAAACTAATTTTACTATCGGAAATCCTGATTATATTTCTTTAAATCAAGAGTATGTAATTTTATCGTATTTTGGATAGGCAAATTGCTATTCACATGCAGTTAAGAGTTATGTATTTAAAGCACCTTTACCATGGCAACCCCTTTCAATATACTGTGCCTGACCTGCCGTACTTGGAAAATTTGAACATCGTCATCAAGAGAGCGGAGAGAATTGCAGAATCTGCAAATGCAGGTTTCTCCAATTGATAATTTTGCTAATAGGAATTATTGCAATTCCTAATGGAATATCGTAGACTGATTATTGATATTCTTTCAGAGTTGTTAGATCTAATAGTCGATAAATGCCGTTTAAATTGGTGAGAGAACGGAAACTCATAGAATCAATTGAGCTTTTTGAATTGAGATTTAATAGTTTGGCAATTGTTATGATTACTTTGCTTAGCAATGAGCTCTTTAGATCAGTCTGGCGACACAAGAAATAGTTTGGCGCTCTTTCCTAGCCAACTTTGCGTAAGAACAAAAACAGATTACCAAAACTTTATTTCTGCATATCGTCATATTTCTTAAGTTAAAGTACGACATATGTGGCATCGTTGGATTTGTCCTTTGATCACTTTTCAAAAAAAGTAAAAATATAGAGGGTGTTCTATTAAAAAAAAGAAAGTTGACGTCACTTCCGGTGAAGCCGGAAATGCAATTGAAATGTTAATAACGGCAAAAGTTAGTTTACAAAAAATAGAAATCGACTTATTTGAAAAGTAAAAGAGCAGAGCAAGTTGCACATAACCTGCTTGATATTTTCACAATTTTGGGTGCTCCTAGCGTACTGCAAAGTGACAATGCCCGTGAATTCTGCAATCACATCATTCAAGAAATATGCGAAATGTGAAGTGCATTGAAGATAGTTCATGGAAAGCCGAGACATAGCCAGTCGCAAGGCTCTGTGGAGCGCGCAAATCAGGACATTAAAAACATGCTGACGACTTGAACGGAAACAAACCAAACTTCACACTGGCCTGAGGGTTTGAGATTTGTTCAATTCATGGAAAATAGAGCCCATCATGAAGGCATACATTGCAGCCCATATGGGGCCATGTTTGGGGTTCCAGCAAAAGTCGGTCTTACAACATCATCACTTTCTACTGATGTCATCAGAAACCTGGAGTCTGAAGAAGATCTGGAAACCTTAATTGACTCTTCTTCAGGTGCTTTAGTACGAGATGAAGATGGACAAACAGAGAATAGTGGCGAAGAAGATGGGGAAGTAATAGAGAATGGTGAAAAGGAAGATGGACAAACAGGGGACGGAGATAGTGATGGTAGAGGACATTTCGGGGGAAAATATGATTTCAGACAAAATCACCATTATTAAAAAGAAGAGGGAAAATGCCATAAGTGTATTGCAGTGCCAGGCAAAAAAGATGAGGCTAATGTCTGAATCGAAGTTTCCAAGAGGCACACGGGTTCCTGATGTCGACAGGGGTAGAAGTGACACCAGGAACATTCTTGGGGTCATTCTGTAGATGGATGCTGATGGCAAGATGTATGAGATTGGCACTAAGGATGGACGATTGGCTCAAAAGTATTCTAGGAACCAGTGTGCCATTTGTAAGGAGAATTTCATTTCACAAGAGGAAGTTCCAGAAGTAATTGTGACTCTTCGTGAGTGTGCCAGCAAATCTTCAATCACAGGTGGTCAAGGTTTCAAGAGATGTAACTGCAAAGGAAAATGTTTTTCAGGAAAATGTAGCTCCAAGAAGCATGGGTTACTCTGTAATTCGAAATGCCATGACAGTTTGCCATGTTCTAACAAGTAGAAGGTTGTTTGTTTACAAATGGTAAGAATAAAACATTTTTTAATTGAATAAAACATTGTCTTTTTATTTCACAAACACTGATGCAAATTCCGTACTTCCTAAATATTGTAATTTATCACTTCAGCCAAGAGGATTTGGGTTGTATGTAAAATAATCGGTTAAAATAATAAATTGCATACATATTATTACATTGACCACCTTTATTGGTTATTATGTATAATACCCGGTTATTATGCATTTATCAAAGTAACGGTAAAATATACAACAAACGCACCTCTTCTCTGATGAATTATTGTAGTTCTGGTGGTCTGATAAGAATGTGTTTGAAATTAATCGTAGATGCACAGATTATCAACCACATGTTGTTAGCTCTCATTACATGCGATTCTTTTTAAAAATATATTCGTATTGTAATTAATGCGTGCTAAGAAATTATACCCGTCAAACTACAATAATACACATACATTATTCATGTGCATACATTACTTGCTAGTGGAAGAGATTGTAAGATTTACGTGCCGTATCCTAGCGTCCAGGTGTTAATTAATGTAAGAAATTGAATTGAATGTTCATAATCTTTCATGAACTAAAAACAAATAAATATCAAGTTCAAGAGAAAGTTTTCCTTATATGTAAATGTTAGTATGGCATTCATTACTTGATCATAACATAACAATTAAATAATAAATAAAATATATCTTTAAGCGTTTAGATAGTAAACAATATATGGTATTAGAAATGCCAAACATTGCCATAAACGGGGGTGACTATGTGACAGTTTTTGAACACTTTTGGTCTTATCATCCTAAATACAAACAGAAACAAACTTGACCGTCAATAATTCATCCACTCTTCTTTAAGATACTGATGGGTTTCTAGGTTTTGCAAACCCATCATTTCTTTGGTACTTTTCATGTAGCATATAAACCACACAGTGAAATTATGTTCAAGTTGTATAACTTTGTAGCTAACAAGTACACTTTTAAGAATAATTACAGTAAACCCTCATTATATAGAACAGGCACGGGGGAAAGGATAATGCTCCTTATATCGAGGTGTTCGTATAAATGAATTTTCGTTAGTGCGAATTAGTTCGTTATAAAGAACAATAATTGAATATTTTTATTGGATACATGTTTACCGGAAGGAATAGCGTTGTCAATTTTATTTTTATTTTATATTATGGTAGATAATGTTGATTTCAGAATGGTAAATTTTTCCGCAATTTTAGTTTTGGATATTTGTTTTTTTTTCTACTTCTTTTTAAATTTCTAATTTTCTTTTTAAGGAAATGCCTGGTTTTTGTCACTAATTTTTATTAAACTATGTGTACTTGCACAATTTACGTTAACGACTAAACCTTAATCCTGAAGTAGAGCACTGCACGGGCCTATTTTTCATGGCCCGGCCCGCTCGTGGCCCGTTACAGCATGGAGTAGGCTCGCCCGTTGCGTTCATTACCTCAGCACAAGGCCCGCCCGGCCTGGCCCGTTTGGCCCGTCTAGATTATTTTAACCTCTTTAACTAATTATATCTGCACCGTCTATTTCTAAACATTTGTTAATTACTACATTATAATGAGTAGAATGAAACATTTATTTTGTTTGTTTTTGTATACTATATTGTATGAAACCAAAAGAAAGCGTAACATAACACTGCATACATTAAAATAGTTCATACAAATGAAAATTAAACAGCATTTACTGCATATGTTATATCCGAGGGTGTTAATGACAACCCGTAGAACAGTTGGGAATGGATGGGGACTCAAACCACATATGACGTACTGGCTGTACACTACGGTGGTAAGATCCATGATAACTTATGGTGGCCTAAGATCACACAGAAGCATGCGATAACTAGTCTCTCGAAAATTCAGAGACTGGCATGTCTATCTATAACAGGAGCTATTGAAAGCACTCCAACAGCTGCTATGGAAACCCAGCTAAACCTACCTCCTCTTGAGATTTATATCAAGGGAGAAGCCAGAATGGGTGCATACAGACTGAAAAATACTAGGAACTGGAGATCCCATAGTGGATCTGGGTACAGCAGAATGGAAGCAGTGGTAACAAACCCTATCTATGATATGGGTAGTGATACAACAATCTCCAGGATCTCCTATGACAAACCTTTCAAAGTTTTCTTGAATTGGGAAGAATACAGAAAGTAACCTCCGTTTATGGTGGTATGTATTTATGTTGCGGGAAAGTATTTTATAATAACTCAAAACGAAAGACTCAAATTACAAAACTATTTTAACTTGAATTGCAAAATCAAAATTCTTAGAAAACAGGGTACCCTCTCATCAATTAACTCTTACATTAACATTTTACAATCTTATTATATAAGTGCATTGTTTAATATCGAAATATACATCTAAGCGTATTACACACACTTGCGTGGGATATTTTTCTATCGAAAATCCGTGAGTGAGTGCAACATGTTCATTTTCCGTTGCACCATCGCTAAGTGGATGGATGTGCTACATTTTACGTTTACGTTCCAAGTCCTCAAACTAAAGTCGAATTGATTGTTTGCAGATGGCCACATGATCAACACCAACTGCTCTTCCTCACACTATCGAAAGGCGTTGTGCTGCAAAATGTCGGTCGAGTTCGACACATTCCTGGAGACGGATAAGAAGTAAGTACTGAATGAACGAGTTGCATCCTACACTTTAATTTGTTTGGGAAATAGAGCGGGGAGGAAATAACACAGATAGCTAAATTAATTACGAATTATTTATACGTACAAAAGAATGCAGAGCATTTATTTATTTGTTTGTTGCCATTTTAATGGTATGATAGGATAATAGGTACTCGTGGCCCAAGTGGTTATTATTTTCTATTTGCTTTTTACTTGTTTTAGCCTAGAATGGCACATCAGTTTTTATATTGATTACTCTAAGCATACGAAATAAGAAATTTGATGGTTTAATATAAATATGGGTGTAGAATGTAGAAATATTACGGTGTTAATGCAAAAATAGTGTACTTGACATTCATATTTTATCTTAAATAGTTTGCAACCACTGTTGTAATAATTTGTAGTATTGGAACAAACGGAATATAAATCATTATCACAATAGTGTCGATCTGATATCGATATATCTCTCTATAACTACACACAGAGAAACATTTACTTGTATCAAAGCTGTCTGCTTTAATTCAAGACAATTTACTGTTTCAATTATCCGCAATACAATAACTGTTTTGAATCAAAAAAAAAATATTTTCTAAGCGTTTCTTTCTCCGCTTAAGAGAAGTATACATATGTAATGATACTATTTATATGCACATTATTAATTGCGTTTACATTGTTTAAAACAGTACGACCTATCCGTACATATCTACAGAATAATGTTCAGACAAAAGTGAATTTAGTATAGAAATACGCATGTAAAGAGTACGTAGAAACAATAACCAAGATAGATAATGCTAATAAATAGCTCATGATATTGATGGAATCGCTACCGGCAAATTCAAAATCAGAAGAGAAAAAGTATTTAAGCTTCTTGCTCTTGTACATATTGCTCGTATATCTCTCAGTTTATGCCACTAATCTTCAAAAAAGCAACTGAAAGTTGCGTAGTTATAGTTATGCCGTCCTAGAGAGTAGCGAATATAGAAACCGAAATATAGATGGCATGCTTACCTATGCAATGATACAACCTCTAACGTACGACGCTTCATAAACATTTTACACAAATTAAAAAAAAGCATTAAAGAAAGATACCGGTTAATGCAAGATTTTCTTCTTTGTATTACTATTTACCACGTGTACTAATTTAACTATAGTCTTTTTAATAATAAAAAAGGGATAAATAAACCTAAATATGAACTCATTAATTATCGAACTACATAAAAATAATCCCTATTTAATTATATTATTAAAGAGATAATTTAATTATACTGTAACCTATGAAAAAAACTTTTTCATTAGCTCATTCACTTGCTCCTATTTTTAATTATAAGAATATTTTCTTAACTTGAAACTGAATGATTTACTTGGAAGAAATATTTTGGATATCTTGGATTTTCTAACCTTAAGAAAATATTTATTTAACCCAAATAAAATTTCAAGAAAATTATTTTCTTTCTATCATACATTTTTATAGTCTTGAAATAAAAATATTTTCTTGAATAGAGACTGATTTTTACAAGAGAATCTATTTTCTAGATGCAAGAAACCATTTCTCTGCGTGTAGGCTTAGACAGCGACTTTGTACTGGGAATTATTTTACAACCTTTTACCAATTTTTAGTTCCAGGGTGTCTCATTATATTTTGACTGATTTTGCAAGCTATTTTCCGAACGACATAAAGTATTAAGATGCGGTTTTCACCATTGAGTTTTATATGAATCCAAGTTTTTCTATGGCTTTTATGAATACGTCATTCTTTTTACAAAAACCTCAAACTTGGATTTGTCAGTCCACAAAACGTTTTTAAAATTGTCCACTGTCCAATCTCTATGAGCTTGTGCCCGTTTCAGTCGTTTCAGCCTATTTCCTCTTCGGAGTAACAGTTTTCGACAAGCCACTCGCTCATGCAACCCAGCCTCTTTCAGCCGACGTTTCACAGTACTCACAGAATCTTTGGAATCTCGCTCATTATTGAATTCTGCAGAAATTTCTGATGCTGTTAGTCTTCTATTGCGCTTACTAATTATTTTTATTCGTAAAGCTTCCGCAGGAGTCGTTTTTCTTGACGGTGCTGGCCGATTACGATCTTGCACGTCACCGGTTGTCTTAAATCGAACTATAGTATCATGTACTGTAGATTTTTTTATTTTTAATTTATCCGCAATCCCTCTTTCTGCGTACCCTTCCTGATGCAAGGTAATAATAGCAGATCGTTTTGAAACAGCTAGAGGCTTTCCACGGGGCATTTTAAGCAGTCAAACCGAAATTATTTTATTTTTCACTTGCACAACCACAGATACTTTCACAATAGGTTCGTTCGTTTGTCAATTAGTGCAATACGGAGTAACTCGAATTTCTAAATTGCGCGTTCGTTTGTAAAGAAAACTGGCAATCCGATGTTCGTTTGTGGAGTCATTATTTGCATAACCTAACTTTACGTCATATTCATGCAAAATGACATCAATTGTAATTATTGAAAGTGAAATACAACAATTAATAAATAATGATTTTTTAATGCTATCGTGATTGCCAATTGCCACTATTCTCAATTTTTTAGGTTATATATACTATATAAACACCAATTTGTACTGTTCGTTTGTATCCGTTTAGAGTAGTTCTGAGCAATAAAAACGATCACGTGATCATAGTCCTATCACACTCTAGAACTAACGCGAGCAAGACAACCGAACAAACCTATTAACAATCTCTTCAGAACTGCTGCGTTTACAAATGTTATAATACTTTATAAAGGGTATACGAATAGTTCCAGGTAACACGAGTGAATCAGCTAACCTTCCTAGCGATTATTATAAAGCTTTATTGTCACTGTAATTATTGGGGATTTCCAACATAATTATATATTTTATGATAGCGGTCTTATAATAGACAAATACTACCTGGAAATTGGTAAAAGGCTTCCAGAAAAGGTTAGTTTTAATAATTCCTCACAGAAATGTATATTATATAATTTTAAAATTTTTTCCTAAACAGTTAATATAATTTGTCAGCTTGTCCGAACTTCCATGAACGGTACTGTACATAGAATGAAAAGTTGTTTCGTACATTATTCATCTCATTTCCACAATTCCTTTGCATCGTTTGTAACCAAAAATATTCTTTTCCATACACTTTTTCAAAAGTGCTTTTTATATTTCACAAAATTATTGTTTATAGCTTCCGAGAACATTCACCTAGAACCATTATTCGAAACTTAACTTTACTTTGATTGTAGACAGGACCAGTTTTCATCCGTTTACCCATTATCGATTTGTTCTTCTTTTACTGCCCAACACGTGAGCACATAAATTAAGATCTGCCGTCGTTTGCTTCTCCGACGGAAGACCCTGACTGCTTCTTTTTTAATCGCCCCGTTAATTAATGTGCATACGAGAGGCCAGTTCTTTTATCGGCCTCTCCTCTTTTTTTTTTCTTAATTAAATAATCGAACACTGTGCGCGCCCGAAGTCGATCGAAGGAGTAGCGTTGAATGACTGGAATTGAGAGCATTAAAATAAGAAAAAGGAAGGGAAAACAAGCAACAGAGAAAGGTATCGGTTCAGTGTTACGGTTTAGTCGTATTACTACAAACAGGAAGCACTTAACTTCTTTTTTTCTTTTAATTCTGGTGAAGTACAGCTTCGCCAAACAAGAAATATGTGTGATTCTAAAGCAGTAAAATGAGATTCTTCTATAATTTAATTGAATTAACTAACTTGAAAGAGAGGATTACGGCGCAGATAAGCCATTGATACCTGTTTTTGCTTCCAACTGAAATAGAGGGAAAAACAGCATCGGTGGTAATTTAATTCCATTGTTTAACGAACCTGTTCATGGAGTCTCTTAATCGTAATTATAAATTGATATATGGCAAATTGTATTGTAATGTTGCTGAAATAAGGGGATTGAGTAGTTGCGTCAATAACCTAAAGCAATAACCTGCAGAAGAACTCGAACGTCATTATGATGTTGATGTTGTTGGTTATAGGCAACGGTCTTTTCTCTAATTTTGGTTAATGTCGTTAGTTATCCAAAAATCCACGTAATACGATGGATATACTGCTTGGTATGGAAATTGCAACACTAAGAGGGGTGCGAATTTTTTTACCAAACTTGGCAGAAACGTATAAACTATTCAATGGTAATAATTGATTGTAATTTCAAAGAAAAAGATTAACTCAATTTAATTTTATTTTTATTAATGATGTGTTGGGGCTACCCTATTAATTTCACACTCCCTCACTCTTCGTGGGATTGATTCCAGTAGGTGGTCGATGTCCTCTTGGGGTATGGTGTCCCAAATAACTTGCAATTCATGCTGTGTTGTGGAGGATTCGCCAAGTTTCTCAATTTTCTTCCCATAATGCACCACGTCTGTTCGATTGGCGAGAAATCGGGAGATCTCAAGATATTGACGTGGACCTCTTCGAAGCGGTTT
This sequence comes from Dynastes maya, assembly GCA_029619315.2. Lineage (NCBI taxonomy): Eukaryota > Metazoa > Arthropoda > Insecta > Coleoptera > Scarabaeidae > Dynastes > Dynastes maya. Next base: position 13,192,157 of record JAROYE020000011.1, read on the forward strand.
AGAGAAGTTCTCGCTACGTGGGGTGGGCATTATCCTGCTGGAAAAGTGGGCCTTCGAGCTGTTGAAGGGATGGAAGAATATGGGGTTCTACCATCTCATCAACCTAACGCTGGGCATTCATAGTGCTTCGGATGAAAGTCTGATGTAATTTAGATTTTCCTACACAATACGATGTTTGACACTTTCAAAATCCCTACCAGAGCTTGGAACACCTGGATTCGACAAAATTCTAGTAGGGTTGGTTAATGATTAATAAAAATTGATGCCTAGAAGTGCAAGGCGTATTTTACAAGTTATTTGATTAATTCGGAACACTTGTATCGGCAATTCGTGGATTCCTACTATCAACCGTATTATATCGCCTATTTTGGACGAACGGAACGGGCGATATGCACCAGATTCAGAAAATATATAGTCCGTTATCATTATGGAAGGATCGAGTCGTCAAGTATAGCACATAAATGAAACTGGGCATAATATTAAATTAGAAAACTTCAAATTAATTAAGAACGTAACTTTGCCGCGAGAATTAGACGTTTACGAAACCATTTATATGGAAGAGAATGCAAATCTGTTAAACAGGGAAAAAGGTCCACTTAACCACCCAGCTTTATGTTTTGTGCTACAGGCAAGAACCTTTCTTTTTAGTTTCGTATATTTCGTTTGTTTTAGGGTGTATAGGCGGTAAAGGTAGGTACTTGTAATTATCTTTTAGAGTAGGGATAGAACAAGATAAATCTATTTTCTCACAAAATTCGGTCGTACAAGTGTTCCGAATTAGTCAAATAACTGGTGTGATGCGGAGTGTGCCGATACTTTAGTGTTTGACATAATAATTGTTTAGTGCATTTTGTAGATCAAACTAAATCATTGTTGCGTTTAATTAATTTGCAAATTGTCGTGGGAAAATTGCTTTTCATGAGTTTTTCCAAGTAAATTCTTGCAAATTTAATTCCATTATAAAGAGGAATTAATAATCGTATGACGCAGGGTGCCAAAAATACTGTAGTATCATTATGTAAATGTTGAAGTTTACAAATGAAGCCGTTTCGATGTTAGAGATTCGACTCCAAGTTGTGATGCTAGTCGTGAAAAACAGAACCTAAACGATAAGATTTCATGACATAATGTTGAAGGATTCTTTTTATAGTTCTCTTTAAAATAAACACTTCTTAAATACGTTAAGTTTATTGTTCAAAAGTACGAGTAGATATGCAGTGCGGTCCTAAAGTGCCTCCCTCCCCATGTTAGCTTTTGAATGACAGAAGCTAGTGTTTTTAGAAAAAAAAATAGGCCGTGATCAAACTTTTACTGTTATCGGCAGTTCAATTGTATTTCCGGTAGCATAGAATACCCTGTATATTTTTACGTTTTTGGAAAGGTAATTGAAAGGCGAATTCGACGATACCACATATGTTACACTTTAACTTAAGAAATATGATGCAACAATACAGGTTTTGTCAATCTGTTTTTGTTGTTATGCAAAGTTGGCTAGGAAAAAGAATGCCCAATTGTTTCTTGTGATGCTAGACTGATCTAAAGAGCTCGTTGCTAAGTAAAGTAATCATTACAATTGCCAAACTGTCAAATCTCAATTCCAAAAGCGTAAATTATTCTTGTTGTTTATTGTTATTATATCCTGCATCTGTCATACGTTCCTTTTTTGTTCTGGTTATTGTTTTCTCTCATTTTAACTCTGTTTCTTTAGAAAACATAATTTACTTAACAATTTCCAGCACGGCTTCACAAAAGGAAAATCAGTTGAAACTGCTATTTTTCAGTATACCGTTGAGGTTCTGTCAATACTTGAAAACCGCGAATTAGCATGTGGTATATTTTTGGACTTAAGCAGAGCATTTGACAATGTGGATCACTCTATACTGCTTACCAAACTTGATATGTACGGTATTCGTGGGGTTGCGAGTGATCTCATGCATTCGTACCTTAACAACAGAATGCAATTGGTTGAACTTACAAAGAATGGCAAATCTTCACGATCACAAATTCTTCATCTTAAAAAAGGATTACCACAGGGAAGTGTGCTTGGCCCTATATTATTTAATCTGTATGCAAATGATATAAGTAATGTTGTGCAACGATCTGAACATATCATTGTAAACTATGCAGATGATACTTACTGGTTCGAGGAAGTGACTATTCTGAATTGAACAGAGAATGTAATAGTTACTTTTGTGCATTTGATAACTGGTTTCTTAACAACAACTTAGCTTTGAATCTAACCAAAACATCTTGCATGGTTTTTCGAACTTCTACAGCAATACCAAGGTCTTCTTGTATTGAACTGGGCGGTAGGAAAATTGCTATAACCAATTCAACCAAATTCTTAGGTCTATATATTGACGAATTTTTGAAGTGGTCAGAGCATACGGATAACATCAGTAAACAACTTAATTCGATAACCTTTGGATTTAAAAGTTTAAAAAAGATACTTAATACTCCGGATCTGTTCGCGGTTTATTATGGTATATTTTACTCACGCATGAGTTATGATATCATTTTCTGGGGTCAATCTCCAGAAGTATATAGAGTTTTTCTAGCTCAGAAGAAAGTCTTTAGAGTTATTTTCGGTTTATCAAGTAGAGACAGTCTAAAAACTGCTTTTAAACAGCATAATTTACTAACTTTTTATGGAGTATATATTTACAATTGCATAATTTTTTTGTTTCAAAATAAAATGAATAAAAATGATTCTAAATGCAATCACGTACATAATACTCGTTTAAAAGATGACTTTTATCAGTACCCAATACACAGGTTAACATTAACAGAAAGGAATGTGTATTATTCTAGTCTACGTTTATATAACAAACTACCGCTGTTCATCAAAACTAGCAACAATTTAAGAATATTGAAAAGTAGATTGTTTGAATATCTAGTTAATTTAGAACCGTATTCGTTAAACGAATATTGGAATAATTAAAATTATGTAGTTTTGTTGACTTTTCTTGTATACCTTTGTATACTTCGAAATTAATATAAAAAAAATTTGTTTTGTTAATTATTATTTCTTTACTTTACCGAGCTTTATTGCAATTAATTAATTATGGTAAGTTTGTTTAAATGTGTTAATTTTTTATAGACAATATGTCTGTTTTTTAGATTTTTTTTGTGATGGTTTCGGCACGAACCATGCAAAATTGCTGGGTGAATTTTAATACTATGTAAATTTGGCAACAATTATCACCTTATTTGCCATGGTTGCACAATAAATTGTACAATAATTTAAATCATATTATCTTCTGTTGAAGCAGTTGGCCCTGTAAATTTTATATTATCTATCCTTACATAGCCCAAAGTTTAAATATTTCCGGCTGTACAGGTTCATTATGTTCCTCTTCGTAGTAATTCTTGCCAAATTCATGGAATATTTAAATTAGGTACTTGATATTTATTTTACGTGGTTCATGCGGAGGTCATTGTAAAATCAACAACATAAAACACTGAAACTTAAGCACATTACCTATCCAAAACTAGCAAATTTAAAGAAACCTATTACAATTAATTAATTACTATAATGCTCGATAAAGTAAAGGGGAAACAACAATTAATAAAACAAGTTAAAATGACATGAAATAATAACGAGCACAAGGAACGAATGTATGACAAATGCAGGTTATAATAATAATAAATAATAAGAATGATTTACGCGTTTGGAATTGAGATTTTGACAGTTTGGCAATTGTTGTGATTACTTTGCTTAGCAACGAGCTCTTTAGATTAGTCTGGCGTCACAAAAAACAATTTGGCGCTACTTTCTAGCCAACTATGCGTAACAACAAAAACAGATTACCAAAATCTTTAGCGCTGCATATCGTTGAATTCGCCTTTCTATTACCTTTCCAGAAAAGTAAAAATATACAGGCTGTTCTATGACACCGGAAATACAATTGAATTGCCGATAACAGCAAACGTTAGTTCACAAGAAATAAAAATCGACGGTTTTTTTCTAAAAACGCTTGCCTCTGTCGTTCAAAAGTTATGGAGCATGGAGAGGAGGGAGGGCGCTTTAGCACCGCATTGTATGAAATCTAAGTTGTGGAAGAATTTCTGACGTATTCTCAAAACAAACTGTTATGCGATATGATGTTTTATAGAAAGAAACAAGAAAAATAAAGAGAAATACAAGAATAGTATTTATAATTCATCGTGTCTCTTGCCATTCAACATTACCCCTACACCACTTCAGGATTTTATTCATCTCACATCGCAGTTTCCCATGCGGAGCTCAATCCATTCACCCGCATGTAGTACGTGTGTTTATTTCAATAAAGACAGAGGAGGAGGGAAATTTGTGGCTTTGCCAATATATTCACTACACCCGAAAAAGACCAAGATCTTCAAACGAATCTCTACACTCAGAAGATTTATTGGCTATGTAGTTGAAATGACGCATGCGGGTCCATTTAACTATACGGCATGGAATTACCAAAGCCGTTCAGTTGAAGTTCCGTAATAGGAGCAGTGCGGGCCTTGTTTCCTATTAAGTATGTAGTACGGCTTTCTCCAAACGGAGGATCCCGTGTTCCATCGCTATTCATTTGTGCCAGCGTAGGGTTCCTGTTATTGTTGTTGTCCTCGTCGTCTTACTCGGCTCTTCGCTTTCATAGTTCGAAGATAGAGGTCGCTTTTGTGACGCGCGGACAAAGCGCCGTAGGGAAAATAATTTTGGGGGCGCATATAATCGGCGTGATGATTACGAGGAGTTAGCATTTTCGAAAGATGTCTTTATTATTAATAATGGGAGGAAAAAATGAGTAGAAAAAGATGAAGGAGTGGAAGGACCTTCTTTAATTAAAAACAAAAAAGGAGCTCCTCAAACATTTCAAAAGGGCAAGATAAATTAGACGTTTTTATTTTCGTTAATTTAATAAAATTTAGTTTTAAATTATCTGAGATGTTAGAATTGATGACTTAGTTCGTTCAAAATATTTAGAACCAATTCCAGCACCACATCCTTCTTTATGTACACTTATAGGATTAAAAAAACAAAAATATAGTTTGGAATAAGTATATATGAACATGCCGGGCACAATTGATCTTCACAACAGAATTGGATCAGTTGCATGGGCTGCGGATTATAAATAGTGTGTATGTGTGACCTACAGCTGACAGAAGTGATATTTTGAAATCAATTGTTCGCTGTGATGAAAAAGTGTTCTTATATTTCGAGAAAGATCGTTCAACATCTAAGGAAGTAACACACGCGTAATTAAAATAAAACTTAGAGTTAGTTAATGAATCTGCAGATGCATCATCACACATTTGTCTTAATCTCGTATAATTGGATTTTTTTTAAACACTGTCAAACTTTGCTATAACGCGACCGTTTTTTGCGTCGTTTATACCGTGTAGCAATGTATTAGCTTCGTCCGCGATTTGCACTGATTCTACTAACGACAACCTAGCTGTAACTTCGTCAGGGTCGAATTGTAAATTCATAGATTTTACTACTTGGAAATGTTCAGAATAATAAAACGCCGCTTGCAACTATGTTCCTCGACGCGTAAGAATCGGCTGTGTCGGTATATGAAATGCTCGAATCCGTTTGGGAGATTTGAGAAACACTTTTTCTGTATTTGCTGTTAGTGCATCCACCTCCAGGTAACATTCTCGAATAGTTTGTGCCACAAGATGTAAAGCATGAACTTTACACATAACATGTAGAAGTCCCTCATACTTTTCTTTAAGAGAACGGCTTACACTACACATTGTTGCTGCTCCATCGCTCATAAACATCAACAGTTGACTAGTTCGCACTTCGCCAGTGCATCTTTTTAGTCTTTTGTTAGTTAATAAGATTGCAAATTTCAGTTTAACAGGATCTAGTACTCGAATTATAACTTTCAAAATAGATTTTTTTACAATCTGTCGTTTCGTCAAAACATAGCTACAGCTGTTTATCTTTTTTGTTTTCGTGGCCTTATTTTTTAATTAAAATTTGTCGAAATGGTTAAACATTTAAAATTTATTGACATTTCTTTATCAAAAGATTTGAAAAGAGTAGTTTTACATATTTGTTGTCAACATTTTTCTTTTTTTTAACTAATACATAATAATACAGTTTATTGGCATACCAAACAGATAAAGATCAAATGTACAATTATAATAATATGAGAACCAGTTAACTGTACCTGTAATTATACAATTAATATAGTAACGCGCTGCCAAAGAGGACTATATTGCCGTATAATTACAAAGTAATTAGTTAGCCCTCTATCTATAGCCTATTTAAAAAAAAAAAATGATAATTGAATGAAATAAAATAAAACAATAACAATAATAAACAATAAACAAACAAAGTTACACATAAGTGTGTGGCAAGTAATTAGCCTAAACTGAAGGACTGCACCGAACACCACATTACTGCGTTTCTAGCAAGGCGTGTTTGATTTTAAATTTTAGGCAATTTGTAGAAGTTGTGTTAGAAATAATATCCTCAAATATATATCCGTTCAGCGTTTTAGCAACGTTATATGAAAAACTACGTTTGAAGATCTCTTGCCTATATTTTGGTATGGTTAAAACGATTTGTTACGAACATTAACATTGTGCACCTGGCGACGATTTCGCCATCTGCAAACAAATACGGTGGTTTCTCTTTTTTATAAACTGTCCAATAGAAAGCAACACAATGCAACTTCCTTCTATTGACCATATTGAGGGTGTTTGACTCTTTTAATTTTGCTTTGATCCTAATTTCGATATCTTTACGTATACTTGGTAGCTTTTTCCGTAACTCTATCCGTGATGGTAAATTCTACTCGGGATTGTATGCCAAAACTGACGAAACGGTTCTTTATCGAGTAAACGAAGCGGTAGACCACAAACAATAAACATCAAAGGTAAATCCAATTTAAATTGGGTTTAAGGTGGCACGTGACTTAATGAATCCATAGTACAATGCAAAAAGAGCATTTTCTTGTACTGACAATAAGTTTGATAGAGCACTACTGAATAAATAGCACCAGTACCCTTAATGTGAAGCCGCTAAAGCAATTTAGCGGCTTAGGACATTACAGGGTAATGTCTAAATTAAGAATTAATTTTCATTGCCATCAATTTAGTTACTATTTCCAAGGAAGAAATGTTGTTTAATAAAAACAAAACGACTACAGATACAGAAAAACCATTTATTGCAAAAATTACAAACCTTAAACTATCTTTCCACATAGCTCCCACCATTTTGTAGGCACTTGTCACAGCGTGGTACAAGTTTTTGTATGCCTTCCTCATAAAACGTTGCCACCTGTGCTGTCAACTGCTGTGGTAACATGTTCTTTGAGCTCTTCATCGATGTTGAATTTTTTACCACCAAGGAACGCTTTCAGGTGCAAAAAGAGATGGAAGTCCTGTAAGAGTTGTTGTGTCTTGTTTGCACTGTGAGGTCGGGCATTGGACCCAGTTTGACCACCCTCCGTACATCCCTTTTTGCACCTGAAAACGCTCCTTGCTGGCCAAAAATTCAACAAGGACGAAGAACTCAAAGAACATGTTACCACATGGTTGACAACACAGGCGACAACGTTTTATAAGGAAGGCATACAAACACTTGTGCCACGCTTTAACAAGTGCCTACAAAATGGCGGGAGTTGCGTAGAAGGATAGTTTAAGGTCTGTACTTCTTTTTGCAATAAATAGTTTTTCTGTATTTGTACTGGTTTTATTTTTAATACCAGACGGAACTTAGTTTCTGGACGTGCCTTGTATTTCATTTTTCGAACAGCCCTTTCGTTTTTGATTGTCTTACAATTAGTTACAACACTTTACTTTGAAATGCTAGTGTGTGAATGGTGTGTGTAAAGTATTCCAAGGTTTAGTTGCCATCATCCCCTCGTTGTAAAGGTTGAGACACAGTTAATTATTTTTCAATATGTGAATGATGGGCGGAAAATTTGTCACCCACCCTAGGACTCAAACAGATATCTAACCCTGCCACAGTCAGGAGCAAGCCCTTTTTGATAATATTTCATATGGCTCTAAATCGTCTTTTCTATAGCCAGAATTTCCATGTACTTTAAAGTAGAAATACATTCTACTACAATAGCTGCAAAGCAAAATTCTTCTCATGATTATCATCAGGTTCATTGAATTTAAAGCTGACGTTCTATATCATTCACTATGTCATCCTAACGCGTCGAGTACGTTCAATAATAATCGATCCATATCTAGCATCATCTCTATTAATAATAAAACATGATATAGCGAGAATAGAATACTAAATTTACCAAAATATGCATAATATTCATCACTGGCATTTAGTCTATAGAAATGTTTAATATGCATAATTTTTAAATACTAAAGCGTGTATTGGTTTTCTATGTGGGACTATAATTGCACAAATGGAAATGTCAAATATTGGTGATATTCAATATTGAAATTTAAGTAGATTCCTAAAAGTTTTCATTTCATTAAAACATTAAATATAATCACAGTACTTCTACAATATGTCAGAAATAAATCCTCTTGCTGATGAAAGATGTCCAAAACAAGGTTAGCAGATTTTGCACGGCAACCGCGTAATTAAGGCGGAATTTCGTTAAGTCCATGTGTGAAATGGGCTGACCTGTCGGATCCTCTTTACCGTCCTCTCCTTCTTATTTTAAAGCCTTTAAAAAGGATGATAAGTTACTCCCAACTCACCGGTACTCTGCACTCGTACAAGATATTCATTAATTTGAATTATTGATGCAGATGTTCCATGAACGGACTCTTGGAATACGTACCAGCTACAACGCACTTGTTAAAGCGACGTAAAGAAAATTAATAGTTTGCGATTTTAATCTTTTACACTGTGAGATGTTCTCCGGTAGAACACATCCTGGTGCCTGCTGCTGATGCGGCTTGAACGTGTTTTTCTTCAACAGGAAAGTGCATTCAACCTGGAGGATCTTGTTTGTTTTATGCGCGATTAAAATTCTTTATGAACGTTAATCGGAGAGTAATTAATAATTTGTTTCAAATTGAGAAGCAAAGAAAGAATGGGAAAGGGTATAATCTTTTTAATTTGTCTTTTGTGAAATTTAGCAAAGTAATTGCTTTTGGATAAGTTTATTCAAGATGTGTGGAGTGCACAGTGTTTAAAATCATGCCTGACAAAGTTGAGATAGACATAGGTTCCATCTGCTTATAACTAAAAAAGATAATTCTTCTTCATGATGCACAGCTTGGTCTTTGTCAATTCTAACAATATTGGTTAATTTTGCCTTTCCTGTATATATCTAACGTTATCGTTTATGCATTAAGATGCGTATCACAGTTTTCATTATCACTTTTATTAGGTTAACTTGAAGATAATCTAATTCACAGGTTGCTTAACGCTTGTACTGAACTGTATTCTGGTTCATAATTAGAAAATTTTTATTATTTACACTTATTTTATATGTTACGTAAGGCAATAAAGTATATTAGACTATCTCCTTAAGCATAAAGCATTTCTTTCTTGGAAGTGAATCGTGAACAAAATAATTCCCCATTAAGATTTACACTTTTGCAAGCATTCGAACCAATTCTCGGAACATTTTTTCCACTCTGAAGGTAGTATCTTCAAACATGGTTTTTGAAGACTTTAACTGCTTCTTGAGGTAATATTTTTCTGCCCCAAGTAATTAATTGTTTGACGTAGTGTGTGAGAGCCGGCATTTGCATTATGAAGGATGATGCGACGTTGCCGATTGTTTTCCCTGATTTCATCGATGGTTTGTAAAAAATCCAACAAAGGAGAGGATATTTCAGTGGCTCCTCTTCCTGTCTGATGTTCCATCCAGATGTAGAATACTGGATTTTGGCAGTTTTCAATTCTTTCAAATAATCAATTGTTTGACGTGCTGTGTGAGAGCTGGCATTGTCATGATGAAGGAAGATGCGACGTTGTCGATTGTTTTTCCTGATGTCATCGATGTCTTTTGGCAAATAAATTGTTGTCCAGTACACTGAAAGAAACAAGAACTCATTTTCTTGAAAGTGCTTCGTGAAGGAGCAACTTTGGATTTGGTTCATTTGAGAACATTCAAACAGTTGATTGTTGCTTAGTTTCCGGCTGTACAAACATATCCAAGCCAAGTTTTGTCACTTGTTACGATGTGGTATACGGATTTTACGCAGGATGATTTTGCCGCGACAAAATAATCGCCCAAATTAATTGACTGACGACAAAATAACCTCCTTACGTCATAATCAACATAAGCTTTACAAAACATGAATATGAAGTCAAAAGAGCTGCAATTTTTGAATTATTATTGTATCCATTTAAAACAAGGCCGTAGCAAGCAACAACCACTAGAGCAGCCGGAAGAGATTTTTTGGTAGGTGAATTTTTTTGTAATTTACAGGATTTACTATGCAAAAAGAGACAAATTAAGTGCAAAAAAAATGTTGTTTTACCCACTTATAGTTGTCAGCAAGACAACCAAGAAAAATTTCCGATGATGGAATTTTTTCAAAGATAAAATTGACTTAACATTGTAATTGGCAAACAGCAATTGGAGTGGTACAAGTAATTGAAGCTTTTACAGGGTTTAAACCAATTTAAGTTGTTTTTTATTCCTCATTTAATGTTTTGCGAGCTGTGTTTTGCAAATGTTGGGGAATTCGTAAAATATATTTGAGTAGTTTATGGTGATTGATTTTTTTTTGATTCTCACGCTGTTTTTTTTTGTTGAACCAAGCAGTGAGGATCGACTATCAATAACTGTTTAACATGCTATCTGTTCATAGGACTAGTATTCTCGCGTGATAGTTTAACTGGTCAAGTTTATCACTAATGCTAGGAGAGGTATCTCTGTGTGATAGAGTGCACCAGCTTGCAAATCATGCTTGATGGTGCGTCTCAACATTTTGCACAATGAAAAAAGTGCAATGCCATTGTAAAAGTTGGTTGAAATTATTAACCTTAGTCAATGGTTATGTTAATTGATTTGTATTTTGTTAAAGAGCTTTATTGTTTAGTTTTTCGTTTGTTTCGTGTTAGAATGGTGTTGTAGGCTCTTTTTTGGAGTACAGGGACTTGATTATGTGTTATGGCGAGGCTCGTTCAAATTCCAGTGAAGCTCAAAGAATATATCTAGAGAAGCGCTCTACACGGCAAATTCCAAATATAATAACGTTTATTAATGTTTACCGACGCTTAGGGGAAGAGGTCTGTTTTAAAAAAGGAAAAGTTGACCGTAGAGTCCAAAGACTGTCCGCACCATTCGCAATAAAGGAGTTATTTTGCACATGCTTGATAATTCCGTAGTATCTTTTCGAGAACACTTGTAGTGCTATTGTGTGTTAATTATTTGCTGTTTTCCAGGGTGAATCTCGATTTGATAAAAGGAGAAAATATGGGTTGTTCCTCTAGTAAGTGTAGTAAAATAGTGTTTACATGCATTCGAGTGAATGTTTGACAATCTAAAAAATGTTTACATATAATAAAGTACTGTCCTCGCTTTGTTTACTATCTAACCTCACTTATATGTAACAAGGATTACGCCCGCTTTCGTTTGTATACATTTGTATTATAATCCACACGCAGAGAAATGGTTTTTTGCATCAAGAAAATAGATTCTCTTGCACAAATCGGTCTCTATTCAAGAAAATATTTTTATTTCAAGATTATAAAATGTATAATATAAGAAAATCATTTTCTTAAAATTTTATTTGGATTAAATAAATATTTTCTTAGGGTTAGAAAATCAAAAAAATCCAAGACAGAAAATTTTTTCCTCCAAGTAAATCATTTAGTTTTAAGTTAGGAAAATATTCATATTAAAGGTAGGTGTTCAAAACACACGTCATTAGGCCAGCTGCAAGGATATCCAATGAAAGGAAAATTACGATAATGGAATTAAATAGGGATTATTTTTATGTAGTTTAATAATTAATGAGTTAATATTTAAGTTTATTTATTCCTTTATTACTATTTATTATATATTTTAAAAAAATACAGTTAAATTAGTACACGTGGTAAATAGTAATGAAAATAAAAAAAAATGTTACATAAACCAGTACCTTTTGAAAATGTTTATGAAACGTTGTGCGTTAAAGGTTATATCATTGTATGGGTAAAAGTATGGTATCTGTATTCCGGTTCTGGCACTAGTTGGCGCCAGGAAGTATCTCAGTTGCTGTTTCTGAAGATTAGTGGCATGAACTGAGAGATGTAACAGCAATGTGGGCAGGAGCAAAATGCGTTAGTGCTTTTCTCTTTTCACATTGTTTTTGCCGGTAATGATTCTATCATTACCATGAGCTGGGCACTTTTTTCATGTGTACTTCTACAATAAATTCTCTTTTTTGAACATTCTGTAGATAACTTCTACTTTAGTCCTTTTAAAATAACAAGCAATGAGAATAATTTACTGCACTATGCACGGATATATCGTACAGTTTTAAAGAAGGTAAGTGCAATTAATAATGTAGATATAAATAATATGTATTCCAAGAATTCCAAGTAAATAAATGCTTTATCCTAAGAAAATGAAACTATTGATTTATGAACAATACCTAAACGCTTTCTGGAATTAATAAAACTATTTACTATCTTTAAGAAAATATTGTTTTGTGGTATAACGGCCATTTACTTATGCTAGGGATCGCTTTCTTCAAATTTTTTGCAAGATTTTCTTGAATCAAGTTAACAAATGTCTTAAACAAAGAAATAAGTATTGTAATGTTCAACACAACAACACAACAACAACAACAACATCGGCTGTCAATCTAGAACGATTAGAGTGTTCGGGATAACCACCCGTTGGTAATGAAAAGTCTTTCTAGTGGAGAGAAAGCTCAGTTCGACAGTCACCATTTCCTCCCAGCCAACTGGCCTTGGGGCGTTGTTGTTAAATAATAAAGCTAAGTCCAGACAGTCCAAATTCACTCTTCTGTTTATTTTCCTAATCTTGTAAATCGTCAAAATTAATGTAAAAGGTAATCTAAAACAAACGACAGGGTAAATTGAAAGGTATTTCAAATATCATTTAGTAAATTAAATCTTTGTTTCAATGTTATTATGTAAATCGTTAGTGAATTTTGTCATGGTTATGTTGTTAGTCAGAATTTAAGTCATGGAGTCCTCTAAATTCAACCACCTGGTTGCGTCACTGCATTCATTCTCGTATGCTATTTCCATAAATATCTTCATTTCATCGAAATGCATTATGACAATTTATATTTGGGTTAGATTTATCAAAATTTGCTGTGGAATGAAACAATCGCCATCTTTTGCGATTACAAATAAAAGAAAGATAAGCGACGCCAAAATTGTCATTAATCTCGATTCACTTTTCGTCGAATCAATTTATGTTTACTTGACTACGATACCAATTTAAAGTTATTATAAACAGAGCATATGACATCGGCTTCATTCGAATTCAAGGTTAGTTATATTTTTCATTCCTTAATTTCGATTTTTAATTTGAAAATTCACTAGAAAATTACCCACAAAGAATTTAAAAATTTAGACTAATTTAGAAAATTTAAAATTTTTCCCAAAAATTCCCTGAGAAAAATATTTCAGTAAATACTAAAAAAACACTAAGAAAATATTTCTTTTGATTTAAAATAGTTATTGTATTGTGGATAATTGAAACAGTCATTGTCATGAATTGAGGCGGACAGTGTTGATACAAGTAAACGTTTCTCTGCGTGCGGAGCGGTAATCGCGCCGCCTCAAAAACAGAACATGTAGCGACCAATTCACCGCTGAGGTAAAACTGTCGCTCACTCCTGCCTGCTTAAAATGTGTACTATCGATGCGGTAAAATAACCGCGGCGGTGGAGCAGCGAAGAAATCTCTCGTGCACGCGAGGCCTCACTGTTTCAACAATAACAAATGTCAAGTTTTACGAAAATAGTAGTGTCAAATGTTAATGGCGCCATCTAGTGGTGTACTTTTTCATATATCTATCGATGCAGTTTCTCGTATAGGACCGCGCTGCATACCAAGGAAATATCACCAAAATTATTCCTCTCACTTGCAATGAATTCAAATAAAATTTGTTCGGCCAAAAATTACTGTTTCTTTATGAGAACAACCGTTAAATTAAGTAACACATAAATTTGTTTTGTATGCTACAAATGAAATCGATTTATAAATAAAAAGAATTTTTTATTGAAAAAATCATTAAAAGCTTCTGGAGGTTATGAATTAAGACCTAACGCTGTAATTCCGATACCATTCAATGAAAACTAATTTAAAGACACTTAAACGCATTTAATCGGCTCCGTCTATATGGCTTCGTAAAACCTACCATTACGATTCCTTCAATTGTCCGGTGCTTAAACGGCTTTAAACGTATCCAAGCGCTATTCAGCCTCTAATAATGGACGACTTTGGGAAAAATAAGCGCTACCGGTGATTTAAGGTAGTTATTGCGTAAATTGCGCCCGGCCAATCCGCTGGTAATAAAATTCAAATTACAGAAAGTGGTACGTTTCCAGCTGATGAGCGGCTGTCAGTGATTTAAAATAAAATTGATGACCGTACGGGGAAATACATGCATACATCGGTACTATATTACCTAGTAGTTAAATCGTTTTTGAATTATCGCCTCTTCGAAATTATGTAGGTGCGCCGCCCCTGGAGGGGGAATACCATTATTTTGTCGCTTTTGGGGTTGTTTCATGACGGAAAGACGAGTTTATGATGCGAGTGCAATAAGTATTCGAGTAACGATGAGTTAATAATGAAAAGGTTTGATTGAAGGTTTTAATGCGATATTCACTGTAGTTCTTAAATCGTTTTAAAGAATCGCAAAGAAGAACCATGTGCATTATTAGAGGATAATGAAAATCCTATGCATGTTCTGCTTTAAAGTTGTGGATAAAATTGTTGAAAGTATTCTTCTTTTCGTTGTCTCGGCCAAGCCACCCATACTGTTGCCATTTCACAAGCTGCTATCTGCGATTGTGGCTTTCAAGAATTGGAACTTTCACATAATAATAACAATAATAATAATAATTTAGAGTTTGTTAAAAAGGTGGTACCGGATGGCAGTAGCGTAGCGGTAGCGGCGTGGGTAGGGGTAATTTTCAACTCGTAGTCGATCTCGACAGTACCGCGAGAGAGTTTAAAGCGACAGTACGTTGCACGCTGCACGCCAAATAAGTACGCGAAGATGGAACGCCCAAAGGATGTAACGTTCCCTTTGAATGTGAATAAATATCTCAGGCATTTCCCTGGATTAGAATATAGAAGTCCGCATATTTATTGCACAATATGCAATAGCGGATTGTTAAGTCGCGATAGGTTTGAATGTAGAAAACATTGTAAAAGTAAACGTCATGTATTGAATTTAAGAAACAGTATTCCATACTGGCAATTTTTATATGATTTTATTTTTATGTTAAGTGTGTGCAACATCCCACAACATCTAGTATCTAATGAACACTTTCGTTTTTTTTGGGTTAAGTATGTTCCCTCATGGAAGCTGCCAACATCTATGCAATTACGATACAATTTGCCACGCGTGCAAGGTACAGTAAAGGAATGTATAAGAGACGAGTTGAGAAATGCGCCGATGCCCGATTAACAAGAGATTCTAGATTATGATAGTTTTTCCTGATACGAAGGTTAAATCTAAATTCTGTTTACAATATAAGCAGTGTATTTAATCCAATCCGTAATCGATATTTCAATGTTTTAGCCTCTCCTTTTTAGAATAACTTTTGTTATCTACTTTATTAGTATCGCTGTAGTAAAGGTTTTAGAATATATTTCGTTTGTTTCTAGCTCTAGTTTGATGTTTACATTTTTAGCATAGTATATTACTGGAATTTTGTTTAAGACTTTGAAAGATTGTTCTAAATGTTTCGGGAACTAACCTTTGTAGTTTAATTTTTGAGATTGCGTTTTGTTCTAAATCCTTCAATCTAGAGGGATTGTTCTACTACACATTATTCTTGAGTAAATTTGGTAAATCTAGAATTGAAGCTAGTAGTGAAATCATTCCATCAATTCCCTGCGGTGATAATACAAAAATGTCTTTAATTCAATTTGAGATAGAAGCAATGTTGTATATGTTTCTGACAACATATTGTAAATATAATAAATTTGTGTCGTTACTCCAGTTCGTACAGTTCTGATAAATTATAAGCCCGGCCACCAACTAAGTTAATAAAGGTAAAATAAGTTAGATAAACATTTTCTTACTTTAAAGTATTTCTTTTGATGCATACAATGAACGTTTTATTCTGTACATACATACAAATATTTTGGCCCTTATTTACTCTAGCCCAAGTGTATTTCGAATACCTGAAATAATGTTTACCGATGTCTCGTTCCAAAATAAACATGTATATTTTATCCATTTATGTATGTCATTTAAGTTAATACGTATACATTGGAAGTTACGTGCACGCGTATGTTGACCGTTTTATTTACATAAGCCTGTTTGAAGTCTCATTCTGCTCGAAAACGTCGAAACCTTCGTCTCGTTTAGATAAGCTTCAAAAATTATCCGTTATTAAATTTTGATAACGCGAACGAAACGAGTACCAACCCCGGACGTGGCCCAATAAAAATATTTGTAGAGGATTTCGGGCAAACACTGAACATTTTCGGCGACGAGGGAAAAGAGGAGTGAAGCGAGGGTACTTGGTTCTATTTGTTCGTGGTTTATACTCTGATTATGTTTATAAAGATCGAAAAGTGGTGTTCGCCAAACAGAAAATATAATTTCTAAAATAAATTTAAGCTAAATTGAAAATGTTGGATAATATAAGAAGGTAGTTTGAAAAGTTTGAAGCCTCAATATGAAGAAGTTACTCGTCAAAAATATGCTGGCAATATAATTGCGTATGTGTTGAAAGATACTTTTGGAAATTTCAGCCATGTAGGGCGCTCAGTTGTTGTTTGTGTCAGTCGATGTTAGTGTTTCTGTAAAAATGGAAAAAATCGAATATCGAACATTAAATTCTTGCATTTGAAAGACAATATGCCTCTGCAAATTAAGTCCGAGGTGGACGTTGTTTACGACGACTCTGCACCGTCATCTGCCACAGTGAAATTTCGAGCAGATGAATTTAAACGTGGTCGTACTAGCTTGGTTGACGATGAACGTTCGAAACGTCCAAAATCACTACCGATAACATCGGAAAAGCTCACCAAATCGTGCTAGATGATCGCCGAATTAGGGTTATTTACTTTTAAAGTAAATGCTTCATTTTTATAAATATGGCCTAAAGTATTTGGTCGTTAATATAATCAATTTACAATTTTGCATGTGCGTGTCATATATGTAACTACCTCACACCTCCACGTCAATAACTATCAGCAACAGCTTAATTTAATAGCAAGTAGTTGAGAAACTGCGATAATATTACACACCCACTGGCAATTACCATATACGAAATGCAAATATAATTTTTGGCTTCTCGCGAAATTCACGTATTTCAAACTTCTCTTTTGTGTACTTTTCTCATTCAGCTGCTCTTTCGCAACGGTGATATTGACTTGATTACGTTACCTCCTTTTTTTGTGAATTCCATTTTTGTTAGTTGCTGTAGATGTACATGTAACCGGTAATTTTAGGTCCGGCGATGAATCGGCAGCTAACTAATAATTTTAGTCAGGACGTGGGCGTGAACAAGTCTTAATCGATCCTCCTGTGCGCTCTTTTAATTTAAACAAGAATATAGTAGGGGTAATCTGAACTATACCAACGTTAAGAATTGAGCTTGTATTATAATTAAAATCGTAATATATTATAATTCTATCTGTTATTATTTAACGTGCTCTACTGCTTCCTAATTATATTACTTTGAAACGTTCTTCCTTTGAAAAGAGGAGCAATAGGGACTTGTATGTCGAGTATATCTTATAGTATAATATTCTTGTTCGTCCATTTACCTTTTAAGTTTACATTTGGACCTGTTGGTTTCGATAGGAAAATTTATTGGGTTCGCTCTCATGATCTTTTTGCGAGATATAAATTACGTTTCAATTAATTTTTGACAAACAATATATACCTTAATCATTTTACTAAAAAACACAATTTTTTTAACATTGCGGTGCCCATCATGTTAAATTATCTGTATTTTTGTAATAAGGTCATTCGTTGATATCCGTTGCAAAAAGCTCTTTACGATTTAATAAGCTTACACCCCCGTTTATCTTTCGGGGAGAAATTTGACACAACATGGAAAGTTTGCACAGTTTAGTTAGTTATAAAATATTACATTATCGTCTGGTCTCCAGATTTCACGCGCAAAACAAAAATTTTCAGCTATTCCAGAATAGTACCTATTTTACATCTAAAAGCACCCATTGGGACAGCCATTACTTATTGTACAACTAAAGACTTTTATTCAATGTTGTTTTTCCTTCCACCTTCAACAACTTTTGCATTAAGTTTAGAATATTTTGCACACTTCTTTAACCCTTTCGTCCCGAGTGGTACGTACGAGATGTGGCAATTAAATAACCGGACTGGTGCTACAAAACATTTTATTGATCACCAATTACATTACAAAGTTTATCCCCTTCAATGTACTCTCATTGCCGATCCCTACAACGCTCCATACGAATTTTCCACTGTCGAAAACAGTGCTGGAAGTCCATTTCTGTCAGCTTGTTGAGAACCTCCGTCGCTTTCGCTTTCACCGTTTACACACTGTCAAATCTTGTGTCCTTAAGCTCCGATTTTACCTTAGGAAATAAAAAAAGTCACAGGGGGCCAGGTCAGGCGAGTACGGTGGATGGTCCAACACGGTGATGCCGGATTTCGCAAAGAACGCCTTCACAGACAATGCGGAATGGGCTAGCGCATTGTCTTGGTGGAGCATCCAGGATTTGCTCTTCCACAAACCGGATCTTCGTCTTCTCATTCGTTCACGGATGGTAGTGAGAACCCCTGTTTTTCCCAGTTTTACAAGAAACTTGAGGTTAACTCGTTGCTCGATCTGAACACTCTGCAATTTTCCGACGCGACGCTAGCGTAAGGACTTGAACGGACGATTGCTACAGCGTGACTGAGCGACGTACAACCGTGCCCATCGAGCTCAGGATGGGGGAAGCATCTACAAGCACATACATGTTCAAACCTGCCGTGGCGCGCTCGCTGTTGGCCGATAGTAGCACCAGTCCGGTTATTTAATTGCCATACCTCGTGTATGTACCATAAATGTTTGAAAACATCTGAAAGTTAAAAAAAATACCTTACTTGCGTTGGGAAAATGTACCATACCGGTATTTATACCTTTGACTATGAGGTTATGTACAAATCAGACTTTATCGCGCATGCTTCCAGCTAGTATAGTGATGTCTACCAGAAGAAGCAGTTGGTGCAGTAAGAAATTGTGAAATTCTAGTGGTCATACATTGTGTTATAATAAATATTATGCTATTTTCGGGGAATTTAAAACTATTAGAGGGTGAATATAAGATAGATGATAGATGATGTAAGTGATCAACATTTTGTAATTCGTGTTTTTTTGTCTACTATCTCGTGTGATACACATGTGTACCAATCAGTTTTGATCTTTAGAATATCATTTAGGTGCAAACTGAAGAATCGTAGTTTGAGCCAGAAAGAATTACAGGATATTAATGAAAATCTTTCTGACTTTTTTGAGGGATCTTGTTACCGAACGAACCGAGTGATAGTAAGTCCGAAAGTGATTGTTTAAACTTATATACGGGAAGCCCTAGATTGTCTTCAAAACGTAAAAAGCTTTCAAAACCTCGTTCTGAGCCTACATATGAAGAAAATACGGGCGATGAAGAATCAAATATTGAGGAGCAAGAGAATGGAAATTCCGTTGAAGAGCCTACAAATCGACTTCTTTATTGGACTGTTCTACGCAATAAATTCGAACCTGCAAAAACCATTACTTCTCCAAGACCTCGTAAAATTTTAGAAGATATTGGAAGTTTTTCATAAGTTTTTCCACATTCATTGAGTCTTCCAATTGTTAATTGTACAAATGAACGTCTTACGATTTCGAACGAGAAGAAAAATCAAAAAAATAGTCACTGATAAGGATGAAATATAGAAAATTTTAGCAATTATGTTTGTAATGTCTTACAGTTATCTTCCGTCTCTCAAAAACTATTGGACTCAAAAAAATCTATGGTAAATCGACTGGTTGAGAGAATAATTTCCCGCGACAGATTTATGATTGTAACATCAAGACTTTATTTTGCTCCACCGGAAAAGCCGATGGATGCGACGAAGATATACTATGTCGATGAATTAATATATTGTTTGAAGTACATTTAACAAGTGTCGTCAAGACAGTCCTTTTCAAAGCATAGTTGAATCCATCAAGGAGCGTTCGTCTCTGAAACAATATATGCCCTTAAAGTCCATAAAATGAAGGATCAAGTTATGGTACCGTTGCGACTCAGATTCAGGATAGGTACACGTATGATTAAAACATATACTCTGGAAAGGAATCTCAACCCATAATAGATGATGTGCTTACTCCTGGAGAGCGAGTTGTGAAAAGTCTTGCGTTTGTTTATGCTTTGATCGTTTTTTTTTACTAGTGTCAATTTGTTAGAAACAATCAATTACGCTGCACTAAGTACTTGTATATGTAACAGAAAAAACTTACCTGCCCTACAAGAAAAACTGAGACGAGGAGAGTTGGTATTTAGAAGCAATGACACGAGATTTTTATTTATAAAATGGCAAGATACAAAAGAAGTCCTACTTCTAAGCATTTGCTACAAACCCGACATAACTACAATCCAGAAGAAATGCAAAATAGGTGAACAAGAGCCTGTTTACTGTCCGGAAACCATTGCTTTCTATAGACAAAAAATGGGTCGTGTAGACAGAGCAGATCGGTTTCAAAGATTACACGATTACGACCGAAAATCCAGTAAATGGTGGAAAAAGGTGTTTTTCCATTAACATGTATACTGTAGACGCATGAAGGTTTGAAATGAGAAAATTAAAAAGTTACCTTTTCAACATTTTTGATAGATCTTGCTGAAAAGTTAGCTGCAGAAGGTACAAAAACTTTGCCTACTACATTTGCCACTGCCAAAAAGAGGCCCTCCTTCAAAAAAGCAAAAACTGTACGGAGCTGTTTTACACCCTTCAATAGAAGATCCTACTAGAAGAAGGTGCGCCCGTTGTGCTCAAAGTAAATAACAAAAAAGAACAAAAACTATATGCCAAGAGTGCAGTATTCCGTTTTGCAAAGAGTGTTTCATGTCGCACCATGTAAAATAAAAGGACAGATGTTTTTTAATATACAATTTGAATAATAACATATTTCTGATTGCAGTGTTAGGTCATGCCGGGTGGTATGTATGTGTGCCACATTAATAACGTGGTGGTATATATATGTATATATATGTACCATATGTATATATATGTACCATATGTATATATATGTACCATATGTATATATATGTACCATAACAACCATATTTTTTATTTTTGTGTTATAAATAATTCTTATTTTATTGCTAGTGTGTATAAATATGTATTAGATTTTTTTAAATTCTATAATTGTTTCTATTATATATTGTTTGTATATTGTTTCTATATTCCGGGACGAAAGGGTTAAAGGTTTTTGTAGATATTATATTTTTTGAATTACTTACTGCTAGGACATAGAATAATAGTTTCCTGAAATTTACATCTCAGTAGTAACAGCAGTAATTCCAAAGTCGTGTGGGATATCACATATTTCTAATCAATTTTAGTTTGGTGTCTAAATTATGATGGTTCGAAAGTATTTTTTCTCAGAAAATGACAATCAAGGACTTCAAAAATTTGTTTTTACAGTACAACCTTCGTAATTGCTGCAGCAGTACACTCTTGTAGTCTTCGGCTAGCTACTAACAGTGGTAATGTAGGTTTACTAGGGTCTAGTATGCGTACCATAATATTTACAATTGTCTGTTGTTGAGTCTGTTGTCTCGTCAACACATAACCATAGAAACTGTTTTTTCAATATGCGTTTCATTTTCTTTTCCACGTCATCGGGTACAAATGCAACATGCTTACGTGCCGTTTTCTCCGTTGGCAACCGCAACTCGGGATTGTATTTGTCCCAAAAGTCCTTAAACGGTTGTTTATCGAGTAACCCTAGTGGCAAATTACAGTATATCAACATAAGAATTACATAAAAAAAGCACTTCTCGGTGGCATGCCCAATTTTCGTTTTCTATGCTGTGCGGAATCTACGTGCCTTGTACAGTTCCGCTTCTTATTTGACATCAAATGTATTTTGCACACTTTACAAACTATCTTACTCCCGTTGTAAAACAAATCGGGAAATTCAGAAATAAACTTATTTACTATGTTTTGAAAGGGTCGTTTTTTAGCCTTCGACATGTTCACTAAAAACTACAATTAATAACTACGTCTATATGAATAAAATCAACACGCCCTATCCGCTATCCAATGCTAAACTAAACTGAGTGATGATGATCTGTCGTATCGTATCATAATCGACCAGCCCTCCCCGCACACCTAAACACAGTCATACCGCTGCTGCGATTGCTCTCCAGTTACCGGGGTTTACTTGTCAGTTTGAATTAAACAACACACTTGGAATGTTTTATTCTCGATCAGTAGATTAGTCATTTAGCAAATTGTGTAAAAGCGTCTGAAAGCAATCCCTTTTCTGAAAACATTCTATTATCTAATAAAGTAATAATTTATTGCCTACACAAAGACTAAATTCTTTGAAATGACTGTTCGAAATTGGAGCAATCCTACATGTTCCAAAAGATTAATTTTCCCTTACATTTTCAAAGCCTTAATGAAGTATTCAAAACATGCAAACAAGATAACTAACCAAAAGGTTCCAATTCGATCTCCAGCTGTGTGCGAAATTCATCCGCACAAATGAAGTGAATGAAAAATTAACGGAATGATGAAAGATTGGACAACAAAGACCCGCGTGGTAGAAGACCCACCGCGCCACATCACATCAGACTCGTGGAAAAAGGAAATTATACAAACAGGACTATTAATTTTATCCAAAGGAAGAGGGAGGTATGTGGCATGGTACGTCTCCTGTCTTCAGACGACGCCATTCATCTCCTTCTCTATTTTATTGACCGATCGGGAAGATTAATTAACTCAATAATTGGCCGAAATGCATTCGATACTCCAATCACTACCACTTCTTGCTTGTGCGCTGGCGTTGGTCTTTCATCTGCTTCTGCCGTCGCGAGCCTATTAAAAGGATCGTTCATTTTCAATCATTACGTGTTCGAAGCAAGGAGATTAGGTTATATACATAAATACACATGCAGCGGAACGGAATTGTTAATTATGATTGGCTGGTATAAAAAAGTAACAGAAATGTGACATGGAATTGATTAGATATTTTAAAATTCAAATGCTAGAACTGCGACATAAGATGTATTTGTTGCAGTGTGTATACTTGTGCGTCATTGCTTTGTTAATGAAAAAACATGGATAGTTACACATTTATATATACATTTCTATATGGTTGTGCTGGCGCTACTCAATTATTCGCAATTATAATTATTTCCAAGGATTAACTAGTTATATGAAGCAGGGTGAACCTGTTCGGAATTTACATATGTAGGCATAATCAGTCTAGACTAAAGTCACCAGAAGAAGCTGACAGTATTGATAAGCGATACGTCAAGAATAAACTGAATAACACGACAGCACCCGGAAGATTATTCTACAGATCAACGTCTAAGGTAACCTGTATGCCAAAAACTATTTTATTTTCCAATGAACTTACACAAAAAGAGTAATTTAATAACGTGTTCATTTGGGAATATAAGAAAATTTTCTGTTTCCAAGTCTCTGGCCATCGAATTTGGACTATTTAAAAATATTATTATTTTGGGGTGAAATAAAAAAAAAACAGTTGGTAATGTTGGCAATATTATTAATTAATTACATACAACATGCAAATATGTATAATTTGAACATGTATTTACTAATATTTGCTTGTTCCTCCTCTGTGTTTTATTATTTCCTCAATTCTTTTTGGCATACTGCCAATGCGACTTTTTATTGTTTTTTTAATTTCGTCGCTACTATGCCATACATCTTCAATATGTTGTTGTAATTCTTCCTTTGTAGTTGAGTTTCGTGTACTTGCGATGTTTTTCAAGACATTCCACACATTTTCAATTGGGTTTATGCCTGGTGAATTGCCTGGCCAAGGTAGTACACGCAGATTTTTAGATTCAATGTATCCCATTGCACTTTTTGCCTTATGACACGCTGCATTGTCTTGCATTAAAGCATATGGTCCTTGAGTCGGATCCAATGAACCAATATACGGTATTAAATAGTTTTGTAAAACTTTTTTATATTGTTTTTGTCGGTTTCAGGAGATTGAAAATTTCGACTGGCGCCGTGTTTACTTATGCGGTGCAATAACAGCAACAAGCCCCACTGCATGTTCACAGTAGGTTCTATAGAAATAAAGTGAAAATTTTCTGGGACCTAAGAGGTTATTTATATGACACAAAAACAAATGAAGATTATTTGACGCCCGATTTTTTGTTATTCGACAGACTAGGTAAAACGAATCTCAGCATTTTTCGCATTTTGAGGCATTGTGTGGCATTGCTAGGCATTGGTATGGTATTGCTAGACAGTGTATAGAATTACTAGACTCTGGTATTGTGATAGGTTGTATGTCATTACTTGGTATTGTTTGGAATTACTGTGGCATTGCTATGGAATAACCTGGCATTATTCTTAAAATTCAGGCATTGTGGCAATTTGGTGTGCAAAATTTCGACAGTGAACTCCCCCTCAGGAACAGTGTACGATGTTCGTTGCGAGACTACTGCTATTATCAGAAGTGATGTATGGGAGCGCTAGCAATCATGGAACTAGATCCCTGATTTTGTTTTGTAGTCAATGCTTTTTAGTTTAATTAATGACTAGAGTTGCTCAATTTGCGCCAACAGCTAGTGGCGGGCGCATGAAAGATTATACAAAATAAATGGTCAGAAATAAAATATAATACGTGCTCAAACACTTATCGTCTTAAGAGTTTTCCGTGAAATCACAAAGTGAATAACACACATCTAGTGACGTTATATTTGCGTAATTAAAATAATCTTTGCAACAACTTAACGGTTCTGTTGACGTACCTTCACAAATTTGTCCTAACGTGCCAAAATCAGAATCTTTCTTTAAAACACTTTCAAACCTTTTTAGAACACATTTTTTGCGTCTTCTACCGCGCATAGCTGTGCGTGAACATGTTGCACTATTTGCAGAAATTCCACTAACGACACCGAAGGATTTTGTAATTTTTCTATTGCCTTCACTAGTCCGAAGTAATTGTTCTGAATAGTTGTTAAATCCGTTTTAACCTGACTATCTTGAAATTTCGACTGGCTTTCCTTGATAGCCGCAGCTTCCTTTGGATCGAATTGTAAAACCACGTTCTTAATATTCTCAAAATATTTATGATAATAAAACGGGGCCTGTAACCATGTTCCCCAACGTGTAAGAATAGGTTCTGGTGGCTCAGGCATACAGGGGCACAGTTTGTGAAATTTGCGAATATGTTTTGAGGATTTGACAAACACTGCTTTTGTATGCGCTATTAAAGCGTCTACCTCAGGATAACATTTTCTAATACTATCTGCCAGCAAAGCATGAATCTTACACGTAATATGTAACAAGTTAGCACAATGTTTTTTAAGAGACCGGCCCTACAGAAAGCATGTTTGCGGCACCATCACTCATAAACATCAACAGTTGGTTTGTTGAAAGTTCAAACTTTTCCAATGTATTTAACTAACTTTGAAATTACTTCGGCTGTACATTGTTGTACTCGTCAGGAAGCTAATAGAATTGAAGGTGACGATTGATGTGGTTCCATTGTACGTACCATTACATTAACCACAGAATGTTTTTTGTCTGTTGTTTCGTCCACACATATCTGCAGTTTTTTATCTTTCAACCCCGATTTAATTCTTTTCTCAACATGTTCACGAGCAGATGGCACAATTCTTTGTAACGATTCCCGACTTGGTAATTTGCAGTCCGAATATTTATTCCAAAAGAAGACATATGCTTCCTTGTCTAGTAAATTAAACGTCTAGTAAATTAGACGGTAGTATTTACGGCAGCGTACATGTATACACAACAGATCTGGTTGAGACTCGCAGTTATACTGAGGGTTGTATCGAACCTCCGCCACTGCCCGTTGGCGCTAGCAAGCAACTCTACTAATGACATTTAATGGTATCTTACAATTTTCGGAAATACTCAGTTTCATGAATTTTGAGAAGATATGCTTTTGAATACTATTGCGTTAATTTCAGTACTCATATAATTAAAGTGAGTCAATAGCAAGGGCCATGGGGTAGTATGGCAATCACTAAAGATACCGGCATACTCCGCGCCACTACATACATAATGGAGCAATAGTGCGAGATTCTTGGGTAGCACTTTCATTATTGGTTGTAGAAAAAAATAGCCTATATAAAAATCATAGAAATACCACAGGCTAAAATTATTGTGACATATACAGGGTGAACCAAAAAGAAGTTGCATATGAAAGTTATTTTTTTTTTAATGGATCATCCAGTGTATCAATACATATTTCGTTTATACTCGAGAATCTAAGGTTACTTTCTATAGTATGTAATTACCTATACCTAAACTGAATTGTTTTCGAAATATTTACGAAAATTTGTATTTGCAATGCTCTGCAGAAAATGCTGTAGTTTGTATAATATTTGACATTTTGCTTTGCATATTGGGTATTAAGTAGAGCTAGGAATATTTCAATTTAGAACAATACAACGTCTTGATCATACGCCATCTCTGAGAATGCAGTGAAGATTTAATTCTTCGAGCGACGTTTTCGTCGTTATTTTAAATAGAACACTCTGTATATTTTTTTATTTTTGAACTGCTGATAATATTTTGGGTTAATTACGTACAACTTTCCCTATACCTAAAGTTAGTCGTGTTTGAGGTATTTTGCATCGTCGACTTATTGTCCCGAATCAAGGTAATTAGATACCAAAATTTTGTTCAAAAATATTCCCATCTGACTCTATACCAGTGATTCCCAAAGTGGTCCAGGTGGACCCCCAGGGGTCCACGGGAGACTCGACGGGGGTCTACATTGGCGTAAAAAAAAAATGGGTGTTCACAAGTTGTAAGTGGGGGTCCACGAAAATTTATCTGGTTTCGATAGTAAAGAACAAAAATGTTGGCTTAGCTTTACCTATCAATGTAGGCAGATGGGTGTAATTTCGGCTTTTCTTGGAAAATTGAAATTTATGAAGCAAAATATTAGTCGGCGCGAATTCTCCCAGTTTCCAAACTTGTCACAGGCAGAATGTCTTGATGAGGATATTCAGACATACGTTCAACATTTAAATGCCGTGCATGATGACTTCAAAAATAGATTTGAAGATATTCTGACGATGGAAATATCACCATGGATCATAAATCCATTTGATGAAACGGAAGTGGCGAATGTGGTATTACAAGAGGAGCTACTCGAGCTTGGCGCCAATGAGGAGCTGAAGGTGAAATTTAAAAAAGGCTATCAAATATTTTGGCTGCAGGCAGAAATACCCGAAAAATATCCTGGGGTGTGGGAAATTGCGAGAAAACCTTTGATAGCGTTTCCCTCGTCATACCTTGTCGAAAAAAGTTTTAGTGTCGTTGCAAACCTATTAACAAAAAAAAGGAGCAGATTGAACATCACAGAACGGGGAGATTTGCGGTTATTACTCACAAAACTGAAGCCTAATATTGATAATTTGCTGTCAATCCATCAAGTACATCGCTCCTATTAACATTATTTTTTTTGATTGTTGATTTGCATTGTTGATGTTACGTTACGTTATTCATGTTTAATTTTAATTCTATTAAGTCTGTAATCATATTATTTTAATAAATAGAACACAAGAAAATATACTATTTTTCTTTTTATTTTTACCACTCCGAATTTAGGGTTGAAACTCACCCGCGACGCAAATTTCCATCGTTAGATCTAATTTTCACATTTTTTGACGAGTTTTGGGAATATGGTAGAAATGTAGCAGCAGGGGGTCCACCGAATCCAGTAAAATTTTGAAAGTGGTCTACGAGAAAAAAGAGTTTGGGAACCTCTGTTCTATACTTACATAGTTGTAGTCTCTACCTATACGACTGTTGGATGTTGATCAACATATAGGATGTAATACTGTTAAAAGGCGTTTATTATACGTTCTTTCATATTACCTACTGTTGTAGAAGTGGTGCGGTACACTTCATCCATTTATTGGGGTAATGTGCATTTAAAAAGTTATTAGCGGCGCTCTATCATGTTGAAACCACATACTTTTCTACGTATGTTTTTACACTGACAATTATGTCTGACATAAAGGGACACTTGTTCTTGAATTCTAGCCTATTACAAATTAAAACAATATCTTTGATATGTAACTCTTTTTTGGTTCGCCCTGTGTATGTCAAAATAATTTTAGCGTGTGATACTAGTGTATATCTATGATTTTTGTATAGGATTTTTTTTTACTACCAATAGTAAAGATGCTATCCAAGAAACTCGTAGTATTACCTCAGCTTGTATATCCCGAATTTGTTTGTGCAGAATCTAAAGTATTTCTATCTCGTCTTTTACATACCAAACATCATATTAAATCAGAGACTACGATTTTACGTAAGGTTCATTCGATAACTTCATATAACTCCCAGACAACGTTTGCTTTCTTACCACAAAGCAGGCTTACTTATATTAAAACCGGCATCTACCTTATTTTGAACATTGTCTAAGCCAACCCATCGTATTAACTAGAAGGATGACGCTACAGTATTATAATAAGCATTGTAATAGCCGTAATCATCTAGTGAAGCGAATAATATCTCGTTAAACATTTTAAATACCGATAAAATTATCTGACGTTCGGTACTAATTAACTTTTCTGCTTTGTGTTGGCTTTTTTACGTTTAGTACGCTTTATTTACTCGCTCTTCGCAAGAAATCCAATGAAGAAAGAGAACAAATCGGGTTATCGTCTCGCTTCTTCTCCACTTCTATCTTAAGCTGAGGCTTAATTACGACCAGTTACTTCGCGGCCTTTTTTCCCAATATAATTTTTTCCCGGGCGTCGTTTTTTGTCGTCGTTTATTTCTAGATAATTATTAGATATGGTAATGGTGTGCGGAGGTTATTCGGCATTTCCTGTATTGAGAAATTATTATCGATCATAATATCTAGTTGAAGGATGTGAAATTTTAAGCGCTTGCAAGTTATAGATAACTATATGTTTGTGAAATTAGGTAGGAGTCAGGTTTCTAAAAAAGCGTTGCTGTTGATGCTATAATTAATTCGAATTTAGAATGAGACGGGTATAATTTTTCCAATTATCCAAAATGGATCACTTCCCATAATCTAGTGAACATTGAGCGTTCATTAATTTAAATTATAAGTTACAAATTGTTTCTGTATACCAATGACAACAAAGTTGTGGTAACATTGTCGGCATTGTTACTTTGTATCACAGAACGAAGGTGTTAGAATTACTTCTACAAATGTAGCAAATGCCATAATATATTCAACCAACTATTGAAACAATATTGTGGGAAATAAGAATGACGCAAGACTTTTACAGAAATTAATTAACGGATATTGCTTTATTTGCAACGTTTGCATATTTTGCGTATTGAGGTGTCAAAATTACCAAAATTTGAAGGTAAACCACGGAAAATCTTCTTCTGAGAGAGGTGCGAACCCAGGGATTGAACTCAGAACAGCTGGGCGCATTAGGTATTGGTGCCGTTAATGATGAAAATGATTTCTCTACATAAATAAGTCTTTCATTAGAAAAGAATTAAGTTTTCGTTACGACATCTGTTGGTAAATAACCAATACTATCTGGGTCTAATCGTAAGGCAGAAAAGATTTGGTTTATGCATTTAGGTAGGCTTCGATAATAAAATCGTCTATACAAATAAATGATGATTTACACCTCGATTATCCGGTGTAATGACCGGGACAGTGTTGCCGGATAATTGAAAAACACGGATAATCGAAATTCACATATTGTGCATAAAAACAGGATAAAACAAACATGGTTTGTTAAGATTTTTTTTTATTTATACATAATAACATAAAAAGTGTCTTATTAAAAAAAAAAATCCGTTATTTGTTTCTGTCTTTTTCCACTGTTATGCATTTTAAAACAAATATAGGTCTGAATTCTTCTTAAATTTAAGACGTCAATATAGTCAATGTCATTTTGTTGACTAAGATAGTTTAACAAGCTATTTGCATGGCTCAGTGCATTTTGGGCAGATATTTTCTCTACAGAATCCATTTCATCATCATCGTCCGCCTCTTCCTCTGATGTCTGTTCCTGAACATTAGTAGTTTGCGAAGTTGATGCGATTTCTGTGTCATTTAAAACCTGGTAGCCTGGTTCATCCCTATCCGAATTTAACCATTCTTCTATGTCAGCTACTGTCACATTTTCGAATTCGACTACATTTTGTACAGAGTTTAAAAATTCTGTAGACAACACCATATTCCGTTCAGTTTCGAAACAATTTACGTGATCTTTTAGTTCAGGCCAAAGTTTAAACCAATATCTTTATAGAGTTACATTTTGGACGTCGTCCCAACTTTCTGCCGATGCGTAAATTGCGTCCTTAATACTCCAAGTTTTCCAAAACTCTTTTAAACTACAATCTGCTTCTAAAAGTGACCGTAACATTATTTTTCTAAAACGCCGTTTAAAAGCTTCTATTACACCTTTGTCCATTGGCATACTTTACCAAAATCTGACTATCAGCACTTTGTAATAAATTTTCATCACTGAAACAGTTCACACAGGATGCGAAGGTGCGTTGTCTAGTAAAAGCATTGCTTTCTGTGGTAATTTCTTATTTTTTAAATGAGCTTTCACTACGGGAACAAATTTTTCAAAGAACCATTGCTTAAAAATGTGTTGATTCATCTACGCCTTAACCGGGCTATAATAAGTTTCGCATTTCCGTTCCTTTAAATGATCTAGGGTTTTTTGATTTTCCAATGCATACAAGTTTTAATTTATGGGTTCCCGTGATATTGGAACAAGGCATTAAGGTTATCCTTGCTTTATTGGATTTGTGTCCAGGAGCAAACGTTTCCTTCTGCATTGCTAATGTTTTGGACGGTAACGATTTCCAAAATAAACCCGTCTCATCCGCATTGTACACTTGTTCGGGAGAAAGTTTACAGAATTCAATTAACCGTTTAAATTCGGCAAGGTATAGTTCTGCAGCGTTTCTGTCCGCGCTTAATTTTTCACCCTGTATATATAACTGTCGGATACCATGGCGTAATTTAAATCGATGTACCCATCCAAGTGAGGCTTTAAATGGCTTTTGAATGTTTAGTTCCTTGTGAAACCGTTGTGCTTTCTCCAAAATTAATGGTCCTGATACTGGATGACCCTCTACACGCTTTTGTTTAAATCATTGATATACTGCGTTGTCTAATTCTTCAAATGTAGACGTTTTTGTGCAAGTTCCTATTGCTGTGAGAAAGGAAGTCTAACATTAACAATATACACCATGGCGAATACTTCCACACAAGATTAATTTCACGTTAAAACGTTTAAATCACATTACGTTGGCATACTACAACATGGTACCCGTATATCCGGCAAGTTGTAATTTCCTTGCCTTTCGTAGGTTTCTTTTTTCTTGCATTTCACTTAGGCAGTGGAAACCGTCAATTTCTAACCGGTAACCACCCATAAAGCTTGGCGAGCTTCGCTACTTCGAAATCATCGAACAGGTGCTATCTGTCGGTATTTTGTTTCACGATGCGAGAACGTTCTCTAAAAGGAACGCACGTAAATTATAACAGTTCCTCATTCGCTGTGCGTGCATGTAACTGTAGTATAGGAATAGTCCGTGTACAAAAGGAGCCTCGCGAATGGAAAGGATTTTTTCCTCCTTTTTGCCCCATTGTGTCAACATCTAGACCGGTGAATATGCTCCGTAAGAATACTCTCATTGTGGCGTTGGTGGGTTTTAGTTTCACTTTGATGTTGGATTTCGCTGCTATTCGAAGTCTACTTTTTGTATGATTGCCAGGCTTAGCCTTGTATGTACGGCAATAAACAAATGTAACCGGACAATACGAGTTGTACGCAAGTTGTGCGTCTCTATCGCACTTTTAGGCGAGTCGCCCCGCTCCAACTACCCGCATCGCCTTAGCTTACTTCATCACCGGCTTTCCTCGAGTAACCAACGTTGGCGTTGGTATGAAATGCATGTCATAAAACCCTCTTTTACAATCTGTATAGAATATGCCGCCGCGCCGCGCCGTACCGAATAATAGTCAGCGAATCGATGTTAGAGTTTAAGGAAGGATCATTATTTCTAAACCGACTAAATATGTATTATATGCGAGTGTTACAGCATCGGTCGCGGGAATTATTTCTTATGAAAGTTATTGTTATTTATAAGTATATTTATATATGTATTTGTTTTTTGCATTTCACTGCTTTAAAAATTGTTCTTTCTTTTTCGGAATTCTTTTTGTTGAATTAATCTCGGGGCAACTGTTTTATTGAACGATTTAACTTTTTGGCCGTATTTACACTACCGACGGAAAGTTTGGAGGCAAGTCGCTTAGAAAAATGTAGGATGGATCATTAAAATCTATTTAAGTACCACAATTATTCGAACCTTAGAAAAGACAACGTGCGAAACTTTACTCTTTACGTCAAAAGTAAAGGAGATACCACCTTCATGTAAGACCAAAACTATTCAAGCAACAATGGAAATATGGCACCCACTTCAGAATAATAAATGGATCTTTGTAATCACGGAACCAATAAGAGTGACAACAACTGTTTTGCTTCAATTCTAAAATAAAAGTAATCATGATACCCAATAAATAATGCATAATAGATTATGGATTTTGTTTGTTTATATGGAGTAACTAATAATATAATCAATTTGCATATGTATTTTTACAATTTCACCTGTATAGATTTCTATTTCGCGCTTTACATTTCAAAATGCGACAATCGCTTATTACAAATTACGTGTATAAATTTCTCATTATTAGCAGGTAGTAAAATGTATACAATTGTATATTTTCCGTTATACTCTACGACCCACTCAATACAGGTAGCCGATTCGCATAGCGCGTTGAGACAGCTGTATCGTTCTTTGTCCTGAGAAGCATGCATCTTATAGGCAACTTCCTTAACTGTTCCTTACCGGACGAGGCCCGGCAAGCGACTAAATACAAAATACAGCTAGGAAAGGCAGGGTCGGTGCGATAGAGAAGAGTTGATGCGCTATGACCTGTTGGGTGTCCGGTTACTTGTGAGTTTCGCCGTACGTTGCAATCAATGGATAGATATTTTGCCACCATTAGCAATACGTGGGTGCACTCAAATGTTACTATTACAGCCGTTCTTCTCGTGTATCTGAATTCTGAAAACTTCCTCGATATCCTTACGAGGATGGTATAATAAATATCTGTGTTAAGGACGACATCGTATGTGTTTTGCATTTAGTAAATATATTTGTCGATAATGATAAATAATGCGAAAAATATGCGAAATATATACGGAACGAGAAGGTCCCTTGTTATTGCCTGACATGTAGCCATTCCTCATAAAAATAGAGCAAGACAACGG
Source organism: Dynastes maya (assembly GCA_029619315.2). Classification (NCBI taxonomy): domain Eukaryota; kingdom Metazoa; phylum Arthropoda; class Insecta; order Coleoptera; family Scarabaeidae; genus Dynastes; species Dynastes maya. Next base: position 13,225,749 of record JAROYE020000011.1, read on the forward strand.
TACAATTCTCGTCAAATTTGTATTTCTTCCGTCTATACATTCTAAATCTAAAACATGCAAGATGTACGGGACAAGACGAAAGAGTCTGTTGTCAATGTAGCAATGTAGTTACTTAAACCATATTGTCGTTTCGCCCTAGTAAAAGTAAATCAAAAAGATAAGAGTAATAAAGTGATGCGTTGTCTCTGTTTAACAGATTTGTGTTCCTTTTTAGGTAGATAGTTTCATACGCGTCTAGTTCGTGCGGTGAAGTTACGCTCTAATTTAATATTATGCCCGGTTTCGTTTATGTGTTGTGCTACACTTGATGCTTCTGTCTTGCTGCACCTGTAGTACCTGATGTGTTCATCGAATCTAGTACTTATCGCTTGTTTTGTTTGACCAATATAGGTTTTATTACACTCATTACATGCAATTTTAGAAATTCATATCTTGTTCCTTAAAAACTTTACTAATACTTTTCGATATTCTGTGGAAGGGAAGTTTCACAAATTTCTTGTCGTGGGTTTCTACCGGGATTAAGGTCGTGGAATTTCTTACATAATGCATATGTTGGACTTTCTTAAGGATGCGGTCGGCATCTATAGAAAAGTAACCATTGTAAATAGCTACATTTTTTTATGAATTTAAGCTCTTTATTGTACCTACTTTTATTCAAAGGGAATTTCACCAATCTATTAATTAAGAAATTAACTGCGGCATTTTTGTGTTGTCCGCAGTAGTTAGAATCGGTCGTAATGTATCTATTAGTATTTGTTTCCTTTGTATAGATGTCTCCATTTTCCAGTTTTTTGTTGTTTCTAATTACTAAACTATCCAAGAACGGGAGTTGATTGTTCACTTCTTCTTCCACTGTAAATTAAATAGTTTCCAATAGTACTTTCCTTAGTGTCGAAAACCGGGAAAATGTCGTCTAGATATCTAAGCCCTAGGGAAATATACGGTGTCCTTTTTCAAACACGTTTGAAATTTACTCATGAACAAGTTGGCCATGAAAGGGGCTAGCGGATTCATACACGCTATTGGTCTCATGGATTTTCCTGGTTTGTGGATTTTTGGTAGACAATACATTTTCGGAACTGTCGGGTTTAGGATTGGCAGTTTCATCCTAACAACATAATCTACTTGTAGCTCTATACACTTAGTTCAGCAATATTCTAACTTTTTTAAGCCATCCAAATAAAAGGACTTGTCGAACTCTGCAAAATAAGCCTCTGTTTCGGCAATGACCTCTTCATTTGACGTGAACCACTTTCCGACAAGTCACTTTTCCAGGTTTGGAAAAAGAAAGTGTCACAGAGGGCCAAATCTGGCGAATGTGTGTCGTACCGTAACTGGGCTAGTTTTGCTGTCGCAATTGCCGATGATTGGGCTAGGGCGTTATCATGAAGGTACAGAATTTTTTTCTGCGCAAGTTGGGGCCCTTTCCTCTTCAGTTCAGCGTCCAATTGGTCCAATAAATCAGCATAGTATTGTCCTATGATTGCCCTTTTCTTCTCCAAACTGCTTATTTATATGTAGCTACCTATTTCAGTATATGAAAACGTATTTATTGTTAATTGCATTAATTGAAACGATTCTACAATATAACTCTTTCACATTACTTTTACCATTACTATATTAAATCCTTTACAACCTAGAAATACTTTAAGAGTAGAATAAAAGTTCCAACTGGATGATGATGCCATTAATAATACAATTTCTTAAATGCACCGGACCAAATGATGTCGTAAACATAAACGGTGCTACTTTTCATACTTAACGCCAGCAAATGTACACTACCGGCCATAATTATTTGCCCGCCCAAAGAAATACGCATAAATAAAAGAAGTGTTAATTGAAAAATAAATTGTAGTTTTGCATTTAATAAAATTCTTTTAAAACAAAGAAATTGATAGTCTTTACGCAATTATAAAATTTATTCGAGGCAAAAAGAATTAAATCTTCGTTTCGTCGAAATGTCCACCCCGACTATTAATAATAGCGGCACAGATTTGCGACATTCTTTCTATCAATTTCGTCAGAGTGGCGGGTTCTACTTTAAGCCAGACTTCTTGTAGTTGTTTCCACAACGATTCCTTGGAAGTTGGAGGATTTATTCTCACCTGTCTATCGAGTTCCTTCCACAAAACCATTAGCATCTGGGGTTTGAGGAGGCTATTTTATTATTTTGATATTGCTTTCGCGTTCCACCGATTCTAAATATTTGCGGCACAGTTTAAAAGTGTGTTTCGAATCATTATCATGTTGAAATATAAAATGGTCACCGATTTTTCTCATTCCAGATGGTATAGCATGTTTCCAACATTTCGCGGTAGCGCTCTTTTGCTAAAATTCCATCTATTTTAACCAAGTCTCCTACGGATGCGGCGCTAAAACAACCCCAAACACCGATCCACCCTCATGCTTGACTGATACTACACATGATTCTGCTGTTCGTTCTCCTTTCGACCTTCGAACCAACGTTCTTGTCTTGGAACCGAAGAGTTCAAATTTGGACTCATTGATATACAAAACATTGTTCCCTTCATCAAATGTCCAATGTTGATGCTCTCTAGCCCACGCAATGCTATTCGGGCAAATAAACTCTTATCCTTCTTTTCACGGTGATTAAAGTAACTCGTTTTTCACGCTCAATATTTATTTCAGCCGCTATTTCAGCTGCAATTTTTCATCTATTCCGGTTACATGTCATAATTATTCGACGATCTTCCGCTGGTGTTGTTACTTTCCGTCGTCCTGTTTGTTTTCTGTGTAATAATGTGCCAGTCTCTTGATGTTTTTCAACGTTATAGTCAATAGTTTGGCGATTTAATTTCAATTTTCTTGCGATATCTCTGTTACTTCGACTAAGATTATGTAAAGCAACAATCATTGCGCGGATTTCTAAAGGAAGCTCTCTTGTTTTCGGCATTTTAATACTAATTTGAGATAATTTTATTTACAATAACCACTAAATCTAAATTCATAATTCTAGTTCAGGTAAATAGGGAATTGTCACTGTCACGGATAATTGTATTACATTTCGGGTCTCTTTATGGTCCTACCCGGACCACTAATTATCGAATTAAGAAGATTCAATGGATAACTAAGAGTCACAGGAGTCTTTCGAGGAATTATTTAATGTGATATCTTTCTTTTGCTTGTAGGTAAATAGTAATAAATAAATAATTTTCTAAAATCCAAGCAAAAATTTAGGCCATAATTATTTGCCAATAATTATGGCCGGTAGTGTACTTTAAAGTAAAATAAATACTGTCGCATGTGACTTGCTTTGTTTAAATTTAAAAGCTTCTACTACATCACGTTTAATCAACGATATTGCCAGTATGGCCACTGTAAAAACAATTTAAAAACTTTATTAGAATTGGCCTAGGTTTGTAACATCACGTAGATAGTTTTTGCTACGTTTCTAGCATCGATTAACGACATAATCCCTTACTAGGCGTATAAAAAAGTTCCAAAGCACAAAGAGTACTGATTGTTTAGATTGTTTTGATGGCTTCAGTGATAATGGAAAGTAAATCGTGCTCTTTTCTTGGTGCATGAAGTTATAGTGTTGCCTAGTCTGCTGTTCTAACATACATCGGTGTCTAACTGAGAGTAATTATAAAATGTAATTATGAACCGAAGCTATAATTTGTTTTATGAAAATGTAGGGATTGATTTCTATGATACTCAACAACAAAAACTTATGTGGTTTATTATTTTCTTTATTGGACATTGTTCTTCGAAAGAATACAATATAGGAAAAACACATTTTACTTTTGCGGTTTGAAAAATCCAAAGTGGATGAAGTGAAAAATGGATCATACCCAAGCTCTCGTATTTTATGTACATATCCCTACAAAATTCGATTGCTATAAGTGACATTAACATTTGTGCATTCAACCAACAGTAACGCAAAGCTGCAATTTAATGTAAATACTTCTGTTTTGTCTTATTTACGGGAGTGCATAGTCAGACCTTTCGTAGTGCACGGCCTTTTCCAATTACCTGGCAAATCGACACAGAAAATATCGTCGTAACCGCTAACTGCCGCAATTCTTTCCCCGCTACACAACATCGAATTTCTTGATTGAGTTTCGCATGTTTGCGGTGTTCGAAATTACTGTCCGTTTTTTTTTAATCTTGTTCATATTTTACGTGGAATTATATGTGCATAGATGTACGGGGATGACTCGAATGAAAATGTTTGAGTTCAAAAGAAATCCAATTAAGTATTCAACGTTAATAATAATAATAATGTTAATAATAATAATAATGTTTATTGTCCAACAGGTAAACCCAATTACAGGACAAATATACACATTGTGAACACAATACATATTGATTTAAAAACATGACATAACTGCACAAAAAACTATTATGTTTCGTACATCATGGCGCCAACTCTCCGGTGAAAATATCACTAAATATCTTCTTAGCGTTCCTGATCATGTGATAGATTGGCGACCGCAAACTTCGAGGACGTCGGCATAGTAAAGGTTGGGACATAACGGGATGCTATTCGAGGTATGTTCAATCCTATATGGGAGACCAGCTGCATACAGTCGATCCTATCATTTAATAATTTGTGTAAAAATCGGGCGCTATGGTAATCACGACGGGATGACAATGAACGAAATTGATGCGATTCGAGAAGGGTGTTGTAAGAAGTATGCCAATGTTAATGTACACTACCGGCCATAATTATTGGCCCAGTTACATTTTTGCTTGGATTTTAGAAAATGATTTATTTATTGCTATTTAAAGGATATAATTATTTAGCTATAAGTAAAAGAAAGATATCACATTGGGTAATTCCCCAAAAGGCATCTCTGATACCTGGTTATCGATAGAATCTCCTTAATCCGATAATTAGGGGTCCAAGTAGCCATAAAAAGACCCGAAATGTAATGCAATTATCCGTCACTAATAAATATTTAATGTAGTGCAGGTAAAGATCACAATTCCCTATTTACCCGAACTGTAGTAGTTATTCTTCTTTTAAACAGTGAATAGCCTTAATAAAATTATCTAAAATTAGTATTAAAATGCCGAAAACAAGAGAGTTGCCTTTAGAAACCTGCAAAATGATTGTTGCTTTACATAATCTTGGTCGAAGTAACAGAGATATCGCAAGAAAATTTAAATTAAGTCGCCGAACTGTTGACTAAGCGTTACAAAATATAAAGAGGCTGGCATATTATTGAATAGAAATCGAACAGGACGACGGAAAGTGACAACACCAGCGGAAGATCGTCGAATAATTATGACGAGTAAACGGAATAGACGAAAAACTGCACCTGAAATAACGGCTGAAATGAATACTGAGCATGAAAAATGAGTTAATTTAACCAACGTGAAAAGGAGCTTAAGAGAGGGTGGTTTATTTGGCTGAATAGCGTTACGTAAACCACTCTTACGCAAGCAACATAAATAAAACGGCTGCAGTGGACTAGAGAGTATCAACATTGGACAGTTGATAAATGGAAAAATGTTTTGTAGGCCGATAAGTCCAAATTTGAACTCTTCGGTTCCAAGAGAAGAACGTTCGTTCGATACTCGGAAGGAGAACGAGCAGCAGAATCGTGTAGTACCTACAGTCAAGCATTGGGGCGGATCGGTAATGGTTTGGGGTTATTTTGGCACCGCATCCGTAGGATCCATAGGAGACTTGGTTAAAATAGATGAAATTTTAAGAAAAGAGCGCTACGGGAAATTTTGGAAACAAATGCTATACCATCTGGAATGAGAATAAACGGCGACTATTTTATATTTCAACATTGATAATGATCCAAAACACACTTCTAAACTGTGCCGCGTATATTTAGAATCGGTGGAACGCGAAAGCAATTTCAAAATAATGAAATGGCCTCCTCAAAGCTCAGATACCCCAAATGTCCACAACAGCACTGAAACTATCTCCTGGCGCCCCCTAGCGCCAAGAAACACAATCATAGGTGGCGGGCATCTGTACTCCGGTGTGTGTCGCCGCGGTCTAGGACGGCATGATTGTGTTTCTTGGCACCAGGGGGTGCCGGGAGATATTTCCAGTGCTGTTGTGGACATTGGGGGCATAAACCGAGAGGTAGACATAATGCAGACAGCAGAGGAAGAGTGCTGATGACGCCGGATAGGCAGAAACATGTCCGCGTGCTAGCACTTTCTTCTCTCTGTTCGCATTATGTTTGCCTGGTTTTGTTACTAGGCATCTTTTTCATGTATATTAGTGGTTTGACATTTATCCTTTGGAAAAATTACCTGAAAACACTTTTATTGCTTCTTTTGATTTACTAAATACGTTTAAAGTGGTTCTGAAATGTAATCAGGCTTCATTCACACTAGTAGAAACGTTTTCTTACGCCAACAAATTGTATTTTCTTGCAAAATGATCCGATCAAGAAACAGTTTGATCTGTGTCAATAGTTGCATGTTAATAGATGATTGCCAAATTATGTTTGAGACACTCAATTATTGAGAAATAACACAATAACCATTACTATTATCTCTTAAAACATTTACAAATCCGTCTGAAATACTTTGTATAAATCGTTGTTTCACTAACTTACGATTGGCCTCGTCATTTAGAGCTGCTTAAAATGCATGCTTTGGCATTTTATCTATGAGAAGATTGGCAATATTTCATTTGAATCCTCTTTGTATACACACAAGTAAATTAAAAGCTCTACTCATCTGTATCGTCCCTGCCAATTACCATCCCACAAAATTCGAAATGAATATTCCGCAATATTAAAGCAGATAGGTATTCCTAAATTAATATCGCGGTAACGCTTTTGAGGTAAGTTAGCTTTCCCGCAAACGGCAAACAAACATCCGACAAACAAAAAGTCAAAGGAACTCATATATAATTGAAGTCGAAGAGACGCTGACGGCCTTATGCGCTTGCCGATGTTTCGCCGTTATTGCATTACGGCCTTGCGCGTCTAAATTAATCTACAATGAGGATATGCAATACTTCATCGGATGATTAATGTGAAAAAATGTGTTGCTAGGGTTTGAAATTGAATTCTCTGACTTCCCCGGCATAATACGTAATTAAAATTTCCTCGCCATATCTGCAGCTGCCGCTACTATAATTAAATTTTCTTTTTTTTTGTTTTTCATCGTTTTATTGCAGTTTCAACAAAGGCACATTGCAGGTGTATTAATTAAGTTTTGCACGGGATTATATTTAAAGAGGAGGGAAGGCTGTTCGTTTATTGGAAATGGACGTTGAATGCAAGTAATTACGAGTGGCTTTTCAAGGGTTTATCTAAGTACAGAATATAGTGTTATAGTTAACGCTGGCCACGAGCGGTACCGCGCATCGGCATAGAATCAGTTCGGACCGAGAGGAACGGTAGTATTACTTCGTCTGCGGAGCAGTACAGACATTTTCGCTGCCGGTCATTTGCGCAATTGTTTATCTGTCCTAGAAAAATTATGATTTCGTCAGCAAAACGACCGCGGTCGAACAAACTTCGAAAATTTATTGCAGAAATTCCAGACTTAATATATGAAGGTGCTAAAATTAAATGTGTAATCTGTAAAGTCCCGTTAATGTGTTGGTCCAGACAACATTGTCTACGACACGTAAATAGTGAAAAGCATGTCTCAAAAAGAAATTGCGCACGAGACAAATTTATATTTAATTTATGCGTTACGTTTATCGCATGTAATATACCGTTTAATTTACTAGACAAGGAACCATTTATCTGCTTTTGGAATAACTATTCGGAGTGCAAATTACCAAGTCGAACATCGTTACGAAGAATTGTGCCATCTGCGCGCGAACATATTGAACAAAAAATAAAATCGGAGTTGAAAGATCCAAAATTGTGGTTATGTGTCGACGAAACAACAGATCGGAAGAAACATTCTGTTCTTAATGTAATGGCACGCAAATTGGAACCTCATCAATCGGCACCTTCAATTCTATTAGTCTCCAAACGAATACAACAGTGTACTGCCGAAGTAATTTCAAAGTTAGTGTTAAATACATTGGACAAGTTTGAACTTTCAACAAACCAACTCTTGATGTTAGTGAGTGATGGTGCTGCAAACATGCTTTCTGTAGGCCGGTCTCTTAAAAGGGATTCTGCTAATTTGTTACACATTACGTGTAAAATTCATGCTCTCAATCTTGTGGCGGATAGTATCAGAAAATGTTATCCTGAGGTAGACGCTTTAATAGCGCATACCAAAGCAGTATTTGTCAAATCACCGAAACGTATTCGCCAATTTCACAGACTGTGCCCCCGTAAACCAGAGCCACCAGAACCTATTCTAACTCGTTGGGGAACATGGTTGCAGGCCGCGTTTTATTATCATAAATATTTTGACAATATTAAGAACGTGGTTTTACAATTCGATACAAAGGAAGCTGCCGCTATACAGAAAAGCCAGTCGAAATTTCAAGATAGTCAGGTTAAAATGGATTTAAAAACCATTCACGACAATTACTTCGGACTAGCAGATGCAATAGAAAAATTACAAAATCCTGCGGTGCCGTTAGAAGAATTTCTACAAATAGTACATGTTCACGCACAGCTATGCGCGATTGAAGACGCAAAAAATGTTTCTGTTCTAGAAAAATTTGAAAGTGTTTTTGAGAAAAATTCTAATTTTGGCACATTACGACACATTTGTGAAGGTGCGTCAACAGAATCGTTAAGTTATTTGAAAGATTATTTTACTTACGCAAATATTACGTCACTAGATGTAGAACGTTCGTTCTCTGCATATAAACGCATTTTTTCCTCATGCCGTACTAGTTTTGACGAAACAACAGTTGAAACGTATCTAATGTTGCAGATATTTAACAGACACTATTCACTTTGTGATTTCACGGAGGACTCTTAAAATGGTAAGTGTTTGAGCGAAATTATTTGCAAACATCTCTATTAGCAGAATAACTCTAGTTGAACGCGAGGCCTAGTCGACTCTACGCTACTGCGCGATACCGCTCGTGGCCAGCTTTAGTTATAGTGTTGTATTTAACCGTTCATAGCCTAAATTAAATTCTGCTGTAAGATTGAATTCCGTATTATTGATCAATATTGTACTTCTTCATTAATTACAAAGTATGAATTAAATCTCGGCAAATGTAATCATGTTTTCAAAATATTCTGCGGCTTTTTCTTTGCTATTAAGGGCACGGTTTATGGTTTGATATGCTATGCAGATAAGTCCCAGATATTTTTCATGGTATTTGTTGAAATTAAATAGGCACTTAAAAGACACCTCCAACAATACTAAGGCATAAGTTCCACTGTGCATTAGTTAGTAGATTTAGATTCTTTGTTGGTAAAATCTAATTCAATGTTCAAATTTAATTCTAGCTGTTCTACTTGCTTCGGCGGTACATATACTAAAATTGGAACGACACGCAAAATCGTAAACTAAATGATGTGAAATCAAGTTCGTTTGGGTCAAGAGTCATTGTGGTATCAAAGGTAATAGAGCAGCAGACCAATGCGCAAAACAACTGCAGAATGACATGACCAAAATATCGATTCCAGTTTCTGATATAGTAACTTTTTATAAAGAGGAGATAAGAGCAGAATGGGACTCAAAATTGGCATATTAAGAAGTTCCATATGTACATGTGATAATGAATCCGTAGCCGATACCAATCATATATTCTTTCAGTGTTCTGTCTATCTTAATGTCATAACTAAATTTGTGTGTAATATCCAACCAATAGTCAACACGTTTCCTGTCATACTTATTATCTTTAAATAATAGAGCTCTTTTTGGATATATCGTAGATTTCTTGAAAGAAATAGGTCTTATGTTGTAATAGCTGTTGATTCTTTGTTGCTCTATTCCTGGTATATGCCATCCCTTTTATCCGTGGTCTAATATTGTATGTCAGTTAAGTTAAGTTTTTGACCACGAGGTTGCAGAGTGCTACGGACGGACTGTTGACCTGGGCGTCCAGGTGGAGACTGAAAATAAATGAGGAGAAGTGTGTAGCGGTGCGATTTACGTACAAAACGAGCGCGGCTCCTAACAACATAAGTGTCGGTGAAACGATACTCCCCTGGAGTAGAAACGTTAAATACTTAGGACTGCATATTAATAAGCGTCTTACCTGGAAAAACCACATCGCGCAGATAAAATCTAAATTTGCTGCTGCCAGAGGCCTATTGTTACCACTAATAGGACGATCCAGTACATTAGATCTAAGACGTAAGATATTGATTTATAACAGCACGCTACGACCCATTATAACATATGCAGCATGGCTTGGTCTACCGCGGCCAGTAGTCGGGGGCCCCATGGTACGTGACGAATCGGCAGCTCCGGGAGGACCTACAGTTACCAAGGCTGAGGGACGTGCTCAGAGATTTTTCAACAAAGAGGTGGGAGAGAGCTTCCGAGTCCAACCACCCGTTGGTTGCCAGGCTGGTTGAGTCCCAGGACCGTCCACCTCCTCAAGTCAAGATACGTCGGATCCAAGGCGCCCAAATGGAAACAAATATGTAGACCCGCACGGATAACAACAATTTAAAACTTCAGCGGCTTAATTGCGTCGCTTCCGCGGAGGACTTAGAGGCAAAGGGCAAACAGCCAATAAAGGGTTCGTGTAACGTTAAAGCTTGATTGTTTTTTTCCTATCATTTAATTTTCGTAAAACGTTATTATTTGCCGAGAGAGTATCTAGGGGTCGCTCCCGGATCTAATGACAATCTACAATCAATAATTAATTGATCAATTGCGACTCTTTGTTGTGAGTTAATCATAATTGTGGTCAATAAAAGTGGTTTATTACTCAAGCTGATAGATATTATTAAACAAACTTTGTGAGTAATAGACCATTTTTATCGACCCCAATCAATAATTACTGGATCGTCAATTTTTGACTACAATTCCAGATTAGCTAACACGAATACCGCAAATTAAAGAAACGCCAAGGTCTCAATCTTCGTTAAAAGCAGTACCATCAAGGTATCAAAGATTGACAAAGATTGATCAGTCGCACGTACGCATACGATCATTCAGCGGGTTTCGATTCCGTTATCCCGTTTCACTATCTATCCGTCTGACCACTCCTACGCTGGAACTGTTTAAATACATCATTATCTTCGCATTATTCTCGAGATCAAAGCAAGAGGACGTCAAACTTCCATCCGAAGCAAAAAAAAGCATATAAAACGAACTTCCATTCTTTAATTCCTATCTCGGAGTGACACGGCGTGTTTTTCGGTCTCTCTCTCCCTCTCTCTCTCTCCAGATCGCGTAAACATATATGCTGCGGTATTGCTTTATATACGCGTACGCGTCCATTATGATAATCTACAACTGATACGTCAATGTCACCCGTTGTGTATAGGAAAGAAGGTAGAATGATGACGCCTTACCTATCGTTGGATACTATGTGTACGCGAGCTTCGAACGTTATATGTGAAGAGTCTTAAAAGAACGTGCCATTCTGTTTTCTATGGGGATTATTTCGCTGACGGGTGCTTTATATGCCGGCATAATGACTGATGGCGAGGAGCGAGGCAAAATCGTGCTTTGATTAGAACGTTTCCATTCCGGAGAGGTAATCAAGTTACTATTCTGTGTCCGCCTACTACAATGACGCTAGTCGAATGAGAAGAACGACAGAGAAGAATTAGATAGATGCCCATACAAAGAGGACCATAAAAAGTGAAATATGGCCAAACTAGGAAATATGGAATTATTGGTATTAATTAATAATAATAATAATAATGTAGAATTTATTGCAAAACAGGAAATGTGTATCAGAAAACAAAAAGAAAACAATAAAATACGTTGTATTCTACAATGCGTTGAGCATCCGATTCCAAACATAAAGGTATTCATGAACGAAAAGAAAAACGCGAAAACAATCTTTTGGTTAGAGGTGACTATATCAGTCCACGGAATGTAGTGTTTATATCATAAACTTCCGATCTGAATAATAATAATAATATGCCTTTATTGCGCAAAACTACCTACACTTGTAAAATAAATAGAGAAACATATACTAATACAACTAGTGTATAAAAAAGAAGAAAGAAAAGAAGAAAAAAATAAGGAATACAAGACGAGTAAAGCTTGCAGCAGTAAAGCGCAACCACAGGGCGAAGTCCAGGTCTATAATGCATGGAAACTGGTTTCGCTTGACCCTGTTCTATAGTGTGTCTCTTTTTAAAGAAAAGAAATAAAAAGTACCTAGAAATAAACTTAACCAATATTCCATGTGTGTATCATCTATTGCTATTATCAAATTTTCATTTTTCAAAGAAGGAAATAAAAGAAAAATCAAACACCGGTTTACAAGAAATTAAACGTATAGCCCCCATCCACAGAGCCATTGCAACCGTTGCCACTCCGACATATGAGGCTCTCAAACGTCACAGACTATCCCCGGAACAGCATAGACCAACATTCCTGTTTGAATAGACGAAGATTAGATTCGAACAGGGCCAGACTGTGGGGTGGGGGAATATCAAACCTCTAAACCGAGTCGTGAGATTGTGAATGTCAGTTCGATAACGAATTCTCGCATATAAGTAGGACGGCGTCTCAGTTGTCAAGATTTTATGGTAGCGTTTTGCAACTCCCCAGTATTATACATCATTAACCAGCCAGTTTCTTTAAATTTGCGAGATATATGATCAATATGATCATATTTTTAGATTTCCAGTATGAATCTTAGGCTGGCGTTCTGTCCGGTAGACAGTAATGGAATCTACACATGCATGATAGACTTCAGAGCAATATTTAAAGTGAGAGAGAACAAATACCTCAGAAAGTAGCTTTTGCCTTTTTATTTATAGTTGAGCGGAGACATAACTGTTTGAGATTCAAATATGATGACTGTATATATTTATTTATTTGATCAATATGTCGGAATGAACTGTCAATTATTAAGCTCAAACTCTTAGCTTTGTTGACCACTGGGATGTTTGTATCGTTAATTTTGATATGTATTTTATCTTGCATGCTTTCTTTCCCCCAAGAACTAGAACCTGAGATTTATTATGGGGTTGAGATCTAGTTGATGAGATTTGGAGGTGGTATATAGCGCTGATAGATCCTCATTAATTCTTCCTATACCCATCTCCCACTCAGAGCTTTTAAAAGAGTAATTCAACTGTATATCGTTTGCATACAGATGCGCTTTAGAGTAGAGTAAATTATCAAAGAACGAAGAGGTATACAATGAGAACAAGATGGTGCTGACGATGGAGCCCTGTGGTAGGCCCTGCTGCAATATTAGAGGGCGCGAGCGAGAACTAAGATGGGATTTGTTGTAGAGAATCTAATTCTACAGTACAAATACGGCGGACATTCAATTAGTCACACCTTATACAAAAGATATAACAAATAACATTCTCTACGATTGCCTTGCAAATAAAAAAAAATTGGGATAATTTATTACCCTTCGAGTCGGTACAAGGTTTAGCCCGGGAAAGTGTTAGTTCTTATCTAATTTAATGTTATAGAATTGTGTAATATAGAGCAATTATGGAGATTGCTTTTCGAAACTTAGTACCATAACGTAATGAAGTTAGTGAATTCTTGAGACTCTATCGTGTAGTTGGTAGCGCGCCCGTCTGGCAAACAGAAGTCGTAGGTTCGAGCCCTACCGGTGTCCTGAGATTTTTAATTCGCTAATTAAATTTAGCCGCTGTAAAGCATATTACGAGGAGTTATTGGAAGAAGACATAAGCGAACATCCCAACGAAGGAGCCCAAACACCACACATCAGCGAGAACTCGCAAAGAGATGAAACATATAACGGTAGAAAAGCTAAACGACACAATACAAAAAATGAAAATAGGGAAGATACAAGGAGAAGATGAGATTACTGCTGAAATGATAAAATACATGAGAGAAGAAGACAAACAGGAACTACTCACTTTACTAAACTTAATTAGTGAGGAAAAACATTCATTCTCGCATATAAGAATCAGGATCATGATTTAAGATTTCCTGAATCAAATTTAAATAGTCCCCTTGTTTCTTTTGAGTAGGTATTGATACCCGCCAACGTTTTTTCTCTTTTTACATTTACTTTTAAATTTGTTTGTCGCAGAAACTGTTAATAAACAGAGTATATAACATTTCAACAAAATTGTATAAAATTTCGTAGTGGATCAAAATAATTGTAGTTTATGTTTTATTTTTCTTTTGGTGCACAGTGTATGTGCGGACTTTTATTTCTGATATCGTACAATTTAACGTTTCATTTTCGGAAGTTTCGCATTATATTTTTCTCCTAACCTACGTGAAAAGTTCTTAAATTCAGCTACACTATATAGCTTCGCTTACCTTCATTTGTGAAATCATTTTGTTTCCCTTTAAAATACATCGGTTTAACCTTCTTTTGCAGCTCTCGTTAGGTTTTTGACGTTTTAGCTTATTACGATACTCATGTATGCTCCAATAAAATCTCTAACATTTGTCTATGGCATTTACGTTTAGTTATTTACCCTCTTGTTATTCTTTCTGCTATTTTGCTTATCGGATACTTCATTGGATCTGCTTTTCGCATTAATGGTAATTTTCTTAGAGCTAAAACTTACAGTTAAAATTAGTCTTTTATTTTTCCTGAAGGTTTATATTTTCCCTTTTCCTTGTTTTAGTAAACCTTGGTGTCTTTTCTCTTATTATTATTGTTTTTAATAGGAAGTGTTTCTATTTACATCTGTTTACATCTAGTTGAGAGGTTGTGTGTCGATTAGTTGTTTGCGAAGGTGACAGATCTAGGTGCGCTCTGTAAATTCTTCGTCTAGGAGGTCCGTTCATATTGCTGGCATGTAGGGTTCTGTTGTTTTTAGTCATTTTACTACTCCCAGCTCTTTTTGTTAGGTTTAGTTTTTCTTTATTTGATCATTTATATTCATTCAATCTTACTTGTACTGCATGTAATATGCAATTTTAATCATTCAGTTCGCGTCTTCTAACTTCCAAATTCTGGGACGGCCTGTACCGTCTGTGACGTATTTTCCGGGCGAGATGAATTACATCTTGCACTGAATTTCCGTCTTCACTTGGTGCAATTTGATCACTTGTGGCTTGACTATCTAGTGTGACGTCCGTGAGGTAGCGCTTCCAATTTTATAGTTTTGGAAATTTTATCACATTGTGTGGATGTTTACATGTACGCATGAGGAAATCTAATTAGATATCCTCATTTGTACGTTTTTGTCGAGTAAATTACTGCAAACGCTTCTACAGAACTGAACAAATCGTATTGCTACTACTACTTACTTTTCAATTAATTAACCTATGGCGGTTTAAGCCAGTAGTTGAGACTACTGTCGCATCAGAATTAGTAGCAATACGATTTGTTCAGTTCTGTAGAAGCGTTTGCAGTAATTTACTCGACAAAAACGTACAAATGAGGATATCTAATTAGATTTCCTCATGCGTACATGTAAACATCTACTTCGTATATATACGATTTAAAATATTGAAACGCCATTACCTTCCACAAAGCTATGCCGACGAGATGTATAACATCGAAACGCGCGTCCATAGATGGTGGATAGGTGATGGCATTACTTTTCAATTAATTAACCTATGGCGGTTTAAGCCAGTAGTTGAGACTACTGTCGCATCAGAATTAGTAGCAATACGATTTGTTCAGTTCTGTAGAAGCGTTTGCAGTAATTTACTCGACAAAAACGTACAAATGAGGATATCTAATTAGATTTCCTCATGCGTACATGTAAACATCTACTTCGTATATATACGATTTAAAATATTGAAATGCCATTACCTTCCACAAAGCTATGCCGACGAGATGTATAACATCGAAACGCGCGTCCATAGATGGTGGATAGGTGATGGCATTACTTTTCTATTACATTGTGTGGATGATTATGGAAACCTACTTACAATCGTTGCCGTTTGTTGTTTTGAATTTTGGTTGGAGATTTTGGAGAGAACGGCTCCGGATACGGCGTCTCAAGCTACCAGTTTGCCTTCCCACGTGCGGTGTCAAGATCTTAATTCATCACCATCCTAGAAATTGTTTGCCCCGTGTTTACGGTAAGCTGATACTTTGTTTACATTTCAAATGGCAATTATGGAGTTCCGTTTATTTCTTTTTAGCGGACTTCATTTTAGCGAATTTTTCTTTGGACATACCTGAATTTCGGGTAGCGTATTTTTTTTTTTTATATACCTGATTTAACGGCTTAGCGTTCTTATTGGATCATACCGTTGCGGATATACCTGTTTGTGGCTTAACATTTTTGGATCACAACCTTCTTGGAAATTATCTTTTGGACCTACCTATTTTGGATTTACCTTTCTGGAATTATTAATTCCTTTAAGCTGAAGAGAATTTCGGAGCAGGCACCGCTACCTTCGTTCAGTCAGCGCCTTTCGGGGACCAACTAAGTGTCACTATCTAAGATTTTTTTTTTTATTATTTGCCTTGTTAGAATGTAACTTAGTAGAGTATTTAACCCAAGTTTGTTTTCGTTGTTCTCACATTTCATAATTCAGTAGATTATTTAATTACATATGTGTATTTCCAGATAGTTAGTAATCAACTTTCAATCTCATCAAATTATCAAACTACATAACATAAAATCACATTTTCAATGAAAAAAAGCGTTAACTGGTGATTTTATTCGTATTGCACACGCTCTTTTAATAATTTATCAATTATTAAATTATTATTCAAAGGCAATTAATACGAAGCGTGACTCATTTCCTGTTTTGAAAATTTATTCTACTAGATTAATTCCTATACACACCGACACAGCGTCCGACCGGCTACTGTGTACGCGATCGTATAAATTCGCAATAGCGCAAAAAATCACGTAGCGAAATATTGGCGCTATAATATTTCCAATATCGGCAAAGCCGCACGCAGAATCCATAAATTAGCGCTTTTATTTAATTAGTATCGTTAAAAAGTGGAACGTAACTTCATAGCGATTACCGAAACGTGAAATGAATAGTGCTGGATACAGATTTTAGTTTTCACCAGAATTATAGATTGTGTTTATATCCATTAATATTTTTTGTTGGCGCTGAAAACGTCGGCCGTTTGAATAATGTGCTCGCTAACGTGTCTAAATATGTATGTTGCTTGAAAATGATTAATGGAATTAGTAAAAAAATATTTAAGGCTTTCTAAATAAATACAGTGGCGCCAAATTTTTGTCATACGATTTAAAAGAGTTGTAGAAATTGGCTTTTGAGATTTTATATTTTATTGTTTATTAATCAATTGGAACATAACCTAAAATATATAATTAATTATAGGTATTGGAAAAGAGAAAGGAAATAACTTCATTGTATATTCATGATCAGATAGTTGAGTTTCTTGTAAGAGGTCTTGTGTAGCTACATATCCATTAAATTTTTTTTTAAACGCCCTTTATTCGGATATGGTTAGTACAATCTTAGCGACGTAAATTTAATATTATTACTATTGTTGAAGTGTACTTACATTAATATAAGCAAGACTTGTGCAGATTAACTCACCAGTGTGAATTTCCTTAGGATTAAATCAAAAAAAAAAAAAAAATCCAATAATCCATTCAACACACTAAAACCTGTATCAGCCTGTCAGGCCGAGAATTTATGGCGTTTACTTAGTATATCTATTATTACTTTTGCGTGACAACGGATAAATTGAAACGAAGGTATTTCAAATTCTAATTTCATTAAATTCTTGGAAAAAAAGAAATTGTTTTTGATTATGAGAGACTTGATTAAAAACACCGGATTTATCCATCCAAATATTTGAATGTAGTCAAGTATTTAGCTTCCACAGTGACGTAAATACCTCCTCCACTAGACATTTCCGTCGTATCAAAATATCTTTGGCGATGTATTTAATTTTCGAGTGAAATTGAAGACGTAAAAGGAAAAAATTAATTTCGAAAACGTAGCTAGAATGCAAGGAACAAGCGAGAACGGTAAGAATCAGCGGACCACACGAAAACTCGTCTCGCCTAACTTAACGTTGAGCTTTATGTTGCGTTTTATTATTGTCGAGATTAAAGAGCAGGCGACGGTCGTATACGGAGACGGAGACGGAATAAATGGCCGGTCGTTTCTTTAACTTTTTTTTTTGTTTTTCGCATTTCTTATACACAGGTGTTTCGGATTTCGAAAGTAATGACGGTAAGATTAAGTGACGTCGATTATTCTGCCGAGCAAAATGATTTCGATAACGCTTGGACGAGCTTGTATTCCGTAGCTGCGTTTAGACAACTTAATCGCCGGCAGAATATCGTGAAGGAAAAATGTAATATAAAAAAAATATGTAAAGTGACGATTTTTACAGATGTAAAAATGTTATGATATAATAGAAATGAGGCGAATATGTTTTTCTTTTCGTTGTTAATTTGTAAGAAGTGATAGCGAATTATTGTTGTTCTCGCACAGGTTATCGCTGATCGAATGCAGACTTGTATATCGAAACATAAAGCTATTGTTAGAAATTTTAAGGTATTGGCTTATGAACTTACAAGTAAATGTTATTAAAATATTTGCAATTGTTTAATTGAGTTTTGTTTTTTGCCTCAATGTTCTCTCAATTGCCCAGCGACCTGAGGAGTTCCCCAGGGATCAATCTTAGGACCTCTGCTCTTTTAATTATGTTATTGTAATATTCATGTAGACCCCAATTTTTAGGGAGTGTGTGTGGAATGTCAGTTTTTGACAGATCGAATATAAAGGCACGCTAATTCTCTAATGTAAATTATATATTCGTTTGTATTAGTTTATTTAAATAAACTAGTTTCTATTAATGAATAGAATGCAGGAATTAATAGACAGAAATACAGCAAGGATTAGAATGTTAAAAACGAACTCACAGCAAGATATGGAGTACTATACTAGTATGAGAAGAAAAGTAAAACAACTTTGTCGTAAAAAGAAAAGAGAGTACTTAGAAAAAGAGATGCAAAAAATGGAAAACTGCTTTGTTAACAAAGAAATGAGAAACTTCTATCAAGAAGCAAAAAAAAAGTAAGCAGACAATAATAGGGAGCACTCAGTATGGGAGAGACAAGGAAGGGGGATTGATAGGGGACAGAGCAGGGAAATTAAACAGATGGGCACAATACTTTGAAGAGCTGTTAGACACCGAAAATGAAAATGTGAATACGCTTACAACAGAAGAAGAAGCCTATAATGAAGGTGAAATTCAGGATAATGACAGCGACTTAATAAAGGAACCTTCGGAAGAAGAGGTAGTGGAGACCTTGCTGTCCCTACATAACAATAAAAGCGCAGGAAAAAATGGAATCCCCGCAGAAGTATTTAAAGAAGTCGGAACTGCCATTCAGAATAAAATAGTTAGGTTAGTCATACGGGTATGGCAAACAGAAGAAATGCCACAAGATTGGAATTTAGCGCTGTTGTGTCCTATATACAAAAAAGGAGATAAAACCTCATGTGAAAATTATAGGGGGATAGCACTGTTGGACGTGACTTACAAGGTGCTCGCGAGAGTGGTAAGAAATAAACTGGAACAGTACCAAGAAAGAATAGTAGGAGAGTATCATGGTGGATTCAGGAAAGGACGATCAACGGTAGACCAAATTTTTGTGATGAAGCAACTAATAAATAACGCGTTCGAGCAAAATTTGGGGCTGCATCTGCTATTAGTGGACTACGAGCAAGCTTATGACTCCATCATTAGAAGTAAACTGCACCAAGCGATGTGCGAACTAGGAATTCCACTAAACCTGGTAAATCTGATAAAGATGACTTCGAAATACAAGTAGTGAAGTGGCTATAGAAAGATTCACATCCAAAGGATTTCAGGTTGGAAGAGGATTAAAACAGGGGGATCCCCTATCTCCGGTCCTATTCAACTTGGTTCTCGAGAGGGTTCTAAGAGAAAGTGAGATACAAAGAAATGGTCTAATTATTAACAAGCAGTAGTGCATAGCCTACGCTGATGACATAGTGCTGGTAACAAGAACACGAAAAGAATTAGAAAAGATGTTTAAAAAATTAGAAAAAAGCAGCCAGCGAATACGGGTTAATCATAAACCAAAAAAAGACTAAGTATTAGGAGATGGGGAATGGAGTAGGGGGAACTGATAAGATGATAACATTTTTTGGAGAAGGAGGTAAAGAGTACTGTATAGAAAATGTAACAGAGTGCGAGTATCTGGGAGTAACAATAACAAATACCAATCAGGAGGGAAAAGAAATAAATAAAAAGCTAGCAACGGGCAGTAGGGTGGTGGGAGCCTTCAGAACAGTGTTGAAATCAAAGATCATATCTAGAAAAGTAAAGTTTAGAGTATACGAGACAATAGTTAGGCCAACAGCACTATATGGGTGTGAGGTGTGGATCCTTAATAAACAAATAAAAACAAAAGTGGAAATATGGGAAAGGCGAATTTTGAGGAAGATATTGGGAAGAGTGAAAGTCGCTGGAGCAGGGTGGAGAAGACGAACAAATCAAGAAGTAATGAACTTGTATGGAAAACCAAAGATATCGCAAGTGATCAAAGCCCAGAGATTAAGATACTTAGGACATGTGTTAAGAATGCCAGAGAAGAGGAATGCAAGTCGAGTTCTAAGAGCTGGAGAAGGTGGAAGAAAAAGAGTGGGAAGACCAAGAAGAAAATGGATGACAGCTTTGAGGGAGGGCCTGGCACACTTGGGTGCGGGGGACTGGAAAGAGTTAGCAGGTGATAGGAAAAAATGGAAGAAGGTAGTGCAGAAATGTGAAGCCATGGGCTTATAAGGCTTGTGTAATGAACGTTCTGTCTATCTACTTGTACTCCTAGATCCTAGATATTTTGGGGGCTCGTCCGGGATAAGCGCGTAAAAATTGCAACGACGAAATAAAGATGAATAGCAGTAGAAAAAGGGAAATTAGAAGAGGAGACGCGAAGCAAGACGAAAGAAGAAAACAAGTGGTGAAGACGAAGAGTAAAAGACGCACAAAAAGGATACACACATAAAGAAGTACATATACTAAATGATGACGCTAGGCAAAATTCAGCGTATAGCCAATTATATTAAGTCGGCTTCTACGGCAGAAATAAAAGCCTTCTTATCGTAAGGTTTAGTAATACGTGATTGAGTGTTCTGGGCGTAAGTGTTATAGCTTCGCTGCTAATGCAGAAAGAAGTCTGTGGGACCCGGCGCCACCGTTCGTGTTACAAATTTTGTTATATCCCGTAAACAGCAAGTAATTTTTATTTTATGTTTCTAAGTAGCTAATAACAACAATGTAATTAATATGTAATAACAGATAATGAATTACAAAGACCAAAAAACAAAGTTAATGAAATTATGGAGCGACGCAGATGTAGAAGAACCGGAAGATGAAGATGAAGAAGATAACATCGAGGAACATTATTTTGATAGCGAACAACAGTTTGGAAAAAGCATCACGGTCCAAAAAATGTTAAAACGAGATAAGAGATGTTTGTACCAAAGAGGTACAGAAACGTTGTTCTAATATCTATCTAATTGATACATCAATCTATCTACATCAAGCACTGCCAAAACTAAGCCAGAAATTATAACATTTTACAATTCTAGGAAAGGTGTAGACAATGTTTATAAAGTTTGCGTGATATACGATGTAGCTAATAATACTCGTCGATGGTCTGTGGTTATTTTCTATACTCTAATGAATACAGCAGGCATAAACTCTTACACGCTGCCAATAATCCTGAAGAAGCAGGAAATATAATAAACGAAAATACTTAGAAAGCCTTGCTTTGGAGCTCAGTGTTGCACACCTTAAAAGACGATCGCGGGGGAAAAACTTACCACGCGAAATACGGCAACGTAGGCAAGAAGTAGCTGGCACCTCCAGAGATACTGGTTTGAAGGTAACAATTCCCGAAGGAACAAGAAGAAGGTGCTACATTTGCAAGAAAGATAGCAAAACCAAATATTATTGCAAGAGGTGTAAACAATTTCTGTGCCTAAAACATGTAGCACCTTTATGTGGTAATTGTATTCATAGTGAGGGTGTTGGTGTCGATAAGTTCATATACATACATGCATTTATATTACTTATATGTAAAATAAATGAAATTTTTGTTGTAAAGCAGCTATTTGTATGTCTTTTTGCTAAATTATGTAGCAAGAGTTTAGTAATAGACTTAATTGCAATAATGTGGAAATGTTACTGCAGACCACTAACGAGATGAGAGAATATCTTCATTTTTTAACTGCACGTGTCTAATACAGTAGAGTAACCTAAACTTGCGGACTCGCATAGGCGTCGGTATTACGGGTTAATATAAGAATACGAAAAGTTCATAAATAAACTAAACCGGTAGAGAAGCAGGCATGTAGTGTCGACCTTGAATATAAATCATGTTAAACCGCGCTGAGAGAGATTTCGTTTTAGTACCGGTTGAGCTGTTGCAGAGATTAGTCGAACGGTCAAGGTTATGTACTTACGTGTCGCTTTTGAAATATAGCTGGTGTTTTTGTGTGTTGTAGTATTATACCAAGTACATAATTAGTGTATCGTTTCATATAGAACTAATATTTACATACCTAAGAAACAATGCTCGTAATAGATTTGCTACTAATGTACATAAGTATGTGTCACTTTTTCCCCATTTAAAATATGACGGTAGTGCAGTTTTTTGCTTAATATGCAATGTTCGTTTGGCTGCATTGGACAGAACTGATTGCCAGAGGCATGTCAATGGTATTAAGCATATGAGAAATGCAAGAACTGAATACCTTATACACTATTCCACATACATTTATTAATTATGTTTACCTCTTGTAATCTTCCGTTGTCGTTGTGAGAAAGCAGCTTTTAAAACGTTTTGGCGACAATACGTCCAAAGTACCCATTACCCTCACAAACACAATTACAGAATCATTTGCCGCGAATGAAAGAGATGCTAGAAAATTGTGTAAACGTGATTTGTGTTCCAAAAAAATATGGATTACCGTAGATGAGACGACGATATAAAGAAAAACAGTATTGTGAATGTAATAGCTCGCGTTTATCTAGCGAGAACACAGCATCTTGATATTTGTTAGCTTGCAAACGTGTTCAACAATGTTACCGCGGAAAATATTCAAAAGTGATAATGAACGCTTTGAAAAAATTTAAAATTGCCCAAGATCAAATTGTGATGATTGTGACAGATAGTGCAGCAACGATGTTAAGTGTTGGACGATCCTTAAAACATATATTTCCTAACTTAATACATATAACCTGCGTGCTGCATGCTTTGCATTTAGTTGGTGAAGTTGTTCGACAACATTACGAAACGTTGATCGGATGATTGGAAGTACTAAAGCATGTTTCATAAATCTCCTAAACGTTTAAAAGAATTTCGTAAATTTTGTCCAGGTATTCCAGAACCTCCTGAACCAATTTTAACGCGATGGGGTACTTGGCTAACAGCAGCTTCTTACTATTTGATCCATTTTCAACAACTTCAATCAGTTATAATGAGATTTAATCGGAATGAATCCAAAGCAATTAGAGAAAGTCAAAGAGAATTTCAAATTCCTCAACTTTTAGAAGATTTAACAACAATATGTACCAATTATACAGTATTACTAGATGCCATCAGAAAATTACAATGTACTGAATTGTCATTGCAGGAATCATTAGACATAGTGGAGAGTGTAAAAAATAAATTACACACAGTAAATGATACGCCAGGATTATGCGCTAGTCAAAAGTTGGCAGATGTTTTAAGGAAAAATCCCGATTTTAACACTTTAGAGGCCGTTTATAATAAGTGTAAGAATAGTGAACTTTTAAGTGATTTTGAAAAACAGTTTCTACATGCAAATGTAACTTCCTTAGATGCGGAGAGATCGTTTTCTATGTATAAGAATATTTTTTCTTGTCGACGCACAAGGTTTAAAGAAGTAACTGTGGAAACATATGCAATGATGCAAGTTTACAGTAGTTCACATCCTGATGCCTCTAATTTGTTGAATAATTAGCAAGTAAGTTTATTTATGAATTTTTCGTATTCTTATATTAACCCGTAATACCGACGCCTATGCGAGTCCGCAAGTTTTGGTTACTCTACTAATACAGTAATACTAATAAATCAACAAATCTAATGGTATTACATAGAAGTTGTTCTGAATGGTACTACGAGTTCATTAACATACGGGTCTGTTAGACCCAGCGCCACCGTATGTGAAATAAGTAGACGCCGCCACTGAAGGGGTAAACAGCGTCATCTAGTTTTTTTTTTCGAAAAAACACTGCCTCGCTTCTGCTTATTAGAGCTTTGTACCCCTGGATAGCAGACGCATACGTAAGCGTTACAGTATATATTTGCATATAGATAGCACTCGAACGCAAATTATGCGTTATTCATCATACCAATGTGTCTTAAAAAATGTCAGTACTTAATCCCTGTGACATTATTAAACGCAATCGTTCGCAATTTAGCTCATCTTTAAAGCGATAGTCATCTGGCATACGCAAGACATACGATCCGTTTCCTGGTGAGCCACTTAAATGAGAGACGCATAACATCAATGTTGCAGATACGGCCGTTTTCAAGAGATTATATTTCATTCGGCGACATACACATATGTACACCCGGCGTTGTATGTATAGTATCGGGTATCAGGAAAAGTCGCAAGTGTGCACATAGCCGCATTTGCGGAATTTCACCACTCGGCCTTTCATAACTCTCTTCAAGACGACATCCCGGGTGCAGAAATCCTGGATTAATCGCCGCGATTAATTATGATGCTGGAAACAGAAGGGATTATCAAGGTATATATGACGAATGAGCTGTCTGTATAGTAGCTGTAGATACCCGTCGTAGAAAAATTCTCAGTTTTATCTGACAAAATGAAAAGATTAATGGTGGCAGGTTAGGGTATAGTGATAAATGTATATTACATATTGGAAGAAACAACGGGAAAGCGGAAAAGCTTTTATCTTGTACCTCTCCTTGTATGGCAATCCAATATATAACAATAGCAATTTTTTATTACCACTATTATTGTGGTCATAAATATAAGCCCAATAGCTTATAAAGGGAAGGGGTCTACGCGTACCTAACTCGCAAATTTCAACGAATTGGTTTTTAGGATAACTAAAATATATTGTTTACTATTAGATGAGCAAATAAGTTCGTGTGGCTTTTGTATACATCAGATTGCCATGAATATTTTTTAAGTTGTTGTTCGATAGCACATGCTTGTTACCTGCCATCAACTTTACTACTAATCCTTCTTTCATTGGATACATACACGTTTGGTGACAATTGTTTAATTCATATTTTAAAATAATTTAAAACGGCAACGAACAAAGTTGTTCACTCTATGAGTACAAACTCGGCACCAAAGCTGCAGCGGCGACCCGGGAAATGAGTACCGCATTCGGAGATGATCATTGATGTAAGTGATCAAACGGCACAAAAATGGTTCAAGACATTTTCTTCAGGAGATTTCAGCTTACCCGATGAAGTACACTTTAGGAGACCGTAGATCATTGGCAACGAGGATATTCAAAATGTTATGGAGGCAAATTCCAGCACAACGTGCTTAGAGATTGTGGAGAGTTTTAATGTGAGCGTTGAAGCCATCCGTTTACACCTTCACCAGCTAGGAAAGGCATGGAAGTTAAGCAAATAAGTCCCACATGAATTCTTAGATGATAACAATTTGAGTCGTCTTGCCATTTGTTCGAATCTCGAACTGTCGTATTTGTATTGTACATTAAGATATTTTTTTGCTGACATAGTTGTGAATGATTTCGATAATCAGACTCTCACTAACTCTCATCGAGTAGAAATGGTGTACGCAACTCCAGCTAGTACACCTCTATGTTCATGTTAGATTTTCATAGAGTTTAAGTGCAAGTTGTTATGTACCATTTTTAAAATACAAATATTAGAGTCAATTGCAGTCGTTGTTCTTTATATTTAACATTGAAAAACCCAGTGCTCCACTTTACATCCACGCACACCATTTGTTCGGCAAACATTTCACACAACGCTAATGAATCTTTTCTTGATCGGTTGTTAACTTGCAACGAAAAGTAGATATTATACTCAAATTCTAAGCGTTCGTATCATTGGTTGTCGCCAACTGATCCAATATTACACACTTCCAAGGTTTTCAAAATGACTTTATTGTGTGTTTGATGGACAGCAGCTGGAATTGTCCTTTATGATTATCACCTTTTTTTTGTCTATTGATGTATGAGGCATAGACAGTACCAAAATCGAGTTAATAATTGCAGTCCGTCAATTGTTTGATTCCAAATCCGTAAAGTTCTGCAATATCGGCATACAAAAATTGATTTCACGTTAGCAAAAGGTAATTGACCGTGATGGTAATTGCTTCGATGTGTAATAGTGTATTATTGTTTCTTAATAAATATTTATTTTACCATCAAAAACAACACAAAGTTATTTGGTTACCTGATATTTCGGTTGATAAGTAACTTTTCCTACTATGGGCCACGTATGTAAGTCAGTCATTGCTGCCTTAGTTGGAGGGACGTAAATACGATTTACGTCAGCGGAGTGTAATGAAATCAAACACTCTTTTATTATCGAAGAACACCGCCAAAGTTGTGTCGCGATTTCCAAATCTCCTCAAGAAGTGATTTGTTACCCGCAGAACTTGAGAGTCGGTCGATAGATCTTCATTCATATTCTGGGGTAGACCGAGGCCTATCCCCATTCGCGCTGCCAAGAATTCTTGCATAATTTCTTCAGAAGTTTTCTCTCATAGTGTTTTTCACTCCATCTCGCCCATTAAATCGATCCCAATCGCCTCGTCCATTTCACACATCATCCGCCGCTTTCACAATGTCCCTAATTCTTCTGATGTTGGTCATTAAAGACGGAGGGCGGTCATGTGGCTCCACTACTGTGAGAACTGGGCATCGGCTTATACAGCTGTGTGGCTACCCTCTCTCTGTGCTCGGGCTTTTAGTAGGTAATTCATTTGGAATCTGGAATCAAGTAACCTAGCCACGGCTGCAATACTGAACTATTAAATATTACAAACGATATTATCAGAGGAATTGATGGTAGCGAAATAGCGTTGCTAGTCGTTTTAGATTATTCTAGAGCATTTGATATGATCAATCATGATATCTTGTTAGCCTTTTGGGATTGCATTGGGTTGAGTGAAGGAGTAATTCAATTTTTCAAGTAATATTTACAGAATAGGAAACAAAAAGTTAAGATTTCAAATAATATTTCATCTGCAAAGCCCTTGACTTTGGGTGTACCACAGGGCAGTGTACGTGGTCTCTTACTATACATAGTTTATACATTTGGATTTTTTAATTATACTAAATATTGTAAATTTCATGCTTACGCGGATGTACTTTACATTTCATTATACCGCTGCTCATGCCAATGCATTCATTAATGAGGGTATTAAGACCTCTTAGCTTGAGTTGTATAGGAGAGAAAATGTGTTCCGGTATTAGAAGTGTTTAAATTTAATTTCAAATTCAATTTGAATTGAAGTCCCTGTATAGTACAAGGCAGGATTAGGGAAATGTAACATACATTGGTGCTGATTGCCTTTCTGCACAGGATCCTGTGTTTATGTACTGTGGGTCCCATTGACAAAAACAGATTTTTTTGAGTTAAATATTATTAGATTGGATCTTAAAATTGTCAATATATTCTATGAGAGAGATATGCTATTACAGTATCAGCGAATACTAGGTTTGCTTTGTCGCCGGAGAAAATATCATACAAATCAGTTCAACTTCTAATATGCGTAGCTTTAAAGATTGCAATATAAAAGTGAAAAGAAACACAAGGAATCTTAACACAAATCACAACAGTGTATAGAAAAAAATAAAAAAGCTACAGTCCTTGGCCAAATTACTTGAAACACTCAATATTTTGTAGTTTCTTCATAATAAAATATAAACTATCCATGTATTATATTTTTTATTTATAAAATATATTGTAAAAATATGTAACATATGGAAATATTAAATAAGTAATTAATATTTAGTCCATTACCTATGATTTTTAATAACACCCTTAATTCTTCGGGGCATACTTTCAATGTAAGATATGATTGTCTCTTTTATATCTTCATCGTTCTCCTATACATCCTTTATATTCTTCATTAATATTTCCTTTGTAGGGTTTTCTCTTTCATATACCTTACTTTTTAGTCGATTCCATATGTTCTCGATGGGATTGAGGTCCGGTGAATTTCCGGGCCAACGTAAAAGAGGTATGTGATTGTCTTCAAAGAATTTCTTAACTTTTTTTGCCACATGGCAAGGAGCATTATCTTGCATAATTATACGCCCCGTCGATATGCGACGTCCTGGCTTAAAATACGGTAATAACGTGTTTTTTAACACATTTATGTACTGTTCTTGACGCATTGTACCTTCTACAAAATACAAAGAGCCGGGTCCGTCTCCACTAATCACTCCCCAAATGATTATCTGCGGAGCGTGTTTTACAGTTCGAAGAACCGTGGACTCTGTGAGACGTTCGCGTATTAAATAATGCAAACATTAATTCAGTAAAAATCATGTTGTTAAGTTATTCCAATTCTCGCATGTGAAATGTCGATATTCTCTTGCAAATTTGAGACGAGCAGATTTAATTTTTTCTGTTAAACGCGGCTTTTTTACAGGTCTTTGCCTCATTAGGCGATTTTCGCCCAATCGGCGCCTGACAGTTTTGCTCAAAGTCTCTATTCCTCTCTCTTGTAAATTTTTTTGAATCATTTTAATTGTAGCAAATCTATAGCTCAAAGCCTGATGAACAATTTCACGGTCAGATCTCTTCAAAGTTTTTCTTTTCCGACCGCACTTTGCCTGTCTTTGTGTCGATGTGCTAGCTCCTTCGTTTAAGTTTCTAGCTAAGCGCGATGCAGAAGAAGGAGATACTTTCTGTAATTTTGCAATTTCTCGTTGTAAATGTTTGTTTGATTGAGAAGAGCTTGTATAGCGGCTTTTTGTTCACTTGTTAGATATTTCCCGGGCATTTTCTACAAAAAAACCCAAATATTTCAATTTTTTTCAAATTTCAAATAATTAATTATTAAGGGAGAGATAGAATAACAATTTTACCTTTGCAATAACGATATATCAACACAAAACACTTAACGATACTCCACAACTTAGCTTCTATACGGTTATGACGAAATATTTTAAAAAATATCGATGCATTCTCTAAACTGTGAACTCGCTAAATGTAAGTTGATAACTGAAATATTTATATATACGTACTTTACTTTTCTAAATATCATTTCTCTGGTATGTTTATTTATTGATACAATAATCTAGTCCCCCTATAAACGATCGGATTCAAAGCAAAAGAATATCACTATAATAGGATGGGAATTTCCAGGTAAAAGGGTTGATTTATGACATGTTTCAAGTAATATGGCCAGGGACTGTATAAAGGTGGGCAATGACTTCCGGTATAAAGAAAAATACATTCACTTATCATCTACTATATAAAATGAGTTGAAACTTATTTTAAAACTACAAACAAGTATTACAAAAAAAGTTATTCTTCTCAATACTGAAAATGTTACACCGAGAACTTGATCATAATTATTTCTTTATCTACGATGAAAGTAGGTCAACATATTAAATATTATTATAATGATGTAACGTTCATTTAAAAGAATTTCCAATTAGAGATTAATCTAAAAATAACCATTAAGCTCGAAATTGAATAATCTAAATGGATATTTCATGCTCGGAGATGAAATAAGTCCTAATTAATAATAATAAACGCTGCTAACCCAGTTCCCACACGCCAAGAGAAATTATTACATATATCTGCATAATAATGCAAGCCTCGGTAATAGATAAATTAAAAGAGAAATAACGACGGAACGCGAATTTGAAACCGCCAAGAAAGGGTATTTATTGCTTAAAGTTTTGTTCGGGAAGTGAGCTATAGAGAGCGCTCCGTTCTATCTTATCCAAATAAGGGCTTAATCAGTATTTAAATTGTTATGCAAATCGGACGTTTTGTGCATTACGGTCTAAGCGAATCCCGCTGTTAGCTTGTATGTACGTGGTATCTTATCCTATGAATAGAAGGACTTTAAGGTATCTTACAGTACGGCGTAACGCACGTCTAGAATTTCCATTTTGTCTATGGAGAATCTTCGGATCTACCACCCTCGTCCCGTTCTTATTGTTGTGTACGCCGCTTCCGCGTAGCGTGACGATCAGTGGCGCCTCGTCAAGGCTAACGTTAAGCAGTAATGTTAACTCTTGGGGAATTTCCAACGTTGTTGAGAAAATTCAGGAATTGGGGGAAAGTGAAAATATGCCAACATTCGATAAGTTGAGAGGAAAACTAAAATATTAGTGTGGAGCAGAAGTTTTTTTGCTTTTTGGATTGGTAAAATTTGAATTTATAAAACTCAAAAATAAAAGTAAAATGGTTTGCATCATTGTTGTGAGTTTAACTAATGGCTAGTCTCACCGGCATGCCTTAAATTATAAATAATCTTTAAAGCATTAAGTATCACGTAAACAAGTAAATTTTACCTATGGCGCATATTTAAGGCACGCTTCTACCCAACCATTTTAATGATGTTATCCTTAGATTAAGCAATACTTTTTAAAACACCATGCACCTGGTTAACAAATCAAGTTTTTTTGTAATTTCAGTGTTACTCAGTAAAATTAAGAATTAAGTTATCTCGATGAGATTGGTCATTACTTATCTTGAGATTTTATTGGTACATTGTGGAAATTAGGCAGAAATGCTGTTGATACTGCTCGTACAAAATCAAAATATTACCTTAGATAGAGAGTGCAAAACTGGTATAGAATGTTCTGGAATGGTCAAACAGATCTTCGAGAGGAATGAAGTTCCGGAAGACCTATTGAACATTTCGCAAAAGGATTGAAACTACTCCGGCTTTCAGTACGCGACAATGGTCACAGGAGCTTAGCCCTTCGAAGCAGACAATAGGTCGTCATCTTCACAAACTGGGGAAGGTAAATAGAAGATGTAGAAAAGTGACTCATGAATTCACTTCAGAACAGGTACAGCGACGAGTGCAGCTTCTTGCGAATCCACAGTATCTCCATTTCTATTGACTAATTGTAACGTATAACGAGAAGTGGATCGACCTTCGTAATCCAAACAAATTAAATCGTGGCCAATCTGCAGAACTTCTGTTCAAACGCAAAATCTTTGAAGTAAAGGTGATAGTGCCTTTGGTGGAATTGCTAAATTGTTATCCACTTTGAACTAGTACTAGAAGGTAGCATGTTAAATTCCGAACTGTACTGCAAGCGATTGGGTCGAATGTATGCAGTTTTAACAGAAAGGTACTCCCCGTATTAGTCAAGAGAAATCGCGTGCTACTCCATTAAAATAATCATGAGCAGCATACATAACAAGAAGAATCTGAGTGGAGTTGCTACTACATCCGGTTTACAGCCCGGACCTAGCGCTATACGATTACCACGTTTTTAGGTCAATGGACTTTCTCGCTGGTCGAGTTTTTGTCAACGTGGTGGAGATAGAAGAAGGATACCGTGAATTCTTCCCTCTAATCCAGCGGAATGGTATAGCCGTGGAATCGAGAACTTTACCAGATAAGACTACCAGAGAATTATCGATCATAATGGATTATATTTTGAATATTAATTATCTTTAGTCTTTTTAAATCGTTGAATTGAATTTTGTTGATAAAAAACGAAAACACTCTTCCTCCGCCCTAATAAAAGAAAACGCGTATTTCTGTTTTCGTTTTCTACCAAATGAAAGGATACCCCCATTTAACCCTAAAACAAAAAATAACTACATAAAATAGTAAAGCTGGTGCTCAAAATTGTGGTCATTTGCTACCAAAATTCGACAAATCGCTGTTGATATTGTAGATGGAGTTCAAATACAATTTCCATATTGTATTGATCACTGTTGGGTTGTGAATGAACACCACGTTAATTTGATGTATTATGTAGAGTTGAAACATTTTTTTTTCTTCAATTAGGAATTTAGAAGTTCATCAGGCAGATTCTTTTTAGCACCCTGTATTATTTGTCGATTGCTAAACGTTAGGCTCCCTAAATGAGGCATCACTACATTTAGAATATACAAAAAAATGTGATGACGTAGCTCGAAACAAAAACAGTTAGAACTTATGGGAGACGGCAAAAATGAAAATTAAAGTGTCTGAGCATCTTCCTCAAATTCTACTCATTCCTATTTTATAACGATTATTCCATACTTTTGACTCATCGTATATAATCGAAC
The DNA here is from genome assembly GCA_029619315.2 of Dynastes maya. Lineage (NCBI taxonomy): Eukaryota > Metazoa > Arthropoda > Insecta > Coleoptera > Scarabaeidae > Dynastes > Dynastes maya. Next base: position 13,257,905 of record JAROYE020000011.1, read on the forward strand.
AGACTTTATGTACGCACCCCAGAAGTTTGTTCAAGTAGGGTTTAAGGGTAGCATGAAATGTTTCCACCCTAACACAGAAGCAAGTGTTTTTCTTGTCAAATTCAGTATTATTTTTTTAACGTAGTCTCACTGTAAGTCAATACGTTTTTCCCAGCGATGCTCCCATCTCTTTAATCCTTCCAAACAGTGGTAGACGGCATCTTGTTCTGCAAAATAGGCGTTTATAAATGTGATGGCCTCCTCACTCGATGAAAATTTCTATCCTCCGAGCGAAACTTTGTTCCTAGGAAACAGAAAGAAGTCTCTGGGGGCGAGATCTGGTGAAGAGGATGGGGTGGTCTATAAATTTGAACCCAAATTAGTGAATTTTTGCCATTGCGACTACTGAAGTTTGAGACGGTGCGTTGTGTTGGTGGAACGAAACCTTTTTCTTCAAATGCGGTTGTTTTCCCGCAATTTCTGCCTTCAGCTAGTCAAGTAATGATGCGCAGAATGGCTCCGTTATTGTTTTTCCTTTTTCAAAATAGTCGATTAACATAACTCCATGACTATACCAAAATGCAGTCGCCATTACTTTCCCGGCTGATGGAAGAGTCTTCGCCTATTTCGGAGCCAATTCACCCATTGCAGTCAACTATATCGACTGCGCCTTGGCTTTAGGAGTGTACTGGTGTATCCAAGTTTTGCCTACACTTATTTCACTTAAACTACTTCAATAAGACTTTGGAAATGTTTGTTTTTGGTCTTTTGTAGTGAGCAAGCGCCGCACCCAACGCGCAGTTAGCTTTTTCATGCCCAAATCTTCAGTAAATATATGACAAACACGTTCTTTCGAGATGCTTCCAGCCTCGGTTATCCCCTTAATCTTAATTAGACAATCGTCTGGCACCATTTGGTGAACTTTTCCGATGTTATCGGTAGTGATTGCAATTTTTGGCCATCCTGAACATTCACCATCAAGCAAGCTGGTATGACCACGTTGAAATTCAGCTGCCCAAAATTTCACGGTGGCAAATGATGGTGCAGAGTTCCCGTAAACAGCACCCATCTCGGCTTCAATTTGCGTAGGCGTATTGCCTTTAAAATGCAAGAATTAGTGACGGCTGGATATTCTATATTTTGCGCCCATTTGAAATACGCCACTGGCAAGGATAATGTACTAAGTTTCGTGTACTGCATATCTTCCTTCTTCTTCCAAGTGAAATCTACGAGAATTGTATCTCAGAGTAGTACACATCTGGCTTGAGGGAGAATTTCCTAATATAATCCACGCGAAACGAAATCGTCGGATAAGAGAGATATAAACAATTTTTACGGTAGCGCATTTGAGGATTCCTATTCCTCGAAAGAGCACGAATAATCCGAACGATACGAGATAGGAGATACTTAGTTTGCAATTTGTTTTAATATAAACCTCATAATTTATTTGCTGCATAACTGAAATTCATAAATAAATTATTTTGAATCAGTTTCCTCCTTAGATTTTACCCTGATGTGCCTCATTAATCAGTTTCTAAATCTTTTTACCGCTTTACTTTTCAAATAGAAGCCTACCTTAATCGCCGAATTTAAAACAGGAGGGTTCAGATTAAGGAGCAACTTCTTTAGGACTTACAACTTGATCCTACGCTATCGAAGTTGCAGACTCTTTTCGAAACAGTAGAAGGGATTGAGAACGAATTAAGACAGAACGGTATAACGTTGATAATTCCCTTATCGAAAGTAGCGTTGCTGAAAGGAGAACGAAGAAATTAGTTAATCAATATTAATTACAGTATAAAATTTAAGTGTTCGGTGTATGAATAATATAGTGTTTACGCACAGTATTCATCAAAATACTGTAATGCATTTCTAAAAGTTGCTGTTCTTGTAAAATTTGTCTCAAACTTATTGAACAATCTTCAGTTAATTCTGATATAGCTCATGGTGTTGGTGGCATCATTCCCGGCAAAAACAATGTTCGCCTCTCAGTTTATGCCACTAATCTCCAAAAATGGTACTCAAATATTTCCTGGCGCCACCTAGTGCCAAGAGATATAGGCACGCAGTCCTAGAAAGTAGCGACAGAAACCGGAATGCAGAAGCCAAACCACTTCTCGAGCAGTTCTTAGACTGCTTAACGCAAGATGGCGTTGCGCCTGGGCGCTACGGTATCTGCACATGCAAATGATTCCTCAGGCTTACTATGACGTATTAAAAATACACATGAAAAGAGTACACCTGAGTAATGCTCATGGTATTGATGGAATCACTCCCAGCAAATGCAATGTGAGAAGAGAAAAGCACTAACCAATGGACATGTTTCTGTCCACCTGACGTCATCAGCGTTGTTCCTAGCGCTTAATTCTCCTGCCCACATTGCGTTCGCCTTTTTGAAAGTTCAGTTTTACTGCTGATGATGATAGCTTGGCTATTGAAACGTGCGTTCAGTGCGAGTGAAGTATTGTAGTAAGGGTTTTAGTGAACTGTTTCAGTGTTCCAGTGCCACAGAGTTCGAGTACTTGATTAATAATTTTTATTAGGCATTATTTCTAATCAGAAATTTAAGATGCGGATACCAATACGGATACAGATCGTATGAAGCGAGGATATGTATCGGATACGAATAATAAAAATGCGGATACGGTTCGGATGCGGATAGGAAAAATGTATCCGTGCAGGGTTCTATTTATAGCACAAGCGGGAATGAAGATGAAAGAAATAATTGGGCAGTAGGCGATCGCTGGAATAATAGAGTTCCTTTTATGGAATTTTTAGCGCACGCATTGTTAATAATTGAATTTCGCAGTTTTTTAATGAACTATATCTTTCTTATAATAAATAACAGCTGAATAATACAATTAATCTAACGGTAAGTATCACTTGTACGTGTAAATACATCTCTATACACATAACTATGTACCATCCGGTACAAATGGTTCCGCAGTTGTGTTGTTTCTTAGCATTTGCAGTAGAACCTCTTTCTTTTCTATTGATGCTGCGTGTAATTCGTGTATAATTTCAGCTTCAAGGGTTTGTCCAATTGAGCGCAATCCTCGTACATATGAGCTGTGAATATGATCCAATCCAGATTCGCGAAAGAGTTTAATTGCTTTACACACGTCAACATTGCGTGCCGTCTTTTTCCAACGGATTTTGAATTCAGCAAATACGTATTTTTGAATATTCACGATTACATATTTCAACAAGGTTGAAATTTTGCCGAATATAGGTCTCAGCGGTTGAAATATGCTTCCCGTGTTCTATGAAAGCTGCGCACAAAGTACGTTTAGCGATTTTAAAGTTATCATTTTGGTCAAATACCCTTTAAGTATAAAATATTTTGGATCGTAGAATATCTTAGGACTAACTGCATATGTCTGAACTGGAATTGATTATATATACTAAATCGAATATTACACTAAACCACTAGAAAATATTTTTCTTATAAATATTATTTTGATATAGTCTTGTTTTTGAATGCTCTGTTATTGATCGTTTCCTTTTTAACATTCGGTAAATATGTTTGTGAAATTCTTATCAACATGTCCGGTGTGGTAAAACAGCCTTCTAAAATTTATAGATATTCTAGTTTGAAAGAAGTTCAGCTATTTTTCAATAACAATTTTAAATATCAAACAAATAACTGTAAAAAAGCATTTTCTAGACACAGCCACTTATTAAATTTAAAGATATAAGTAAAAGTACAAGAATAAAATTTACAAAAAAATTAAAAACAAACATCTGTAGGTTAGACTTTGACCTTTTCTGAGTAATGTGAGCTTATTTTCGGCATGAATGGTGAAATTTTGTAAAAATCGTTTTTGGTCGGATTTCAACCGCGTTGTCCCATAGTGCGGTCGGCCAATTGAACTGATAACGCCTCAAAACAATTCAATTACTGAAGAAATAGTATTAGCAGATCGCGTGGTTTGATCGGCGGTTTGAAAGTCAAGGAATTAGCAGTGATGTCTAACATTTCTGGAACAAGTATTCGCCGAATTCTCCATAATCCATTTGGATATGAATAAGATTAGTGCAAGATGGGTACCGCATCTTCTTTCTGTTCTCCAATGTGAACGTCGAGTCGAATGTGCGCGCTCGTTTTTAAACATGTGTGGAGACGATCCGAAACCGATTTTGGAGTACATTGTCGTTGTAGTAATTGTACTGAAGTTCGAGGAAATTATATTGGAAAATCAAAATTGTTATATTTTACCAAGTTTATTTTTTCTGTATCAGGCCGAGAATTTATGGTGCATACCTCGTAAGTACCAAAAGCAGATACAACATGAAGTACTTTCCAACGTTTATACCGTTTCACAACAAGCATAGTCTAAACTAAACGCGAATATGTCAATTAGTTGATAAAAGTAGCTATTCACAAGTCAAGTTTTTAGCGCCCGATTTTTAAAAAAGCTCCGCCAGATTAAAAATCCAGAGTGTAGTATATTAATTTACTTTTTAAACAAAAAAATGCGCTCTTGTTTTCAACGTTAGAAGGTTAGTAATCCCTACGTAGCCATAATTCAATTTGCGGTATATTAATAGAAATATGAAAGCGGAAAGATAATTTTGAACAAAATATAATAATAAATGTAATTTTTTGATAGGTAATTTCGTACTTGTCAGCATTTTTCAAACTTTGTTTTTTTAAATAACCAATAAAGAAAATTTTCTTCAACAGCAAGATTGCTTATTCTTACATCGAAAGGAAATATATCAAGAGAGGTAATAATAACACCTTTCCGAACCACTAGTTACTTCACAAACGCTTGGAGGAAATTAACTTTTATAGCCTATTTTTAAAAGCGATCTCGCAGCGTCTTAAAGGCATAACTCTAAAGCCACGCTGCTATCTCCTTGCGCCGGATTATTCGTCGTAATTAAAAGTATAATGCACTTAATACAAAAACCAAAGCGGGTCGTATAATTTATGCCGCGCACCTGTACCCACCGACCGAGTACGTAGGGGCATAAAATAGGAGAACGACTACTCGGTCTCCTTGGAATGTCGTTCAGAAAACGTGAAGTCAGAAGCAGGGAGCAACAAGAGTGTGTGCGTAGATGTTGTAAACTAGAGCTCATGAATAATCGGTCGCCGATCGAAAACAAAGAAAGAAACGTTCCCGGGCATGTGTAATGGTCTAATAATAACACATTACCGTGCCTTGGGCGCTGTTTGCCGCATGTTATTATGATAGTTGCTTTCGTGCGTATGTAGGGAACTTAAGGTGGGCTTTGAACGCCCGAAGGGCACATCTGAAGCTGCTACGGAACAGAATAATTGTTCAAAATCAGATAAAATAGAGTGGAGAGACGGTTATTTGCAAACATTGCAAGATAGTACGATTTAGAGAGATTGGTTTGCATTAGAAGGCAAAGGATTGAGAGATTTACGGTGTCGTGAAACCATTTAGGATGCAATTTCCTGAAATTACCTCTCTCTTTTGCTAAAACACCTCTAGCTACAGACTATTTATGTAAACGTGGAAAATGTACCAATTCATTTAAAACAAAATGCTAAGTACTATATCTTTCTTTTAGTATTGATAAGAACAAATGTTCTAAACTAGTTCTTTAATGATCATTTAGCATTATTTATTGTAATTCCACCACTTGCAATATAAGGTATCGGATATTTGATGGAATAGATTTCTACTATAATAAAATAATAAAAACTTCACAAGAGTTTATTGGATTGTGGTCAAACGTACTTACACCAATCAATTAAAATCAGAAAAATGTATTTCCTATTGCTTACAACTGTGTTAGATTAAAGTCAAAGAGCTCAGAATCACCATATACATACGATTAAAAAAACCTTTAGGGGAGAGCAGGTAGGATTCGTACAGAGGGAGCATTCGTACAGTAGTCGTATTTACACAACCAAACACGCTGACGTGTTCATTTTTGTGTGCATAACTCACACTTATACGCATGCGCTAACCGCGGGACAGGGCGGCAGTTCGGTCGCCATCTTCGTCGCAACGAGTCGAGAGGTGTTTTCGCTCCGCGTAAGTAATTTTTGGATTCACCTTTGAAAACGTTTTACTCTAATAAGTTTTTCTCAAATTACGTAAGTAATTTATTATGGTTTATGAACTAATGCCTTAGTTTGTTAAGTTAACATTCATTTTGGGATAACCTTAACCATTAATTTTATTTCGAATTAGTTTGTTGATTGTTTGGGTTGGGTTGCATTCGTACATTTATGAGTGGGGTAGATTCGTACTGTACGAATGTACCCCGCGCGAGTTCAGAAAGTTCGTTAACCAAGAATATTAGTATTACAGAATCATGCCGCGAATATACATAAAAAAAGGAGACTAGGACGGGAGAGGTAGATGAAGACGCAATGAAGTCTGCGATGAAGGAAGTTTTAGATAAAACTTTATCTATTAAGAAATCCGCACAAAAATATGGCATCAAACCGACAACTCTTGCAAATCGTTTAACCAAATGTCATAAAAAAACTGCTTCCGTTAATGAAGATACCACCCCAGCGCGTGTTTTAGTTCCAAATTTACGTCGAATCAAGTGTTCACTGCCGAAGAAGAGACTCTTTTAAACAAGTACATCACTGACTGCTCTAAAATGCACTATGGATTGACGATTACACAAGTGAGGAAACTGGCATACGAATTTGCGAAAGCAAATGAACTGTCCTGGGATCATAACAAAATGGCTGGAAAAGAATGGCTAGACAGTTTTCGTAGGCACGCAAATTTAAGTCTAAGAAAACCTGAAAACAGCAGCGCGGCAAGATCTTATGGATTCAACCAGACGGCCGTAAATGGTTTCTTTGAGAACCTAGAAAAGGTTTTAAGAAAATATGAATTCTCTGCAGATCGGATTTATAATTTTGCGAGTCAGGGATATCCACAGTGATGGGCACGCCAAAGGTATTGGCTGAGAAAAACCAAAAACAAATCGGTCAACTTGTTTCGGTAGAAAGAGGTGAACTTGTTACATTTGGAGGAATTATTTCAGCTAGTGGTGACACAGTTCTTCCACTGTTTATTTTTCCCAGGATACATTTTAAAAATCACTGCATGCAGGGTGCTCCGGAAGGCAGACTAGAAGTTGCTACTAAGAGTGATGGGATAAATTCCTCTATAGTTTTGGAGATGCTGGAACACATCCAAAAGAAAATATCCTGCTCTAAAGATAACTCGATTCTGCTCCTGGTCGACAACCACGAAAGCCATATCACAATTGCAGCAGTGGATTATGCTCGTGATAACGGCATTATTTATCTTTCATTCCCACCCCGCACAACACACTGTCTCCAACCCTTGGATGTGGGTGTATTTGGACCTTTTAACGCCAAACTGAAGATTGCGTTTAACGATTGGCAATATGGCCATTCAACAAATTGGCTTTTAGTGACGATGATTTTGCACCCGCGTAAGTTTACCATTCAGGTTCTGTAGCAAGCCCAGATGTCAGTGTGCAACAAATCTTACCCGAACGTTCTGAAGACATAGATCCTACTCAACAAGATATACCACAGAGATCAGCGCCTGCATCTCCCTCTTTGCTGTCGCAGTAGTTTGATTCACTATCAACATCGGCTATAGGATTAATAACGCCAGAAATTATCTGACCCTACCCTAAAGTGGATAGAAATGCGTCCAAAAAGTCAAAGAAAGCAAAGGGCTATGCACAAATGTGCCCCACAGTATATATGAAGCTACCCCATGTGTGGGGCACATTCGTACGTTTTCCATTTTTTAGGAAGACCATCATAGCTTGGTAATGTTGCTTTGTATCAATACTGAAGTACACTATTATCAAAACTAGATACTTAGGTTTTATAACAGCATTGAAATTATTTTGAAATAGCTCTTAGTTTTTCTTTGAAAAGGCTTAGAGTAAAAAGTGTACGAATCCTACCTGCTCTCCTCTACAGAGTCCAGTTCACAAAGGTTTAATATGTAAGCGCTATTTATTTTATCGGTAAAGTCAAGATTAAAGAGAAAAAAGAATAGTTTCCTCTTACAGGCTGTCAGAGACTTTCAATATTCAAAAAAACAACAACATAAAATTACGAGTTTTACTTATTTTGTTGCGTTTGCTGAGGGCCCTACGGGATATATAAGCTTTGGATTTTCTCATAGTCCCAGTACCCTTTTAGTGTATAAATGGTGTGTATTAACAAAAAAAACGCTTTTACGAGATAAAGCACTGTCCCCGTATTGTGACAAAAGTCTCCGGTGAATTTCAGCACCTTTCACACCCTCTGACCACAAAAATCGGATCACTGCTCGTTGTTCCTCTTTGGTGCAAACTAATAGCGAAGCTGACATGCTTATGCTGTTGTAGCTAGCAGACACAGAGGTGCCAACTCAACGCATGCGCAAGCGGTCGCCACTACGATAGCCTTCAACGCTTGTTATGGCGAAAGTGTAGATACTATTTTACTTACCCTCGTATTTTCTTAAAAAGCAGTATAATTATTCACCGTTGACATAAGTATGAAACAAATTGTGGCGATATTGATTTGAAAGTATTTTTATCTGGAAAAGTATTTTATTAGTACAACATTTTATGTAAATCCTTTGCGTTGTATATTTCCGAATGATTACTTTTATTTTGCGTAATCAACTTTTGGAAAACCATGTAGGTTTATTGTAAATGTATACATAAATGTAATGTGTATATTTGCCTCATTCACCGATACACATTTTTGTGGTTTTTGTGCAGTACGTCATTCAGAAGAAGTGCTACGTCACCCACCGCTAAGGTTTATAACCCGATGTAGAACCTCATTCTGCAGGAGTCTTCTCCTATTCGGACTCTGTCTCACTTGCAACGCTGACGACGTATAGCGCTGTCCTGGGCAAGATTTGCCCTCATAACGCACAAAAGTAAGATGTTCCGAAAAAAATCACCAAAAATTATTTACCAACAAAAGGCAACTGAAATAATATAAGATTTGCTTTATTTAATCTAAAGGCAGATTGTCACTATGAACAAACACTGTGATAGAGTGCAGTAACCGAAATATTGTATTTACTTGGTAAGAACCAACCAAAAGTAGTCCATAATTAGGTAAAAAGATAAGAATGTTTATTATGTACTGCCTAATTCTAAGTTTTTTATATATGCTATACTTTCCAGTTTTGGGAATATCCATTTATCTGGCCATATAATGTAATAATCAAATATCGAATTTTAATTTTGAACATAATTTCAAAAATCTACTGCCATTCCTACAGTCCTTACTAATTTGGAAAGAAAACGTGGGCTCCTCATTCATATTTGATTATGATCACATTTACATATTTGAAAGATAATAAGTTATAAAGCGCTAAAGAAGCGAAGGGAGATGACTTTTTAGTTCAATGAACTCACTTAATAAAGTAGTGCCTGATTATGCTTTACTATCAAAAATTTAAATTTTCCCTTTTTGGGAATCTCATTAAAAATTTAACTAATGAAACAACGTCTATGTAAATTACGATTTGAACAATTCGGTATCATTACTACAAAATGAGAAGTTATATTTGTGTAATAATCCATGTGCGATTTAATAATATTGAACGTAAGTTTTGACAGGAAGAATGTTGAATTGCTCCCAGAAACTAATTGAACAAACAGACTGTCTACATTAATTACAGCGATACGTTCAAATGCCCAATATTTCAGTCAGGTACAGCTTGACCATGGCTTAGAAACGCATGCTCATAAATAATAATTTAAAAAAATACCCACTTCTTTTACTATTAACGTTACACTATAGTCGGTCATAAATTCTAATTTCCATCTCGGAATGCCTCTTGCGAGATAGATCTGTCTTTTTTTCTATCGTCTAGTTACTATTGAATAGACGCTAGCGCAGCAACGCGATGCTATAGGCGTTTCCGTTTACAATTTTTATACCCGATTAAAGGTGATTATTAATAACTGTTCGGCGTTACAATGTCGTCCGACTTACCAAATAGCCGCATAATGATTATAAATCTTTCGTTAGATTTCGTGAGGAGAACGCGTATACGGTTCTATCCGGGATTCGTTTGAATATTTTTTCATATAAATTAGGTCTTAATTGGGAAGAAACGTAAAAAGAGGAGATTAATAAAATGAGGCGAAGTACAAGTTTGGTAGTTGAACGTTTTAGGATTTATATCTGAATAAAATGCTTGTGAATGGTGCGATCTAATTAAGGAAATTGTCGACGTATATGGTATTGGGTCTTTATTTGAAATATACTACAACGTAAGTAGTTTCCGGTCCAATTAGCCGAAGAATTATCTCCTACAGTAAGTAGATTTGAATAGGAATTTCGTACATGTTTTTCTGCTATATGCAGAAGTTTCTATAACGATGTATCTTTCATGAAAGTTTCATTGAAGTAATTGAACGACATTAGCTTTTGAAAGTCAGCATAGAGCGACTTTTTGCTTTGCTTCTATGAAAGCTAGTTCTTCCGAATAAATATTTCTGTTCTAAACAGCTGGGGAAGGCATATTATCCAATATGGAATCATACTTCTTATGGTCACTTTTTTATATAATAATGCCTAAATGCCCTTCTTCAATAGTGCTAGCAAGGACTTTGGGGTAGTATGGCAAACACTAAAGTATCGGCACACTTCGTACCACAGAAGTTATTTGATTTGTTCGGAACAATTGTTTCGAGAATTCGTGGGTTTCCATTGTTAACCTTACGACCGAATGATGTGAGTCAAAAATTTTAATTCTAACATGCCTTGTTCTATCCCTGCTGTAAAAGACTTTTGCCGCTTATGTACTCTAAAACTTGCGAAATATACGAAACTAAAAGGAAAAGTTCTTTCCTGTAGTGCGAAACGTAAACACGTGTCCGTTTTACATCAATAAATCCATCAGATTTGAGTGGCTAAGTGGACCCTTTTCCCTGTTTAACAGATTTGCATTCTTTTTCATATCAATGACTTCGTAAGCATCTAATTCTCGCGACGAAGTTACGTTCTTAATTAATTTGAGGTTTTCTAATTTAATATTATTCCCGGTTTCATTTATGTGTTGTGCTAGACTTGACGATTCAATCCCTCCATAGCGGTAACAGGCTGTTCTTTGGATCCAGTACTTATCGCCTGTTTTGTTTGTCAAATATAAGCTTTATCACAGTAACCGCATGCAATTTTATAAATTCCCGACCTTTCCTTCGTATCCGATTATCTTTTTGATTGCCTAGAAGGTTTCTGACAAGGAAACAAAGGTAAGTACATCTCACCGATTTAAATGAAACTTTGTGGGTTTATAGACCGATCAAGTGTAAGAACAACGCTAACTATCTTAGCTGCCCAATCGCTCACTGGCAAAGCACCCCAAACTCAACATTACCCTTCGCTGTTTGACCCAATAGCTCAAAAACTATGAGAGATATAAAAAAAAAGTTAAGCCAAGATTTAAACTATTAATAAATAACTATTTTGCAAATTTCAGAATTCAATAGGAGAGTAGCCATTATAAGGAGAAACATTCTTTTATAAATTTAAGTTCTTTATTGTATCTAATTTTATTCAAGGGAAATTTTACCAATCTGTTGATTCTAATCACGGCCATTTTGTGTTGTCCACGGTGGTTAGAATCTGTTATAATGTATCTATTAGTGCTGGTTTCCTTGGTCAGTATATCAACACACAATGGTGAATTAGAGTTCCCGTAAACTGTCTAACTCGGCTTGAATGTGCACAGGCGTAAGTATTGACTTGTAAAAGTAACAGATTGAAACATTTAAAAATTGCAGAGATGCCTTGCAAAGTATATAGTAAAATTAATCTATCAATGTTTTTGTGATACTTAAAATTAAACGTATAAATTATAAACCAATCTAGAAAATTTGCTGTACAGCGTTACAAGTCAAAACGTTTTCATTTTATCGTTTTTCTGATGAGAATGTTTCTAAAAGAAATTCTGGGGATTTTTTGGGAAAGAATTACAAATGACACTATAGATTGAATATACATATATGTATAGCTTAAACAAAATAAAAGTAACATAAAATGGATTTTAAATTTACTTACATATGTCTCACAATCAGACAAAAATAAACCTACCTATTGAAAGGTCCTAAAAATATCTATATATGTATTGCAATACAGCAGAATATTAGTTATAGATTCTATTTACTTAGATATTTTTGAAATAATAACACTAGATAATATATTTGCTGTTGTGACATTGTTCCAATATCTTATTCTTCTATATTATTAAATATATTTGCTTCCTGTTATCTTTTGCAAATGATCAAAAGGACATGCCAACAGAATCAATTGTACTGTATATCGCCTTTCGAACAAGCCTACAATAATTTACTGTTAACTACCCACGACGAAGAATATGCAAGAACGTGATTCCTTAGTGACTTAGTGGAAATTGATTTTGCTCCAAATTGAAAGATGAAGCAGTGTTTTATAAATCCAGAAGCTTGGGAATTTTTTCACTCAACATACATAGTTTTACTTTGTAATTTTACAGATAAATTTTTGCATTTACGGAGGCTTCCACAATAATAATAATATTAATTTTTCTTAGGAATTTAATATAATAATATTCACCATGGTTGGATCAATGTTTAGGATATAATATTAAGGTCTTTTTTTAAACTGTTCAATTCAAACCATGAAAACCTTACATTTTTCTGTGCCAGCTGCATTTCATTTCTTGACATTGGTGTCCAAATGGATTCCGGTGTTAGTATTGTTTGATTGCCATGACGTTACTGTTCATCAGTTGTTGATTTAACATTTTAAAACTAAGTAAAACGGAGTTTGTTAATAGTCATGATTCATGATGATTTAAACTATAAACGAGCAATGTACGATGAGAAAATGGAAAATTGTATAAAGAAACAGATGGGAAGTACATGCTTTAAGCCTTTAGTTGATCAAGTAAGAAAATATATTGGCAAAAGAACTATTAACACCTAAATTAAAATTTGCCATTTATTACAAATTATCAGGGATCATTATATTCGTGATATTAACAATAATCGAATAGATTGTTATCTAATTCTATGCACTCTTTTGAATTAAAAGATATTTTATTCCATTAGAATTAAATACTCAAGATATTCCAGCGGTATATCCCACAAATTACATGAAAGTTACAACCGTTGCTTAGCCTATGTGAGTTTGAAAGCAAGTCTTCAGTTAAGAATTGAAGAAAATAAACCACGTTGGAGATCCCAACATAAGCTAAGTATCTGATACACGCAATGCAATTATGATCAGCCTTACAAGGTGGTTATTGAACTGAGTGTGCATCCGATGAACCTCAATGCAAAAAAGGAACCTTGGCATGGTACACGGATGGCTCGAGAACAGAAGGACTCAGAACAGGCACAGGCATTAGTGGTCCTGATTACTGCCTAAAAATGCCTATGGTACTCCGTACCAATAAATTTCAAACAGAGATTTCTGCTTTAAATTTATGTGTGTGAATCTCGAGAAAGGGATACAAGACGCAATCAATAATATACTGATAACACTAAAGGCTGTGAAAGTGAAAATCTGACCTAATACACGAGTGTGTACACAATCCGAGGCAATTGGGACACGAAAACTACATTATAGTAGGTTCCAAACCAGCAAGACATTGAGGAATATGAAAAAGGAGATAATCTGGCCAAATAAGCAGCATTTCATCGGTCCTAATCGCAATTGTGGTCTACGAAAGAGCTACCTAAAACAGAAAATCAAGAAATGGGGGGGATAATCAAAAGGTCTCGCATTGGAAAAGAATACTAGGATAAAATCAAGTGAAGGAACTCATATTAGGAACGTCAAAGACAGCTAAGATTTGTATTGTGTATTGTTCAGCAAACAGCACTGGGAAGAGCTGTTGTCTGTGCCAAGAAGATCTGGCGTTGCCATTAGTCATATACGACAACAACATTTCAGTAGGCCATTTCTGACACCTACTGAACTTAAGCAAGAAGATTCTGATTTAGTATTAAGGTTCATTAAAAATCTCCAACTATTCTAATACATACAGAAGCACTGTTAAAATGCATCTATGCCATGGCCCCATTGTACGTGTAACAATAATAATAATAATAATAATAATAATGTTTATTGTTCAACAGGTAAACCCAATTACAGGACAAATATACACATTCTGAACACAATACATATTGATTTAAAACATGACATAACTATACAAAAAAACTATTATGTTTCGTGTATCATGGCGCCAACTCTCCGGTGAAAATATCACTAAATATCTTCTCAGCGTTCCTGATCATGTGATAGATTGGCGACCGCAAACGAAGATTGGTCCTCGGTGTCGGCATAGTAAAGGTTGGAGCATAACGAGATGCTATTCGAGGTACGTTGAATCCTATGTGGGAGACCAGCTGCATACAGTCGATCCTATCATTTAATAATTTGTGTAAAAATCGGGCGCTATGGTAATCACGACGGGATGACAATGAACGAAATTGATGCGATTCGAGAAGGGTGTTGTAAGAAGTATGCCAAGGCGGATATTCGCCATTAACTTTGAACGACAAAAATTTGAGGAATCGACGCTGAACACGTTCAATTGGAGCTTGATGGGACATATAGAAAGGATACCAAATAATAGAGGCATACTCCAATTTCGAGAGTACAAATGCAAAATAAAGGGATTTTAGCACTAGTGCGTCATTGAAGTATTTGGACGTTCTCATAAGAAAACCCATCATTTTAGAGGCAGATGAACAAATTTGTTCAATATGTATGTTAAACGATAAAGTTGGATCAAAAGTGACACCTAGATCTTTAAGATTGGTAATCTTGTCGATGGAAATATCGTTGATTTGATAAGTGGAGATATATGGATTTGTTTTTCTCGTGAAGCACATAAAATTACATTTACTAGAATTTAATGTCAGTGTATTGGATTTTGACCACTCGGTCAGTATATTAATGCTCGTCTGAAGACTCTTGATATCTTGTTGGCAGTTAATATTACAAAACAGTTTAACATCGTCGGCATAAGCGAGGACATGGCAAGATAAGGATGTTAAGAGGTCGTTTATGTATAGAATGAACATCAATGGACCAAGATTGGATCCTTGTGAGATACCGCTGCTAGATACAAATTCAAACGAATTAAATCCATTATAAAATACATAGTTAATTCTTTTTACCAAGTAAGATTTAATTAACAAGGAGAAGTTGGGAGCTAAACCAAACGAGTCCAGTTTATATAGAAGTAATTCATGACTGAGAGTATCAAATGCATGTGAGAAGTCGGTAAAGATAACGTCAACTTGTCCGCAGTCATCTAAAGTTTCGCTTATAAATTGTGTGAAACAGGCCAGGTTTGTTACTGTCGAGCGTCCCTTCACAAAGCCGTGTTGGCAAGTTGCGATATGTGAGCGAGTATTCCTGTATATCGTAGTATATATAATATGTTCAAAATCTTCGCAAAGTTATTAAGTATAGCGATGGGCCTATAATTTCGAATTTGAGTAGAATTTCCCTTCTTGAAGACAGGTACAATTCGTGCACGTTTCCATCTATCCGGAAAAGTGGAGGTTCTGATGGCAAGATTAATAATCTGGCATAAAGGTAACGCAAAGGCATTACATAAATTCCTAACACAGAAGCTCGGCACCAAGTCATCGCCCGCGGTGGCCCTATCTGGAAAGGCAGCCATAATTTTAACCAATTCGTCTTCTGTTGTCGGAACCAAACTAAACGATTGTAGTTGTGGAAGATTGGGCGGAGGGTAACGTTGGACAAAGTATAAACTTGAGAAAATACTGTTGCAAAAGCGTCAACAATTTGTTGAGGATCGTCGAGGGCTACTCCATCGAGCACCAATCTACCGGGTATGCGTGTAGTTCCCTTCCTACTTCGTACAAAAGACCATAGGCGTTTTGGTTCTACTTTGATAGCACCTTCCGTTTGAGAAATATAAGCTTCATATGCACGTGATATTTGCGTTTTTGTTAACGAGCGAAGTCTTCTAAATTCATGAAGAAAAGTAGAGTCTTTCGTTATTTTCCATTTTTTTCGATAGTAGTCCTTTAGTTTCAGATTACGTCGAATTTCCAAAGAGAACCAAGGTGGAAATTCTGAGTTATTGACAGGATACTTGGGCACACACTCATCAAACATTTTGTACAGCACGGAATAAAACTGGTCAATCGCGAAATTGACATCGGAACGGTTTAACAAAGTCCAATCATAATTAAGAAGGTGATCGTAAAGTTTATCAAAATTAGCTTTTCGTAAGTTGTAACGCAAATTACCATGTGATGGAAATTTAGTACACTTCGGTGAACTTAAAATTTAAAAACTAATACACAGAGCAGGATGGTATGGATCTTCTGGTACGAAAGGATGCTCATCTCTTTGCGATTTCTAAAGTAGAATGGAAATTACATAAAACAATAATACCAATATAGTCTAAAACAATTCTAAATGTATCTATCTGCATAAAATCTATGATAATCTAAAAACTCTTGTTTTCTGGTACGTATACCAATTCTATTACATGTCACTAAAATTCTATCGCATTTTTTCCTCTTCCACTAAAACCCAACTACACGAGTGAAGTATATTAAACAATAAACGATTTTAATCAATATTCTATTAGCGAGCAGCCCTCATTTCCATGCAATTTAAATTCATGTTGCGTATCAGAATCTCGCTTCATGTCACGCTTTATGCACGTCCGTATGCAAGGACATACACATACAACGGCCGCACCGAGCAACACGACGAGTTGGCAAAACGGCGACACGATTGAATCCGAAAGAGAAATAACGAAACGTTCGACAGAGAGTGTATAAATCAGTTTAAACGCGTAAAATAATTGAAGCCACCCATTTAGCGCGTTATCAGTTGATCAGGTGGCTGTTGTAGATGTGTGTTGCACGTTTTGTCGGACTAGCGGTGGATTGAAGGTCTGATGGGATATTGAAATTTTAATTAGTTCGAGATAATGATGCGAGATCTCGTAATAGATAGT
This sequence comes from Dynastes maya, assembly GCA_029619315.2. NCBI lineage: Eukaryota > Metazoa > Arthropoda > Insecta > Coleoptera > Scarabaeidae > Dynastes > Dynastes maya. Next base: position 13,274,842 of record JAROYE020000011.1, read on the forward strand.
TAATGTTTAACAGTATTCATGGACGGACGTTTAACGGACTTTTTCACATCGAACTGACCTGGTTTCTCTTTATAATTGAACCGAACGATTTGAAATATTTATGTCTAAGTCGCCAGACTCTTTGAACAGCTTGGGGGGTAGAAAGATTAACATATCCGAATGTCACTAAGAGATGGCGGTTGATGTCCATTGTTGACAGGTGTAAGCTTAAACTGGTTTTTATAGCTAACAGGAGAAAATTGGTTTAAAATAGCATTTAAATTGACTCAAACGCGTGATTGACAAGATATCCATAATTTTTGGGTAATATTTGCAATATTGTTAGTATTTTTTAAAAATATTTTGGAGCGCAACAGAAATAGTGGGGAACAAAAAAAAGAATAATCAAAGAAATTGGTGGGGTGAGTTCAAGACTAACTAAAAAAAAATATGCGCCACCCGTTTGAATTAGGAAGAACTACCCGCGAAAAATGGGAACGCGAGGTGAATAAAAGAGAATAGTAATCAATAGAGACGAAAATATTAGCACTAAACTGTTAATGAACAAAATTTAACTAAGGGATCGACGTTGGTGGCCACTACGTTCGATTTAACAATGATCATAGATATAAATGCAACTCATTCAGATTACTTACGTAAAATGTACAAAAAAAATATGAAAATAATATTTGTTAAAGTAACTTGCGGTAAAATAAAAAAAAAAACAAGTATGGATTGGAAAATATAAAAAAAAAAGGAAAAATAAAACGTAAATTGACAAAAATTTAGAAAATTTTAAAATAAGAATGTAATAATAAAAGGTTTCTAAAGTATATCCATACGTTAATGAAATTGCTTAAAATAAAGTTAAAGGAAAAATAAACAAGCTAGAATTTAGACAAATTTGAAGAAAAAACAAATGGTTGTGAACCGAAATAAACAAAAAAAAATCATTTATCTGGGCTGTGCTTAACTGGAGCTTACTGTGCTGTCGTGGTCGAACGGCGGTAAATCGTCGCTAGTCCTGTCCCCGGGTTGAATAGGACATGTGGACACGCCCACGCAGCAAAAGCTCTACCCTTTAGTGGATTTCGGCAAATGGGTTTAACGATAACCCCAAAAAAACCCTCGGTTGGATGGAGGGTTTGCTAGCCGATGATCGAAGATTACTAAGACTGGCGTGCCGTCGCAAAAATAATTAAATATATCTGACAATGTCGGTGATGATAATTATGGTAACTGTGAAAATCTTTTGGATCCTACTTGACTAACCGCCACAGCAGATTTTCGCAAACGTACCTTCCTAGTTTACGGTCGACACCAGAAAGAGAGCGGTGTTAATTACTAATTAACGAACATCGTGCATTCTATTGCAATGAGCTTAGGTAAATTTAGTTACAAAAAAAAGGAAACAAAACAAAAAAATAAAGAAAGACGCCATGAAAATTGTTCAATAACCAACCTTTATAATTGAAATTACCAAAAGTAAATTAATGAAACATTAAATATGTCATTAATAGAAATTATAAATTTTGAAGCATATTAGAAAAGATAATGTAGCCTAGAAAAGATAATGTAGCCACATCTATTGTAAACATAAAACAACCCTTGATAGTAAGAAATACAATTATGTTCATAAAGTAGAATTTGACACATTACAATTTAATAAAATGAATTTTATCATCATACGATGAGGATGCCATAACCAAATTAAATTGAAATGATAAAGAACAAAGATGAAAATAAACTTTCATGAACTATGCCCAACAAACACACAATTATGTTGTCAGGGCGACCACTAATATGTAATATTGTTGAACAGAGTGCCACTTCTAGTTTATATTTTCAATTTTATCGTCTCTACGAACTCCTTACGCAAAGATTTTTAAAGAAACTGTCACAAGAGCGTCTCTATAATGATTCTACTACCATTAGGAAAAGGATAGTTTTATACACAGTTCTCATATGTCAGAAAGGCGGTACATATTTCAATGTTGTTGTTGTATTATTGGGCGAAGCGTCAGGTTACGGAATACACCTCGTACTTTTAGGCATCGATTACTGTGACCGTTAGCCAACCCTACTAGAATTTTTCCGAATCCAGAGATGTTCTAACCTCCGGTAGGGATTTTTTACGTGCCAAGCATCGTATTGACATGGCGCCTATGGTTTTACTTCCTTATCCGAGAAGAAGGCATACTCAGATTTTTATCCGTAATTAAACACCAACCGTCCTAGCCGGATTTGAACCCGCGTTGTTCGGATCGAAAGGCAAGTGTGCTAAGCGTTCGACCACCAGAACCACCTATTTCAACGTTAATGCTGGGTCAAGGGATAGTCTGTGTTGGGAAAATGTACAAGAGATCAAGGTATGAATCTTACTTACTGCGACCATCCTTTTTTATTTTTTAGAAATTAATTTGTAAATTTAAGGCAGCTTTTTTGACCGCCACTGAAGCCGCAGACTAGTCCCTCTGAAAGGCGACAATGATATTAGAAAGGCCGCAACAATGTTAACCTCTAATAACGATAGATAGCAAGGGCTGTGGGGTAGTATGGCAACAATATTCTGGGCACACTTCAGCCGTGTACCGATTACAATCGGTACGCGGCTGAAGATGATGACGCATGTGTCTTCGAAACGGCCTTTCCGAGTTAATTAATAATTTTGTGTGGTGCGGAATGTGCCGAGAATATTGTTGATGTTATTCTCCAGTAAAAGACATTATCGAAAAATAGGCAGGAAACAACATAGAAAAGGCAAAAGTATTTGAACCAAATGAAGCAGACCCCACTATAGATTACAAACATATTAAACGAATTTTTAGACTCTCTTCTACAAATGGAATTAACAAATCAAAAAATTGAGTCTTTCAGAAGTAAAAAATACAATCAAAAAAGCCATAAATCCCAAGAAATCGTTAGGATACGATCTTGTAACTGGTAAAATACTACAGAAATGTTCAACTACAGTACTCAAAGCTCTACAACAGATCTTTAACGCGGTTATAAGGGTTGGTCACCATCCCCGCCGATGGAAAGTCTCGCAAATCGTTATGATACCTAAAAATGGAAAAAAGTTGGAAGAATTAACATGATACAGGCCAAAAAGTATGCTACCGATAATCTCCAAAGTATCCGAAAAGCTACTATTAACACAACTACTTGCAGTCTTAGAAGATAATAAACTTATTCCAGACCACCAGTTCTGATTTAGAGTAAATCATAGCAATTTCAAATGCCCTAGAGAAAAAAATATTTCCTCTCAACAACCTTCTTAGACTTTAACTACCACACTCCTTTTTTTCCATTCTAAGGTCCTATTTGACAGACAAATATTTCCTGGTTAAACAATAAAATCAATGTATCCCATTAGACCCGGCGTACCACAGCGAAGTGTATTGGGATCCATCCTTTATCTTCTCCATACGGCAGATCTTCCTTCCACTAGGAACACAGAAATTGCAACCTTTGCGGACAACAAACCTTAGAAAAATACCTAGGCTTAAACCTCGATTGACTTGAATTACTTATTATCCTCCTCTATTGGATAGATTGTAATTATTATTGAAGTAATAAAAAAAAGTTTTTCTGCCAAATCCTTTGCCGCTGAATTTTGATTAACAATATTTTTCCAAGTTAACCTGGGGACGAAAAAAACCTTATGTATAATCTAAAAAAAGGAACTGTATATCTTATCTGCATAATCCATCGCAATCAGATCCATCAATATTTCATTCAATACTTCCATAAACGTCTTCTATCCGTGACAGGAAGTCCTAATTTTTTCACATGCGTTTAATGCGTCGATCGATCAAAGCGCATGAGTTATTCAGACGTTTCGATTACGACATTTTACTAAACTGAAGTGCGCGCCCAGCCCGTCTTCATTATTCAAAAGTCGAAATCTCCCGTCTAGCTCAGCGGGTATAGGAGACGAACGTAGGCGCATTCCGTTCCTGCTTTTCCGTTGTGTTGCAGGTGGGTTTCTTTCCCGCATTCGCTTTTTTCGGAACATGTATATGTGGATGTAGCTATACGAGTCTCGTCATGTATTGCGATGCCTAATGGTCTTGTACGCACCCGTTATTCATCAATGATACGACGTGATAAGCTGTCAGATCGTGTATGCCCGAGAAAAGTTTCTTACCTATATGTAAATGATGATTTGAATCGGCGCTACGAGCAACCGGGTTGTATCAATCATCTAATAAACGATGATAATATGGCATGTGTTACGCCGTGTACGAGGATGATGTAAAGGTCTTGTAGGTATATAAACGAAACTGCGCCGAGCGTCCTGAGGAGTTCTGGTTCTCAAGTAATCGAGCTTATTTGAAAAACGAAACGGGTTGTAAGCGATGTCTTAGGTTGTAAGATGATTTATAATGTCAGCGTATACAGGCTTATTGATAGATTATAATAAATTATATATTCATAAATTTAAATGTGTATCTACGTTGGAAGCGGTATGGCTTCAGGTAATGAATGAATGAAACGCATCCTCTGCGAATTGAATATTCATAGCAAGGACTGTGGGGTAGTATGGCAAACAACACTAAAGTATCGGCGCACTCCGCACCACACAAGTTATTAATTAATTCGGCCGTTTCAAGGACTCGTGGATCCCCATTCCGTCATACGGTTGAGAATGGGGACCGACGAGTCTTTGAAGTGGCTGTTCCGAATGAAGTAATAACTTGTGTGGTGCAGAGTGTACCGATACTTTAGTGTTGTTTGCCATAGAATACTTTCTCATGCTTTAAATTCGTTTTTCGGCTATTTTTATACTTTATCGCCATTTATTAGTACTTTACATTTCTTCACAACATTTAAATAGATAAAAACATTTGTATAAATAAAAACTTTGAATATATTAAACATACAGTCCCTGGCCATCGAATTAGGACCACTTAAAAATATATTGATTTTGGGGTAAAATTAAAAAAAAAACAGTTGGTAATGTTGGCAGTATTATTGAATTTCATATAACATGCAAGTATAAGTTAAATATATATTTACTAATATTTGCTTGTTCCTTCTCTGTGTTTTATTATTTCTTTAATCCTTTTTGACATACTGCCAATGCAGCTTCTTATTGTTTTTTTAAATTTCGTCGCTATTATGCCATGCATCGTCAATATGTTGTTGTAATTCTTCCTTTGTAGTTGAATTTCGTGTACTTGCCATGCTTTTCAAGACACTCCACGCATTTTCAATTGGGTTTATGTCTGATGAATTGCCTGGCCAGGGTAGTACACGCAGGTTTTTAGATTCAGGGTATCATTACACTTTTTGCCTTATGACACGGTGCATTGTCTTGCATGAAAGTATGTGGTCTTTGAGTCGGATCCAATGAACCAATATAATATATTAAATAGTTTTGTTTATATTGTTTTTGTTCCATTGTTCCGTTAATGAAATATAGTGGTCCCGGTCCTTCTGTCGTAATACACGACTAAACCATTAGAGATGGGGGGTCTTTAATAGATTTGATCGTACATGCTTTATAACGCTCTGAAGGACGTCGACGAACAAATTGGTTTCTCTCCGTTAGCACTTCTAGCCGTGATTCCTCGCTATAGATAATCTAGGAAAAAGTAAATAATGTAGAGAACCATTAAGCGAACTATGAGAATGAATTTGACCAAAAATACAGATGATAAATGAAACTTGCCTTTCCCCAATCTTTTTTTCGTGACGTGTAACGAGTTAAAATTCATTTTGTAGAAATTCGTCAATTGAATATGCAGGGTTGTTGACTAGTTTGTCCATCACAAGTCTTTAAAAAAAACAACATTGGACCAAGAGCCGATCCCTGAGGGGCTCCCCAACGCATCATTTCTACGCCCGGATTAATTTTCTCCCAAACAATTTGCTGCCTCCTATCCAGTACGTGGGTTCTGATCAGGATATTTCCTATGATTCTATAAAACTCAAGTTTATTTAGGAGTCTGTGGATCATCAGGTATCCCCAGAGTCAAAAGTTTTGCTAATGTCACAACAGATCAGTTTTTCTTCGTCATCAAAAGCTGCTGTTATTTCACAGATCAACTGCTGCATCTCTCAGGCCTGAACCCATGCTGTGCCAGACTCCAGAACCCTCATACATCAAAGTACTTTGTTATTCTATTCTTTATAATCGAGTCAAAAACTGCTGGAAAAGATGCCCAAAATTTATGAAGCCATGACAAACGCTGAAGAATGACATATGTACAGAAATAAATTCTTAATTAATATGTAAAATGTAAATATTTTAAGGACACACCCTAATTTCCTTTTTACAGTGCTTTTAAATATTAATGAAAATTTGTTCGCAATATATTTTTTTTGTAAAATTCATCATTGCTTTCAAACTTTGTGATAGTAGGTTATAATTCTAATGTAATAGTCGTTGCTTTTCGGTTAAATTTAAACAGTTTTAAACATCGGTTAAGTTTAAATTATTTTAAGAAAGCAGGAATTTCTAGAAGAGAGAACGGTAAATTTAATTGATTTCTAAAGAATTTAAAAGTACAATCTACAATAAATTAGAATTGTTATAAAATTATTTAAAATGCAAACAAAAATAATAAATAGCTCCACAATTACTACAGACAAAGTATTCTCGTAACGAACAAATTCCTTCCGAATCTTTTAACAAAGCATAGCATTAATTTAAATTGCATCTTCACGTATCGATTTCCTCTTCATTATGCGCCAAGCTTTACGTTCAGAAATGTTCGCCACTAAAAGTGCATCGCCTCTTCCTTTGTTGCAGATGGTTCTGTCATTTCGACGACGACAATTACGTCAATGTGCCGCGACTGGTGCGTTTCCTCGGCGACTACAGCCCCAGAGAAGATTGGTATCTGGGAAAGCCGAGCATCCAAGCGCCCCTGGAAATCATAAACAAGGACAGAACTCCGGTAAGTTTCAGATCTTATCGCGGGACCGTTGTGAAGTGGGCCGGGACGAGGCGCTGCTGCTCCGTTGATTTTTGCCATTGTTTTGAACAACCGACGAACGATGGTTGTGCAGCGTTATCTAGACAAGCAAGGGGGGAGTGAATAGAATAGGGGCAGGGGGAAGTTGGGGACACACGTTTTAATATATGTGCGCTTTGTTTACGTGTCAAGAATTTGTGGCCGTGATTGATCTCCTTGGTTTTGAAGAATGCCAGGACAAAGTAACGCAGAAAATTGAGTTATGAGTTTTAAGTTAAACAATTTGTTGAAATACATGATGGATATCCAAAATATGCATAGGTTTATGTCGCTACGTGTTTATTTATTAAACGAGTTAAAAATAATTATAAAGGAAGTGTACAACAAAAGAAAGAGAGCAAAAAAGTTTTTTCAAGCATGTTATTAACAATAGTATTAGTATTTTACTTGTTATAATTCCACTTGGGGTCACAACTAATCGCTGACCCAAAAAGAAAATTGATTCACAAGGGAAGATTCCAAGGTGTTAATCATCGATAGGATTGAAACTTGGCAGATTTGTAAGACCCATCGAGTGTTGCAAAACACCGCTTTCCGTTTCGGCAGGTTAAATTCACTCCTGAAATTTCGGCGATTTTCAAATTTTTGCAATTTACACCGTTATTATGAATAAAAAAAAAATATTTTACAGTATGACCCATTTGAAATGGAAGCACCCCTTTAAAACCTATATTCTCCGCTAAAATGAAACCATTTTTTAAATACTTAGTACTTAGTTTCGGGGACTTTAGAAACACTGCCTTTGTACTAGCAATCACTGCATTTACTAGTGGAAAACATGTAGGAATCGTTTGTGCCGCAAGATTTAGAGTATGGATTTTACACGTTACATGTAAGAAGTTACCACTGTGTTCTTTAAGAGATCGGCCCAAAGAACGCGTGTTTGCGGCACCACCACTCATAAACATTAAAGGTTGCTTAGTTGTTCAAACTTGTTCAATGAGTTCAAAACCACCTTTAAAATCTCATCGGCAGTACAATTTATAACTCTTTTGGAAGCAAGTAAGAAGGAGTATGACGGTCGATGTGGTTCCATTGTACGTAGCATTACATTAACCACAGAATGTTTTTGACGATCTGTTGTTTCGTCCACACACAACCGCAGTTTTTTATCTTTCAATTCCGTTTTCATTCTTTTCTCTATATGTTCACGAGCAAGTGGCACTACATTTCGTATCGATATCCGACTAGCTAATTTACAGTCCGCATATTTATTCCAGAAGGAGACAAATGCTTCTTTGTCTAGTAAACGAAACGATAGATTACATAAAATAAGAGTAACACATAAATCAAATGTAAATTTTTCTTGGTCTCGTATGTCACTTTTTGCAGAAGAATGCTGTTTGTTTTCGATGTGACGTTGACAATGGCTTTTGGACCAACACATTAAAGGGATTTTACAAACTAGACATTGAATTTTAGCGCGATCGAAAATTAAGTCCGGCATGTCCACTATAAAGTTTTTAACTGTGTCTGCTATTGGTCGTTTTCGCGACGTACTTAACTGCGATATTTTTAAAGAAAACATAAGCGTACAATTACGAAATAAGTTACGACAGCCTACATATACACAGAACTACTCGCAGCATCGAGTTAGTACTGACGCTGTGAACGCGTGAAATAAATAATCGCAGACTCCGCACCACATATCTACTACACTGACTGTTACCGCTGTTTGCCCAGACTAGTGATGATACATCTATCAAATTACAAATTTTAAAGAAATAAGTAATACCTACTAGCTACATTGGTCTTTTAAATGATCTCGCTTTACTTTTATTTACTGCATTTTTATATTTAAGTATCTTAAAAAAATTTTTCAATTGTTAATGGTAATTATTTCATCCAAAAAATACATGTAATTTAAGTAAAATCCAAAGTAGGCTATAACGTCGACAGTTACGGCATAATAGTCCATTAACTTTATTGATAATTGAGTGATTGCAAACTAGGTTCGACAATTGTTGAAGTAACTCTGAATAAGAAATTGCATTTGTTTACTTTTTAGTTGTTTTTTTATAAATTTAGCTTTACTGTAAAGTTTGAAAAATGATTCTCGTAACTTTTTTATTCATAAATATATTTGAATAAAATTTTGATCAATACCATTTTAGGACCTTCTGAATTCAGCGGCGAAGTCAGAATTTTAATAAAAAAATCCCTAATAACATTTTGCTATTTTTTTTTATATTTTTTGCTATTTAATTATAATCTAAAATTTGTTTGTACCAATATTATGTAAAAACTATACAATAAGTTATAAATTTAGTAAATGAAATTAATTCTAAAGGCACTAAATGTAGTATAAAACCTCATATGAATATTCATTTAAACATATGGGACGACAAAGACGATTACGTATATCCCAAATACAGTATTAGATATTTTAGAAGCAATGGAGGAATCTTTCAAACATTTCAGAAGAAATAAGAATAAAAATTATAAATACATTTTAGAAATCACATAGTTCCATTTCTTCAGCAGCTACTATTAGCTATGCGATGTTTTGCAATTGGAAACGTTTATATTACTATAGCAGACTTTGGTTGTCTACCTAAATGCACGGTTGAAAGAATTCTTCCGTCATACAAGTTTAGTAAAATTTCGTGTGGCAACTCTGTGTTCTTAGTGGTTTTAATACTATTTCATCCATTTGGTTTGTCCGTTGTCAAAATCGGTCTTTTTTTTAGAAAGGTTAAGTTAATTTCCAATTTGTCTGGGAGTAAATTTTCAAGAAGTTGCAAATTATATAAGAGCGGTTTGGCCCTTCTTCTGATAATAGCTGTAATAAAATACAACGTACAACATCAATTGAGCTATAACAATTTTGATTCAAAGGCAAAATAATAAAATAATATAAGGACCAAAATAACTATTTTGGATTAAAACTTGAAAATAGAAGGTATTAAAAACACAGACTAGTTTCTCATCAAACAGCAATGAACAAAAGCTTGTAGTTTAAAGCAGATTACACAAATTTATCGCAACTCCAGCAGTATCTTCAAAAGGATGTTGTTGAGAACATTTTGAAACAAATTCACCTTTCAGGGCCTATACACTTACTAAGAACCTTTGTAAATATTTTGAATTAATAAAGAAAATAGCACTTTTTGTAAAAATGAGAAATATACTATTTAATAGTACCCTCGTTCAAATAATTAACTTGACACCAGCCAATATAATGCTGAGCAATTGGGCGATCCTCTCCTAACTGTGAGCATAAGCACATTGTCGTCTCGTTTCTAATTACCAGAAGTACAGAAGGGAATGGGTTAATTAATTTCGGGACGTCAAGTGTTAGTTACATAACGGCGACTTGCGCTGCAAGCAATTAATTTGCAGTCAAGATTTAACTTATAGTTAAGTTTAGTTAGACTAGAAGTTAATTGTGACAAGCCAAACCGCTGTAAGTGAGAAGATGACGTATTTACTCATAATGTGAAGTAAAGAAGGTTGCATATTAGGAGACGTGATGGTGTTTTGTTTGCCGTTTTAGGTAAACTGTTTGCGAGATAATTTGCGTCTTGTTAATAGGGATTATGTAAATAGGATTTAATCCTTATATACAGAATGGTACAACCTTCATCTATTTTTAAACGTATATAGGTTTTGGGCAGGATTACTTACTGGTGTATAATTAGTTTTATGGCTAATTGTTAACCCTATCGCATAAAAATCTAGTGATCGCGCTAAAAACATCTCTAAAGAAATATCACAAATCGATATACACATCGAAGAAGTGGTTCTAGAACGGATATTAATCTGACAGATCATAAATTGGCAAACGTAGGCTTGGCACTACAATATGCACAATAACTTGGAAGTAACGAATGACTATATTGCCCAAAAACGGTCAACATATAATTGCTAGGAATCAAATTAAAAAATGCGACATACAGAGGTAAGAATGAGTAAACTATAATAGACAGCTTTTTCTTGGAAATGGTGACTTCTTGGTAGGTCATTTGAAAGGCGAGAATGGAACAGATAACCAAGAGTTTTGCAAAAATATAACAATAATAAATTTGGGAGAAACGTTAGTGGCCATGTTGTTTTGCAACAGTCCCAAATCTAATTACACCTGCAGCATAATATAAAGGAAGCATCATGGTAAAATACAATGAACAGTTTTCAGGTTAATACTTGGAAAAACTATAGTTAGATGATTATACGTATTAAAGTGTCCCCCCCCCCCCTCCAGCTAATTTTTGCACGACAGCTGCGTGCTCTTTCCTAGCCAACTTTGCGTAACAACAAAAAGAGATTACCAAAATCTTTATTGCTGCATATCATCATATTTCTTAAGTTAAAGTATAACATATGTGGCATCGTTCGATTCGTCTTTCGATTACCTTTCCAGAAACATAAAAATATACAGGCTATTCTATTTAAAATAAGAAAGTTGACGTCACTTCCGGTGAAACCGAAAATACAATTGAAATGCTGATAACGGCAAAAGTTAGTTCACAGAAAATAGAAATCGACCAATTTTTTTCTAAAAGCGCTAGCTTCTGTCGTTCAAAAGTTAGCAAGGGGGGCTGTATATGCTATTCTTCGAAAAAAATACAAAAAAAGATTTGATAAGTTCACGAAGTATCCTGATTATAATCTTGTGATGGCAAGACTTAGGTAATCATGCAATTTTACGGTAGTGTCAGAAATACGTTTAAACCACTAGAGGAATATTTTTCCTAAATCATATAACATTTCGTGCCCTTGCTAAATAGATAGAAAGGATCACTGGCCTACTCAACTCTTATTGATTTATTAGGGCAAAACAGACACATGTTTTACGTTTCGTGCTACACAGAAGAGATTCTTTTTCGTCTATTTTCCAAGTTTTAGTTTTGGGGTGTATAGGCGGCAAAAGTAGATACTTGTAAATATCTTCTTGAGAGTAGGGATAGAACAGGCATGTTGGAATTAAAATATTTTTTCTCACATCATTCGGCCGTACGGTTGACAATGGGAATCCATGAATTCTCGAAATAGCTGTTGTTTAGCCGAATTAATCATATAATAACTTCTTATTTAAACATCTCAGGTACTGAGATCCTTACTTTAGTATTGCGCGGCTACCTTTTGCGATGTAAGTAAAGCTTTTGACTAGGCAACAAGTAGTTCGAATAAATGGCATTACCTCAGAGAGAGTTACGGTTCAGTGCGGGGTGCCGCAAGGCTCTATATTGGGTCCTTTGTTGTTTCTAGTATACATGAATGATTTGTCACAGACAATGCTGGTTGATAAATGACTTTATTGGCTAAATCAAGGGATAGCAGGAGTGTTGTGGAGAGGAGCAGCTTGGCATATGATGCGGTGGACTTCTGGCTTTCCACAAACAAGCTGGTTCTGAACGACAATAAAACCAAAACGGTAGCATTTTCTAAAAGATACACTGGTTCGTTAAACAACCCAGATTCAATCAAATACCTGGGGCTTTGTCTAGAACCAAAACTGGGCTGGGAAGCGCATACCGAATATGTATCTAGTAAACTTGTAAAAACAATATTTCTTCTTTGTCACCTTCGGTATCTGAAAATGTCTTAAAAGCAGCTTATGTCCTATGGGGTTTTGCTATGGGGACATAGCTACTCAAGTTTGAGAATTTTCGGAATGCAAAGAAAAATCGTGCGCATCCTGAGTAATCTGCGCTTGATGAAATTAAAGATTTTAACTTTCCCATGTCAATATATTTTTGAATGTCTTATGCAAGTTAAAAAAAATATAAGTGGTTATCCTACAAATGCCTCATTCCATTACTATAATACTAGAAATAAAAATGATTTAAGCATTAAACATACTCGTCTTAGTATCACACAGAAGATGTCTTATCATCAGGGCATAAAATTTTACAATACTCTTCCACAAGATATCAAAGGCTTGAGCACGAAATCATTTGAATATTCTATAAAAAAGATCTTGTTACACTAAGCTATATGTATATTTTTTTATACTTATTTTGTTATTTTAGACTTTTGTTACTGTTATTTGATTTTTCTTCTTTTGACTTGTGTAAATACACTTTGTATGGAAACACCAATAAAGTATTATTATTATTATTTAATCTCAACACGACGCTGTTCACCTCTGAAACATTTTTAGTGCTCCGATTCTGGTAATGAAAATCTTCATAGTTAAAGCTGAAACGTCTGTTAAAAAATGTAGCATATTTTTGCGAGTGTTTCTAATCTTTAATTTTACACATTTTTTCTGCAAGAGTTTTTATATGTGCTACATCACATCTTCCTTCTAAATGTCTTATTCTTTTCTTTCGTATATATTGTGCATCAGTTTGCTCCTCAGTCACTGCATGTTAGTTCTACTTCAGCAGATGCAGTTTTTACACTTCTCTCAACTGCCTTAGAGACTTTCACGACACAGTCCACTAGAATTACCGATTATCATTACCGCTTAAACTGTGACGTGAAGGAGCGGATCAGAGGATGCCGCTAAATTCGCCGTGCGAATATTTCGAACCCGCCGATGACAGGAAGACTCTAATTTTCAATTAGCACGGTTTCATTATTTTCCCTCGGCTGTACAGTAGAAACGCGATAATTTAATAGAGGCAACGTCCGGGAACAATCTCAAACATCACCATTCTCGTTGTATAAACGCTTGCTAGATCTACCGGGCGTATTTATGTAGGATTCGAACGCGCTTCTTGTTGCAACGACACTATATCAACCTCTAATTGCAGCGTAATTACATGTTCTTTACCTGTACTCGATGCATCTTGCTGCTTTTCCTTTACTGTTATTAATGTTTCTTGCAGGGTTTCTATGCAAGAAGTCGTAATAAAGTGTTTTCAGGCATTCTTGTTGCAATTGGTGGAATGATTGTCTTGAGCCTGCGACATGTTCAAGACGAAATAAAAGGAGTAATTAATTGTATTGATTATATCGATTAAAATACTTGTTGCTTTCAGTTAACAAGTACTAATATTTTAAGTAACAGTGATGGTTTAGGCTACTTTATTGTTATTATTGTTTGTGGAATTTAAGTAACATCATTGCTGTTTTCAAAGCAATTTTGTGCACATCCAAAAAATCTAGAAGTTAATTTAAACGGATACTCTAAAACTGTGGCACTGGAACACTGAAACAGTTCACTAAAACCCTTACCACAACACTTAATTCGACTTGAACTGTTCAGTCTTGCTGCTGATGATGATAGCTTGGCTATCGAAACGTGCGTCCAGTACGAATTAAGTGTTGTGGTAAGGGTTTTAGTGAACTGTTTTAGAAGTTAATTTGAAGAAAAAACGTTAATTTGTAATTTGTACCAGCAAACTCAGTAGTAGTGCTTCCTATCACAGTAGCGAGACAGAACGGATTCCTACCACAGCAAAAGATATTGACTTTTTGTCCTGAAGATTTGTTTTATCATTTTCTCACTAACTTATTTGCATTTCTCATTATATCAGTGTCACATTTACTTATATCAGCTACTTCTTTAATTTCTACACGTTTCAAGGCAACATCCATGTGATTCAATGTTGTCAAATCTACGCTCTCCTGAAATGGTTCTTCCTTCATGCAAAAAAAAATTTCTCTTCGATTTTCTGATGTTCCGAAAACTAAAGTACTTGCTGGTTTCGAGAGTTTAAGAATTAAATAAGCTATATGGCATTAAATAACCATATTCTTCTATCTAGTTCTCATAAATTGAGCTTAGCTGAAGGAATTGAACAAGATGCTGGGTAATTTTTAATGTCATTCTTGACTTTGTTGGGTTGTAGCTCGAAAAGGAAGACAGAGTTTTATTGAATTCCAGCTGTTGGGTACATAAGTTTTGTGGCTTACCATAATCCGTGTATAAGTGGTGTGAGTAAAGTGTACCGTGGCTTTGTTACTATGATCCCCTCGCCGTAAAGGATAAAGTACAGTTAATTATTCCCCAATCCCGGGTCGATCGAAACAATTGTCAACGTTATATCATGCGTTTTTTTTATCTTTGAACATGACCCTCAAATAGTTTGAGGCATTTTTCTTTTTAAATGTCCAGGTGTTATGATAATATAAAAAAAACAATGTCATTTACTATTAGCTTACTATAATCATGTAGCATACATTTACTCTCAAATTTGAAAGATCGACAGTTATTTATTTGTTTGTTACCACGACACCTGAGTCAACCCTCTGTTCAGTTTAAAGAAACACACATCAAATCATTAGAGGCGTATATTCAGAGATAAAAGACACGCAGTATATACGGTCCCTGGTCATAGAATTAAGGCCATTTAAAAATATTATGATTTTGGGGTAAAGTTTGGGGCAAAAAAAACCTCCTCCGTGTTTTATTATTTCCTCAATCCCTTTTGGCATACTGCCACCGTAGCTTTTTATTTTTTTTTAAATTTCGTCGCTATTATGCCATACATCTCCAATATGTTGTTATAATTCTTCCTTTGTAGTTGAGTTTCATGTACTTACGATGTTTTTCAAGACATTTCACATTTGCCTTATGACACGGTGGATTTCTCCGAACATTCCTCAACACGATCGTGGAAAGAAATTTGGATTAAAAAGTGCCGAACGTTGTCAAAATAAATAATGTTTACGACAGCGCGCTCATTTAGTCGGGATTATCAACTTCGATTGTTTATTGAAATTGTTATAAAAATATTGTCATTTTTATATTTTGTTAAAACGATCTCCTGAACTGTTCAGTCTTGCTGCTGATGATGATAGCTTGGCTATCGAAACGTGCGTCCAGTACGAATTAAGTGTTGTGGTAAGGGTTTTAGTGAACTGTTTTAGAAGTTAATTTGAAGAAAAAACGTTAATTTGTAATTTCATTAAAGATATAATTCATTATGATGTTGTTTGGGAAGAGGAGAGCATATCGTAGATATTACTTTACTTTCGGAAATCGTGAATTTTCAGCCCCAAGAGGTTAGCAAAACAGCGTTGTTTATGGACTTAACTAAAACAGTAAACCAGACTTTGATAGCACAGGAGTAGGCCAGATACTAGAAATACACATACTCTGTAGAGGTGTGAATGGGTTGGGCTGAAATATTCCAGAATCGAGCCAGGCCCGGCTTTTCTAAAATGAGATGCGCGGTCTGTAAAGTCCATTCGGCCCGACATGCTCACTAGGCCCCACAAGCATTTAAACCACATACGGAATCTATTCCACTGCTGCTAAGTTAATGTCACTTTCCTGCTGGTCTTAAATAACAACAACAAATATGCCATAAACCTACCAAGTAGCCACTTTTTCTTAAATCATCAAAGAGCTACAGTCCTTGGCCATGGAAATAGGACCACTTCAGAAATATTACATTTAAAGGAATATTTATTAAATATAATTTTAATTTGGAAAATCTATAAAAGCATAATTGTTGTTTGAGTAGTACCCTAATACATTATGGCCACAGATAATTGCTGGTTATAAAAATAATGCTTATGGGTGCAATAAACCGATTATCCACCTGCTATGAATCACGCTTCTTGCCACTCGTACGTACAATAATTATGTTTAGTTTTAATTGTGTCCTTCATTAGTTCCTTAGTATCATCGCAAATATAAATATAAAGAGTATTTTTACCGATTTTCCAAAGAACTTATATTTTAGAGTTTTAATTTTATTTGTGTGCGTCAATTGTTATCACAATGCGTAAGAAGAAGGATATAACCACAGAAAAAA
Organism: Dynastes maya; assembly: GCA_029619315.2. Taxonomy (NCBI): domain Eukaryota; kingdom Metazoa; phylum Arthropoda; class Insecta; order Coleoptera; family Scarabaeidae; genus Dynastes; species Dynastes maya. The sequence goes on from JAROYE020000011.1 coordinate 13,291,463, forward strand.
AAAGCGCGAATTTTTGCTCTTCTAGAGACGGGGGAGTTCCCTCAACGTGAACTTGCACAAAAAGAGGATGTATCACATCAAACTATTCTGAGAATCGCGAAATCATTTAAGGAGAATATTCCTAGTACAAGTAGTGGCAGATCATACTGTGCCGGCAAACGCAAAATAACTGTAAGAGATGATCGTCGTATAGTAAAAGTGGCTACAGAACATCGTTTCTTATCCACTAAAAGTGTTCATAAAATTCTTAGTGAAGCTTCATGAAGCAGGCTTGAAATGCAGACATCCGGAAAAGAAGCCAAGACTAACGATTTCAATGGACTAAAGAATATAAAATATTTTGCCAGTGTGAAGTTAGCAATAGATTTTTTTTCGGTAAAATCGAATTCAAATGTAACAAAATCACGTTATATAAACAAAAACAGTTCAGAGGACATTCCAACAGAGTCTAGGACTAATAATATTCTTATAAACAGTCCAAGTTCCTAACCCTTCCTAATCGCTCCTAATAAAGCGCGCCGCCGAAAACTTATGTATTTTGACAATGTTCGGCACCTTTTAATCCTAATTTCTTTCCACGGTCGTGTTGAGGAATGTTCGGAGATCGTTTTAACAAAATATAAAAATGACAATATTTTTATAACAATTTCAATAAACAATCGAAGTTGATAGTCCCGACTAAATGAGCGCGCTGTCGTAAACTTTATTTATTTTGACAACGTTCGGCACTTTTTAATCCAAATTTCTTTCCACGATCGTGTTGAGGAATGTTCGGAGAAATCCACCGTGTCATAGGGCAAATGTGAAATGTCTTGAAAAACATCGTAAGTACATGAACTCATAAAAGGAAGATATAACAACATTGGAGATGTATGGCAATAGCGACGAAATTAAAAATAAATAAAGGTACGGTTGGCATATGCCAAAGGATTGAGAAAATAATAAAACAACATACAGGAGGTTTTTTTTGCCCCAAACTTTACCCCAAAATCATATTTTTAAATGGCCTTAATTCTATGACCAGGGACCGTATATACTGCGTGTCTTTTATCTCTGAATATACGCCTCTAATGATTTGATGTGTGTTTCTTTAAACTGAACACAGGGTTGACTCAGGTGTCGTGGTAACAAACAAATAAATAACTGTCGATCTTTCAAATTTGAGAGTAAATGTACAGCTACATGATTATAGTAAGTTAATAGTAAATGACATTGTTTTTTTTTATGTTATCATAACACCTGGTCATTTAAAAAGAAAAATGCCTCAAACTATTTGAGGGTCATGTTCAAAGATAAAAAGAATGCATGATATAACAATTGTTTCGATCGACCCGGGATTGGGGAATAATTAACTGTACTTTACCCTTTACGGCGAGGGGATCATAGTAACAAAGCCACGGTACACTTTACTCACACCACTTATACACGGATTATGGTAAGCCACAAAACTCATGTACCCAACAGCTGCAATTCAATACAACTCTGTCTTCCTTTTCGAGCTACAACCCAACAAAGTCAAGAATGACATTAAAAATTACCCAGCATCTTATTCAATTCCTTCAGCTAAGCTCAATTTATGAGAACTAGATAGAAGAATATGGTTATTTAATGCCATGTAGCTTATTTAATTCTTAAACTCTCGAAACCAGCAAGTACTTTAGTTTTCGGAACATCAGAAAATCGAAGAGAAACTTTTTTTTTGCATGAAGGAGGTACCATTTCAGGAGAGCGTAGATTTGACAACATTGAATCACATGGATGTTGCCTTGAAACGTGTAGAAATTAAAGAAGTAACTGACATAAGTAAGTGCGACACTGATATAATGGAAAATGCAAATAAGTTAGTGAGAAAATGGTAAAACAAATCTTCAGGACAAAAAATCAATACCTTTTGCTGTGTAGATCCGTTCTTGCTCTGTGATAGGACATCTACTAGTTTGCTGTAGTTTGTACAACTGATTAGGAAATCACTCCTCGTGCACTTCAGCACAAACCTTATCGTGAATATCTGCAATATATTTCTTTTACAGAAAACACTATTCAGCATCAGCGACGAATCCTTTCTTGTTGCCAACAGGAATAAGGGCATATCATAGTCCACAACCTTTCGGTACAGTTAGACCAGTGCCTTGGTTCAGCAAGGAATGCCTGTCGGCATGCACTTACAATACTGTCAATCCGTGCTCTTGACGCAAAATGTCCAACATTCACCCATGATTCATCTGGAAACACAGCGTTTCATCCTTCATTTCCATATCTTCTAATGTTGCGTAAATATTCATGGCGCCATCTGATTATATTATCACAGCCCATCAGCATTACCTTCCTTTCAACTTTTTCAAAAGGAAACATAATGCTCTTCAGTGATCTGTATATTTGACTTCTTGGAAAATCGCTATTTAGAACACATAAGATTGTGTTCAATGTGGGCAGGATATTGCGCAAAAACAAACTGTGGACCTTGCAACCAACAACCATTTGCATATGCTTATCGTACAGTTGCAAGCAAGTGTTTTGTTTGTGGATGACTCTGATTCTTATTTGTTACAGCTAGCGATGGATGGTTTTCCTTGTCGTTTCGGTTGGAATATACCATTCTTTTGCCACAGCCAAGTGCTTTACTTGCTTCCTCAACCGCCTTGCAGACATTCATATTTCTAAAGAAATATGTAAAGGCATTGAAGATCATCATTTGCTTTTCTCTAACAGAGTAGTTCTCGCCGTGACGCTTCTTCCCAAAAGCCTCCATGTCAAAGTGATGTAATTTCATCGTTCAATAATTCTTTCTACTTACAGTAGCACTAACAGATGTAGTAGCTTTTATAAAAACTAATTTACTTTATAATAAATAGAATTGGAGACAAAATGCGAAAATAAAACACCGGAGAACATAACAAAACGAAGGGAGAGCTGAAACTGACAGGTGACATAAATATTATTAATCTCCCTAGGAGAAACTCCGCCAAAAGGCGTGGCCACAACGTTGGTTCCAAACAAGGATGGTTTTATACAAGCAAAAGAGGGCTACACTCCACAAGATCCAATACTTCGAAGCCAAGCTGAAATAATCTATCAAACGTTAGAGTCGTAACATATTTCGTGTTTAAAATTAATTTTCTACAAGTATAAAATTAATTTTCTGTAGAATTTTCCACTTCCAAGAAAGTTTTGCTTCCTCCAAGCCACAAGAAAACAATAAAGCCTTAAATAATTATGACGCTGGGCAATTTCGTTCACGGCTTCGTTTCACCGATAAGTATTCATTAAAACAGTCGCATGCATGCCGATCCATTACGGATTCTCAACGCAACATACAAATGCGCGGCAAAAATAAGAAAGGAAAAGTCAAGTCAAGACGCATGCTGTGCGTTAATGCTCACCTTATACCGCACTGTGGGCGCATGGACACAAGTTAATCGATGCGAATAACCGCTTGCTTCGCTAACATTAACATATAAACGGTTCGAAATGCTCCTAATGGAGTTCTTTTGCTGTGACCTGGAGGTATGAATTGATTTTTTTATGCTTCATTTATTGGGTGATGCAGATTAGGTGGTGTTCTATAAGGAATAAGCAAATGCCCTGACATATCGTTAAAAAGTTTAATTCCATCCGTAGACAAAGTTATTCTAATTTATATTACGTAATACAGTTTGAATATTTCGCGTCGATATTGTGAAATGAATTATATTTTATACCTTATAGTTACAACGTAGTAGAATAGGTTCGAATGAAATATTTGGTTGCTATGACAACCGTACGACACCTGGCCAAACAACCAATCACAGTCTAGCCATATGCGCATTTGGGACGCAGAATTTCCGCGTCAAGTCGGTCCAGTCTTATCTTAGCTACGAGAGGGAGTGTTGCCGTTTAGTATACATTTTTCCCGCGTTCTTGTGTAGTAACAAGTAACTGTACTAATCTTAAAATGAATAGTATTAGTGTAATTTTAAAAAGTGACTTCAATAGACTTCCTCTGGAAGAAAAAATTCAAACGAAACTTAGGCAGACAATTACCTTAACTAGATCTAGAAGAAAGAACGAAAAGAAGATCCGAAAATAGAATGTTCACACGATGTTTTTTACAAGAGAAATCATTTTAAATAGAACGCCCTGTATATTGTAATGCAGATACTTTGAGAACATTTTATTATGATAATTTTGTGGCTTGCATGCGTTACAGTCAATCGGGGCATGTCATCCGACGTTGATAGAGTTTTTAAAATTCAAAAACTGGCTCTTAGAGCAATATTTGGTTTGGGCTATAGAAAGTCGTGAAAGAACATTTTTAAAAGTAATTCCATTTTCATGGTTTACGATCTGTTTATTTATGAAACACCGCTATTTGTTTTCAAATACAGGTACGAATTTTCTCAATATAATTACACTCATGAACAGCATACTCGTACAAATGACTACCATTTACCTCCCCCTCACAAAAAGACTATCTATCAAAAGAGTCCTTATTTTATTTGTTGTAAATTTTGTAAATAATGTTACTAGTTTTTATCTATTTAAAAAAATCTTAAATGTTATTTGCTAGAGATAAATTGTTATAATGTAAAAGACTTTCTGTCAAATAGTTAATTAATTTATTTAATAATTTTTAATTTTAAGTATTGTATCCTTTCTTTTTTTTATGAATTATTTCCAACATTTACTTTGATGCATATGTTTTCTTAAATAAACGGGTTTATTATTATTACATTTTTGTGTTTTCCATGCAGAAGTAAATCAATATAATATGGGTTTGTTTGAATTTGGCAAGGTTTGGTGTTCAATACTGAACACTCTGTATATTTCGAAATCTTTCTAATTCTAATACCATGTCTAGATAGAGGCAAGTATGCAATTTAGTCCTTAAAAAAAATTACGCCAGAATGTATTTGCTTTTCGGATTTTTTGAAAGAAATTGGTATATCTAAATTTAGGCGATTGAAGACAAAATTGTAAATATCTCAAAATTCGTTAGAAATAGGTATATGACATCCATATTATATTGATTTATTTCCACATAGAGAACCCAAAAACGTAATAATGTACAGGGTGTTCCATTTGGAATAACAAAGTAGGTGCCTGGTTCTCTCCTTGGCGAATATGAAAATATTTTTAGAGGATACTCTATGAGGTCTATTATGTCCTCAGAAAGTTTTAGCTTCGCACTATTCATACAATAGATGCAATTTTACAATTCCAGAAGACCGTCTCGGTGGTCGAACGGTTAACATACTTGGCTTTCGATCCGAGCGGTGTTTTAATTACGGATAAAAGTTGATGTATGCCTTCCTCTTGAATGAGGAACTAAAATCATAGGCACCGTATCAATACGATGTTTGGCATGTTTGGTTAAAAATCCCTACCAAAGGTTGGAACACCTTTGGATTCGGCAAAGTTCTAGTGGTGTCGGCTAATAATCATAGTAATCGATGCATAGAAGTGCGAGGTGTATTCCGTAACCCATCGCTTCGCCCAACAATGCAACAACAACAATTTCACTTAAAATATTTAATTATCTTGGGGTAAAATTAAAAAAAAAACAGTTGGTAATGTTGAACATATATTTATTAATATTTGTTTGTTCTTCCTCTGTGTTTTATTATTTCCTTAATCCTTTTTGGGACACTGCCAATGTAGCTTTTTATTGTTTTTTAAAATTTCGTCGCTATTATGCCATATATCTTCAATATGTTGTTGTAATTCGTCCTTTGTAGTTGAGTTTCGTATACCTACGATGTTTTTCAAGACATTCCACACATTTTCAATTGGGTTTATGTCTAATGAATTGCCTGGCCAAAGTAGTACACGCAGATTTTGGGATTCAAGGTATCACATTACACCTTTTGACTTATGACACAGTGCATTGTCTTGCATGAAAGTATATAGTTCTTGAGTCGGATCCAATGAACCAATATTAAATAGTTTTGTAAAACTTTCCTATATTGTTTTTGTGCCATTGTTCCGTTAACGAAGTATAGTAGTCTCGATCCTTCTGTCGCAATACACGACCAAACCATTAGAGATGGGGGGTGTTTAATAGATTTGATCGTACATGCTTCTTTATAACGCTCTGAAGGACGTCGACGAACAAATTGGCTTCCCTCAGTTGGCACTTCTAGCCGTGATTCGTCGCTATTGTAATGTTCAATATTTACAACGACGATAGCTTTGGCTGTCAACCTCTGAACGATTAGGGTGTTCAGGTTTGCCACTCATTGGTAATGAAATATCCCTCTTGCGCTTAGAAAAGGAAATTTCCCAGTTACCATTTCCCCCCAGCCAATTGGCCTTGGAGCGAGGACATTATATTAATAATGTAAGTCCAGATAACGACGATCGTAGGGGAATGAAAATTAAACTCCATCTTCTGGTCGATTTCTCTATTTGTAATTAGTGGAAAATTTATCTAAAACAAGTAACAGCGTAAATTGAAAGGTATTTTAAACATTATTTCATCAATTAAATCTTTATCTGAACGTTTTAAGTAAATCGTTGGAGAAATTTTACGTTTAAACCTTGTCAGTAAAAATTCAGGTCATACATAGAGTTCTCTAAATACAACCACCTCGTTGCGTCACTGCATTCATTCTCGCATGCTATTTGCACAAATAACATCAATTCATCGAAATGATGTTATAGAAGTTTCTATTTGGGTTTAATTTATCAAAATTTGCTGTGGAAGGAAACAATCGCCGATCTTTCGCGATTAAAAATAAAAGAAAGATAAACGACCCCAAAAATTTCATCAATCTTGATTTAGCCTTCGTTGAATTAATGTGCATCTTAACACTGATCCCAATTTAAAGTGTTCGATAGTGAAATTAAAGTATTTATTTGAAGAGAAAAAGGTTAAGTCCAGTGCAGACAGTTTCCTGCTCATAAGCATAGTGTTTATATAACATTGGCTTCGTTCGAATTTCAAGGTTAGTTACATTTTTAATTCTAAAATTCTTTAGAAAACTGCCAAAAGAGTATCCAGGAAAACTCCCGACTCCACTAAGAATTGTAAAATTTAGATTAAGTTACAAATTTAAAAATTTTCCCAAAAATGAGTTATTTTATAGCATGTTTAATATATATGGGTGAATTCTGCATGACTTTGTGTATTTTTCCAGCAAATAAAAATTTTAAAATTTTAAAAAAATACGGGGGGTGGGGGTTGTTTCTGGAAAACAAGAACTATGACAGGCAAACTATTGTCGCTATCCTTTAGTACTCATAAAACAGTTATATATTTGTCTTAACTTTTTTTTGATATGTCTTATAGTTTTGGAATAGCGAAAGGTAGCGTTGGCTGTAGGGCGCCCCATCCCCGAAAACGGACGATTTAGCATCTATGAATGTTACCGTTGTTCTTACACTGCATCAGTCTACAAACCCACCAAGTTTCATTTAAATCGGTGAGGGACACTTCCCTGTGTTCCCTTGTAAGCATTATTTTTATATCCAGAAATTATCTGTGGCCATAGGGCATTACTAAAGAAACATTAACGTTTTCATAGATTTTCGAAATTAAAATTATATTTAATAAATATTCTTATAAATTTAATAATTCTCAAGTGGTCCTGTTTCCATACTCATCATGTATATAATGATTACGTGAAAAAAAAAGGGGAAAGAATAAATGGAATGCTATATCTTTAAAATATATGAACAACGAAACGTCAACCTTAACGAACATCATCCAATACAATATGGAAAAGCACACATATCCATTCATCAATGAACTGTGAGTTCTATACGACATTAAGCTTAAATTATTACAGCAATTTATCCTGCACCGAGAACAGTTTTACCGTCAAATCAATGGTATTGAATGAAGTATTATGCGGATATATTTATACACATACATATGTTTGCCTATTAATTTGACGAGGCGTATTCGCAAAAGCCTTATTATCCATTTTTGTAACCGCGTATTCATAGATCCCGAACAGTACATGTCGCAACAATTTCTCCGCTGAAGTAATAATCTAAAAAGATATTAAATATAAATCCTGACAAATATTTCCAGCATGCAATGGTCTACCCTGAATACCAACTACATTCTATACGTGATTACATTATCTGCTCGCTATACCTTCATTTATTCTATTGAAATTCTACTCATTTTTCCATCATAAAACATGCATCAATATATATATTCCACTTTCACAGTTGAGGAGCGTTCGGGTATACACACGTAATGAAATATTTCCGCGATATAAAGCCGAATAATTCGAATAACTGTATCGATCGTTAGTGGTTTTGTGTAGCGTTCTCTCTTCCCTGAGATCGGACTTTCTACGACCGCAAAGTATGCCGTCGAAAACGATTCCGCGCGCCGTCAAAGAAGCGTCCATCATAAAAACCCAGCGTGGAGCTCGTCATTTGCCTACTACATAACTTTTATTTGTATGTGGTAGGTATTGGTGTATAGCACAGTGAGTCCACGAACGTTTTCTACGTGAAGTTTCTTTTATTACGAACCTGTTATTAACTTTGCTCTTTAACGCCTCCTAAACGATTCTATAACAATAATACGAATAATAAATTTGATGCCTGTGTCCATTTGGTTGCGTTCTTAAATCCGGGCCGGCAACGAAAATGAGCACTAAAGGGAGATATTAAATAATGTGATTCGGGTAATTTACTCCTATCGTATAAAAAAACCTTTTCGCTTTTAGGTATAATGTTGACTTGGTGTAAAAGTTACGGAATGTGCTTCATTTACTACAATGTTGTAACTACGATGTAGGGAGGAAAAATAGAACTAGCAATTATGGTTTTACGAGGATGGTGTGATAAATATCTGCGTTAAGGAAGATAACGCAATTGTTTTGCATTCAGTGAATTTATTTCTCGACGTAATATTCTTGTAGCTCTATACACTTACAAAGGAACACCCCGAACCCGTAAATTCAAAAAAAAAATTAAACTTTGTGGACAAGTAGTCCTCACCCCAAGATGTTCGAAGCCATTTTCCTTATTGGCCCAATTTCGTTTTAAGAAAGTTATATATCAAAATAATCGTCTCTTTGAGCTCTATTTAAAAATTTGGTAGTGCCTTCCCCCACCCCTTCACGAATAAACCTATTCAAATGCCATATTGTGGATGTTATACAGCCCTTCAAGCAGTTTCAAAAACGTACTTCACTTTTTGTAAAACAGTTATTAAAAAAATGAGGAAAATTATATTTAATATGTTGTCTTTAGAGACTGTGAAGGAATGTAACATAAATTTTCATGTTTTTAGATATATATGTTTTAGAAAACAGAAATATAGATAAACACGAATTAATATAATAATATTGCATGCCTTTCGGATGTCGATATTACAATTCATAGTGGTAGAAAAATTTATTCAAACTAACATATAAAATACATATTATGACATATTTTGTAATATATGGCTTATATATACATGTGTATATACAATATATACGCTAGTAATTACTTAATTTGTGTGACAATGCATTTCTTCATAAAAATGCTTAAAGCACAAAAAACTGTTGCACCAGGAACACCGTATTATAGCACGCGCTCCACATATGGAACATCGCGATGGAATTTGAAAATCTTCTGTGAAGGCAAAAGTGACAGGATTATCGAAACGATTTGGCCGGTCCGCAATATAACCACTTTTGCACCATGCATAAGCAAATAAATTATGATATTTTGAAGAAGATAATTGGTTGTGCACTAAAGACTGTAATTTAATAATGTTGTTACGCCTATGCAAATTAATATCGTAGCTGTATAAGAGTATAATATCAGATAATTTCCTAACAACAGTTTCCCAAATACGAAATCCATAGACGTCTAGGGGTTGTACCATACCAGTGGTTTTCTTTGGTATTGTGAGGATGTTCACATTCTTGTTGGCCGATGTATGGTCTTTTAAGTTAAATGGACAATGACCAGTCCACGAATCTAGCAATAAAACTGTTTGAGATCCTGTATTTGGAAGATATACCTTTGTGAACCATTCCGTGAATAATGCTGTTGTTAGTGATGAAGCAGTTACATAAATATTTTCTACGTGGAACATCGATTCTACTACTCGTGGTCCTAATGTACCACTTTGTTCTTTCAATACCATGAATAGGAAAGGGGGAGAGTTCTATCGGACTTAAAAAAACACCCAATATTTAAACATTAACAAAGAATAACGAATATATTATAAGAGATTTATTTTAGACGGAGACATGCGCATAGAATTCTAGAATCTACATAATTTAACTATCGTGAAAAGGGATTCCACATCTTCAAGCACTGTTCTGAAGACTTGTGGTTCTCCTATTTCTGCGCCGCTTCCGAATACAAGATCACTTAAAGCGACATCACTGGCAGCACCTACAATGCAAATGTGCCGTAGAGCGTGGAATATCCACTTTATATCACCTCCAGATGCTTGTTATTATTATACACGGATCGCGTACTCCAAATTGCACGGAAATCGGCGTGCAGTTGTGGTGTTAAGAATCGGGCGCGAGAGAGACGGAGAGAAAGAAGCAGCACGACGACACGCTCTTCTATAACGGTCGCTAATTGGTCCAAAAAGGAAGTGTTAGAGGGATTAATTGAATCTCGACAACGTCTATGCCCGCTCGCTTACTTGTTTACTTGCATCGCGTTTCACTTGGTTCGTTCCTTTCTGCGCTGGTTGCCGTGTTGCATGCTCATTACACTACGATGCTATTCGAAAATAAACGTCGTCGCCTCTGTTTTATGGTTCTTTAGCCGATGCAAGATGCAGGAAGTCTCTCCTGATGCGTTCTGCATACATAGTAATAGATGGCAGGTGGATATTTGCGTCCTTCTCTTGGAAATTTTACATATTATAGCGTGTATGCGACGTTAACTTAATACGGCCTGCGGGCTTTCGAATGAAAATGAAAAGTTTAATTAGCGACGTGCGTTACAACGTCAATTTTATGCTTGTATTTTTGCGATACGCCATCTAGAAAATCGATCTGGAATGCGCTTAACGCTTATTTGCATAGTTGTTTATGATATATGCGAGTTTAATGGAAATTTTGCGGGCGCTTGTGGGCGAAAAATCAGAGCAAATAAGGTTCGACTCTCGACATCGTTTACTAGTTACATTCCACACATCTTATTATATTATTAAAATGAAATGAAGCAAGAAATTAAACATACACTACCGCTCATAAGTATTTGGGCACCCTTGGATCTTAGATTTTTGTATACGAAGAATGTTGTTAGGAAATCCATTCCAGCATTATTGAATAGTATGTTACTAATCAGTAAGATTCACTTAAATACATTAAATAATATCGGTCTATTTACTTCTTCTATCTGTATGAGAGGTAATACCTTCATTAAAATCCAGGCAGTAGTGACAACAAAGAGCGTATTTCTTGAAATTCCAGGAAAAATGTAAGAGTTGGTAATTTTACTATGAATCATGAAGCTATAAGTCATTTCAAGTAATATTTTTAACTTACGGTCAGCTATCGTTTCATGTTAGTAGCGACAACATCTCTTAACGAATAGTATTTATAATTTCGTTTAAAATTGTAAAACATGCCGAAAAGGAAAGAAATTAGTGTTGAAATGCGTGCTCTGATAGTGGTACAACATAACTTAGGCATAAGCAATCGTTAAATTGCTAGAAAATTACATTTAAATCTTTCTACTGTTGATTATAACATTAAAAAATATAGTGAAAGTGGCAGTTTCCTAAATAAAATACAAAGTGGCAGACCAAGAGCGACAACATCAGCTCAAGATATTGCAATCGTGGTGTCGAGCAAGCGAAATAGAGGAAAAGCACCTCCAGAAAATCGCCACAGAAATCAATACTGTACTTCCGAAGCCGATTAGCGTCCACGTTTAAACGCCGTCTGCAAAAAGCCGGCCTTCACGGACGTATTGCGATGCGAAAACCTTTGCTTCGCCAAATTAATATGAAAAGGAGGGCACGTGAACATCGAAATTGGACGGTAGAAGATTGGAGCAAGATATAGTGGACCGATGAATCCAAATTCGAGATTTTCGGTTCGTGAAGACGAGTGTTTGTCAGAAGATCTCTAGGTGAACGTGCACTAGAACAATGCACAGTATCTACCGTCAAACACAGCGGTGTTTCGGTAATGACACGGGTGGTCTCATAAAAATTCAAGATAATGAAAAAAGAGCAAAACGAACGCATCTTAGAGGAAAATACAATACCCTCTGGTGTAAAAATTTTGTGTCAGAATGTTGTATTCCAACAAGGCAATGACCCAAAACACACATCAATATTATGCAAGAAATATTTAGAACAGTTGGAAGAGGAAGGGATACTAACAATCATGAAATGGCCACCCTAAAGCCTAGATTTGAGCCCCACCGAATTATTATGGGAAGAACTCGATCGGGAACTAAGAAAAACCGCTCCAACTTCAGCAGGAGACATGTGGAATTAACTACAGGCAGCATGGGCCCGCATAACTCCGAAAACATTGTTAAAATTAATTGCAAGAATGCCCCGATTATGCGACGCAATCACTAAATATAAAGGTCACATAGACGAATCTAAAATGTAGGTCAATTAAATAATTTTAATTGTTAAAGTTGTATATTTATGTATACTTAAATACCAAATACATATTTTAATATTTCCATTTAAATATTTAATGATTTACCCTGAAATTTGAGGAGCCCAACTACTTATGAGCGGTAGTATAGATTGCGTTGAAATTGATTGACAGAAATAAAAAATCGCAAAAGGTATAAAAAGAATTTGGTTGAGGAAATAATATGTATTCAAATTAACTTTATATTGGTTTATAAGCCATGTTTTTAGAAACGTTGACATTGTGGAATTTGAACAATTACCATATAATTTACGGACAAATTTAAATTTGCCGCCTCTTTATATAAGTGTATTAAAATTTTAATAGAGGTCGTTTTACACACTGTTACACTTTTCTTCAAATATCGGATGCTTCATCTTAGCCTACCTGTAGCTATCGCTACGCTGTGATACGTACATCACAGCGTAGTGCCAACGTATCAATATTTTTCCTGCACATTTTGGTTTTAAAATAATAGAACAAGTACTGTATTCTTGAAATGTTAATATAAATAGTTTTTTATGAAAAAATTTCGTATGTACTTCTTAGCTCGCTGTTATACACGGACGTTTCTGAACTGCACAGTACTGAGAGCGCTGTGGTGGGGGAAGGTCGTATGACAGGCAGTTCTTCTCCACACAAGACGCCATTTTAGTAACAATAGAGCAGTGGGACTTGCAGCATCGTTTGTTCGTCTATGACAGTTTCGTTAAAAGTGGTGAATCTATGACAGCTACGCAGCGAATGTTTCGTTCACAATTCAATGTCGGTTGACACGGAGCTGTTCCGAGTCGTAACACATGGGTCGAATACTTCAGATCAACTGGGAACATAATGAATAAGAAACATACAGGTCCGAGACGCAGTGTAACGACACCAGAAAACGTTGCAAGGGTTAGCGTCGCGATAGGCAGAAGCCCATGACGGTCAGCTAGTGAGCTAGCATGTGAATTTTCTGAGTATTCTTTTATTAAAAAACGTCCTTCTCCCGTGTGTCGCCCTGTACGATATAGGAGAACGAAAAAGTAATTCTAAGTAGGAAAATAAACAACGATTCTTATAAAATTAAACTAAAGAAAAATAAATTCGATAATCATATAAAATAAATTGAAATTCTAACAATGTTACTTTATTAAGGGGAAAAATCTCCTGGCAATATTGAACTTTGTAACTTTTGTATTTGTTGCGTTTCAAAATACGTTTCACAGTACTTCTACTAACACCGATTTCGTCTGAAATTTGCCAGCTAAAGCAAGGTTCGACCATTTCAACTAACGAACAAACCCTTAGTTCTCTCCCCTATAAACTAACATACTGTATTCAAAGTCCACGATCTCTTGTTAGAACCTTACGAGCGCTCAGAAAGACACAGAGTGCGTCAGATAGCCTACAGCAGTTGCGCGCAGCGAGGCTGGCCAGCGGGGATAAATGCAGGGATGCCAGATCGCACTACGTACAATAGATCTCGCAGCACGGTGAAGCATGAACCTACGTGTATGTCATACCTTGTTTGAATGTTTCTCATTATTTATTTGAACAGAAATATAAATATGATATGTTTATATTTTACAATTTTTTTATATTAGACTTTGTGTAAGAAGTGTCTTGTGAAGCAGGTGGTCATGCACTGCATATACGACGTGTTCACTTAATGCGTGTGTTGAAGATAATTCCTTCCCTGAGTAATTTAAAGAAAAAGTTTTCAAACGAAAAATGTTCAGAGACAAATGCTGTACAATGTAAAAAATATATATTAAAGTATGCAGGATGCTTAGTTTCTACTACGCACCAAATAAGGATTTTTAAATGGAACGCCCAGTATATTGCTTTGGATGCAAACCTACGTATTTTCTTCTAGCAGTGTTATTCTTATTTCTTATGTATAAAGAAATATTTTTACTTTTCAGCTGCAGCATAAATAATTTTTATCAAATAAATGAATAATCAATAATGATAAGGATTGTGGGGTAATATGGTAAACACTAAAGTATCGGCACGCTCCGCGCCACATAAATTAATTGATTAACTTTGGAATTTGATCGATTAAATAAACGAAGCTACAGCTAAAGTTAATTAATTATTTGATATCTGTCGTTTTCATTGACAATTATGTTGTGCATGGCCACTTTCTCTCTACTGTTACCTCTCTTCACATACTTGCTTTATGTTCTATTATATAGGGTTTTTCAAAATTTTACTCCTCTATGTTTGATAAGCGAACTTTCAGATGGTGTATCACTGGTTTCATGGTCTCATTTGACATTTTTGAAAGGCTGATTGTACAAGAGAGGAGGTGAAATATCAAATGCCAATTCTATTTCAGAAAATGTCCCCTTGAAAATCTAGCTATAGAAATATTCAATAACAAATGTATTGAAGTACGATATAAATGAAGCAGTATAAAAAGTTCCTATACACAAACCAGTTATTACTGACCAACGTAATCTTGTCAATATCTTATTTGTTACAATAGCAACATTATTTGTAACAAAAAAAAAGCCTTTTGAGGTTATGACAACCTTCAAAACTTATACACCCAATTGGGCCGTTACCATTCGTTAAAAAAACAGGTTATGTGCACAAACTGTTTAAATTTTTTTCTGAACTACGTGATTAAGCTACCAAATATTAAAATCTTGTGCATGTTATAATTTTGGCTATTGTATGTACACCTTCTCGTAAATCAATGTAAAACCTTTAAGAAATACAGTTATTTATAGAATTCTGGTTGAAAATTGCTATTTAAAAAGTAATATAGGAATAATTTTTTGCCATAACGCCTTTTTAAACACTTCAATCAATACACCTGATCTTCTATAACTGACAGCAAAAAAATTATCAAATTCTTTCTCTGCATAGAAAACTTCCATCTCATCGAACGGCAATCCTCTCCGGGCTACATTTTCGCGATCATTTGCAGTTATTCACGATCACCGCTGGTATTGTCGTAAAAATAACGAATCGTTCGTCATAGTCGGCTTATGATCGACGCAATAGCGCTTGTGGACCGCCCTGCAGTCACGGCTTAAAAATTGACCCCGAGGCCCCTCGGTAGCGTCGAGATCTGAAGAATGGGCCACGCCTTGGCGCACCGCTAGGTCCCCGCGTGCTTTACGGAACCACTGTCGCGAGAATGATCACGACGGAATCAGAAGTAATAACATTTATGTTCAGGACCGGCTTAAGGAAAAAACTGTATTCCACCTACAAACTGGTTTTGAAAGTGGATGTATTAATTTTTTGTGGAGAAGAATGCGAAGATTGAAAGTTGAAAATACGTGGTAACGGTTATATAACCGTTACTACGTATTTTCGATAACATAACTAAGGACATTATGTAGGCGTATAACCAAAAAAGAAGCTAGATGTTGATGATACGTTTGACACTGATGTTTAGATTCATCTCTGTGCAAAAAAATAACATTTTCAATGTAAAACTATTGACATTACTATGAAACTGAAAAGATGCAGTAAAAGGGAATCGATGGTCAAGATATCTTGTAGAAAAGGACCGGATAAACAAATGCTTTAGAAGGAAGTGCTTTAATGCCTATGGCCGAAACCAATTAGAGAACAAAAGTCGCAAATGAAAGGTTATTATGCATTATATTTTGAAGTACCACATGCTTTGAAGTTAAACATTTTTTTAATTAATGTTATTACTAAAGGACAGAAACATCTTTACGTTTATTAGAACAGTTTCAATTTAAGATTTAATTTGGTTTGGAGACTTGGGTAAATTCCGCATTGTCAAAGTTATGTTTATTAAAGATCAGAATTACTTCATTGTTTTCTTAAAATAAAAATACACCCAGAAAAGTTTCCAGCACCAATATTTGTTTTAGATTTCTTATGTTCAGTGACCTTCCTTCTTGTTAGCAGCTTTAAAACCTTGTCAAATTGATTCAAAGGTTAACACCAACAAGCAACAAGTATCTCAGTAGCAAAGATCAGAAATCAATTGAAACAAAGATCTATGAGTTGAAAGACTTTGTTACATTAGAGATAGTTCATATCTAATTGTAAGGTATAAATGTACATTAAGTCTTATAGAGTATTGTTAGAATAAACAAACAATTATAGTTGTTCAGAAGCCCAGTATAGTTTTTAAATGGTTTATTCATGCATGCAGTTCTATGGACATTACATTTTTCCAACAGCTTACTTTTAACTGGACCCATGGTTTAAATCAACATTGGAAGCTTCTCTTCAATTAGAAAAGAAAATCTCAAGAACTCAATAATATTCCTTTCTTCATTACTAAAAAGTTTATTAAGCTATGATTCAAACCCTTAAGAAAAAATTGAATTACACTCTTAAGTCAATTGTCGATTAGATGACATCTTTTTCAAGGATGCTTGCTGAAAATTTTTTCAAAACTTATATTGGTTGGATTAACTAAAGAAGTATATTTCAAGTTGTTGATATTAAGAAATTAAGTAGTGCTCTCCATTCTCTACAATCTGTTGACATCAAAAATCTTTCCCCTATTTACCCCTTTTGTACAACCGATCATATGCAATTACATTGACCGAATGATACTCCAAAATACTGCGGGTCAACTGGAGTGATGATTTAGAATTATCAACAATTCGTTGATCATTGGTAGTAACAATTTTTGATTTGTTGTGCGATGATGGAATTTCACTATATTATAAAACGAATAATATTAAAAATAAATCTAGTGAACCCAATATTTCCTGCTGAAGACTGACTATGTTCCTTACTTATACTATCGGCCATAATTATTTGCTCATCTACATTTTTGCTTGGATTTTAGAAAACTATTTATTTATTGTTATTTTGCGTTTATAATTATTTACCTACAAATAGCACATTGGATAATTCCGCAAAAGACTCCTCTCATACTTGGTTATCGATTGAATCTCCATAATCCAATAATTAAGGGTCCAGGTAGTGCTATAAAAAGTGTAATACAATTATCCTTCACTAATAAATATTTAATGTAATGCAGGTAAAGATGACAATTTCCTATTTATCCGAACTAGAATTATGAATTTGGGTGTAGTAGTTATTGTTCTTTTAAAGAGTGAATATCGTTAATAAAATTATCTAAAATTAGTATTAAAATGTCGAAAACAAGAGAGTTGCCTTTAGAAATCCGCACAATGATGGTTGCTTTACATAATCTTGGCTGAAGTGGCAGAGATATTGCAAGAAAATTGAAATTAAGTCGTCGAATTGTTGACTGTAACGTTAAAAAATGTCAAAAGGCTGGTACATTAGTATATAGAAAACGAACAGGATGACGGGAAAGTGACAACACCAGCGGAAGGTTGTCGAATAGTTGTGACGAGTAAATGGAATAGACGCAAAACTGCAGTGGGCTAGAGAACATCAACATTGGACAGTTGATAAGTGGAAACATGTTTTGTAAACCGACGAGTCCAAATTGGAACTCTTTGGTCCCAAGAGAAGAACGTTCGTTCGAAGGTCGAAAGGAGAACGAGCAGCAGAATCATGTGCAGTACCTACAGTCATGCATGAGGGCGGATCGGTAATGGTTTGGGGTTGGCGCCGCATCCGTAGGAGACTTGCTTAAAATAGATGAAATTTTAAGAAAAGAGCGCTACCGGGAAATTTTGGAAGCAAATGCTATACCATCTGGAATGAGAATAATCGGTGACTATTTTATATTTCAACATGATAATGATCCGAAACAGACCTTTAAACTGTGCCGCGAATATTTAGAATCGGAAATGGCCTCCTCAAAGCCCAGACGCTGTTCCCATAGGACTTTTGTGGGAGGAATGTGTTGGGCAGGTGAAAATAAATCCTCCAACTTCCAATGAATCATTGTGGAAACAACTACAAGAAGTCTGGCTTAAAATAGAACCCGCTACTCTGACGAGAAGAATAGAGTGAGCCGCAAAACTTTATAAAAGAATAAAGACTATCAATTTCTTTTTTTTAGGAGTATTTTATTAAATTCGAAACTACAATTTCTTTTTCAGTTAGCACTTCCTTTATTTATGCGTATTTTTTTGGGTGGGCAAATAATTATGGCCCGTGGTGTATATCTTTTGATATTTTGATGACTAATACGTTAACGGCTGTCTAGAATTAAGGAATATTTTGTAACCAAGTGCAAAAATGTTGCCGATGAATGTAATTGCTACACAATAGCCTCATTCATATTTATTTAAAACACATTGATGACCTCAGGCTGCAAAACTGCGACTACAATAACTCTATTGGCGTAAGATATTCAAAACAAGCATGCACAATGTGAATAATATTTTATTGGAAATTCCATCGATACGGTTCTGCGCTAACGTTGATCTCTATTCGTACATTCGCCTGGTGTTTGAGGCGGGATGAAGCCGTGTTATTTATTACGACGACCCTGGAGGCACAACCGCGCCGCACATATACACACAACCGCCTAGACGCTGGTATCTAGACCAGAAATTAGAAAGGTTCCGCCGGTTCCACAGTCACGATCTGCAGCGCGTACAACGGCGGATATATTGTTTTTATTTACTATTGCCGGGCTGAGCATACCTATAGGTCGATGTTGCGATGTCAGATGTGTCAGTTATTCGCTCGTACTAGGTTACATCAGCGCCCTGGTAAAGGTCTTCTCTTTCTTAGGCGATTCTACCACACCCATCCGTTTATATGCTGGGTAACGCAGCGATGCGATTTTTTTTTTGGTCTTTCGCTTACGTTAGACGGTTGTGAGCGTGTAATGTAGAGTGGACTTCCTTGTTGTCTTCCTTGAGATTAACACCGTTTACGACACCACCTGTTGCGATTAAAGGTTGCAGATACTTTGAGCGGGGAGCGGTGGTATGATAACCTTTTGGAATAAAAATTCTAGAGGTATATGAACGTAAACACGTTTTTATATTTTTGTTTAAAGCCAGTTCTACCCGTCGCAATTTATTGGCCAAATAAATGAACAAGTTGATCTTTGTTGTAACGTATAAAACAGCAAAAATCGTACGAGGTTAAATTTCGAAAATTTATGACGATTAGGATGTAATGGAAAATTTGAATTAACTAACCGAAACCGGAGTAACCTAAGCTATACCTATACCTAGAGCTCGCATTTCAATATGCCAAAGCTATTGACATTGCACCTGATGTATGGAAGCGGTATGGAAAGGCAACACCTGACTGGCTTCGTGGTTTTCTGCAAAGAAATGTTGCACTATTTGTCAGAAAAACCGAAAACACATCATTAGCGTGAGCCACTTCGTTTAATCCAGAAAATGTTAATAAGTTTTTTAATAATTTATAGATAGTTCTTAAAAAATATAATTTTGAACCTCACATGATATGGAACTTAGATGAAACAGGCTGTAGTACAGTGATAAATCTCCCAAAAGTGATAGCAGTTAGAGGCTCAAAACAGGTAGGGCAGGTAACTTCAGCCGAAAGAGGCAACTTGGTAACAATGCTAGGATTTCTCAACGCGTCAGGCGGTACGATTCCCCCAGTATTTATCTTTCCTAGAGTACATTACAAGGACATAATGTTAAAAGATGGACCCCAAGGCGCTCTCGATTTATCAAACCCAAGTGGTTGGATGACAGAGGATGGGTTTTTAAAAGCGATGAAGCGTTTTATAAAATTTGTCAAACCTTCTAAAGAAAAACCATGTTTAATACTGATGGATAATCATAAAATTCATGTTACTTTAGACACAGTGATGCTAGCAAGAGAAAATAATATAGTTATGCTCACGAGTGTTTCTTTAAAAAGTAAATATGTATGTAGTTGTGTAATTAAATTAATTTGAGTATTTCTTCAGTAGTTTCTTTATCGTAGTATAGACCAAACACAGCATTAGCTTTGGTTTAAGTCTGGGTCGAAGTTTTAGCAAAATTAATTCGAAATATTTAGTGAATAAAAGCAAAATAATCGCATTTTGTTTTCATAGAATATACGATTTCGAAAATTTAAACCTAGAAAACATAAATTTGTATCAGAAGATGAAGTTTCTAAAGTCATACCACACAGCCGTGATGAAATATGTCTGGTAAATATTTACCGTCGCGATAAGCCAAGATACAATTACTCACTTGAACCAACTCCAAATAAATTCTAAACCAATTGATGTTTCGCAACGTAAACACGTCACCTAAAAGCTTAAAAAGGTAAACACCAAAATCAATTTCCATCCCATCATGTGAAGATGATACCTATTTTCGCGCGAGATATAAAAAGACGATCTCCATTATCCTTTCAATATAGATTTTTTTGGTTTCCTTTCATTCTTTTTGATAAAAAAAATGAAGTAGGGGGTGAAATCTTACCACAACGCACAAAAGCACGTGCCTATTCAGCGTAAAGCGTCGAACATTCGAAATTCAACGCAAAGACACGCGTATCAAACGCGATATATTAATGAGATCGCTTCTTCTAGGCGATAAAAGGGAACCGGAACAAGGAGTTTTCCTTTTTAGCGCTTTTCTTTTTTTTGTTTCGTTGCCTGGTATACTGAGAAGACCAACAACGCATCGATACATATCTAACCTGTGACTCTCTGCCTTTAACGAGATAGAACTTTCTCAATGTGTTACAAACGGAAACGAGATTTCTATTTTCGTTTTTTGTAGGTAAATACACACATACACATATGTATGTACATATATGTAGTATCTCCGATGTTCATGTTACATAAATTGCGATCTTTGTACATAATCTAGGTAGTCGATCTTCTTGTTTTAGTTCTTATGCTTATAGGTGTAAAAAACAGGAAGACGATTACTGAGAAGTGGAGCTTTCACCTGCTCGTAAAAAGAACCATTAGTTTACATTGACGTGTACAAGTAGATTTACATTACATGTATAGCAGTAATTACATGGCCTTCTCGCGTAATTTATTTTTGTTTATAAACTACAGATTCCGTTTGTTACGTTATGAAAGTTTCCTGTGCAATCGAATGCACTAGAACCACTAAGGAACGTTTAATACAGTTAATCTTATTCCTGTCCTCAATTCTGCTTTACGATTTTATAGAAAGAGCTGTATTAACCATGTTTGAAGGTTCCGCATTCAGTAATTAATTAAATCGTAAGTATATTGTAAAAATATATTTCGTTTTCTTATCCGTTCCTTGTTTGATAATTCAAATTTTTTTTTTATTTTCTTGATTTTAGCGGCTTCAACATACTGCAGTTTAAGTTAATTAAAACTCATAATTTAACGTTTCGACAATTTTAATTGTCTTCTTCAAAAAGCTATATTTCCACAACTGTAACAAGTCAAAATTTTTTTTTAAGTACTAAGGTTCTTACAGTCCCTGGCCAAATTACTTAAAACACTCAATATTTTGTAGTTTCTTCATAATAAAATATAAACTATACATGTATTATATTTTTTATTTATAAAATATATTGTAGAAATATGTAACATATGTAAATATTAAATAAGGAATTAATATTTAGTCCATAACCCATGATTTTTAATAACACCCTTAATTCTTCGGGGCATACTTTCAATGCAAGATATGATTGTCTCTTTTATATCTTCATCGTTCTCCCATACATCCTTTATATTCTTCATTAATATTTCCTGTGTAGGGTTTTCTCTTTCATGTACCTTACTTTTTAGTCGGTCCCATACGTCTTCGATGGGATTGAGGTTCGGTGAATTTCCGGGCCAACGTAAAAGAGGTATGTGATTGTCTTCAAAGAATTTCTTAACCTTTTTTGCCACATGGTAAGGAGCATTATCTTGCATAAATATACGCCCTGTCGGTATGCGACGTCCTGGCTTAAAATACGGTAATAACGTGTTTTTTAACACATTTATGTACTGCTCTTGACGCATTGTACCTTCTATAAAATACAAAGGGCCGGGTCCATCTCCACTAATTACTCCCCAAATCGTTACCTGCGGAGGGTGTTTTACAGTTCGAAGAACCGTGGACTCTGTGAGACGTTCGCCAGGTCGTCTACGAACAAATTGTGTTCGCTGCACTAACAAACAAAGCGTGCACTCGTCACTAAAGAAAACCTATTAAATAATGCAAACATTAATTCAGTAAAAATCATGTTAAGTTATTCACTTTTTTCCAATTCTCGTCTGTGAAATGTCGATATTCTCTTGCAAAGTTGAGATGAGCAGATTTCATTTTTTCTGTTAAACGCGGCTTTTTAATAGGTCTTCCGCCCATTAGGCGATTTTCGCGCAATCAGCGCCTGACAATTCCGCTCGAAATCTCTATTCCTCTCTCTTGTAAATTTTTTTGAATCATTTCAATTGTAGCAAATCTATTACTCAAAGCCTGATGAATAACGGTCAGATCTCTTCGAAGTTTTTCTTTTCCGACCGCACTTTGCCCGTCTTTGTGTCGATGTGCTAGCTCCTTCGTTTAAATTTCTAGCTAAACGCGATATAGAAGAACTAGATACTTTCTGTAATTTTGCAATTTCTCGTTGTGAATGTTTGTTTGATTGTAGAAGAGCTTGTATAGCGGCTTTTTGTTCACTTGTTAAATCTTTCCCGGGCATTTTCTACAAAAAACCCCAAATATTTCAATTTTTTTTCAAATTCCAAATAATTAATTATTAAGAGAGAGATAGAATAACAATTTTACCTTTGCAATAACGATATATCAACACAAAACACTTTACGATACTCCACAACTTAGCTTCTATACGGTTATGACGAAATATTTTAAAAAATATCGATGCATTCTCTAAACTGTGAACTCGCTAAATGTAAGTTGATGACTGAAATAATTATATATACGTACTTTACTCTTCTAAATATCATTTCTCTGGTATTTTTATTTATTGATACAATAATCTAGTCCCCCTGTAAGCGATCGGATTCAAAGCAAAAGAATATCACTATAATAAGATGGGAATGTCCAGGTAAAAGGGTTGATTTATGACATGTTTCAAGTAATATGGCCAGGGACTGTAGCTTGTTTTGATGTTAAATATTGAACTTGCACTATAACATTGTTCGAATAATGAATCTTTATAAAATAGGAGAATCAATTTTGGATAGTCCTTCGATTTCAGTTTTATCGTTAACTGAATTTTTACGTTTATTAATTTGTATCATTTCTAGTATGCATCTTGCTTTGTAATTGACTTCTTTCGCAATGGAGAAAATGATTGTGTCCATAGATTTGCATATTGTCAAGAGGCCGGTGGTTGGCATTTGGAACATTTGAGTTTGGATACCCAGAAAGAAAGGTTATAAATTTTAATCGTTTTGATGAACATAATTTCCTGTGAAACGAAAACATGATCTATCACTTTACACATTAAATTATGAGACTTGACGTTTCAGCAATCAAATGATGTCAACTAAAGTTCATCTCCCGTTAATCCAATCGACTTTGAAATATGGTTTATTGATGTGGACAGCTCGCACAGAAGAAGAAAAGTAAACCCATTAAATTTCCACCAATTTCTTATAAAATTGACAGAATGTTGATATAATTTGGACAGCGTTGTGCAATCTTTAGACCTTAATGATACCTTTATCATACAGTGCGGTCATAAAGTGTCTCCTCCTCCTATCCTAACTTTTGAATGACAGAACCTAGCGTTTTAGAAAAGAAAGGTCGATTTCTATTTTTTTGTGAACTAACTTCTGCCGTTGTTTACAGTTCAATTGTATTTCCGGGTATCACCGGAAGTGACGTCAACATTATTTTAAATAGAATATCCTGTATACTTTTACATTTTTGGAAGGACAATCGAAAGGCCAATCCAACGATACCACATATGGTACACCTTAACTTAAGAAATATGACGATATGCAGCAATAAAAGTTTCGGTAATTTATTTTTGTTGTTACGCAAAGTCGGCTAGGAAAGAGCGCCAAATTGTTTCTTGTGACGCCAGACTGATCTAAAGAGCTCGTTGCTAAGCAAAGTAATCATAACAATTGCCAAACTGTCAATTCTCAATTCTAAAAGCGTAAATTATTGTTGTTATTTATTGTTCTTATAACCTGCAATTGTCATCCTTTCGTTCTTTGTGCTCGTTATTATTTTATCTCATCTTAAGTTGTTTTGTTAATTGTTGTTTCTCCTTTACTTTATCCAACTTTATTGTAATTAATTAATTATGATAGGTTTGTATAAATTTGCTAGGTTTTGATAGTCAATGTGCTTAAGTTTCAGTTTTCTATGTTGTTGATTTTACAATGGCCTCCGCATTGACCACGTAAGATAAACATCATTTGGCAACAATTACTACGAAGTGGAACATAATGAACACTGCCCTTGTACAGCCGGAAATATTTGAATTTTGCGCTAAATAAGGATAGATACGAGGGATGATCGTAAAATAAGGTTCCCATATTTTTTAAAAATAGACAGCACTCTTTATTTCCTTAACATTACACATCGTTTTAAAGGTAAAAACTTAAACTATTTTTCGACATAATCGCAATTTCTATCCAAGCATTTTTGCAGACGGTGCTCCAACTTCTGTATTCCTATGTCGTAAAATTCTGCCCCCAGTCAAAATCTTTTCAATTGTGGTGTTGGAAATCTCAGGAATCCGAAGAGCGAGTTGACGAACGGTGACCCTCCGATCTTCAAGCAGTATGCTCTCGACCTTTTCGGAAACTGATGGTCTTCCGCTTCGCTCTTCATCGTGAATTTCCGTTCGATATCCAATGAATTCCCTACACCATTTGCGGACGTGCTGAACAGCTATACACTTTTCTCCATAAACTTCGATTAAGTGACGATGAATGTCTATAGGTGAAACCCCTTTCGCGTTTAAAAAACGTATCACAGCGCGAATTTCGCACCTAGCGGTAGCGGCGATCGGGAGTTCCATCTCGGATGGCCAACACTGAGCGGCGTAGCGAGACGGGAGTGGTACGTATATAGAGTGGGAGAGCTGCTGCACACGCTAATGTTGTCGGATTTCGCCTAACACGTCTTATTTCTTTAGGAACCTTATTTTACGATCATCCTTCGTAGTATAAAATTTAGAGGGCGAACTGTTTCAACAGAAGATAATATGATTTAACTTATTGCACAATTTGTTGCGCAACCATGGCAAATAAGGTGATAATTGTTGCCAGATTTACATAATATTAAAGTTGACCCAGCAATTTTCCATGGTTCGTGCCGAAGTCATCATAAAAGTAACAATACAAAACATCTGAAAAGCAGACATATTGTCCATCAAAAACTAACAAATTTAAACAAACCTACTATAATTAAGTAATTGCAATAAAGTTCGATAAAGTAAGGAAATAACAATTAACAAAACAATTTCAAATGGGAGAAAGTAATAAACGAGAACAAAGAAGGAACGTATGACAAATGCAGGATATAATAACAATAAACAACAAGTTGGAGTTGAGATTTGACAATTTGGCAATTGTTATGATTGCTTTGCTTAGCAACGAGCTCTTTAGATCAGTTTGGCGTCACAAGAAACAATTTGGGGCTCTTTCCTAGCCAACTTTGCGAAAGAACAAAAACATAATTACCAAAACCTTTATTGTCATATTTCTGCGTACCGTCATGTTTCTTAGATTAAAGTATAACATATGTGGTATCGTTAGGTTCGTCTTTCGATTGCTTTTCCAAAAACGTAAAGATATACAGGTGTCCTGCTTAAAATAAGAAAGATGACGTCACTTCCGGTGACACCTTAATATAATTGAACTGCCGATAATAGCAAAAATTAGTTCATGAAAAATAGAACAAAAAACTTATTTTTTATAAAAACGCTAGCTTCTGTCGTTCAAAAGTTAGCATGGGGAGGGAACACTTTAGGGCCTCACTGTATATAATGTGGAAAATCGTCTAGTGATGTCTGTATAAATACTTCTCGTGTGTTGATTGTATTTTTTTCAATATTTCAGCGATGTTTTAAAGAATTGTCTACAGAACGTTATTTCCCTTAATTCCAGTAAGAACTACATTTGAAATAATACAATTACTGTCTGTTTTTGAATAACTGAAATCCTTTCCTTGGTATTATTTCCAAGAAAAAACTTACAAATAAAAAGGTACTGGTAGTACATTTGTACTAAGGTCTAACTGTAACCAATATTTTTAACTTTCCCCTTTAGGAAATAACATTATCTTATAATAATCTCAATTTGAGGTATTCTTTAAGTAAAATATTCTGTATATTTTTAAGCATTTTGAGAGATACATTGATAAAAAAAAATTTTTATCGCCTTAAAATGGATAATGGAATAAATTACTAGTTTGGAAATTAATTTTTAAAAACAGAATTGTATATATCAAATATTCTCTTTATTTATTTTGCTAACGTATTTAATATGTTGCTTAATAGAATAATGTGTTTCTTATTAAAGAGTAAAAATGCTCTTATGACATTTGTTGCTTTTTCCAAGGAGATACCAAGAGGTTTAATGGAAGCTGTGTTATGTGAGTAATAAATCACTGGTTCAATACTATATTTATTGATTAATGTCTTTATTATGTAATTTTCCATATTTAAATGTGCAATTGTTCAATTTAAAACAAGAAGGATATTCTATCTTGAGGTAATTTGATTTGAAAGTGCTTGCTTATGCAACATACTACGGATATAAAC
Organism: Dynastes maya; assembly: GCA_029619315.2. NCBI lineage: Eukaryota > Metazoa > Arthropoda > Insecta > Coleoptera > Scarabaeidae > Dynastes > Dynastes maya. Next base: position 13,318,561 of record JAROYE020000011.1, read on the forward strand.
CTCTTACTACACATTTCAACAATTTAGGACACTCTGTATATAAGATCATACCAGTTACACGAAAGGCATAAACGGAGAGAAGGCACACATCAACCTTTTTTGCTTCCTGGCCGGCAGCGAGAGGTTAAAACACGATGGCAGGTTTCGATATGAGCTTTCCAGTTGACTGCCCGCGCCTATCCAAGGCACGCAGTCGTACATCAAATGTCTGTGCGCGGGCAAAACCCCGGAGAACTTAACTCTGTGGTTTTTTTCGCTCTTCGCGTGCATGTTACTACGTCGTTCCGTGATGGCTTTCGCGGACGGACGGGCTGAACGTTGAGAGACGCATAACGAAGGTACCGGACGGCAGCGCCCAGGGATTTACCGACCAATTGCGCACAAAATGAGCGGTTAGACGGATATAACAGCTCACCGCGATGACCTCGCCGATGATGCAGATGTCTGAAATCGATTATTGCCGGCAAAGAAAGGAATATTATTGGAAACGGTCGCGGGCAAACTGTGTATGTACGAGGAGAGAGGATGAAATTGTCGGGAAGATTGAAATTGTGAGAGAAGATTAGGAAAATAATGCAGAACTTTACGAGATTGTAGATTGGAACTGAGCATGCTTTTTATTTTTAATGTATTTCGAAGATACTACATTTAAGTAAGAGTCTTATGATGTTTTATTGGGGTAAATGTGGAATTACTAAAACAATAAACTTACTATTTATATTATCGCTTTTTAGCATGAAATTTAATATTTTTCCTCAAGAACTTTTGTTTTCTTAATCTTACTCAATTTTTGATTTTGTATTGTACGATTAATATATTTGGTATGTAGCTGTTGGTCTGTTGCAGTGTGGTCGAAATGACTTCAAAAGTACGCACGCCTAAGCGTTACGCCACCTTGAGTTCAGTAGCCCATGAGCTTCTCGATAGATGACGGGCATTTGTATTCCAGTTTGTGTCGCTACGTTCTAGGACGGCATGACTGTCTCTTAGCGCTAGATGGCGCCGGGAAATATTTTCAGTGTTGTTTTTGAAGATTGGTGGCGTAAACTGAGAGGTGAACACAATGCAGGCAGTGGAAAATAATGCCCAAACCCACGCTGATGACGCCGGCTAGGCAGAAACATGTCCGTGTGTTAGTGCTTTTTTCTCTCCTCGCATTGTTTTTGTCCGGAATGATTCCACCAATAAGATGAAAGTTGTACACATTTTCGCTTCTTACACATAATGTGCAAATAAGTCTATCAATTCCTTCCACCAAACAAAATTCAAGCAATTAGTTTTTACAATAATGTTGTATGCTGCATTTTAATAATAAATATTTTAGTCTGTAGTTGTAATATAGAGCAACTGTAACTATGAGAAAAATTATTAATTTTTAGTCAAATTTGTGAACAGTATCTTTCTTCAATTTGTTTGGCTCTACAAAGTAACTAAAGCTCGGGTTACACTAGAAATATTGCGAGAATGAGAGATCTTAAATGTTTCCTTCAGGACCCTCTCATCGAAATTCGGATGCAAAGAACTTGGATTTTGGGAATAAAGTGTACTTTTGAAGTAATTTCGACCACATACGGTGATTATTTCTTATGGTAGCTGTACCATTAAAAATGCGATCTAGTAGTGCCTCTCTCGTGTCCACTTTTGTCGAATAAACTAAAGATTTTATTCATCCCCATAAACTTTGGTGGCCAATTTTGTGGACCACCTCTAGCAATCCAGCGATTGAAAAAGCGAACGTTCAAGCACATCTAACATCCACACTAAAATGTGGAAGGGCTCCATCGTGTTGAATGTACACAGGTTGTCTAACATTTAATGCTAAATCATTCATAATTCCTGTCAAATAAACTTCCAAACAATTCAAATACCGTTCTCCAATAAGGCGACCATCCAATACAAACGAACTAAATAATTGACCGTCCATCATACCATACTATACCTTAACGCTAAAACGATTTTAAAAGTTTCTCTCAACTGTAATAACGTTCAGGATCGATCAGAACTTTACTGAATTTGCGCAAAGCCATTTTACCGTTCCAACAACTTGATTTAAAAATTCAGTTTAACTTACCCTAATCTAATCCTAATCTAAATTAGTAATGGAAGAAGACAGCGATTTTTCTGAATTGTCGGGATTTTCAAGGGAAAATAAAGATGGTGTTGTTTTGAACGGTATTGCTGAAATAAGACAAAACAATAAAAATTACCTACGGATAATAGTGCCTCAATATAGTGATCAAGTTTTCGAGTTGGTAGAAATGTAATTGGACCACTTGCAGCAAATTTTGAAGCAAGTGAATACTAGTACCATTCTGGCCAAAATGATCAAATTAGTGGTTAGGATCAACTCATATTATTCTGGTATATTAGCCATCAGTCTGCAAGTTTCCGAGATGTGGCAGATAGGTTTGATATTTTCAAAAGTGGTTTGGAAAGAAGAATGGACGATCCTATTCAACTTGAATTTGCGGGGGGTGTGCCCGAAGGTGATGGTACAGATTCTGAAGATAATGATCGTGATGGAAATGCAGTACAAATTCGAAATAATGTAATGAATGTGCTAATGTGTCAAATAGAACATATTGTATATATTTTTTTAATAAAACGAAATTTAAATTTCTGTTTATTATTAACAAAGAAAGCTGTATCTTAACAAAAATAAATGTATTTTTTCAATAACTCTGGTACTTCCAACTACTACACCACGACTATTGTAAAAATTCTGAAAGCATCCCCGTAACACCGTCGTTCTTCATAATATTATTTCTTTTTTCTAATAAATCATTTCTTCTCTTCATGTCTTGAAGTTCTCCTTTTTCCACTTGCAGTCTTCCAGATTCTATATTTAGTTTCTTTGGTAATATTCTTGCTTCTCTTTTCTAATTCTTTTTAATATAGAATTATTTCTTCTTAAAGTAGGCTTTCTAATTATTTCTTTCGGGGCTCCAGGTACTTCATTATCTATATTTTGTTGAGATTCTGCAAACGGCGACATCCCTTCAGTGTCATTACTCACATAAATAATTATTGTTATCTATTGTTTCACTCTCCAATAATAGTTCTGGGTTGACTTCTTTTTCCCGAAAATTTGGTCAATTTCTTGAGAAAATTCAAACACTTTTCTTTCTCGTCCGGTTTCTTTGTTATTATCGACGTGGGTTGTGGTTTCTCTATAAGATTTTCCAATGATTTTCGTAATTGGTTTTGATTATATTTTCATTTGTAATTTGTTTTATTTCAGTCGCAATCATTTCCTATAATTTCTTCATACTTCTGATTTCAAGAGTTCCAGCTTTTTTCATTTATTTTGCATAGCAGTCAATTAAAATTCTTGTATTATCACTGCTCCTATATTTTTAATCCTTGGACGGAGTTGTGCTAATTTCTAGGCTCAAGTCCCTTGGATTTATCACAATCAAGTCTGAAATTAATCCTGCTGCTCTTCTAAATCATTATATCAAACCTTTATTTTATTTTCCAACACTAATCAAGTCGATTTTAAAATTGTAAGTTCGCGTATGGATTCTCATCAGTTCTGAATTGCGTTCCGAACTCCTTGAACTTTCTGTTGGAACAAGCTTATTGTTATTTCAAGGCTACAATGAAAAAGAAAATAATATATTGCGATTTTTATTAAAATTTGCTCCTACAATCTTACTTAAGTTTTTCCATAACTATACTTGTAAAGTTCATTCCAAGAAATTGATAAACATGGATCGACTATGAATTAAGCGTAAACCTATTCAAATAATGGTATTTCGTTTAAAACATTTTTGTTATTCTTCAACAAGTTTAATTTCCTTCTTATCGTTCCGTTAAATCCAATACCACATACAAACTTAAGAGAAGCTAGTGGTTTTGCATTTTAACCTCAATGGATATCGTTAGTCGGTGTTCTTCCATAATACTAAGAAAAATACTCAACTACGCCAATCAAATTAATACCACAATTAATAAAGGAATCCATTTCAAGCCGTCAAATCCACCGCGGCCACAAGAAAAAACCTTCTCCAGTCAAAAAAACCATAAATAATTATCTTTTTAAACGCCTCATTATAACCGTTTGAAGTTGTGAAACTCATTTTGCGTGTTACTCGCTTACCAGGACTTAATTTCACTTTTTTTTCTCGTAGTGTAGCCGGCAGAGGGCTACTAACGGACCGTTTAATAGAAGTCACGGAAAAAAATCCGAACGACGTGAATGTCGTTCGAAAATCCACTTCTTTGCGCTTCCAGCGGTGCGACGTTAACCGTCCGCTTTCGAAAGCTCGTACGCGGATCGTAAAAAGGCGTGTCCTCGATGTTCACTTGTCACGACAACGATTTAACGGAGTCCGAGAGGCGCAGCAGGTCCAGATCTCTCGATCTGAGACAATTGAAAGCGGGCGCGGAGTTGAACACGCTAAAGCACGCTTCGTTCTATATCGCATATTTATCGTAATTTTTTTTTAGTTGCTCTGCGTAATAAATCTTTTTTCTACGTACACAGATATACATACGTAAGAAATTGGGAAATACTTGGATTCTATTGTTACCTAAAAAGATTATTTTTGTTATATGTTTTTGAGTTTCAAATGAGATGTCTCATCATCTTCGAACTGGAAATTTATTTTTAAATTGTCGTTTTCTTCACATTCTTTCTTTTACCTTTGGTCATCTGATAACATCTAGTTTTATAATAGTTGAGTTCACTGCTTCGATTCTATTTTATTTGGGTCGTGGTATTTACAAAGGAAAGTCTCCGGGTGTCAAATTCAGACTGTTTCCAAAAAGGCTCCTTTTTGGCTTAACGAGTTTGTAAATAAACAAAATTGGAGCCTATGAAGTGGAATTAACCCTCAAGAGGTCCTACGAACTCCATTACATCCAGAAAAATGCACTGTTTAGTGAGGTTTGCACGCTGGTAGCATTATTGGCCCTTATTTCCTCAAAAATGCGGCCGGAGCTCACGTTACCGTCAATGTAGATCCTTACCGCACCATGTTTAGTAATTATTTGATTGAAAATGTGGAGGACGTTGATCCGGATGTGGTTTCAATAGGACGAGATGTGGTTTCAACAGGATGGCGCTACATGCCGCAAATATCGATTTATTGAAATCAAAATTTGACGATAAGTTAATTTCGAGGAATGGACCTGTCAATTGGCTTCCAAGGTCTTGAGACTATATTGTCATTTAAATTTTTTGATGATGACGTCATAATTAAAAAACAAATGAATGTCGGATGGTAAATCGAACATATTAATGTGCATAAAAAAAAATTAAATAAAAATTACCTGCCATTGAAGTTAGGACAACTATTAGAATTTTAAAAGAATTTTTTCAATATTCAATGGTATTTTTACATAAATGCTAAAGATTTTACTAAATATTTTACTAAATTTATTTTCGTTGCCGACTAAACCACATTTACAAGAAATGAAGTCAACAATTTTTATAGAAATTTTTTATAGAACATCCTGTATAGTAGACTACTTAATTTTTATGTGTTTTGCTATTATTATAATATTAAAAAACGTGTATATTCTCTTAAGATTTCATTTAATTTAGTTCGTTCCAGTATTGGCCAATATTATGTACACTACCGGCCATTGAAGTTAGGACAACTATGAGAATTTTAAAAGATCAATTTTTTCAATATCCAATACCCTTAGTATTACTGTAAAAATTTCCATAACAAAGTTGGGATGACAATAAAATATTTAGGACAGAAATCCTTATTAAAATAAATGTTATAGAGATAAATTTCAATTCTATTCAATATTCTAATAGCAGAAAACAAAATCATTAGAAAAGAAATTTAATGAGTCGCCTATAAACATGTTTACAAAAGAGGTAATGGGACTAGACGGCCGTTAAAATTAATCTGCGTATCTCCGAATATATTACGGACTAATTGTTATCATATTCGCTGTGAATGAGTTTGTTAGCAAACCAATTTCGATACAGCTGTTCGATTGCAGTGTTTGTGGAAGTAATATTTAAAAAATGCCGAAAGGAAAGCCTATAACTGTAGAAATGCGATCGGCTATTCTCACATTACACGAGCAAAGAATTTCTGTGCGTGTGATTGCAAGTTACAAAACCAACTGTGGTTTATACTATTCGCCGATACCGAATCACCGGGACATTAGAAGATCGTAATCGCTCAAGTCGGTCAAGAATGACAACGCGTGCGGAAGATCGACGCCTTACAGTGCTAACCAAACGAAACCGGCAATTGACGGCACTCGAAACCACAGCAGAAATCAACAGGGGACGCGAATGACCGATTTCTGTAACCACTAACTTCAATAACCATTAGTGTACATAGGAAGTCGCATTCTTGAATATTACTCTATCAATAAAGCGTAATGTCTCTGCGCGGCATAGGCGTGCGCTTCTTTCAATAAGTACAATACAAAAAAATAAGTAATAAATCGAATAATAGAACCAATCAAGAATTACCGAACATTAAAAGTAGAAACACCGCTATCAGTATTATCATTTATCACTAAGGTTCGACAAACGAGTGCAACGTCAGAGGCGTATCGCGCAAAAGTAGGTACGTGAGATACAGTATTATTAAAAAATAATATATTCTTACCTTTTATTGAGTAGTATTTTATCGCAGTGGACATCAAGACGTCAATAAAAGGTAAGAATATATTATTTTTTAAAAATACTGTATCTCACGTACTTACTTTTTCGCGATATACCTCTGACGTTGCACACGTTTGTCGAACCTTATTTATCACCCACTAGATAAGAATCGTAAAAAGTTGACAGAATTAGATATGTTTCCACAGTTGTCTTGTTGAACGATGTTTGCCGTGCTGAAAAATGTGTTTATATTTCGGAAAAGATCGTTCGACATTTACGGATGTAATACATGCATGATTAAAACACTCCTTGAAATCAGTTAATGGATTAATCGATGCACCATCACAAATTTGTTTTAATGTGATAAAATCGGAATCTTTCTTCAACACACTCTCGAACTTTTCTAAAACGCGATTATGTTTTGAGACATGTATAGTGCGTAGCAGTGTATGTATGTACTTCATACACTATTTGCCGTGACTCCACTAACGACAACGGTCTATTTTGTAATTGTTCTATTGCGTCATATAATCCTTTATAGTTGTTACGAAGCGTGTAGGAATCGGCTGTGGTGGTTCACGGATACCAGAACACTGTGTGAAATGATCGAAGACGGTTTGGAGATTTGAGAAACACTTTTTATACTGGTTATTAATGCATCTACCTCGGGTGAACAATGTCGAATAGTTTCTGCCACAAGATGTAAAGCATGCACTTTACACGTAACATGTAAACACTTGCAACTGTATTCAAGAAGAGAACGGCTTGCCGAGCGCATTGTCACTCATAAACATCAACACCTGACGTGGAGAGACTTGAAAGTTTTCTAACGCACTATCACCCTCACAATTGCTGCGCCAGTACACTTTTCGAGTCTTTTGCTAGCTAGTAACAGTGGAAATGTCGGTTTATTAGGGTCCAGTACACGTACTATGACATTTACAATAGAATTTCTTTTACAATCTGTTGTCTCGTCAAGACGTAACCAAAGCAACTGATTTTTTAATGTAGATTTGATTTTCTTTTCCACGTCTTCGCGTACAAAGCATGCTTACGTGCCGTTTTCGTAGTTGGCAACTTCAACTCGGGGTTGTACTTATACGAAAAGTTCTGAAACGGTTCTTTTTCGAGTAAGCGAAATAACAAATTACAGGTTATCATCATGACAAATAAATCGAAAATAAAGACAGTTTTTTCTATTTCTGTGTTCTTCGGTATTTACATGGTTGTTACAGTCCGCCTTGTCCCAGCACATCACATGTTTTTTAGCCTTGTTCACATTACACATTTTGAATTAATAATTACATGTTTATAACGGGTAACACGTAACACAAAACACAACGCACGCTCTCGTTTTCTAAACTGAACGAAAAATAAACAAGCGATAAATAATCGATTTTTGCACACAGCCCGCTACTCCGGTGAAACGCCTATGTATCACAGAGACGATTACCTCGGGCTATTTATCAATTAAAAATCTACGTAGTCCAAGTTAAAATAAGGCGATATAAGGCAAATTACACAACAAAAACGTTCTTGGATACGCCTATTGTTAGACACGTCAAATTAACTTCATATTTCCCGTAACGATCTTGTTTACAGTCGAATAAGCTGTCAAATCGCATCATTTTCTTTCTCCTCTTATTAGAACGTATTATCAACGATCAAGTCTACAGTGAATGTATAAATACCAAACTCAATCTCCTCACATCAAGAAGGCAGGTGACTTGATATTTATTGCTAAAATCATAACCCATTCCCTTTCTTTCGAGTTAGTTATTAAATCTTCTTCGCTAGAATCCTTTCCATCATACAGTCTGCAAAAACGTTCGCAGTAAATTACCGGAGAATCTATCTGGGTTTCAGAATCCGTCATAGTGCTAGAGGGAGCGTAGACTGTTTTATAGCCTGTCGATGATAAGTGTGTTTTTCTCTAAGATAATGGCATAGACGGGAATATATACCAGTCATCTCCCGTGTATTGATTGCTTTCTTTTTGTCTTATAAACTTGTTAGCGCTATAGGCACTTATTAACTTTTGTATGAACGCGATTTCAGCGAACTCTCTTTAGTCCTCAACAATGTATCCGGTATAATTTTCAAGAAGATTGGCGAAGTTGATTGGAAATTTGAAGCTCCTGCATCGGTTGTGGTTGTAATTATCAGTAAATTTGTTATTTTTTATAGACTCTAGAGAATGATGTTTAATTTAGACCTTGATGATTGCTGGAAAATCTTAGAATGATGTAGAAATTATAGAGTGACGCACCATATGAATCGTACATCTATGAATTCACAATTTGATATTCGCAGCATTTGCACAATATTGTTTCTATGGTTACCTGATTGTAATGTAGATTGTAGCACTAATAATTCTTATAATATAATTATTATAATTATACACCCACTATCTAGTGCTAATAATTAAAGACCGGATTATATGCACAAAAAAAACCTATAAATATGCGCATATATATGCACGTTTTTCGAAAAATATGCAAAAAAAACGAACAAATATGCAACTGACAATTCCAAATAAAAATGTAATTCAGGTTTATTAAAAACAAACATGATGTACTGAGATAATATATTATAATGCAGGTGACAAACTAACACATTCAAAATTGCACTAAAGTCTAAAAAGATCTTAAAATACATCCAAATATTAACAAACATGAATAATTTATTATTAATTTTTATTAGAAAAATTAAAATTATGTCATCGGCTAGGAATTGAACCTCACATCTCCCGCTTTTCGGGTGGGCGCGTTAACCACTACGCCACGAGGACTTATGTGAGGAAGTTCACTATTTAATGCCTAGATGTTATTTATCTGCAAATATATCGTACTATTTCGACAGATAATTTTTAGTTTTACATGCCAAGTATACTCATCTAATTAATATACTAGGGCGAATCAAATATTAACCGGACTTTTGTTTTAGAACATTTATTGGTACAGTAAATAAAATTTTGAATACACCTTATTTTTCTATATAATCTCCTCTTTTATTCACACATGTTTCCCACCGAATCGGAAGTTTTTTAATTCCATCATCAAAGAATGAATGTGGTCGCGTCTGTAACCAATTGCGCACGAACGTTTCTACACCTTCGTCGTCGTCAAAATGATGACCTCCAAGTTCTTCTTTGAGTGGCCCAAACATGTGGTAGTCACACGGCGACAGATCGGGACTGTAGGGCGGATGTTCCAGTGTTTCCCAATGAATTTTGTCCAATTTTTCTTGGGTTAATGCAGCTGTGTGTGTTGTCATGGAGCAGAATCGCACTTCGAATAGGCATGTCTCGCCTTTTTCGTCGATAGGCCAGTTTCACTTCATCAAGCAGTTGACAGTAGTACGCAGCATCTCACGGATCGCAAGAATATTCGTCTTACTGGTGCTTGTCCGTGGTCGGCGTGCATGGGCCTCATTTTGCACTGACTCTCGGCCATCGGAAAATTTTTTGTGCCAGTCGTAGATTTGGGTCCTTGAAAGCGTTTTTTCAGCGAACTGTGCAGTTAGTCGATGCAAAATTTCGGCAGGTTTTACGCCTTCCCGCGACAAAAATTTAATAATCATGCGTTGCTCAACAGACTGCTCAGACATGGTGCTACTAACAACCAATCTGCTCTGGCGAGCCGAACCGATTTACTCCCCTCCACTTTACATCCCCATCCAACATATATCAACACCTCACGTTACTCACTTCACCTAGGGAGCGTTAAAAAGAAAAGTTCGGTTAATATTTGATTCGCCCTCGTATTTGGTTTCCGTCGGTGAATTATGAACATCTACATATAATTTTTCTTGGAATTTCCGACGTAATAAATTAAAGAAATTAAAATTATTAACGCGCCCACCGGAAAGCGGGAGATGTGAGGTTCGATTCCTTGCCGGTTACTAATTTCTTTAATAAATTACTTCGTAAATTCAAAGGAAAATTACAGATTTTCATAGTTCACCGACGGAAGCCAAATATATTAACTGTTTCTTGTTGTTTGGCCGTCATCATTACCTTACTTTTATTGATATTGGATGCGTTCAGGGTCCACAATTGTTGTGGTGAGTGAATAACCAATGAAAATTCCAGGTGCTGTGCCCCTATTGGTTATTCAGTCAACAGTTACCTCCTGAATGCACCCATTGATCAATGTATTGATGTTGTTCTGTAGACTTTCATCATTGCCTGCTATGAGGTCGTCTGGAAAAAGCACATTCTAAGATATCTACTGGTTTATATTCTTTTAATACATCATCGATTAAATAATGACCCCACCCTGTCTAAGCCATTCATTGTATCAGTTGATGTTACTGTTTCTGTAAAAATGGGAAAAAAACAATGTTGAGCTGTCATTGAAAGATAATACGCTTACATAAATGAAAGCCGAGATGGACGCTGCTTACGGGGACTCACCATAATTTGCTAAATGGTGCTGAACGAGCGTCGAATTAAGGTTAGTGAGATAGCAGAGGCTGTGGGCATCTTAAAAGAACGTACTTGTCATATATTGACTGAAGATTTGGGCATGAAAAAGCTAACCGCGCTTGCTCACTCAGGATCAACAACGCATTCGAATGAACATTTTGAAAGCCCTGTTAAAGCAGTTGAAGTGGAATAGCTCGGAGTTTTGGTGTCGATTAATAACTTTAGATGAAACTTGGATATACCAGTATACTTCTGAAGCCAAAACACAGTTGAAACTGTGTGCTGCGAAGATTCAGTCGGCTACGAAAGAAGCGAAGACCGGGAAAGTGAAGGCGACTATTTTTGGGGACAGTTATGGAGTTGTATTAATCGACTATCTTGAAAAATGAAAACGGGGTATGCTGAAGGCAGAAATTGCGGAAAAGCGGCCGCATTTGAAGAAAAACAAAGTCGCAATCACAAAAATTCACGAAATGGGGTTCGAATTGATAGACCACCCACCTTACTCACCAGATCTGGTCTCCAACGACTTTTACCTGTTTCCTAGGCTGAAAGTTTCGCTCGGAAGACAGAGATTTTCATCGAATGAGGTGATCGTCGCATTCGTAAACGCGCACTTTACAGAACAAGATGCCAGCTACTATCCGGACGGATAAAGAGATAGGAGCGTCGCTGAGACAAATGTATACATTCACAAGGAGAAATAAAGCAGAATTTGACAAAAAAATACTTGTTTTCGCGTTAGGCTGGAAATTTTTTAGACTACCCCCGTATATGTAACAAAATTTTGTGAAACACGCTCATAAGTTGGATGGGTACTTGATTTGAGTAATATTTTACTTGCTATTGGTATACCGTGCATTTGTTTATTTCTGAACATATCTATTTAATGTTCTGATGCATGTTTCAACCATATATTTCCAAGACTGAACTATGAATTATGGCAACAGACATTTTTAATTTTTAAAATCAAGCTCATATTTGAAACTGAAATACTACGAAGCAGCACATCATATCATTTACTGTTATATTTGAAACACTGAAAAATTGTTTACTTTTTACGTCACCATGACTCTAACATCAATTTAAACAAATGCATCAAAGTATGTGATTGTTCAAATATTTGAAACAAGAAGCTCAATGTTTAATCATTAAATTGTGAGATTTCAAAGCGTTATCCCGGTCGGCAGGAAAATACCCGAAAACTATGGTTGAATACTGCACTGTTAGGCTGCCATATCCAGCATTTTTTTTAAATTCAGCCATCGGAGAGTCACAAAAAAGATTACTCGGACTAATAACATTTTATTAAAATGTCCCAACTTTTTCGTAGGATTCATATTTTTCGAGACATTCTTTTGTTAAGGTTAAAATGGGACACCCAGTATATTTTCATATTATTACTTGAATTGCTAATAAATCATTTACTTCAATGTAACTACAATTTCATCCAGGTGAATACTTCGGCGTAATCTTGCGCCGGATACTGTTTACGACTTAAACTACATGTAATATGCTGCAAAACTAAAAAAATCTAGCTTAAAGTTAACTTTTTACAAAAAATTCTTTAGCGCTCAAACGAAGATGATAAACTTGACGATCAAGTTTGATAAGCTTGCAATTTTAAAAAGAAAAGTAGGTACCAGACAATTTAAAAGAACTTCCTGCAATCACACTTTAATTAAAAGTTGCAATTTTCATTTTATGCCGTGCCATGGTCATTAAGTAGTCATCCTGTTATTAGGAAAATGTTCTGCCTTTTGAAAAATACAAAGCTTCTAATTATACCATATTTCCTTTACACTAGAGCGTTCGCTAGATCGACTAGATTATAGCTTAATTAACCTTCTTGAAGACTCTTACTAGTGGTATGTGAATAAAATCAGTCATGCGTACGTAACAAATCTTCAACATACTAGATTATTTTGCAATATTCTGCTAGCGAAGCAACGGTATGAGAATTTCTTTAATAATTGTAATATACGTAGAAACTATTAAAACATATTTCATTTTCAACCTTTCATTTCACGATACTAAGACATTTTTATGGAACGCTAAAAAACCATACACTCTTAAATCACAATTTCTTCACCATATTTTATTACTTACGCCGTTCACGTCAAAGATATAAATCGTTTCTTTTTGCTGTCAGTGTACGCAGTAACTATGAAGTTTTAATTTAGTTGGTAAAGCATTTCGAAGCGATCTAGAACTGTTAGAAATGTTACAAATTGAACAATTAATCATTTAGAATGGTGTGTTTCATACAAGCGTGACAGACGGCAGTTAGATGCTTATTCGAAGTTCTTTTTTTTCAGTTGTAATTGGAGCAGATCCTTCTTCACGTGTATGTGGAAGAGAAAAGATGTTAGACGGATGAAAGTCTAAAGCATCTGCGGAACACTTGTGTACGCGTAGAATTTATTATGAAGCCCATGAAAAATGATATTTGTTATTATCTGGTAACGGTTCTGTATGAAAGAATTAAGGTGATGTAATCATTAAGCCTAGTTTGGAATTAAACTGGTTGAGTTTCACTTGTAAAAAAACGAAGTTCTAACATCAATGTTCATGAAAAGATTTGTTAACAAAGTAATGATCTTTTAAAAATCTAGTTACCATTACATCTCACAGGAAACGAAGATTTTAGTTTGTATTTTTAACAAAATTACACTCAGAGAAATGGTTTCTTGCAAAAATCAGTCTCTATTCAAGAACATATTTTTATTTCAAGTCGATAAAAATGTATAATATAAGAAAATAATTTTCTTGAAATTTTATTTGTATTAAATAAATATTTTCTTAGGGTCAGAAAATCACGAAAATCCAAGACAGAAAAATATTTCTACCAAGTAAATCATTTACTTTTAGGTTAAGAAAATATTTATATTAAAGGTAGGAATGAAATAATGGTCCAGAACTTACAAAGTTCTATTGAGAAATTGGGCGACCAGTTTCATGTTCAAATAACACACCATCAAGCCAACTACAAGGATATCCAATAAAAGAAAAATTACAATAATGGAAATAAAACTTAAAGTTAATAATTAAAATTAAATTAGTACACGTGGTAAATAGTTATAAAAAGAAAAGAAATATTACATTAACCGGTATCTTTTGAAAATGTTGTACGTTAAAGGTTATATCACTATACGGGCAAGTACGGTATCTGTATTCTGGTTCCGTTGTTATTCTCCAGAAGGGCATGACTATAACAACTGCCACTAGGTGGCGCCAGGAAATATATAAGTTGCTGTTTTTGAAGATTAGTGGCATAAACTGAGAGATGTAAGAGCAACGTGGCCAAAAGCAAGAAGCTTTAATGCCTTTCTCTTCTCATATTGTTGTTGCTGGTAGTGATTCCATCAATATCAGGAGGGAGCTATTTTATTAGCATTATCTTGGTTATTGCTTCACAGGCGTTTTTTTCATGTGTACAGTGAAAGCTCTCGTAACGTGCAGCTCTGACAAGCGACCATCTCCTTTAAACGGCCAAATTTCTTGGAACCGAATTTATTCCCATATTTTTACACATAAAGCGCATTTCCATAAGCAAGCGCTCCTATGGACGGGCGCGGGCAGCATGTTTTTGTTCTCAGGCTGATTAAAATCTTCTATAAAAGACCACGACGTTTCAATAGCCGTTCGAATTATATTTCAAAGCTAGGTGATTTACCTTGGTTAATGTACATATGGGCATTTTACTTTAGATTATTTACCGGTATATTTGGTGGTTCCCCTTTTTATTTGATGCTACATCGGGATCAATTATTCTTTATGCGGCAGTTTTGTCTAAGAATCGGACGCGTGTATAAAATCTTATGTAGAACAATGGTCCCGAAAAAAAGAATGTCAACTCTGAAAGAGAAGATGGAAGTAGTGAACGTAATTGATCAAGAAAAACTGTCAACTCGGGCTCTCACATTGAAGTTCAATATAGGAAAAGTGCTAGCTACTACAATTGCAAAAAACAAAGAAGAAATCCGACGCCTGTGGCAGTTTGGTGTAAATGTGCACTAAAAAAAGAGCTTTTTGAAAATTGAAGGCTTAAACATAGATAAGGCATGTTTTGAATGGTTTGTGAGGGCTAGAAATCAAAGCATACCCATATCAGGAGGGCTAGTGAAAGCCAAGGCGGTAGAAATTGTAGAAAAGTACGGCTACAACAATTTCAGTACGTCGGATGGTTGGCTTCAAAAATGGCGTAGAAGACACGACATTAGTTTCAAATGCATATCAGGTGAAGCGGCTGACGTAAAACGAGATGCGGTTGATGCATTTATGGAGAAACTTCCGTCTTTGTTGCTTGGATGCCAACCTGAAGATACCTACAATACTGATGAGAGCGGACTTTTTCGAGCGCTTCCCGATAAAACGCTTGCCTTGAAATCCGACAAATGTTTAGGAGGAAAGCTGACAGGACAGAAAGAAAAATTGTTAGTGATTGGAAAAACGGCTCGTTCGAGAGCATTGAAAAACATAAACATTAAGGATTTACCTGTCATATGGAAGTCAAATAAAAAAGTGTGGATGAATCGCGAACTGATGAGTGAATGGTTGGTCGAGCTGGATTGAAAAATGGGGATTGAGAAGAGAAACATTTTGTTGTTTTTAGATAATGCAGGGTCGCATCCTCGAGAATTGAACCTAAAAAATGTGAAAATAATTTGGTTGCCTCCCAATACAACCTGCGTTTGTCAGCCTTTGGACCCGGGTATCATTCAAAATTTCAAATTTTATTACCGAAATCAGATTTTGAAACATATTTTATCTAACATGGATAGCGTGGCAAAATGTGAATTCCACAACAATACAAAACCGTTGTCTACACTTGCCCCAATGTTGTCGTCGGTGGTCGAGGTTGACGGCCGTCCAGCTCCCTCTTTTTGTGTTATGCTCGTGCGGCCACTTTGAAAAATTCGGATCCACAAAAAAACGCTTTTACGAGATAAAGCACTGTCCCCGTATTGTGACAAAAGTCTTCGGTGAATTTCAGCACCTTTCACACCCTCTGACCACAAAAATCCGATCACTGCTCGTTGTTCCTCTTTGGTGCAAACTACTAGCGAAGCTGACATGCTTATGCTATTGTAGCTAGCAGACAAATGATGCGATCGTGATTAAATTCCGCACACATGACCATAGAAGCGCCAACTCAACGCATGCGCAAGCGGCCGCCACTACGATAACCTTCAAAGCTTGTTATGGCGAAAGTGTAGATAATATTTAACTTACCCCCGTATATACATATTTCTCTTGAACGGAGAAAGAAACGCTAATAACATATTTCTTTTGATTTAAAACAGTTATTGTATTGCGAATAATTGAAACAGTAATTGTTTTGAATTGAGGCGGGCAAGTAAACTTATCTCTGCGCTTCCGTACTGCAACTTATCAATTTATACAAAATTTATGTACGGGCCAGTTTTTGATATAGTACATTACTCAAAATCTTATGAAATTGTTGGGAGAGTAATATTAACATTGATTTCTATTGTTTCAGCAAAAGGTGAAGTTTTGGTTTGCGACTGGGGGTGCTGGGTTCTGTCTGAGTCGAGCTTTAGCGTTGAAGATGATGCCAGTCGCAAGGTAAATACTTTTATAAATTACTACACTTATGTTAACATAAATTGAACTTTATATTTTGTCTTTTCAAAATAAATGCGTACGATATACTCAGAGGTTATAATAAGGATTTCATGAATATGGATGCTGATGTATACATAAACTTCTTTCCAGTTATAGTAGATAAAAAAATTCCTCTTTATTCCTTACAGTTAATAAAATTTAATCTTATTTTTGATCATAACTCTATTATCAATTTTCATATCTTTTTGGTTACTTTTTCACGTTTTCCTATCAAATGTTCCAATTCATCAAATTATCCACATCGTGTTAGCCATCTTCTTTTCACCTTCTCCAAATAAAGTTTTTCTAATAACCTCTAATATAATAAAAATTTTTGAAATCTTTCAATAAAAATTTTATCCTATTTTTTCATCACAATTTTATCAATTTTCATATCTTTTTAAATATAACATTTTTTACCTTTTCACCTTTCCTATCAAATGCTTAAATTCATCAACCCCACACATGTATTTGACTTTTTCATTTAAAATGATTGACTGTAAGTTTTTTTAAACAAATATTTTTAATGTTTCTCGTAGATTTCGAACTGATGATGGCTATTAGCGGAAACTAGTATCCGATGTAAATTTTAACTGTAAGGAATAAAGAAGAATTTGTATCTACTATAGTTATATCTATCTTTAAATATCGACATTCCCAATTCTTTCCAGTTCACTGCTACGAAGAATAAAGTCTTGAAAATTTGCAATAGTAAATTTGAATTATCAGCTTTACCGGTTTCCCATTTAAATTTCTTGATAACCTCTTGACATTAACACAACTAATGAAGAAGCATTTAATTTTTTTTTGATCCAAATATAAATGTGGTGTATAACGTGAGAAAATTTGTATTTCTCAGGGAAAAACTATCATTGGAATTTTAAATGCGTGGAACCTAACTTAATTCTATTATTTTCGGAATGGAGTGAAATGAAAATTAAACAATTTTTAGTGGCAAAAGAATTTACAATTTTATTAAATCAAAAAATTACATTGTTTTGCAAAATTTTTAAATTTTACAGTTTCCTAAATCAATTCCTAACCGACAGCTGTTTTTATAAATTTATTTAATTAATTGTATTTAAATTTTTGGATATATTTGATCAAATTAGTGAATTTTTAGATACTCACTGCGGTTCTTCAAAAGGCAATGATGCAGTTCGATGTCCTTTGCGAAATTCCTGCCTCAACGCAGCACCCAACGCAAGTCCAAATCGTATTTGTTCTTCAAATCCCCTTTATAATTCCATAATTTTGAAGTTAAAAAATCCAAATCGATTCAATATGTGCTGTTTATACTTTAATGGTTGATATACCTTCATACTTATTTTTTAATTTCCAATTAATGGAAGAATTTCGAAATCGAAGATCGTCTTTTAGTCAAAGTTTGTCTTCTTATCTTCTCCTGTTTCAAAATAATATAGCCAAAGCTCACTTTACGAATAAAATTAAGCAACAACCTTTCTGATTCCAATATTCACCAAAATGCCTTTCACTTCCATGGAGGTGCTGCATGTCGGAATTTTGAAGTACGATTGTTACCATGCCTACCATAGTATTTTAACTCCTTCATGTGAATAGTAATATGTTCACTGATACACAATGCATTTGATTAATTTAGAATTTAAGAAATATAATTGAAGATTTCTATGGTGAATTTTACTTTTTTAAATACGAATCTTGGGGAAAATGGGGAGAGAAAGAAGCCACCAGCACTGGTTCGCCTTGCAACCATGTGCAACTAAAAATATAAACAACCACTTTCAAAAGTAAGTAAATAGAAATGAATACACTTTTGAATAATTAAATCATTACAATATAAATTGCAATGGGCAAATTAACACTCATATTAGCACCTTAAAAATTATTATTTTTTTAAATAAAGAGAGTTAGTGTTAAATTATACAATTTTAATTTATTTAAGAATCACATATCTTTACAGACAACGAGCAAAACTAGCTTCTAACCTGTAGTAGACAATTGTTATAAGAGAGAAATTTAGAAAATATCTCTTATATCTACTTATAGGATATGATAAGAATGGCTGTTCTCTTTTGAGATTTTAAATTTGACACAACAGCAGACGCTCGATAACGTAAACACGGGATAATGAAAACATTGCGCTAATGTAAACACAAACTTCGTTCTATAGGATCAAACGGAACGCGCGATAACGTAAACAATGTGTACGCTCGATGACGTAAACAACTCTTGGCGACGGCGAAGCCCCGATTTATGTCGGGCAGTTGCCGATTTATGTAGGGGATTCACCTCTGCGATAAAGTACGACAAATTCAGTCAGTCGTATGAGGGTTTAAGATATGTTTATACGTACGTATTTCATTTTTGAACTTAAGCGAATACATTGCACGCGTTGATACATTTTTACGACTATGGCATCCACATTCTATAAAAGAAAGTGTTTAAAATTGAGTGAGAAAGTAAAAATCATAGATGAAGTTGCACTAGGTGCGCGAGTGACACAGTTAGCAAAAACATATGGTGTATCGAAAGCAACAATCTGTAAAATGAAGCGTATGAAAACACAAATTTTACAAAGAACATGCAATACATTTGGAGGTCTGGGAAATAGCAAAACTTTAAAAAATACGAAGGCGCCTAAAATGGAAAATTCCCTGTATAAGTGGTTTTTAAAACAACGGGAAAATCATGTCCCAATTAGTGGCGAAATACTTAAAGAGAGGGCTAGACTGTTAAATGAAAAACTGAAAGAAACTGAAAATTTCGTAGCTAGTGATGGCTGGCTACAATGATTGAAAACAAGATATGGAATTCGCCTGCTGTCTATATCTGGTGAGAAATTATTAGCACAACCACAATTAGTACAACCGTTCAAAGAAAAATTGATGAAAACAATTAAAGAGCTAGATTTAAGAACAGAACAAATTTACAACGCAGATGAAAGTGGTCTTTATTGGAAAATGTTACCAGAGAAACATATACTGCATCATTTGAAAAATCTGCTCCGGGCAGAAAGCCGGAGAAACAACAAATAACGTTTCTAGCCTGCACTAATGCTAATGGTCCACACAAAATAAAGCCATTGGTAATTGGAAAAGCAAAAAATCCGCGCTCATTTAAAAATGTTAATATCCCTGTTGATTATGACTGTTCAAAAACCGCTTGGATGACTAGCAGTATATTCCTGAAATGGTTCCACAAGCGCTTTATCCCTCAGGTACGACAATCAATTATCACAAATGCTCTATTCATAATTTGAAGATGTGTTTTCAATTTGTAGGTAAAAAGTTTCCTAAAACAACAGAAGCTTCCAATAAAAGCGTTGTTACTATTGGATAATGCACCAAGTCATCCTCCAGAGCAACAACTGAGGAGCGGGGATGGGTCAATTTTTGTCATGCCGCCCAACGTAACATCATTAATTCAACCCATGGATCAGAATATAATAAGACTCACCAAACTATACTATGGAAAGTTTCTACTTTCGTCTGTCTTATCAAAGAATCCTGAAACATATCTGAGGCTTTAAAAAAAGTAACATTACGAGAAGCTGTTTTAGATTTACATATGGCCTGGAATGAACTTAATCAGGAAACTATTCAAAAATGTTGGAACAATCTCTTTCGTACCAATGATGAAAATGATGAGGAAGACGATGTTCCCTTAAGCGTAATTAGAGAACGTTTGCGATCCAACGTTGATATTGTTATTAGTGCGTCATTGGATGTTGTTGATTTATTGAAAATAGTGAATCCCAACATTGTTTGTACTCCAACTGATATTAATTTTTGGAACGAAGATAAGCAGACGAATGATGCTAATAAGGAGGAAGATATCGACAGTGAGAACGATGAGGACGATCCCATTGATGTCAGAAGTGTAGTGACTGACGCGCAAGCTATGCAAGTTTTTAACCAAGCTTTAGATTGGGCTGAAAGAAAAGAAGTATCATACACGGATATTTTAGTTCTTCGTAAATTACGGGCGCAGGCATTGGAAGACAATGCTAAGCGCATATTTACGCAGACTAAAATTGTTAACTATTTTCCTTCTAATTAAAAAAAACTTATCGTTGTTAGAATATTTGTTTATTTTGTTATAAATATGTATGTATTAAAGGTTTCTTTTAATAAATCATTTATTATTTAAATCACGTTCGCTAATGTAAACATTTCGATAATGTGAACCACACTTGGTTTGAATTAGTTCACATTATCGAGCGTCTGCTGTATAACTTTTTACATATGTTCACTGTATCATTATTATAAAAACTAGTAAATATGGAGAAATGAGACTTCCTGTATGTATACAGTATACCACAGCGTATTTTGTAGAATTATTTACAAATATACAGGAAGTTCTAAATTTTGGTAACTCCCTTCACCATTTTCTATTTTAAATGGATTGCTATATTTTTTATTAATCATTTTGATAACCACAGCAAAGACTTGGGCATGAGAAAGCTAATCATGTGTTGGAGGCCGCGCTTACTCACTCAGGACCAAAAACATATTCGAATGAACATGATCAAAGCCCTGTCGAAGTAGTTTGTGCGAAATAACACACCAGTACATTCCTGAAGCAAAGCTACACTCGAAATAGTGAACTACGAAAGGCGAAGGCTGTTCTGTCGGCCGGGAAAATGATGGCGACTGTTTTTTGGGATAGTTGTGGAGTTGGGTCAATCGACTATCTTGAAGAAGGAAAGATAATAACGTGGCCTTATTACGCATCATTACTTAACAAGTCGAAGGCAGAATTCCGGAAAATTGGCTTCATTCTAAGAAGAAGAAAGTTTTATTCCACCAAGACAACGCACCGCAACCGCAACAATCGAAATGTTGGATTTAAAAAATATGGATAAAATGTTGAACTTACAAAATAGGGCAAAAACAAATGGTTGAATTTACAAACAATAAAAAATAAAATGTTAAATGTTCTTAACTTGCTGCTTCTAAATAAATTCGCTATTTTCGTGAATTTAAGTTCAAAACGCATTCTTGGCACCAAAGAAAGAAACATTTATCATATTACTTATTTACGGTTTTTTCTACCTATTTCTTGTCTCAAAATAACAGCAAGATAGATGTACTTCTAAGATTAATATTGTCATTATTTGACTATTACGTAAGCATTCTCTTAATTGTACCAACAGTTACAATCTAATGTTCCCTTTGGAAACTAATCTATCATCTAGATACCTTATCGCATTACATTTCCAACGTCTCGTAACGTTCTCATTCCATATATGGTCATCTCTAACGCGAATATCAATTGCCTCTCGATTGCTTATCGAAGAGATTAAGCCGAGGTCACTGGTAAAGTACCATGGGCGCGTCCGCTCTGAATCCCATGCTACACTATACACGACAGTAAGTAGCGTTCGGAATAAACGAAGTTGACCTGTCCGTTATACGGAAAAGCGGACGGTTACATCCAACCGTTAACCAATCCCTATCAATTAGCGCTGGATAAAGCAATTACAATTGGAAACGGAGACGCTAAAGTCATCCAACTGCCCTGTACGCAGCATATAAGGCCGTGAAATGTTCTGGTCAATATCCCATTAGATTAACTTGTCGAAGTAATACGGTAGCACACAGCAAAAATAGAAAGAAAAAGTGCTGATGTTGATGTTGATGTGTTGTAGAAAACGGGAATGGAAGGCATTAATTTATTTGTAGACGCGTCGAAATGTCTATTGATAATGGTACAGGAGATAATCTGGAATGTTAAAACTCTGAATGGGGTTTCTAGAATCTTTTATAGAACTGATGATTAGTAGAATCTTAAAGGAATTCGTTCATACATTCACATATCGAAGGCTTTGAAGATACGAGAAGTATTTTATTTAATAAAAGGTTGAATGATTCATCAAAGAAGGCATAAGCTAGGACTTTTCAGGTTGAAGAGTCACGGGTTAGGGCCGAAACGTATACGTAAAGCAATTAATTCTCGTCGTCAGACTAAGAAGCGATATACCTAGTAAAGACGAGGAATAAACTCGAGATCGTTAAACTTGTAAAACTGTCTAGACACTAAAATTTAATTAAATCCTATGAAGGAGACGTTTACTTTTCGAGTAATTATACGGGATTTGACTACCATTAAGCTAATTTCTTTAGGAGAAATGAATGAGATGTAGAATACATTAGCGTAGTGTGGTTAATATTAGAAATTGTCTGTATTCGTTTCCAAATTATTGATGATTAGATATTAAAGCATGAAATGGAGAGAGTGATTTGACAGAAAAAACAATTCAGTGATCTTGAAGATAACAGAAGAATAGATCTGGAAAAATGGTGAACCTGGAGGTTGCCTTACTTAAACACATACATGGTGTTTACACAATAAATTGTGCTTATCCAAGATGTTACGGACAACTAGTTTAAAATGTTAGAGACATCTAGTATCAATTTGAAGCTTCTTATATAAGATTCAGTGAATTTTCAGTCAGCTTATTATGGTTTTTTGAATACCCCTGGTGGACCTACCCACTCCAGAATTAAAACAGTAATCACAAAAGTAAAAACATGTGATATCATCGACTAAGAAGATGACGGTTAGAATATTTGAGGATTCAAAAGGATTCTTATCGTTGATTACCTCGTAAAGGGAAAAACTGTTAAATGAAAACATTGTGCTGCCATTCTCACCAAATTATCATCAGTTACTGAAAAATCTAGAATGATACGAAAAAAGGTTTTGCTTTATCATAAATTCTTCAAAGGAATTGTAACTCTGAGTGAACAAAGAAAAGGAAACCATTGCTGCAAGAAACCAATATTTTGACTTCCTTAGAACTGAATATTATGAGACGAACATAAACAGCATTGTTAGTCCAAGATACATTGATGTTTGTCCAAGATACATTGAGAACCAAATATATACAGTGCGGTCCCAAAATGCCCCCTCCCCATGGTAACTTTTGAACGATATAAACTAGCGCATTTGGAAAAAATGGGTCGTTTTTATTTTTTTATGATCTAATTTTAGCCGTTATTGGTAGTTCAATTGTATTTCCGGTGTCACCGGAAATGACGTCAACTTTCTTATTTCAAATAGAGCAGCCTATATGTTTTTACGTTTTTGGAAAGCTAATCGAAAGGCGAATCCAACGATATCACATGTGTTCTACTTTAACTTAAGAAATATGACGATATGTAGCAATAAAGTTTGATAATCGTTTTGTTTTACGCGAAGTGTAGAAGAGCGCAATGTTTTTGTTACGCCAGACTGATGTTTTTTTAGATTTCTTTGTGTTGTTATTTTTACGATGGCTTCGACACGAACCGTGCAAAATTGTTGGGTCAATTTTAATACTATGTAAATCTGGCAACAATTATTACTTTATTTTCCATGCCTGCGCAGCAAATTGTGCAATAATTTAAATCATATCATCTGTTAAAGCTTGTCGCCCTGTAAATTTTATACTGTCTATCCTTACTTAGCGCAAAGTTCAAATATTTCCGGCTGTACAAGGGCATCGCAAAATCAACGACATTTATCACGAAATTTAAGCACATTGCTCATCAAAAACTAACAAATTTAAACAAACCTACCACAATTTAATTAATTACAATGAAGTACGATAAAGTAAAGGAGAAGAAGCAATTAATAAAACAAGTTGAAGTGACATAAAATAATAAGGAGAACAAAGAAAGAAAGTATGACAAATGTAGGTTATAATAACAATAAATAACAAGAATAACTTACGTTTTTGGAATTGTGATTTGACAGTTTGGCAGTTGTTTTGATTGGTTAGCAACGAGCTCCTTAGATCAGTCTGGCGTGACAAGAAATAATTTGGCGCTCTTTCCTAGCCAACTTCGCGTAATAACAAAAACAGATTACCAAAACCTTTGCTACTAAATATCGTCATATTTCTTAAGTTAAAGTATAACACATGTGGTGTTGTTGGATTGCCTTTCGATTAGCTTTCCAAAAACCTAAACATGCTAGCTTTTGTCGTTCAAAAGTTAGCATGGGAAGGAAGGGCACTTTAGGACCGCACTGTATATGTTGCGTTGGTGTACATGTTTTCTAAGACCAGACAGAATCTAGGGATCAGAAGTTTTGTGACAACCGGATATCCGAATCTTTAGATAGAGATGGACTTAGAACAATCAGGCCAAGTATCACCAATGGAAAGGATTTATACATACTGCCTTATACTAATATTTCCTTTTTGTATGAAAAACACGTGAACAAACATTTCTTGCCATCACTACTAAAACTTAATCATATATTCTTGTTGGTAATCTTTGTTAATGGAAGGTTCATTTTGGAATTAGTACTGGCAAGTCAAGTTACCTTATTTTAAAGTTCCAGATGATTAACAGCACTTATTTGCTTTGTATTGTAAGTTATTGAGGGAATTTTGACTATATTGGAAAACAAATAACTTGCTCACTAATTGTAAGCTTCTTATTAGATCTCTTTAGGCTGGATAGATTGATTATTTATCACGATCATATAGATTTTGTAGAACCTTGAAGTTTATAGAGTGAAAAGTAACCACATTTGCTTTCCTTTTATTCTAAATAATGATACAACAATAAAGCCAGGTTTTCGAATATTTTGGTTACAATAAAAATGTACCCTAAGGTAGCATATTATTTACTCTTTATTATCTACTCTAATGATTTTTTTAATTCTATATTCATTACAATCTTACTTTTTTAATAATAATAATAATGGGAACACGCTGAATGAGGCAAATAACCTTAACATTTTTAAAATGTAACCATTTCAACACACTGACTGCCACTGCGATTTTCAGGATTCCGCTTTCAGAAGCCAAATCGATTTAATTATATAATATTGCTCGAAACTGCAATTATAGCATGTGACAATCACCAAAAAGGATATATTTTTGAGAGTACAAAGCTGTTACGAATTGTCTCTTAGTTGTGATATACAACAGAAATTTCTTGGTGAAAGCCATCTATGTAAGCTAAACTTGATCCATTTTTTAATGGCCTAGAAGCCATGTACACTGATTTTCCACGAGTGTACGAGGTAGGTGCCATAAATTCTCAGCCTGATCTAGAAAAAGCAAACTTGGTAAGATATGACAATTTATATTTTTCAATGTGATCTTCCCTTACTTCAATACATTTATTACAACGATCAATTAATAATCCTATACCCTTGTAAAGATAATCTAAAGTTTTCCCCTCAAAATATTGTATTACAGCTGCTTGTAACCCACTATCGTCCTTGAAACGACGTCCATCGATTCCTTTTTGGATAGAGGATCATAATTCAGAACCATTGTTTCATCTCCTGTGACAATGGACTCCAAAATCGGTTCCGGGTCGTCTCCACACATGTTTAAAAGCAATATTCGACTCGACGTTCACGTTGGAGAGCAGAAAGAAGATGCGGTACCCATCTTGTATTAATCTTATTCATACCTAAATGGTTATGGAGAATTCGGCGAACACTTGTTTCAGAAATGTTATACATCACTGCTAATTCCTTTACTTTCAAACGGTTATCTGCTAATACCGTTTCTTCAATAATTGAAATGTTTTGAGGCGTTATCAGTTCAATTGGCCGATCATCACCTTCAAGGGATTCTTGCCCCCGACGGAAACATTTTGCACTTTTTACAGTGGAATATGAAGGACATAAATCACCATAAATGCCGTCTAAATGTTGTTTAATGTTTACATGTACGCATGAGAAAATCTAATTAGATATTCTCATTTGTACATTTTTGTCGAGTAAATTGCTGTAAACGCCTCTACAGAACTGAACAAATCATATTGTTCCAAATTCTGACGCGACAGCAGCCCTCACCTACTGGCTTAAATCGCCATGGTTAACTAATTGAAATCGTAAAAGCCATCACCTATCCACTATACACAGACGCGCGTTTCGCTGTTTCCAGCTCTTCAGTGTGTCCTATGGAAGGTAACGACATTTCATTATTGTTTAATGTGTTTAGGCGTAAGTCCTTCTTTTGTTAAAAATTTAATGACCACGCGGTACACAATTTTCGTTACCTGAGACATTTTCATGCACTGGTCACGTTGTCTGGCTGTCTACTAAAAACTACTACTCTTTGAGCCGTAATATATATAGTGTAGGCCTCGCACATGTGCAACTATGACGCAATGGGGTTTGAACACGCTAGAACCTGGTAAGAACAAACACTTATTTGAAAACATTGTCTTACACCCTAAGTATTCTACCAGTGATTGAATGTTTCACAACTTTTGCTGTGATGTAATGTTGATGCGATTTGCTATTCAATTGCTTCTTACTTGAGATCAACTTAGCTTGTTACGATCTCCTGATTTGAAGATCAAATGTCGCTAGTCGCCTGCTTCGATATATCGTCTTTGCGAGGAGAAAGGATCAGTTACTTTTGTTATTCAATTGCTCTCGAAACGAGACACAGTACGTACTAATTCTCGGAGCCTGAACGTCTGGGCGGGTGAGTTATGCACTACTGCATAACTCACGACTATTCAAGCGTTCTCATTGTTTCGTGTATTTGCTACACTAGCTCCAGAATGTATTACACCGGTGCTATTGCCCCCTATAGAAGCGACAAAGATAAGAATCAAGTATCGTGCGATGTGTAGGCGTTATATTACGCATAGTCGAAATAGCGGCGAATGACAATCGTTGCATTTCGTGAGGTACAATATACGTACATCACGGCGCATAGGCCAGTTTTCCGACGAAGTATGATGCATTCCTATAATACATGTATGGTTTTTGTCTCTCCTTGTTGAAAAGTTAAGCTTAAAACATGAAATAAGTTAGCGTACTAGGAACCCAACGCTTATTATTTTATTGACAGAGAGATTAGTAGATATTATTTTGGTAGAAACTGTTGCGATTGCAAATCTGAATTCCATCAAATTTCAACAACCTTGGAAAGGTCCTACACATCATTTATCCCATATCTCGGCTTTAATCTATTAATTTTTGGTTCATCTCGCTTCGACCCGAAATGAGAGAAAAAATCCATTTCCACCATTAATTTGACAATCCACGAAATCACCAATCACGTATACCTATCGTAAAATACGCTTCTCGCATAACCAGACCGATTAAAGATTCATTTTCGGAGTACGCCTCGGGTGGCTTCCACTTTCTTACCTCCGTACGTCAGCGTCGCTTCTTGCGGTTAGCAGCGCACAGTCAACCGGCCACGTGCAATGGCCCGCGGCAACTTTAGCTGATGATCATTTCTCTCTCTGCGTACCGAAGCGATTCGTAGGTGTTCCATCTCTGTCAAATTATTATAACGACGACACGATTATAATCGCGGTGCGGCGGATATGTCGGTCGTGGAAACGAATACCGGGAATGAGAGGAAAAAGCGAAGACAACACAGAGGTGGATCGTGAACCGCAGTAATTGAATTGTGTAAAGGTAATTTGTGCGCGTTCATTCGAAATGAATTAGAAATGGAATGATAAAGAGGAACAGCGTGGGCTTCTAGACTTGATTTGAATTGCTTTTTAACGTAACTATATCGTAAAGGCGTTGCGAAACAGGTATTCTTAAGATGGATTAAGCGATCAGTCGAAATATGAAAGTGATGGATTGGATGGAATTTAAGTAATTGGTGCTATAAATATCAAGTGAAAAAGGCAAAGACCTATTCTCAAATTTTTCCGCTTAGGTATATTGTTTGTTTTTTCAATTCATCAATTTTGGAGAATGAGTACTTTCTTTGTTGGTATGTTAACACTTAGAAGGTGGCATTGCTTAACTCAATCTGGAGATTCTTTTTGAAGCATCCATTTCTGTTTTTTTGAAATAGCTTCCCCGATGTACCTGATTAATTTTGAATACCTTCTGCTGTAGTAACCGAGTTCGCTGAAAAGCTATCGAATCAGTTTTGCAAGTGCAGGAATATAATGTACGAGGTAGGTGCCATAAATCCTCGACCTGATATAGAAAAAAATCAACTTGGTAAAATATAACAATTTTTATTTTTCAATATAATCCGCCCTAACTTTAATACATTTATTACAACGATCAATTAATAATTCTATACTCTTGTAAAAATAATCTAAGGTTTTTCCCTCAAAATGTTGTACTACATCTGCTTGCAACTCACTATCGTCCTTAAAACGACGTTCCATCGAACCATTGTTTCATCTCCTATGACAGTGGACTCCAAAATCGGTTTCGGGTCGTCTCCACATATGTTTAAAAATGGAGAGCAGAAAGAAGACACTAATATTATTCATACCCAAATGGTTATGGAGAACTCGGCGAATACTTGTTTCAGAAATGTTAGGCATCATTGCTAATTCCTTCGCTTTCAAAATGCGATCTGTTATCAGTTCAATTGGCCGACCGGTGCGCTCATCATCTTCAAGGAATTCTTGCTTCAAACGGAATCATTTTGCCCACTTTTTTTACAGTAGAATATGAAGGAGATAAATCACCATAAACGCCGTCTAAACGTTGTTTAATGTGATTAGGCGTATGCCCTTCTTTTGTTAAAAATTTACTGCGCGGTACTCAATTTTCAATAGCTGAAACACTTTTCATGCACTAGTCACGTTGTCTGGCTGGCTACTAAAAACTACTACTCTTGGAGCCGTAATATATATAATGTAGGCCTCGCACATGTGTAACTATGACGCAAGGAAGTTTGAACACGCTCGAACCTATATAAGCCTGTCAGGCCAAGAATTCATGGCGCCTACCTCGTAGTTGTTCTACCAAACACAGCTTCATACGGTGTTTGTTTTAATACCTGAGTTGCAACTACCGTTTTTCACTTTATTTATTTGTTTTATTGTCCCCCATCTAGGCTAAAATCATCTCTTCTATGTCGCGGTTTGGTCTCTCTACGCCACCTTGGATTCGAGAGTGTCTGGGTTCACCGTACACTCCTTTATGCTGTTGACAGATTCTAGGCCATTGTTTGACTGTAAAACTGTTGGTGCACCGAAAGTGCAAAGTACATCCAAAATATGGCATGCTAGCTCAGAAGCTCTTTTGCATTTGTACAGATGGCTTTAGTAATTTAATATGAATTTATGCTCTCTATCTGGACATGTTTAAAAATTTACTAAAGTCAAGTTGTGCTCGTGCTTGTGCGCGTTGACCTCATGAAAACCCATAGGTTTGCCGTTTGGTGACGGTTCCCTTTTGAGGGTGCACCCCTTTCTTCAAACAATATTGACAGTTTTCCAGAAATATTTTCATCACTTCTCTTGTTATATTAACATATTTTCCCCTTATATTGTTCTCTAGCTTACGAATTCCATCATGCTCAGTTTCATGGTGAACACTCTTAATCATCTCAAACAATTCTAAATTATGAACGTAATATTTTACGTTATTGTGTGATGTGCACATCGGTAAAATCAATTTATTATTCTCGCCCACTTTTAGAACATCATAAAGTTTACAGCGCCCGTAATCGTTAATGGTTGCATTATAACGTTCTTTAGTTTTGATAGAGAAAGTATTCACGCTATCTTTTAGTAGTCTTACTCTCAGGTTAAATAACCCTTCGGCACTTATTGTAAGACGATGCATTGGCAACCACTTAAAGCAACCGTACTTAATAGATAGCGGGAAAAGAGGAAAGACAACGTTGTACACACAAAATTGTGCAGTGTTGGCAACTGTAGCGGTGTATATTTACATTGTCAAACGTAGCTGTCATTCGAGCACGTATACCACTCGGTAAATGTGAAATTCCCTCCGGCGGATATTAGCTCTTTTTAGAAGCCTCTAATCCTCCCCGAGGCTCCGATCTTCGGAGTGGGGCTATTAAATGATTTAATTAAGTCAAGACAACGACAAATTTGGGGTAATGGGGACGAAACTTCTCTTCTGTACAATTTCTCCATTTCGTAAATCTTGAAACTCAATGAAAAACGTTCCTACAACAAACAACAGGGCATTTCGAGCATAATTTCGTAAATTAAATATCTATCGTAATGTTTCTGCCTAGAATGTCAGTGAGTTTGAGTATTATTGTATCACAGAATAGCATGAATTTAGTCATTCACTCGCAATACTACGTATTCCATTATGCTACTTGGAAATAAATAAGTTGATCCATCAAAATTCATCGTTAAATTACATTTGGAAAGTACTATCAAAATTTGCTGTGGACAAAACAATCGCGATCGTGATTAAAATGATGGAGTGAAGGGACGCCAATTAATTTGGTGACATTTGGTGAAGCCTTCATCAAGGTAATTCGTATTTTGACGCGCTCCAAGTGTGTAACATTCAACCATAGAAAAAATTCAAGGTAGAAGTGAAGGTTGGAGTTTGAGAATTGGCAGTTCCCCATGAATCCCATATAAACATAAAGTTTATATGACATCGTCTTAAAAATCCAGGGGAGTTTGCATTTTTCAGTTTTAATTTTCGTTAGTTTCCATTTACTGATATAAAAATTCGTTTAAAATTACCGAGAGAGTATGTAAGAACACTTCCGAACCCTCAGGTCATCTAATTATTTAACTAATTTACAAAAATTTCATTTTTTTGAACAACTTCCCTGTTTTAAAACATTTTATACATCACCTGTGTCCAAAGTACGTGAAAGGGAAACACATTACGGACTTTGTACATGTTGGATGTGCAAAGTCAACTTTATATGTACAATGTCGACACTGTACAATTTCGGACTATGCTCGCAACATCGATGAGGAGAAGTTAGTTCTAAGATAAAAGTAAATAGAAGATGGATACCCCTCTCGTAAAGTGAGTATTATTACATTTGTAAATGAGGCTAGTGTGATAGTCATCCAAACACGTCAAAACTTTGTTTTCTTGGCTAATCCTTTGTTAGTTGAGCTTTACACTTCGGATCATTATCTCAGATGGCAAGGTTACCAAGCAGGTTTTCTTCAATCTTTTCTTCTATTCTATGAGGGAAGAATTTTTAATGTTGATCAAATTAAATAATAGGAATCAAACGAAACCGCTAACCAGATGAAATCGCTAAACCAGATGTGATATCGTTTTTAATATATGACCAAAAAGTGGAGACGTGCATTGTAGTATGCTTTAGTACACCTTAAATTGGCTGCATTTACCAAAGTAAACGCGATAGCTTTCTCTAAAGACCAGAGGTACAAATATAAAGATAAAGAAAGAGAATTGAAACGAATATCAGAATTCGTGAAATGAACAAAATCTTTACCTTAGCAAATATACGCACAATGTCTGATATAAATCCGACATATCCATGCTCAACAGCGCGTAACGTTTCGCTTAAGCCGTTCCTTTGTCTTCTTTACTCATCAATTCTTTGCCAATATAGCTTTTTCTCCGCATGATATTCTCGCTTTTCGCCGTTTACCGTCATCAGCTTCATCTTCATTTTTCCAGCCGACACTCAGTTGTATTTATTTACTTTCGCCGATAGAGCGGAGAATATAGCGTCTGCACCCTTCGAACAAAGCGATGAAAAAATATCGCCATCGAAAGGGTGACGCTCGGATAATAATAGGTCGAGGTGACGTCGCGTGTCAAGACAAGGACGACTTGTGTGTGAGGCGGCGGTAAGGTCGAGAGGAAGGATCCCGAACTAAACGAAGGAAAAAAGTCGTCCCAACACCAATTTAATCAAGACGCTGATTGACGTTTCCCTCGGAGGGATATAAATGCGAATCGAGATGTGGAACGCCGCGGGGCGCAAGAAAAAATTGCATCGAGTCGCGTCTTCGTTGGACAACAACGTCCCGGAATGTTTTGTTATCGTCATGGGTTGTATTGACGTCGGTCGCTATTTATCTGCGTTCGAAAATATACATACATATGTATGACGTTTCGCTCGATGACTGACGAAAGCTTTAGGGGGTAAGTGATGGAAAAAGTAATATAAATGTTTTGGGGAATTTTGATGTTGTGTATGTAGTAGTCAATTTATGTTGTTGGTTATTGGTAAAAAATAAATTATCATGTTCAAATTACAAAAAGTGCACATAAGATATAAGGAAAAAAGCGTTAACATTAATATAACCAACTTTTCAGTAGATTCTTTAAATTATTTCACTATTTTATTGTTTTAGTGTGAACAAATTAATTTCTAACTAGTAATTGTAATTTTACCTTGTAAATTCAATTTTTGTATAATACTTTTGCAAACCTGCGTATATTTTTCATTAGAATCGATTGAAATTGTGAGATGATGAATGGTAACAAGTGTTTTGCTTGTACGCATCTCGTACAAGACCAGCGAACGTTATAGGACAGGAATGTGTGACGTAATGTTCCCAAATGATATATAAAGGCCCCGAATTCGCCTTACAAGGCAATCGCTCTTACCGTGACTCCAGAGTCGCTCTTATATACTAAGCGACTATATACCGTAAGATGCGGCAGTGACCATTCGCTATAAGTGGGCCGGCGTACAAACGACTAAGTCGCAAGATATTCTCGTGCGTGAATGCAATAACGACGGTATAAGAAATTCAAAAGGAGCGTTTAACTCCTGTTTTTTCTATATTTTACAGCATAGTGTAGCGCAAAGTGTGATTGTAACGTGAATCTATTATTTCACATGTTTAATGCGTACCGAAGTCTCCTTATCTTTCCAGAGAGGGAACACCTTAAACGATATCGTCACGTGTTCGTTTCGGATTTGAGGTTGGTCAGATATTTTTTCGTTATTGACTAATAGGTGAATGAGCAGTTCGGATAAAAAAGTACATATCATCACTTCGTTCAAAAACAGGTCAGACAGGGTTTACAGTGACGCACCACGCGAACAAATAATTAAGTTTGACGTCCAAATTCGACATACGTTTACGAATATAACTTTCACATATATACCGAGCGAATATATACGTAAGGGATCTATAATGATGCTGAAGTAGAAACAAAGATAACAATGTCAAGGAAATAGACAGCTATAAGAAATAAAGAAAGGTTTTATCTGTGCATATTGTAAGCATAGGTACGCTAGGGAATATTTACAGAATATTTATCATTTTATTGTTACGATCGAAACCTCTCAGAGTCGTAACTGGATTAGATTCGACCCGGGTTCTTTTGATCGATGACTGCAGTTGACGAAGTATTTTGCCTTATCTAACATCTGACGTGATGTAGATATCAATTAGGCAGTGGACCAGGTCAGAACAGGAGGCAGACGACCACAGCAGTACTTTCATACGTATCATGCAGACTATTCACGTTCATTATGTAGTATCGAATGCGATACAAAGATTAAATGCTGAAGTAAAACAAATACCATATGCAAAATAATGTACTAGCATCAATGAATATACAGTAAAGTTTTCTGATATGCCCGATATGTCGTGGAAAACAACATATTTTGTTTACGAAACCAACAGCGCTCTGCATCTTTATCTACGAATTGTCGATGACTCCATAAGAGGAGATCATTTTTAGATAAACGTAGTATATTTAATACGTTAACAATGCAATGATTCATTTCTCAATTGTATGATCTTCGATAACATATAATTTAGAGTAATATCAATTATCAGCAATATTACTATATATTTTAGTATAACAGGATGTATTCAAACACTTTGACAAACAGCTTTTTAAAAAGTTGCTTTATCAAAGTTGATATATCAAAATGAATAATATTTAAAATAATACATGTTATTAGACGTAATATAAAACAAACATGAATCTTATTGAACCATAACATATCTTATTATATCATTATCAAATGAACAAATTATTTATACATAACAAAGTATCAAACATTTAAAAACTGCTTTTCTCGAACTTTCTTAAAGTAGAATATCTGAATGGAAGAGAACTTTCGCACGATAGCCAAATGAAATTAACTTCATCATGTTAAAATTGACTATTGTTCTCATCTAGTTCTTAACATGGTTAGGGCAGATATGATCAATTATGAAATCGAACTTCATTTTCTCCGCTATTATTATTTAAGTATTGCACATTACTCTTACTAGAGTTAATGTAGCGTAGAAATACCCTCCTTTAATACCACAGTAAGTGAAATGAATTTAGTAGATTATATAAACATTGACAATTACACTCTGTGGAACTTCCTTCCAAGACTCCACTGCCATCTATGCTACATCTTTCAGCGCAATGCTGTGTAACGCTATGTTTATAGCTTCATTCTGAGATGTTAATGTAGTTAACAGGTGCTTGGGATAATGTACTTTATTTATTTATTTAACGTACTTTATTTATTTATTTAAGAGATTTAATGATGTGCTGATTCAGTGGTTGTAGGTAAGGGGTCGTCTTCGGAGGCAAATCCAAAATTTTGACGCGTTCATTGTCAATCGCTCCATGACACGTTGCATTGTCGACAATTAGTTAAGCTTTTACAGGTAGATTTTTTTACGTTGGGTAAGATATTACATTAGGAGTAAATTGCTTCAAAAACCATTCCTCGACCAACTTAGTCATCTGCCACGCATTTTTGGAAGAGCGATAATATAGTGGAACAGTGACATTTTTAAAGCACCATTAAGGGCAATTTATGATTGCCAGTAGCATTAACACATGGCATTCCTTTCTGTTTTTTCGCCTAGGTACGGTTACTTCATTTCGATGAACATTAGTTTTATTTGGCAATCCTTTGTACACTAATTCTGTTTCGTCACAGTTATAGATTTGGTCCATTACGCAATTGATTTTCATGAATGATACTTTTAAGCTTTTCTAAGAACACTGGAATTTGCGAAGCGTCGCATGAGTTTCTCACCAGATATGGTCAATAAGCGAATGCCATGTCTTTTTTTGAAGTTGATTACCTACCCATCACTTGCCAAAAATTCCTTAGTAAATCCCATTCAGACCATAAATTTCTTTAGTCTTTAATTTAAAAATTTCATTTGTGATAATATTTTTTAATTCTTGCTGTTGTAAAAACCACGTAATAAAGCTTGCTCCGTTTCAGGAAATTCCGAAATTTTCATCCTTTTTCTCTGTTTTGGAACGTTGCAGCACGAGACGACATAGTTTTCTGTTTTCGTTATTTTTGACAATCTTCGAAATAGTTGACTTGTCCGCATTATATTTCACACCCAGCTCTTTTACTTTTGTCGCCTTTTCAATTTCCTATAAAATATTGAACTTTTTATAAGTAGATAAAGACTGTCTTCTCTTTTTCTATTTTTAACACGGTTATTTTAACGACTGACAGTTATTATATCGAAACAAAATTTGTTGACAATATCAAGGGTTGCTTATGTCAAATCTTTCTTATATCAAAGGTGACTGTATCGAATGTTTTATTAGTATTATGTTCTACTTGGGAAGTTAAAACATACACAGGAGTATTGAAATTGAAGAAGGTGAGAAAGAGCGTTTGCAATATTTTTATCGAAATACATCCCAGGAAGGAGATAGTTTAGTTATTGAGGTGGTACAAATTGGCTTTTCAAGCAAGAAAACTTTACACTGAAATGGTCCAAAATCCAAATTATTTCAATGCTACTCATATTCCTAAAAGTAAGGTCTTTTTCGACATATTCAGAAGAAGAATTTTACTGTTGAAATTACTACTACTATCTTTATTTCACTGATTATTATCCTTTAGGTCTAACGTGATAATTAAAATTGATAGATAAAAACATCAATCTTGTTTCTACATCTTTTCTTTTTTTCGTAACCAGCTGTACTTCGAAAGAGATAAAAACTGACTCCAATTTGCAATTATTTTCGCGATCTCTTTACAGTTAATTTACAGCAATCGTTCGAGAGTCACCTTTAAAAAAGTCGCAATCCAAAAGACCTTGCGTTTCATTCCTCGAACTTACCTGCGCGTCAACTGCAAATAATCGTCTGGATGCATCACACTGACCATCTATCAGCTATCCAGCTACCAATCTGTTTGGACAGTTTGATTTTTGCCGTCCGCCGGCAGAAATCATCCGATCTCATTACGGAATAACTTTTGTCGTACGGTTCCACTAATTTAAACGTCTCGCAGAATTTCCTTTGTACCTTACAGATCTCATTAAGAAAGAAGGTCCTCTTCTTCGTTATCGTTCTTGCTCTTGCCGTTGCGGCTTGGCTGCAAATGCTTGGATGCTTTTCGGATGCGCAAGATTTTATTGTTTGTTGATGTTATTCTTCTGTTGCGATTTGCCGAATCGACTTGACTCACCAGCAACGTATCGACTAATGAAGTCCGAATGCCATGGATGCCCCAAATTTCCGCTCGTGATACCTCTAACCCAATTAGCTGTTAAATGGGATCGGTCTGCGACTTCTTTTTTGGCTTTGTTTTGTTTCGGCCCGTCCGAATGTAATGAAGTAAATAAGGTCATTATCTCTTGGCTTATATTCCCCAACAAACGATTAAATTAAGATAAATGGATGTGTTATAGGATTCCAATCATTCTTTTTTTTATTTTTGATTTAATGATCGTGTACCATAATTAATGGTTGAAGTATTATATATTTTATAATGATTCACAAAATATTTTTCGTTGGCCTATTAAAAATATCTCTGGAAATAATTGGAGTATCTCTCTGAAATTTTGGCGGGCGATATTATGGATAATGATGTATTTCCTAAAAATATTTTCGACTTCAAAGCACTTTTGATTAAGCCGGAAACGGATATTAACATTTTTATTCAAATGAAATACCCCGGATATTATGGATCCTTTAGACGGACGTTTCAAAGGCAAATTCAACGATGTATAATATCATAGATATAGGAAAAGATATTCAATTTTTTCCGAAAAAGTTTGAATTAAACATCAATTTTGTGAATGGATTCTAGTGAAAATACAAGAAAATCCAGTGTTTCTTTCTAAAGTAATATGGACCGATGAAGCGAAATTTTCGAGGGAAGGGATGTATGATTCTAAAAATAAACGTTATTGAGCCACCGCTAATCAACATGTAGACATAGTTACCTCCTTCTAATCAGTGTTTGATGCTAATAATTATGGCTTTATATCATTTATGATCTATTAAAGTTTTCTGCCTAAAAACCACCTAACCACTTATGCAGAATTCATATAAAATTTAGTTTAAAATTAAATACATGATTTAGGTGCTTGTTTGTCTATCATAGTGGCATATAGAATATTTTGCTGGAACATTTTGTTATTAAACCTGTACCTATATCTCAACAACCTTTTTTTATAATCACTAGTGGAGTTTGATTTTAATCCATTGAATTTATTTTTTGTTTCGAAGATCGTTACACTGGACATTACTTGTTATACGCCTGGATCTATAAATGTTTGTTTTTAAAACTTTTCGTCTTAAGCGATTATAACAAGGAAGATACACATGAAAAGATTGCCTAGTAACAATAACCAAAAAATTAATGCTAATATAGCTCATAGTATTAGTGGGATTATTTCCGGCAAAAAACAAGGCGAGGGAGAAGGGACAGTGTAAACTCGCGAACATGTTTGTGCCTACCCGGTGTCATCAGCGCGGTTCCGTGCCGGAGAATAGCAGCATATACACGTACGGAACTAATTTTAAGATTGGACTAATATTAAGTTGGAAGAAGAAA
Source organism: Dynastes maya (assembly GCA_029619315.2). NCBI lineage: Eukaryota > Metazoa > Arthropoda > Insecta > Coleoptera > Scarabaeidae > Dynastes > Dynastes maya. Next base: position 13,356,646 of record JAROYE020000011.1, read on the forward strand.
ATATTGGTGCAATTTCAAAATGCAATTCTATTTTATAAAACAGCACACTGCACCATGAACTTTGTTTCATTAAATCAAATTATGATTTTGTTTACAAAACTACTCTTATTCTTGAAACTGAATCACTCCCGCTAGAAGAGTCTCTTCATTTGATTGAAAGTTCTTGGAAAAATTGGACAACATTTACTGATATTAAAAAAAAATAGCGATTTAAATTTATTGCAACAAGCAAACCAAATTCTCCGTGGCGATTTTGATGTTGAAACCGATTTAATTCCGGAGGTTGTTAATGTTTTAAAATATGCACCAATTACATCCGTTGACGTCGAATGAAGTTTTTCAACATACAAATCGCTACTAATGTAATGTTTAATTTAAAAATGTAAGTAATAGGTATCTGTTTAATAAAACTTGTTTAAATTTTCCTAATGTATGTTTTTTTCCATGTTACTTCAAAATATTTTCGACACACTGAAGATTTTTTTGGAACATATTTTACATATTTTGTACATTTTGGGAATATTTTGCTCATATTTAAGACATATATATGTACATATTTTAGTCAAAATTCTAACATATAATCCGGTTTCCAGTAATAAGCTTCTTTTTTTGTATTTTTAAGAAAACTCAGTTTCTATTTGAATGCTCTACGCTTAAAAGGTATTTTATATGTTGAAGGAAATTTACTAATTTGATAGAGGAGGATAATATTTGAGCTTAAGCTTGTAGATATTTATAATGTTAGAAATCAAATTGTGCCCGGAAATGCATTATTCGAAATTATTTTGTAATAATTGATAATAAAATAATAAAAAGTGCCACCACGATTCGTTCCGAAATGAAATTATTTTCCCTGTATTCCTCTCTTCAATTGTACTTTATTATATAAGAACATTAATTTGACCTTCTCATTTTGATTGTACATTTTCCATCACCTCGTTAATACCATTCTCATACCAATAACATATTACGCGAATTCGAAATTACATAATAATATCGAAGCTTATACTTCTTCTCAAGCCCGCAATATTTCATTAATCCGGGGTCAACGCGAATATCGAGTTCAGGCCTTCGTCGATGATTATCTCCGAGATCTACAAGCGTATCCAATATATAATCCATTTCCTCTTGTTGCCTCGCCGCACTTTTGTCCGTCGTTTATGAAACCAACTTGGCATCAATAAGTCTCGTCGCCACGCCCTTTCAATACAATCCGTACGGGATACATGCCGTCGAGAACATTACGTACATTCTCCACGGAGAAAACGCTACATTCTATCATTCTGCCATGGTCGGCTGTATATTTGACTTGACCGAACGGCTAATTTATGTTTTGTAGATATAAAGCTTTTTTTTCTCCCGTTTAATTGATAGCAGCATCAGCGGAGCGTTATAAGCGAATACGACGGTTAAAAGGGCAGGAAAACAAACGGAGTAAAAGTATGTAATTACTTTAATTGCGAGCACGCTAAATGTATGGCATATTTCTCTCGCGAATACCGAGGAATACGAACAGCAGCAGCGAGTGGTCGGTAAGCGCAATCGCGTTTTAAAAATAGCGATTGCTTAGCCATTATGTAATTACGGTGGCAATGGGCATGAGGGCGTTTTACTGCTATTAATTACGAGTTGGCAAGGTTAAGGAACGGTCTCATTCCTCTGGCCTCATAGGTTAATAGAGCAAGCTATAGATCTGCACTTACATATATGTACATTTCTATATCGTAAAGCAGTAATTGATTGAGTGTTTTTGTTTGTTTGTTTTGAAAAGGTCTGTGAATCTGGATTACTCATATTAATTAAACATTCTTATTTATGGCTTAGTATTGTAAAAGGTTATTTGAACATGTCAGGAAGTACCTTTTAACCCTTAACTGGCCGCGTGGGCTAAACCAACATAATTGGTCGCGTGGGGTCAATATGACGAATTCGCACAAACTCTCATATAATCCATTCTACTAGATTTATTCTTTTAGTTAATGTTCAAAATGTATAATATCTTCAATAAGATAGAATAAGACACAAATTTTGAAAATAAAAATCTATTATATTTATTCATCGTCACTATTACATTCAGAACAAATACTTTTAAATATATGGTTTTTACAGATAAAGTTGCCACATTTATTGCACTTTATTGATTGTTTATAATCATTTTTTTGTGGGCACACATAACATCTTCGACGTGAAGGACCTTCGTTATTGTTTGAATGTTGAACATTTTCAGATATGTTCTGTTGTAAGCGTATTCGCTTTCGTAAATTTTTAAGCAAATATGGCGAAGAGACTCATATAATTTGATGGGGTTTCGCTAACTTTATTGCTAATTCTTTTAAAAATATTTCTCTTTGTAACTGCTTGGGAGACCTTGAATTGTTCGTATATATAATGAAAGCGTTACCAGCCGAAACGTTCAAAAAGTGCCAACATTATATGTTGCACAAAGTTGGTCACATACAACAACTCCAGCCTTTGTCCAATTGTAAAACGTAATTATTTCTGGCTTGTGCAGTGCACCAGAAGTTATATTATCTATGGCTGCGCCATGATAAATAAAATACAAAATAAAATACAAATATCATTTCGTTTGTAAAACCAAAATGACTTTTCACAGGTCGATTTCTATGAGGCAGAAATTCACTGGGAATTTCCCTTTTATTTTTTCGTAGGGTACCTGTCATCGTTAGTTTATAGTCTTTCAATAAAGATAATAGAAGAGGCATACTGGTATACAAATTATCTGCAGTAATATTGCGATTACTACCTTTTATTGGTTGGACTAACCGTTTTGCTATTTCTTCTGGGCTATTACTCACTTTATATGGGTCATCTGGTTGAGATCCCACATAGATTTCAAAAGTTTTCAAATAGAACGTCCTAGCATCAACCATTCCAAAAACTTTGATTCGGTACTTTTTTGGTTTATTTGGCAAATACTGCCTAAAATTGCAGCGACCTCGAAAGGGAATCAGCTACTCATCAATGGTGAGATATTCACCAGAAGTATAACAAGCGTTAAAATTCTCTAGTAGTATCTCAGTAAATTCTCTAACAGCTGCCAGTTTATTAATTTTGCTTTTTTCATCCCGTGTTAGTGTACCATCTAGCCTTAGACAACGCAGTATAAAAAGAAATCTTCTAGCTGACATAGTTAGTGGAAAAATCTCACAGCCAGTTCCATCAGTTGCCCAAAGATCCTCATAATTCAAATGAGCTAATTTCATGATACCAGACAAAATTAGTAATCCCAAAAATGATGACATTTCTTCAGTGGAGATATCATTAGCATCTATGTCTCTTTCAAAATTATTACGTATTTTCGCAATATACATGTTTGTATATTTCACAAGTAAGTAAATTATACGTTCATCAAAAAATAATGAAAACGTTTCCATTCTCATCTTCATCTTCTAAAGGAATCAAAAATTCTTCATCAGGCAAGTTATCAATAATAGACTGCAGTTCCGTTTCAGTCAACGGTCGACGAGAATCCATTCTGAAATTGCCAAAGAATACAAAAGTAAACATCAAATAATAAACAAAATACTTATTACAAAGATGCATGTTTTCTAATAATTCTAATTAGCCTATATTTTAAATATTAAACAATGGAATAACATAATGCGTATACATACAAAAAGAAAATCACTTACCTCGACATAAATGTTTTCACAGTACGAAATAGTACCTACTTAAATTGTGACACAAACACTCGCGTGGGGTCAATTTTATGAAATCAGCCAAACAAACAGCTCCTTTTTGAAAGGCAGAATGGCTGCTGTTCTAACGTACTTATAAAACTGCAGTTCTGCGGTTATTAAGAAGGTACGCTAGATGTCTCTGTTGTAAAATAAAAAGTACGAAGGATATCTACTATTAGAGGTAGCTTATCGAGAAATTGACCCCACGCGACCAGTTAAGGGTTAAAATTAGGGTAATTAGAGATAGAAAAGGTGGATATGTTGATTAATACATATTCTGATTGGTCTAACAATCCACTCCAATACCTTTACAATCATCTTTCACATATGTTATTTTGAACATTTTATAAGATGGCACCTGTTCAGCAATAAAGAATAAATTCTATCGGCCTAGGTATATTCTGGTTCGTCAGTGTACGCTACTGCACAGAGTACATTTAATGCTTTATTGCAATACTTGTAAAAGGCCATTTTTATGAATTTTTTATCATTTCCAGATAGGATTATTTGAAATTGATAAATAATAGTTATTTAATCAAAAATTAATGTTAATATAGCTCATGGTATCGGTGAAATCATTCCCGGCAAACACAATGTGGTAGAGAAAATAGCACTAACACACGGACATGTTTCTGCCTACCCGGCGTCATCAGCGTGGTTCTGAGCACAATTTTCTGCTGTACACAATTGCGTTTGCCTCTCAGTACATGTTGCTAATCTCCAAAAACAGCACTGAATTTGTCTCTCAGCGACACCTATCGCCAAGGGACACAGTCACGTCGTCCCAGAGCCAATACCACGAGCTACATTAGCATTAATTTTTGGTTATTGTACTAGGCACTTTTTCCACGTGTATTTTTATACATCATAGTAAGCCTGAGGAGTCATTTGCACGTATAGATGTCGCTCTGCTTCAGGCGAAACGCCACCTTGCGTTTGGCAGCCCAGGAGCTGCGCGATAGGTGGTGGATATCTACACTCCGGTTTGTCTTGCTACCCTCTAGAACGGCGTGACTGTGTCCCTTGGCGATAGGTGTCGCCGAGAGACATATTCAGTGCTCTTTTTGGAGATTAGCAACATAAACTGAGAGGCAAACGCAATTATATACAGCAGAAAATTGTGCTCAGAACCACGCTGATGATGCCGGGTAAGCAGAAACATGTCCGTGTGTTAGTGCTATTTTCTTTGCTACATTGTTGTTGCCGGGAATGATTCCACCAATACTAGGCCTTTTTTCTACGAATAGTTATTTATATCATAAAGGACGTAAGTGTAGTTTTGCGGCCGAGGATGTTGTTTGCAGACACTTACGATTGTAGTGTCATATTATATTTTTCCTACTACCGCATACCAGCTTAAAATTTCGACAAATCGGTATTTTACGAAAATATTTTGCATTTGCTTATGTACTTACATAACTGTCAATGTCTGTTATGTATTGACACTTACTGCTATAGCGTTGCCATAGTGAGAAAAGCACGTAACTCCATTAAAAGGAAATTTACAACTTTTTCATTATTATTAGATGGCAGTTAAATCTCTTTTTGTATAGAAAATGGAGTTACGTACTTTTCTTACTAAGGCAACGATTGAATGTACATATCTTTGTGTCTCTAGGGACGTGAAAGCCTATTACATCCCGCTGTCAAGGGCAACCCAAGGCAAATAACCCGTAAATTGCACTTACGTCCCTCCAATCAGGGCAGTAATGATAGAGTTACGTAACCGGTATTAGGAAAAATTCTTTTGTGGATTTTTAAATTTTAACCCTTTGCGATCGACGGCATTTGTTAGACGATTTAATATGGCATGTGTATCATAACAAAGACCGGAAAGAGCTAAAATACTGGGATGTATAATGCAGCTTAGGAAAAAACGTCGTTTTTCCTCAATTTTTTCGATATGGTATCATTGGGATGACGAGAACTGAACTAAAACTATATGTTGAAATCTCAACCGTGTATGTTTAAGGAAAATAGCGTAGAGGGGCATTTTTTATAAGTTCCCTTTAATGCAGTGAATAGAAATTAAATCAAAATATTTTTCTCAATTGCATTAACATGAAAATTGTCACCAAAAACCAATTAATTGTATTCCAGTGAGGTTAATTGTTTAATTGGTGGATCACTAAAAGTCGCGGTACATCCGGTATCATATTTTCATATATATTATATTCATATTTTTTATCGCGGCATTAATTTAGTTGTTTTTCAGTATAAAAAAGCAATTATTTTCATTTTCAATGTTTTTTTTATGTCCTCCGTAAGTTCTTCATCCGTTTCGAAGACCCACGTGTCTTCGAAACGGCCTTTCCGAGTTAATTAACAATTTTTGCGGTGCGGAGTGTGCCGAGAATATTGTTGTTTTATCATACTACCTCACGATCTTTGCTGTCATTATTGAACAAGGAAATTGTTAAAAAAACATCAATTAGATGAACTCGGGCTTCGGAAGTGTTCTTACACACTCTTTCGGCAATTTTAAACAAATTTTTATCAGTAAATGGAAATTAACGAAAATTAAAACTGGAAAATGCTAACTAACCTGGATTTCTAAGACGATGTCATATAAACTTTATGTTTATATAGGATTCACGGGAACTGCCAACTCTCAAACTCCAACCTTCACTTCTACCTTGAAATTTTACTATGATTTGAATATTACACACTTTGAAACTTGAAACACAGTCAAAATACGAGTTACCTCGATATGTAATCAAATTAATTGGCGTCCCTTCATTCCATTGTTTTAATCGCGATGGCGATTGTTTTGTTCACAGCAAATTTTGATAATACCCTTCCAAATATAATTTGATGTTAAATTTCCAATAAATAAAGTTATTTATTTTAAAGTAGCATAATGGAATATGTAGCAGCGCGACTGTATGACTGAATTCATGCTATTCTGTGATGCAGAATAGCATCGACAACTAAACAATACTAAAACCCACTGACGTTGTAGATAGAAACATTACGATAGATACTTAATTTACGAAATTATGCTCGAAATACCCTTACTTCCATTGATTTTCAAGATTCTCGAAGTGGAGAAATTGTACAGAAGTAGTTTCGTCCCCATTACCCCACATTTGTCGTTGTCTGGACTCAATTAAATTATTTAGTACCCCCACTCCGTAAATCGTAGGCTCGAAGAGGAATAGAGGCTTTCGAAAAAGAATTATTATCCGCCAGAGGGAATTTCACATTGATCGAGTGGCCATACTGAATACACTGTACGTGCTCGAATGACAGCTGCGTTTGACTGTGTAAATATACACCACTACCATATATAACAACCGTTGACATCGTATCTACAGTACCGTCAAATTAATTTAAAAAAATACAAAAACCAACATTTGTACCTAGTAGAAATCATTATTATATCAATAAAGCAAATTTTGTGATCCTCTATCGTTCTTTCTAATATATTACTTAAAGAGAATATTGTCATATGGCAACATTGCATTCGAGAGGGTTAATAACGATATCGATAGATTTACAACTGCATTGGAAGTCTGTAATAAGAATCCATTTCAAAGAAACAAACGAAACGACCGAAGAACAAAAAAGAAAAAAAAAACGTTAAAATGTCCCAATGCCTATACAGGACCAATTATACGTATATCTGCTGTTTCGTTCCAATTTAACGTATTGTTAAAATTCTAAAAACGATTTTTGTGTGCGACGGAATCCGACAAATCTCGAAGCGTCCCCGTTAATTGACAGCTGATTAGATGTAAGGGGAAGAACACGAAGTCGGCCACCGCCACCATCGACCCGACTCCCATTAATCTGTTTAAGTAATTCTTCTCGGGCGTGAAGCGCAAAGGGGGACGATCAGAGGCCCCGAAAATTCACCAGATAAAAATTAATGAGTCGAGAGCTGCGACGGGAAAAAACGACGGACCCAATTAGAAGATATGCGCGGGAACAGTTTCTGTAACCTCCTTCCTCCTCAACTCCGCACTTCCTTCGCCCTTGTGCGTACGGTAACATTCGAAAAACTGGAAACTTTAGGCGACAAATGAATAGACCGTTTCTTTTTTTATATAACGTTAGATTAAAGAAACATTGGGAGCCTTTGTTTGATTTTTGAATTTGAAAAAAGCCGAAATAATTAAGGGAGAATAATTAAGGACTGAAGAGTTTCAAATGGGAATGAAATTAAAGAGTAAAGATGCAAATCGACCTGTACAAAAAATGCTCGTGCGTTTCTTTAACTCGTTAAAAATGTAAAATTATTTCGATTAAGAATTCTAAAAATAGAGTCATCCCAATTGTTTTTGTTCAGTGCGACGGAGGGTAATTTTAAATAATTTACAGATAAAATGGAATGAATTAGATGTAAATGTATTAGAATTTTTAGACATTGTATTAATAAAAGCAATGAAATTGGTGAAAAAACCGTATAACTGCAAATACATACATCAATTTTAGGTAATCGATAAAACATTTTTTATTGAAAATTTGTTTATTTTGCAGTAATTTGACGTACTTATTGAAAAAAATTGAGAAAGTCTAAAAGATAATGAATAAAAATGTTATTTTATGTCATGGTATGTGTTGTGTAGTACAAAAGAACTGATTTGGACGTGTAAATTTCAGAATGGCTTTCTTTTACGTTTTCTGCGATACTTAATTCATGTGGCGCAAAATACTTGCAGAAAGTTTTCGAAATGGCTTGATATGCTGCCTTCTAAAACATTTATTTAACAACACTAAAATACCAGTGTCCTTTTGAAATTTAAATGTTAACTTGGGTTTTATCTTTTTATAAAATTAGCTTTTGCCTAAATAGAAGCTTACAATTTGTACTGGTTGCAGAAATTGGAATTGTACTCACCACAGGCATTGTGAAACAATTAGGCTTCAAAAATGAGTAGCTCATAAATTTCGTTATTACTAAAGCTGGCCACGAGCGGTACCGCGCAGTAGCGTAGAGTCGACCAGGCCTCGCGTTCCACTAAAGTTATTCTGCTAATAGAGATGTTTGCTGCCGCAAATAATTTCGCTCATCTTTGAAATAAAAATTAAATAACACGTGCTCAAACACTTACCATTTTAAGAGTCCTCCGTGAAATCACAAAGTGAATAATGTCTGCGAAATATCTGCAACATTAGATAAGTTTCAACTGTTGTTTCGGCAAAACTAGTACGGCATGAGGAAAAAATGCGTTTATGTGCAGAGAACGAACGTTCTACATCTAGTGACGTAATATTTGCGTAAGTAAAATAATCTTTCAAATAACTTCTTAATTCTGTTGACGCACCTTCACAAATGTGTCTTAATGTGCCAAAATCAGAATTTTTCTCAAAAACACTTTCAAATTTTTCTAGAACAGAAATATTTTTTGCGTCTTCAATCGCGCATAGCTGTGCGTGAACATGTTGCACTATTTGTAGAGATTCTTCTAACGGCACCGCAGGATTTTGTAATTTTTCTATTGCATCTGCTAGCCCGAAGTGATTGTCGTGAATGATTTTTAAATCCATTTTAACCTGACTATCTTGAAATTTCGACTGGCTTTTCTGGATAGCGGCAACTTCCTTTGTATCGAATTGTAAAACCACGTTCTTAATATCGTCAAAATATTTATGATAATAAAACGCGGCCTGCAACCATGTTCCCCAACGAGTTAGAATAGGTGGCTCTGGTATACGGGGGCACAGCCTGTGAAATTCGCGAATACGTTTCGGTGATTTGACAAATACTGCTTTGGTATGCGCTATTAAAGTGTCTACCTCAGGATAACATTTTCTGATACTATCCGCCACAAGATTGAGAGCATGAATTTTACACGTAATGTGTAACAAATTAGCAGAATGCTTTTTAAGAGACCGGCCTACAGAAAGCATGTTTGCAGCACCATCACTCACTAACATCAAGAGTTGGTTTGTTGAAAGTTCAAACTTGTCCAATGTATTTAACACTAACTTTGAAATTACTTCGGCAGTACACTGTTGTATTCGTTTGGAGACTAATAGAATTGAAGGTGCCGATTGATGAGGTTCCAATTTGCGTGCCATTACATTAAGAACAGAATGTTTCTTCCGATCTGTTGTTTCGTCGACACATAACCACAATTTTTGATCTTTCAACTCCGATTAAAATTTGTTTTTTGTTCAATATGTTCGCGCGCAGATGACACAATTCTTCGTAACGATGTTCGACTTGGTAATTTGTACTCCGAATAGCTATTCCAAAAGCAGATAAATGGTTCCTTGTCTAGTAAATTAAACGGTATATTACATGCGATAAACGTAACGCATAAATTAAATATAAATTTTTCATTGTCTCGTGCGCAATTTCTTTTTGAGACATGCTTTTCACTATTTACGTGTCGTAGACAATGTTGCCTGGACCAACACATTAACGGGACCGATTACACATTTAATTTTAGCACCTTCATATATTAAGTCTGGAATTTCTGCAATAAATTTTCGAAGTTTGTCCGACCGCGATCGTTTTGCTGACGAAATCATAATTTTCCTAGGACAGATAAACAATTGCGCAAATGACCGGCAGCGAAAATGTCCGTACTGCTCCGCAGACGAAGTAATACTACCGTTCCTCTCGGTCCGAACTGATTCTACGCCGATGCATGGTACCGCTCGTGGTTAGCGTTAGTTATTATTATAAAATATTTAAACTGGTTAGGACACATCTTAAACTAAGTAGTTTTATTTGCAAGATATTTTGTGAACATACTGTACACAAAAGTATAGTATAAATTTTTGTACAAAATGGTTAATAATAAATAATAATGATACAAGCTACATCCACCATGTACAGACGCGTGTTTCGCCGTTTATGGCTTATCGGTGTATCTTTGTGGAAGTTGGTAACTGTATTTGAAATTATGATGACGTAAATGATTTTGTTGCTTGGGTTCCAAACACAGTGTTTCGTATGTGTGTTTGTGTCATTTTTTACAAATTATGTTTCAAAACGTAAATTACTTAAAATAACCCGGAACTTTGATAATTTCCTGTAAGATAGTGTTAATGGAGTACTTTTTTTAAAATAAATGATTAATAATATAAATGATCAAAATGCCAGAATTCGAATACTAACCCGAAATAATTCGAATTCTGCAAATGCTCCGTTAAAATGTTAATATTCTACAAATATTGATATAAAATTGATTAAAATTAATGTAATAACGTGTGAACGCACGCACTTCAGGTGGAATATCCGACTGCAATATACACGAGGTTAGTGGCTATATGTATGGATGAGAGTATATAATTAAAGATATTCATGGTAGAATTAGAATTTCTTTATCACATAATTCGGTCATGCGGTTGAAAATGGGGACCCAAGAGTTTTTGAAACGGCTGTTCCGAATTAACTAAGAATCTGTGTGGTGCGGAGTCTGCCGATACTTAGTGTTGCTTCCCATTCTTTAAAATCTTCATTAAACTTTGTTTTATATAGTAAAACACCGGGTTTATCTGCTCTTGCTTGTAAGTGAACAATGTTGGAACTCAAAAACTGTTCTCCAGACGAACGATAGAATGTCCTTTTACAGAATATAAATCAGCCCAATCAAAAAATTCCCTTTGAGTCACTACATAAACTCAAAATGGTTTATTATTCGTGTGGCATGTTCTTATAAATTCCCCATTCTCTAGGAGTTTGAATTGACACAATAGAAAGCCTTTTCTTTTCCTTTTCTATTGTAGCGTGTACCCCATCGACCTCCATATGAGTGTGGCCCGTTACTAAATGATTTATTTTAAGACGAGGATAATTCTGAACGGCATATAAGTACATAGAAAATAACATCGTATTGCGATTCTGTCGGGAACAGTTGTCGGACCAAATAGTTACTTCCTTAACATTTTCTGGCAAGGCTTGAATCTGCTTAAATACACACGACGCAATTTGATTCCCACCTCTTTCAGATATTATCTCATTTTGTTGATACCAAAAATGTAAAAGCCCGATTGCTACATTACTTAAAAATGCCTGATGCCCATGATCGTTTTTTTCCTATAAAGTGATATTTGGATTTACGTCTTTTTTATTTTAGTAAATAGAAAACCGTAAAAAGATACGGACTCCGAGGTTTTCTCGATGAAAAGAGCGTATATTTTTACCTAGGAAAAAATATTACTTCCAAAACTGTCAAAAATGGACAACCGCCACCAAGCCACAGATACGAGGTAGGCGGGTGATTTATTTCCTTCATATTCCACTGCAAAGAAGTGGGCAAAATGTTTTCGTTTGGGGCCAGAATCCCCTAAAGATGATGAGCGTCCTGGTCGGCCAACTGAGCTAATAACGCCTCAAAACATTTCAATTATTGAAGAAATGGTATTAGCAGATCGCCCTTTGAAAATGAAGGAATTAGCAGTGATGTTTAACATTTCTGAAAGAAGTATTCGTCGAATTCCCCATAACCATTTGGGTATGAATAAGATTAGTGCAAGATGGGTATCGCATCTTCTTTGTGCTTTCTAACGTGAACTTCGGATCGAATGTGAGCGCTCGTTTTTAAATATATGTGGAGAACCGAAACCGATTTTGGAGTCCATTGTCACAGAAGATGAAACAATGGTTCTCTATTATGATCCTGTATTGAAAAAGGAATCGATGGAATGGCGGCGACCCAATGAACCTCGTCCCAGTACGGCGAAAGTCGTTCAATCAATGAAAAAGGTGATGGACACGATATTCTGGGATTGTGAGGGTATTTTGCTCATTGACTTTAAGGAGCGTAATTGTTGCATGAATTGAGGGACAATATTAGTGCAAAACGTTGCGGAAACTTGACAAATGGTGTTCGATTGTTGCACGACAATGCACCCGTCCATACTGCCGCCATTTCACAAGCTGCCATCCGCGAATGCGACTTTCAAGAATTGGAACATCCACCGTATAGTCCGGATATGGCTCCAAGTGATTATTATTTATTTTCTCGTTTAAAGAAAGACCTTAAGGGACATCGTCTTAAGGACGATAGTGAATTGCAGGCAGCTCTAATACAACATTTTGGGAGAAAAGCTAGATTATTTTTACAAGGGTATAGAATTATTAATTGATCATTGTAATAAATGTATTGAAGTTAGGAGATGTTTTATTGAAAGATAAAAATTGTAATATTTTACCAAGTTTATCTTTTCTATATCAGGTCGAGAATTTATGGCACCTACCTCGTATTATTAATCCGCAACCCTTTCTTACACTATCATTCAATAAAAGATACCAACTAGCCCTATTAAAACCTAATTTATTCAGAAACAGTTTTTTGTAACATAACTCCTTCATCCACTTACCCCTTCAATTCTATAAAATTTTAAATTTTTGCAATTACTCCAAACAATGTAGCGATAACCTAAATGCGATGTAGTACATACACATCTAATAACTCCCAACAAACCTCATTTTTAACAATGATCAGCACATTGGGCAAGTAATCAATTAATCAGCACCTATACAATTATGTATTACAGGTGTGTCCAACGTCGGCCTGTAGTGGTTCCATAATACCGTTGCATATATGTGCCCTGGAAGATGATGTACTGAATTTGCTACTCTATATTTAAGGGCAATTACGCGTTCGAATTTATTCAGAAGCGTACTGTATAAGGGGCTGCGGCGAGTTAGGAAATAATGAAATTACAAAGGGAAAAAGGCTAGAAGGCGTTCGCTTTAATTTAGAGCTGCGATGTGGTATGTGTTGTACAAGAAGGTACCTATTAATTATTTCAGAAAAACTCGTTTATTAATCTTATTAATAGATCAAGTTTGGTATAGGCATATACATTTTTCGCCCTTAATTTTCTAAATCACCTAACGCTGATTTAGTAGAAAAGGAAAGACATAATTATACGAATAATTAAAATCACTGTTTTTTGGAGGGACATATAGAATCCTTCGCGGATCTGCGGTTAGGTCATCAACTAATTTATAACGCAATTTGATATTTATTAGTTTCCCAAATATATAACATATACACCGCTGTTAAATTATATCATTTATATTACGTATATTTCTAACTGCACGCGAACCACAGCCACTTAATCATATTTCACTACGTATTTCAGTAATTTGTATAATAATCTCTAACACATTGCGAATGATTCATGTTCTACATTCTACACGCTCATTTGTGTAATATAACTTGCTACAACTTTTGTAACCGCTAATGATTCTCACAGCGGTAAATGTAGATCTATATAATTGCAAGGTACTCTAGGTGTGGCACCCATCATAGCAAAATATGGTATTAATATTTTTTTCTTCATATCTCCTTTCACGTGAATACGCCTTCAACATTCTCCGAATAAATTATTTGAAACGTTATTTAACACCGCTCAAGTATCCTAAGAGGAATTTGATGTTTTTGTTTAGATTATTTGCTTCTCTTTTACAAGTAATAACATATTGAAGTCATTACACTTGAAATGTTACTGGTTGTAAGTGGTAAAAAAGGGGGAATGTCTATGCAGATGTCAGAGTTCAGAAGAAATTGAGAGCGAGACGTGTTTTTATTCGACTTTTCACAACGTCTGCTGCTAGCAGTTAGAAATAATACTGACAGAAATAAAATTCGCAATAAAAGCGATGACACAATATCCTGTCTGTTGCATTTCAAATACGTGAGGTGGTTGACATCGGTAAAAAAGAAACAAGAGTTCAATCCCAAGTAATATTAAAATATTATGAAATGGAATTAAGTGAATAAATCGCATAGAAACCCAGAAATGAATATGGTACCCCTATTGGGATTATTTGATAGAGTACCATGAAGATATTTTGCTGATAGGGGCCCTAGGTTATCGTGTTCTTTCACAAGGAGCTTCTGTTCGCGTAGAATACAACGATTTCAACTTTTAAGTTCCTTATGATAATAAAAAATTAATAAATTTAGTTTATATACGCTTTGATTTGTTCTGTTATTTCATTTCCATTTTTTAGAAGCAGTTATAATCTAGCTTCTTTTCTGCAATATGTCACCGAGGCCATGGATAATCAAGAATAAGTAGATGTTGTCTATACCAATTTCTTCCGTGCTTTTGATACTGTTAACCATAAAATTCTATTATGCAAATTATCTTCTTTTAGATTCTCTTCCCATTCTATCAACTTTGTGTCATCATACCTCGTTTCGGATCACAAGAGTTCATTTCGACATTTGGTGTTCCCCAAGGTTCCAAAACAATATTGATGTTGTCGTTCGTTGGTGTAAAATAAACATCAATCAAGTACTTCGTAGTGCCTTATATCCATAAGTCTTCTCCTTGGCCATCTTCTTATACTCGTACAATAGACAGACGTACTCTTGAGAAAGCCGACCCAATTAAAGACCCCGGCCTCGACCTTTGATGCAACCTGCACATAGAAAGTGTAATTCCGCATAAAAAAATGTTAGGGTTTATTATTTGTATATCCCAAAATTTCATGCTAACATTTTGAGAATGTTGTCTCCTGTTTATGTAGCCAGCAAGCTAGAATACACATCCATTATTTGGTATCCTTACTACAACATGCAGATTAAGAACATGAAAAAAACTGAACAATTCAGTTTTATTGCTGAAGATGATAGCTTGGCAATCGAAACATGCGTCCAGTGCGAGTGAAGTATTGTGGTAAAGGTTTTGGTGAAGCGTTTCAATGTTCCAGTGCCACAGAGTTCGAATACCTGATTAAAAATAAAGAAATACAAATATAATATAAATATACAGGCTGTCCCATAACGTGATTGCCAAAACTTAAGGATGTGCTTCTCAAGCAATTCCCAGTCAAAAATGTCTAATGAACATATGTATGCCCAAACCTCTATCGTAACTGAGCTAGGGTAATTTGAAATCCCAATAAATATCAGGTGAAAATATCTTTGACAATTCGTTAAAAAGAAGTTGCTTTATTGCATTAACTGTTCAAAATGTCTGCCCAATTGTTGTATACATATTCGAGCTCTTGTCAGAATTGAAGAGGCAGGTCTGCTAGCAGTCTGAGGATCAGCACGAATATTTTCTGCGGCATCCATAATTCGACCAGCGAATTGTTCTCTGTTTTCAGGATTTTTTGCACAAACAGGACTTTTCAACCTTCCCCAAAGGAAATAATTGAGGGAATTTAGGTCTGGTGACCTTTCTGATCACGCAACTACTGTACTTCTTCTAGTTCAGCGGTTCGTATAGTTTTGATTAAGAAAAGCTGTTACTTATCTACCAAAGTGAGGAGGCGCATCATCGTGTTGTGTCCACATGCGTCGTCGTCATCCAGTAATGTTGGAAGGTCATTTTCCAGGGAACGTAAATAATGAACGGCTGTGAAACGTTCTTTTATTGTAAACGGACCAACAAGACAGTCATCAATAAAGCCACACCGAAAATCTATCTTGAAAATGAGATTCCCTAGTTTCCTCTGGATTTTCAAGTGCCTAACAATGTGAATTCCTGGAGTTATTGATGCCACTTTTGGTAAAGATGGCTCCATCACTAAACAATATTTTCCGACAAAGCCTTCAATTTCTCAATAACCTACCATTAAATTCAAGTCTTGCCGTGGAGTTGGCGGCTTTTAAAGCTTGTATAAGTAAGATATTGTACGAGTACAAACCGAAATTGTGTAAAGTTCTCCATACTCTCGTGCGGCCTACGCTAAGTCTGTTGGGTATTCTTCGGACACTAGGAGAAGGTTGATCATCAATAGAGAGCGGAATTATATGCATCGGAAATCGATAAAATATTTGCATATACATATATGCTGAAAAATTCTTCGAAATATGCATAATTTTTGCTAAATATGCAGTTTTATGCACATATGCTTCTGATACCGATTAACTTCTCGTTAAATGTTATAAAACAAGAATAATCACAACGAAGCGTTTTACAAACGTTTATTGTTCTTACATTATTCCCACTTACATTTTAAAATCACAATTACATAAACACATACGTACTTAAAATTTGCTAAAATACATACTTAGACACTACATATTTTTATTATTAAAACAATTTACAATTAAATGCTTTTCTCAATTTTCTAATGAAAAATTATGTCGCCTATCTGTGAGAATGCATTTATATATCGAAAAACTTCTTTCAACATCAACAGAAGTTATTGGTGCGTACTTTAATGCATTCATAATTTCAGGACTTAATTCTATACTTGTTTGTTTCATCCATTTTTAATTCGCCAGTTAAAATCAAACTGATTTTTGCTAAACTTTTGTATCCTACATTTTTATTCATTATTTCTTTAAACTTTTGACTTATTGAGTTTCCTATTCTACCCAGAATATTTGAAACACTATTTTCTAAATCATTGATTAATTTAACTGATTCAGTTAGTGGCAGCGATTGTTTTTCAAGTTTTATTATTGTCAAAGAAACAAATTCATAATTGGCTTTAATAAATGTCAATTCATTAGGCAAAGAAGAGTTTTTTAAAATTTCTTGACATTTTGCAATAGAATTGCAGCAGTCAGTAGAGAATTCTGAAATAATGTTTTTGATCTCTAGATAATTGTTTGCATAAAATATTGCGGCATTTAACCAAGTACCCCATCGGGTAATGACGGGTTCAGGTGGTAAAGGAGTATCCGGCAGCTTTTCTCTATAAATCTGAATTCTCAATGGTGACTTTAAGAAAATTTTCTTAACGTTACTGACTAATGTATTTACTGCTGGAAATTGCTGCCGAATTTCCTCAGCCACCCTATTTAATCCATGAGCCATTTCATTAACAAATCTTAATATTGTGAGATGGTTTGTTTTTTTTAATTGTTTACAAGCAATTAAATACGATCTACCAGGCTCTTTATTATTTAGATGACCAATTAATAAATTTGCTATATAGCGGCCACAGGAATCTGTCGTTTCATCAACGGTAAAATATACAGCCTTGGCCAATTGTATTAGACACCCTCATAAAATCTCATTATTATGAGTAATATTATATTACCAAGAAAATGAATACGGAATTTGTACTTAATTTGCATATTTAATGGGATTTTTATGACCTAATTGCTTACTGTTCGACAATAGTTTAGCAGGGAACAATGTTTCAATTTTAAATATCAGTGCATTGTCGACGTGATAACAGAGCGGTGTGTATTAGGATATTTTGTGTTTTATATTTTTATTTTTGATTGTTAAACTTAAAGTAGTGAAACAGTGCCCAAAATTCGAGAATTAACTGAAATAGAACGCGGCCAAATAGTCCTGCTTAAGTCACAAGGTAAGACTTTAGCCGCCATAGCGAGAACAATGAAATGTTCGCGATGTGCGGTTCGTCCCACGCTCCAACGATATGAAACTAGTGGATCGCTAACAAATCGACCAAAAAGCGGCCGAAAACGCCTTACAACAGCAAGAAACGATCGCATTATAGAGAGGATAGCTATACGAGATCGTACAAAATCATCAAGAGATCTAGCTAGTGAACTACTAGATCGCCATAGAGTTTCTGTTTCTGCACGTACAGTAAGAAGACGTCTAGTAGATCGTGGTTTACATGCACGAATAGCTCGTCGCAAACCTCGTTTGACTGCAGTGCACAAGAAACAACGCCTTCAATAGGCAAAAAAATTTAAAAATTGGACCGTAGAGGCCTGGGTTAATGTGCTATGGCCGGACGAAAGTAACATAGAGGTACGTAAGTATGACCACTTTGAATACTAGTAGATGTGAAAAATTCAAATTACTACCTACACTTTTTAAAAACAAAGAAGGTCCCTTTAGGTAAATTTTACTGCTATCGTTTACAGCTTTTCAAGCGGCCTGGGGCTCAGTACGTTCGACGACGACAGGGAGAAGCATATCATCCCGATTGTATTGTCCCTACCATAAAATTCGGTGGAGGTAGTATCATGGTCTGGGGATGCATGTCGGCAGCCGGCGTCGGAGAGCTCTTCGTGTGCGAGGGCCGCATGAACAGCCAACGCTATACTCAGATGTTAGAAGAGGTATTAGAGCCGTCCGCCTTAAAATTATTTGATACCGAAGTACCGGAATATTATTTCCAACAGGATAATGCGCTGTGCCATAAATCACAACAGTCAGTGCGTTGATTCAGTGAAAATAACGTGCGAATATTGGAGTGGCCGGCGCAGTCTCCTGACTTGTCTCCAATTGAACATTTGTGGCAGATTTTAAAAGTTAAAGTGGCAAAACATGTATGTAAAATAAAAACATTCTAAAACAAAAAATATTTGAAGAATGGGAGAAAATATCTGCAGATGAATGTTATCATCTTGTGGCAAGTATGCCAAAGAGAGTCCGTGCGGTTATAAAAGCAGGTGGAGGAAGCACGAAATATTAATAGTTCTTATATTTTGCAAATAAATTATTGTTTGATACATTTTTCTTCTTGTAGTTTTATTCTGTTTCTTCCTATTTGGTCCGAATCTATAAAAAGGAAGGATGTCTAATACAATTGGCCAAGGCTGTATATACTCGTTTTTAACAATTTCCCTAATGCTATTGATCGTTTCAGAATAAATATCGGTTACGTAACATTTTCTGAGCAAATGTTCATCCGGAATACTTTTTTGGCAGTACTTTTCTAAAAATTGCCGAAAACACGGATTTTTTTTTGAGCGGTATATTGGCAGTAACCATTGCTTTGCACTAATCTGCGTTAAATATTTGTTGCTCACTTTATTTTGAGGCTCCGAAGATTGTGTCAAAGGCACTTGGCTAAGTTTTGAAACTTGAAATTTCCGACAGTTTCTTTTATGCATTTCAGTTGCAACATGTTGGGTGACTTGAAATTTGCGTTCACATGACACCTGTAAAGAAAAAAAATATCACCAAAAATTTACAAGAAAATCGTATATGGCTGTACAATTCTAAATACTAGTGTATTATACACAAAACAAAACTTACCGTTTTCCCACATGCTTTGCAGAAAACTCTTTCATCCGTTAGAATAAGTTCAGGAACATTGTTGATCCACGAAACAATTAAACTTGTACTCACTTTTGGCATTTTTCACTACTGCACCAATCTACTTCAACGTCTGGTTATACAATGAATAAGAAACACTTTGGTAAATACTTAGACTTAGACTTCCTATGAATCAGACAGTTACTGGTATGGTGGTTGTTGAAAATTTTATGATAATTTTATCTAGTGAATTTGCGACAGTCCACTACCTGAAGGATGGCGGCTTTTTTGCGAAGTAGGCTCTTTGTCGGTGGGGAGGTCCAGCGACAGAACAGCCGACTCCGCATCTAATACACACGTTTCTGATAAAATGTTCGTTGATAAAAGTTTTGTTGTATTACAGGTCAACACTAATAAAGTTAAAAAAAAAAAATATTTTTGTTCTAAATTTCCTAAAAAACGCACGAATATGCTCTAGTGTGGAAAGATATGCAATAATCGCTGAGATATGAAAAAATTACTAAAATATGCGAAATATGCAATAATGAATCTACGTCAATCAATTCGAAAAGTTGTTATTCGCATATATACTGAAACATTTGCTTGTCATATAAAAAATATGGGATATGTAAATTGCATAAATTCCACTCTCTAATCATCAACCATATTAAGCATTGCTTCTTCTTGAGCAAGGACGTTCAAAATGAAGCTGCAAGAAGCTTCCCTATTCCCCCGATGGACATTGCTAAAAACTTTTTTACAAGGCACTCTACGAGTGCCAAATCGCCGATGATATTCATCAACTGTCGTTCGTCCGTTTCCATTACAAAATCCACAAACAAAGTGTATGTCGGCGTGTTCCTCATTTGAAAAATGAATATAGTTTTAAAATTATTGTAATGTAACACAAACAACGTTGAATTTAATTATAAGTGACGTTTACTGTTACAATGAATAATCAATGATGAATCATAGCCGCCCCGACTTTTTAATAATAATAATAGCGAAATTAACAGCGGTACCTATACCTGCATTAATAGGGTTTAAAACTTCAAATACTTGTAACTCGGTTACGATAGAGTTTTGGGTATATAGTCATTAGAAATTTTTGACTTGAAATTGCTTGAGCAATATATCCTTAACACTAGAATCGCCTAGAATTCCTCATACCTCGAAACGCCGCCGGTGAAAGACGGTCAGATTGACCGCTGCGGCGGTTCTAGTGTTAAGCTGTGGCAATCATGTCATAGGACACCTGTATAGAAAAATGTATAAGTACCTTCTTATATCTACTCAAATAATATGAATATTCGAATACAACACTGAATACTCGAATAGAGAAATCTGTAAACCGCTCAATCGTAGTCCCAATAAACTTATTAATTTGGATTCTAACAACCATCTTTCTGTATCTAATATATTTGTCTAGATATCGATTTCTAACAAATTTTCATGGGTCATCCAATTTCTTTCACTTTCACATCCAATACACACCATTCTTTTCCATATGCAATGTCGTATACGGTGTCCCGTCTACCGTTCCAATAATAACGGACCTATTTAAAGTGATTCGTATGCCACCTGGCGTCCCTTTTCGATATCGAAGGGCTGTAGCTAAGAGGCACACGTGTTCGTAATCTTCGGAGCGTATCTGCACATTGCACCGGACATTTTACTTATTATTTTTGTTATTCCCTCTTCTTCGCCTATTCCATCCCGACTCCGTCTTCTATTACGTTCGTTCTCTTTCCTGCTTCATTTTTAAACGTTCGTCTCGTAGGTATTTAGCGCTCGCTGCTTTTATACTCATTTATTTTTCACAATCATCTTCCTAGTACACGCTTCAGTAGGCAGTATAAATAATGTTAATAAAAAGAAAATAAACACGAAAAATCCGATGGTAGTCTAACAACGGATCGTCAATTAACTTAATGTAGTCGTTACGCGAACGCGGAAGGTTTATTTTCCACTTCAGCTGGAGGTTCGAACTGCCGGATGGTTAAGTCGGTATTTGTTTATGTACACATGTTGGATAATCGGGACTGAAACTATTCGAACGCCTATTAAAGCAACTTGTTGTTCAACTTGTTGGTTATTGAACGAAATTGGTTGGAAGTACAAAGTTTTGGGCTTCGATATATGTATGACGATACTAATTATTATATTAGTCAGTCTGGTGCTTATAGTAAACTAAATTTGCATTTTGGAGGAATTTTGTTTATGAGAATCAATAACACCTATTTTAGTGTTTTATGATTCAAATTTCTGCGCAATTACATGAAAGGAACCCTCTATTAATCAAATGAATAATAAAAATAGAGAGCGTTTCAGAAATAAGTTGCAATCGGTTTCCTGGTGATAGCTGTACTCACGCGGAATCTAAAAGCTGTCTACAGCAGGTGCCTATCTTTAAACATACCACAGAAAAAAATGTCGAATTTTAAGAGGCGAGTGTGGGCTTGTACAAAATATGTTCGTATTTGAATACGGAGTAGTAGGTTCAGCGGCCTGTAGTGACGATGCACTGAGCTACGAGGATGGTATGATAAATACCTGCGTCAAGGAAGACAACATAATTATTTTGCACTTAGTAAATTTATTTCTCTAACTTTTTTTAAGCCATTCAAATAATAGGATTTGTCGAACTCTGCAAAATAGGCCTCTGTTTCGGCAGACTTCTTCATTTGACGCCAAGCCTTTATTTCAAGTTTGGAAAAGGAAAGAAGTCACAGGGGGTTAAATCTGGCGAATATTATGGATGGGGTACCAATCCGTACCCTGACTGGACTAGTTTTGCTGTCGCAATTGCCAATGAGTAGACCGAGTGTTCTTCTCTTCTCCAAATAATCAATTAGGATTATGCCATGCGAATCCCAAAAAATCGTCGCCATAACTTTTCCGGTTGATGGAATCGTCTTCGTCTTCTTTGGTGCACGTTCGCCGGGAAAAACCCATTTTGCCGACTGACCTTTGGTTTCTGTCGTGTAGTGATATCTCCATGTCTCCTCTACAGTCACATAACGCCGCAGAAATTCATTCGTATTGCACTTAAACATGTCCAAACACTGCTTTGAAGTTATCACGCGATTCTGTCTTTAATCAGTCGTGAGCAGACGCGGCACCCATTTCGTGAAGAATGTTGTGCACACGTTCAATTGAGATGTTTACCATATTAGCAATTTCTGTAATCTTCTCCTGGCGATCTGCTGACACAGTATCATGAACCTGACCGCTCCTCATTAGAGATGGATGTTCGGCCTCGTTTAAATTCATTAATGCAGTATCTGATTTCTGCACACATTTTCCTCTCCAAAAAAAGAAATCCTATCACTGTTCTGTTTCCATGACTTCACAAATACGAGACACGTTCAGAAATCAAGTTCCGTTTGGTAATAAAAATAAAACGAGTACAGATACAGATTTATTGCAAAAAAACTACAAGTCTTAAACTATCTTTCTACATAGCTGCTACCATTTTGTAGGCACTTGTCATAGCGTGACACAAGTTTTTGCATGCCTTCCTCATAAAACGCTGCCGCTTGTATTGTGAACCATGTGATATGTTCTTTGAGTTCTTCATCGTTGTTGAATTTTTGACAACCAAGGAACGTTTTCAGGTGCAAAAAGAGATGTAAGTCGCTAGGGGCGAGGTCAGGGCTGTACGGAGGGTGGTCAAATTGGGTCCAATGCCCGACTTCACTCTGCGAATAAGACACAACAACTCTTACAGGACCTTGGCTGGACTTCATAAATGAAAATAAACTCCAGTAATAAATAGCAATATGAATAAAAATAAAGTCTATCAACAATAAACTCCACTAAAGCTATTTCTTAAATAATATTGATTCCTGGAAAAGCACTTAATAGAGTATTTATAATTCTCAAAAAGTATCATTTACGAACTAAAGAAATTAAATTTGGGAGTCTTCTTCCTTTCAACGTATTTATTCGCTGTGGGAGCGTTACAACCGGTGATAACTATGTTGCGAGCTATTTTTGAAAGTGATGGGTGAGTTTCATTATTTATCTTCCACCAATTCAAGGGATTTTCTTCAAGCTCCACAACAAGACTTCTTAGACACAAAGGCAATTCCGAGAGTTGGTCACTTTCCCCAATGTGTGATAAGTTCTTTTCCACTAGCCGTTGGTGACGCTCACAAACTAAATGTATTATTGTTATATCATCTAGACAGGCTAGACGCATAGTTACCATCTGTGGTACGATACATACAGCATACATTTTTTTTCTTTTTATTAATACGTTGATTGCACTATACATATGATTAAAATATAAAAACGTAAGTCTATCTTTTTCCTTCGACATCGATATTTGTATCGATGCTAACTGATAAAAATATCAGTAAAAAACCTCCACGTTTTTTTAAAAATATCGGAGTTTCAAAAACATCAATGTACATCGCTTATCTCTACTCTGTACAGTAAAAGTGTAATATTGATCACAATAAGGTTATATCGAGAATAATAATAATTAAATAATATTCTAGCAAATCGTTTCCGAAAAATTCTGTATTAAAATACATTATAACAGATAATTCAAGTTCTTCCAGTCTAATAGATTTACTAAGAATAAGCTTGCATAATAAATGTTTGCATTCGGATTTGGTAGATATCAAATATTAAGGAGAAAATTGTGTTGTAAGTTACTTGCTGAAGTTTAGTTTGAAGACTAAATAGTTCCAAGAGCGAAAAGTGAAAAGTTTCAGAAAATTTACTTTTAAAACTTCAAACACCAATTTGGATTAGTATAACAGAAGAAACTTAGATTACTCTTTGGATTATATACCTAGGTAGTTTCTGCTAACAAGATTTGTTTTTTTTTTATAAAAGATCTTGATATATAGGTAGTTAAACTGCTTAATTAAAAAAAAATGTCAATTTTTAAGAAACTTACAAAAATAAGGGGTTATCGCTACATAATGTAAACAATGTAAATAGTTCCGATCGATGTAGCTCGATCATTCCCATCTCATGAAACAAACGCCTGGCGGCGACACCATAGATATTACCTGCATTAGGATGTAAAATTAACAGCAAAAATCTTTTTCTAGAAAATAGAGTGCGCTGTCGGTGACAGATATCCAATCAGTTTTAAAATGCTACATAAATTTTCCGATTTATAACAGTGAAAACATATTGGAAATTATTTCGACAAATAAATACCTTTTATTTTTAGCTATTCAATGTATAAAACGTTTTAACGTATTTCGAAAGTTTACAAGTTTTATTTATGACAAAATCGAGATAAGCTTTCACTATAATTACTAAATAAATGGTATGTGAAAGAACCATATCTGAAAGAACAGTAATGTCCCTAAATTTGTAAATTGTTTTTTGTGGTTGTTTTGTTGTAAAGATATTCATTGCGCAAACACTCAGCTTCTTATTATTATTGAAATCTTCCGCATTAATAAGATCAGTTTTTTTGCTAAAATTCTTAAACTAAAATCTACAATTCCTTCTCACCCTTTTAAGTCTTTTCACTAAAGTCATTGAAATGAAACTCTAGCGAAAACACCAAGGTAAGAGTTTTATACGGAGGAAATGGTCTCCCTTCAACCAATATGTAAATCCTGATCCGAAAAAGGTTGGAAAAACTCCATGTCCATCGAACCGCCATACCATAATACCGAGTAGCTCGAAGACTAGACGAAGAGATCTACCACGGGAAGGAGTGGATATTGGCGAGGACTTTCAAACCGGTCAGCAGTATTCGCCGAGTGTGTGAGTACCCTTCTCGCTCGGCTCCGATCCTCGACTCTATTGGAAAAACGAGGGTGCATTCAATCCTTCTCATAATATTTGTAGATGGCTGCCATGAATTTTATACTGGAATTTTAATAAATCGCCCGATCGGAAGTCGTGCGATGCGATTTCGAGAGCCGATCGAGATGAGAGAATCTGCTTGAATAAGGGAATATTAAATCAAAGAGTAATTGGATTAGAGTTCGTATTGGACGACGATTCCCGAAGAGGATAATTTTAAGTATGTGCAAGAACGTTTTGGGGAATTGCTTCTCGGAAGATGTGGACGTTTTATTCTAAAACGGAGTTATTGAATTAGTTTCATAAAGTTCGGCAAGGAAAAATAAGAAGAACTGGATGTAATATTCATTCCGCACAAGCTGGAATACGCATTAGCTTAAGTGGTGCATAGTGGTATCGTAAGATTATTTAAAAGTCAAGTCTCGCGCACTAACGTTTTTATTTTATACACTCTTGTGACGATTTATTGTGGTATAAACAGTATTAAAAGCATCTATGAAATGAAGTGAAGTCGATACCATATATCTAATTCTATTTTGAACTTACGTATTTTTTAATTTATTAAATTGCTTCATGCATCTAAAGTCATTGTCACAGTAAGTCTTCAATGTATGAGTTTCGCAATTTATGGAATGGGAGCTTTGTTTTTTATTTAAACAGGAATTTCTGTTAAAATTCTTTTTGGTTTGGAAGCAAGAACTAAATGAGTTTTACAATTAAAAATCAGTAATATTTTATATCACAATATTCCTGTTTAATGCTTAATTAGGAATTGAGGAAAAATGTATCGCGACTTCAAAACAAACAGAGAAAATTGTGTTTTGAAACAAAAAACTTCAAACTGATTTGAAAGTATTAAAAATATGTTGCAACGAGAATTAATGTATGTTTGTAATTAAATTTATTGTATAATGTAAAAACAATAAAGGAAACAGACAAAAATACTGCTAACATAATATATATCAATCATCAAGGCTGAAGAGTCAATTACTAAGATTCTCGGTGCTTTGGAAATAGCATCAATTAACTCATGCTTATAGTCTATACAATTTTACGCGAAAATGCCCAGCGGATTCGCAAATGCATTTAACATTATAAAGTTAGGGAAATTCTTCTCGAAAATAATGTTTCCATTTTTCCTCAGCGAGTTCTTCTCGAAAATCATCTTAATGGTGTCAATAATTCACGGTTTTACCCTAGTACTTCTTATATATACCTACTCACACTTTTTTGTTACTCGTGTATATGTATATTCAAATAATAGCTCTGTACTTTTGGAAATTCAATGTATCTATTATATTTGTCCTGTAATTAGTTTTTGACTGTTGGACAATAATGATGTATTATTATTATTATTATTATTATTATTATTATTGTTATATATTTGCGAACATCTACAGGTGCTCCGTTTTATTGGCGAAGGCTGTATGTAAGGAACACAGGATGTGTTCAGTTAATAAATTTGGAGATAGTCGAGTGGGTGTTCAATATTTACTTAAAGCTGCGATTTACTGTTCATAAATTATTGTTATATTGGAAGGTTTCGACAGTAATCACTGTCTTTATCAATTAAAAGTTTGACGTTTCGCCTAACAGAGGCAACACGTCTGGAAAATAGGCTTTTGGAGTCGCCGAAGGAGCGCCCTTTCGATCGCCGTCGACTGCGCACGTCGATCCCAACCACTAACAGACCCTTTGCGCGCCCCCTTTTTCTTCATTTTCACCGGTCCCCCGTCCCTCTCCCGCCGACGGACGACCACCCTATAACTGAGGATGGGAGACGCGGGCGTAGTTTTGTCGATCAGCTATTATTAATATATAATAGAATGATATGTTGTGCTATAATGAACATCTATGTTCCTAACAATCATAATTCGGTTCTCTTTCTTTTTCCTGGTAATGTTTATTAATCTGCCAGGCTAACCTTCATATCACAGTTCGACAAGGATTGTCAGAAGCTGCTTTCTGACAATCCTTGTTTTATAGAAATCAAGTTTTTAAAATAAATATTAAGTTCAATTGCTTTATGGTAAGCGATAACAACGCCATATCTATCTCAACAGTATAATTTTTTAAAAGAAATTGCAATTTGAAAATAGTATACTTATTTGGTAGAGTAGATATTTTACTCTACCCTGTTTTTGACAACGTAGACTATTCTTCCGACCTTTATCCTAACCATGAATAAAACGGGTTTGCATAATTTATATAAATTCGGTTGGAAATGGAAATGGAAATTCAAGAATTCCTGAAACATATGTTCCGAATTAATAAAATATTTTTTGTGAGGTGCGGAATGTGCCAATGCCTTCTGTGATAAACCATATTAAAATATGCACCCTGTGGGGAAAAAAAAAGTATATTAGAAATAAATAGTGACAGTTAAAGCTACTGGCGCAGAAACACGATTTTTTTAACTTTTAGATAGTAGATACTGTAAATACAGTGCGGTCCTAAAATGTGCCCCCCCCCCTGCTAATTTTTGAACGACAGAAGCTAGCGTCTTTAGACAAAATAGGTCGATTTCTATTTTTTTTTTCACTTTAGGATCGCACTGTATGTATTTTTAGCAAAAGATGTTCAAAATTTCATAATTTCTTTGATGTTCTTTCACGTTTTCATCATTTATTTTAATTTTTATTTGGATTCCATACTCATGTATTGGCATTTGTATATGCTATAGTCAGCTTACATCACATTTGTAATTATTGTTCTTCCTAAATCTAATTCCTGCTGTATTCCAGACCTAGTAAGAATTGAAGGCGTAGTCTTTAAGTTCGATGTTTCTCTGAGCAGCGAACCCTATTAGATCTGAAAAAAATTGTAAATGGAAATGATAGAGAATAGATAAGTTTAAATTAAATTTAGAAAATAATTTGCTGAAGCTAATAATACCAACATTTTCACAAAGTTATCACTGACAATAAGAAACAGTAGAACAAGCATTTTAAAAATAAAAGTTATTTATAAAGTTATAAATTTACAAGTATAACGGTTCTTTAAAAAGTTGCAATACATTATGCAAAGGTATTTTTGTTTCTTCTTCTTCTCCGTATTCCTTATGCCCTTTAGAGCGTCGGATCGAATTGCATATTACTCGTCTCCCTTATCCATGCTTTCCATCTCTTCTGGTCCCCTGCACATAATTTCATCTCACCCATGGTTTTTCCGCGTCCTGCACCTATTTCTTTTGTTCCTTTAATCCATGTCTTTCCTGGCCTGCCCCGCTTTCTCCTCCCCATCCTTCCTGCCTCAATCATCCTTCGTACCAGTCTATCTTGATCCATTCTTGTTATGTGGCCAAACCTATTTAATTGCCTCTTTTCTAGTTTGATTCTAATTGGTTCTTGCTTTGTCATCTGCCTTATTTGTATGTTCCTTATTCTGTCGTATTTTGTTTTCCCGGCTATCCTTCTGAGGTATTTAAATTCCATAGTATTTATTTGTTGGTGTTGTCTTTGAAGGGGTACCCAAGTCTCGCTTGCATATAATGCTGATTGTAGAGCGATGGTATTGTGTACCTTAGTTTTTATGTTTATGTCTATTTCCTTTTTACTGGGTATTGTTTTATTCAATGCATGGTATATATTTGTAGTTTTCTGTTTTCTTTTTGCTATTTCCAGATCAAGTTTTCCGTCATTTGAGGTGACACTGCCTAAATATTCGTAGACCGTTACCACCTCTAGTTTTTGTTGATTGCATGTTATTGTTCTTTCTTCTTCTGTTAATATTGTATCATTTATTATCATTATTTTACTTTTTTCTATATTTACTTCCATCTTCAGTTGTTCTAATTCATTTGTTCATATATCTATTATTGATTGTATTTTTCTTTTACTATCAGCAATCAGTATTATGTCATCGGCGTACATCAGACTATCCAGATTTATGGGAGTAAGGTTTCTGTATCCAATTGTGGTTTTTTCAGTTTTTCTTCTAGTGTTTTTCATTATTCTATCCATCAGTATGATAAATAATAGTGGGCTCATACTATCCCCTTGCTTCACTCCTCTGTCCATTTGGAAAGTTCCCGACCTTA
Organism: Dynastes maya; assembly: GCA_029619315.2. NCBI lineage: Eukaryota > Metazoa > Arthropoda > Insecta > Coleoptera > Scarabaeidae > Dynastes > Dynastes maya. The sequence goes on from JAROYE020000011.1 coordinate 13,386,016, forward strand.
GCCCCCCAATCTGCACTTTTCCATTCACCTTCTGGTAGGTACTTCTTATTACATTTATTAATTTATTATTTACTTGCAACTCATGTAAGCATCTCCAAACTGATTTTCTTTCCATCATATTAAAAGCTGCCTTTAGATCAATGAAAGCCAGGTAAAGTCGTTTCCCACTGTCTATAGCTCTTTCAATTATATTTCTTATAATACTTATATTGTCATTTGTTTGCTTGTTTGTATTAAATGCAGCTTGCACGTCCTCTAGTTTTCCTTCTATACTTTTCCTTAATTTTTTCTCTAAAATTCGGGTATAAATTTTAAATCCTACGGAGGATAGACAGATCACTCTGAAATTCTCACATTGTGTCGAATCTCCTTTTTTATATATAGGGAGTATTAGATTATTTTCCCAATCTTTGGGGATTCTTTCCGTTTTCCACGCTTCATTGCATATTCTATGCATCCATCTTATACCTTCCTTACCCATTCATTTCATCATCTCTGGGGTGACATTATCTTCTCCACCTGCTTTTCCCACTTTAATATTTCTAAGCGCATTCTCGACTTCTTCATATGTTATCTCTTCTATTTCATTCTCTTCGATTTCTTCATCCACTTCTACGCCTTCTTCATTCTGAGTTTCTTGTCTTTGTTTAAATTTGTCAGCATAGTGGCATTCCCATATCTTTAATATTTCAGGTTTTTTTATTTTTATTTCTCCTCCTTTATTTTTAATTCCTTTTATTTCTTTTCTTGTTCCTCCCTTCATATTTCTTACTCTATTCCAAAACTGCCTATTGTTGTTTTTGTAGTTTTCACTCAGTTCTCTGCCAAACTTTTCCCAGCTTTTTCTTTTTGCTTCCCTTAATCATTATCTTAACTTCTTTTCTAATTTCTATGTACTCCAGTCTATTTGTTTCTTCCTTCGTTTTATTGTACTTTTGCAACGCTTATTTCTTTCTTTTAATTTTTTCTTTAATTTCCTGTGTCCACCAATCTGTTCTTTTCTGTCTTGTATTTATTTTTTTCCTTCCGCATGTAATTTCTGCTTTTTGAATGAGAATTTCTGTCAGTATTTTCCATCTCTCCTCTCTACTGCATTGGTCTTTTGTTTTTCCAAATTTGGTAAGTGTATTATCAGTCTCAATTTGGTATGCTCTCCTTGTTTCTTCATTTCTGAGGTTATGTATTTTTATTCTTGTGTATTCCTCATCTTTTTCTTTCTCTATTTCCGCACTTTGCATGTTTGCTATTACTAGCCTGTGGTTTGATCCGATTTCTGTTTCGGGGATTGTCATAATGTCCTTCATTTCATGCTGTAGGTTTGCTGAGAAGGTTATGAAATCAATAATGCTCCTCGCATTTCTCTCTATGGCCACAAAAGTATATCAGTCTTCAATTTTTTGATCCCAAAATGAATTCCCTATTAATAATTCATTTTCTATGCAGAACTCGATCATTCTTCTACCATTTCTATTCAATGTTTTTTCTCCATATTTTCCCATGACACCAAGTCCCTTTTCCTTATCTCTTCCTATTCTGGCATTCTGGTATTTTTGTTTAAAACCGTAAATCATAATTATTTATTAATTTACTTTGGACACGGAAAGAAGTTCATCAAGTAATAAAACTCGCTGCGCATTCGGCCTCGTATAAAAATTAATTTTTACACGCAGAGAAAAGGTAATTGTCCAAAGTTCGTTAAGTCAAATTAAACTCAATTTCTTCTTCAAATTCTTTTATTAATTCTCGGCTCATCTTCTCTCATTAATTTCATCTCCGTTCTTTTGTTACAGTGGCGGTAAATTCATTAGCACCGGAGAAAAAATTCGTTTACCAGACGACGTTACCATGGGTTACATAATTGGTAAGTCAAGAAATTACTGTACACGTATGAAGAGACCGTATTACGTTAATAAAATGTAATGACTTAAGCGTACGTTTAAACAATAATTACGATTTCATAATAATATATTTCACACAAATTATCTGTTTATGTAATTGTATTTACTAAGTACCATGCTTTGTATAGTAAACAGATCTTTGTTTCATTCATTTGTTTTTTTTACTGCTGTAGTAGGTTGCAGCACAGTTGTGGATATCCTATTTCAAATCGACTTATAATGAATGAAGAGCTACACTCTATCTATAAAGCACCAAGGAGTATGGCAGTCATTAGGAACCAACACGTGGTTTAATGTTGGAATGACAACCATAATTTTAAAAAACTCACTTTTAAATTTCAACCAATTTTTATTTCCGAGCTTCACCTGGATCATAAATGAGCCACAATTAGATAGCTATCCTTCTGAATTTGAAATAGATGTCAATACAACGAAATGCATGTAGAATCTTCGATCGATGAATCTATCCATAAATTTATACTGGACGATCGTGGAATTGTGTTTTAGAAAAACCTTTTTCTTAGTAAAACATGATAAAAACAATAGCTGTTGTATTCTATTGTCTTTATATTTAGTGAAATTAATTCTGTGCAATTTCCCATGATGTGTTAACGAAATTTCAATAAAGCAAGTCAATTCCATAGATGTTTGTAAAATCTGTAACTTTTTCTAGAAAAATATTTTAGTTACTTAGCTTATGTTAAGTATGGTTCCATGAGCTCCTGTTTAATTTACCAAATTTGAATAATTTCATACCTTCACTTCTTTCAGCAAACAAAATATTAGGGCTAAATCCCAAGATTTCAGAAACAATTCGTAGTCTATTACATAAACATTTCAAAGAAAATCAAGATCGGGTAACACATGGTTATGAATGATAGATTTTGCCGAAACTTTTATTAAACCATTAATGTGCTTTGTGGTGATAATATTTTTTAAGAACAAACCTTATGTAGGTTCTGAAAATTACAGTGTTGCAAATTCCAAAATACATAAAAGGTGGTAGATACTATTATACCATAAATAACAAAGTCGAAGGTCAATGTCATTAGCGCCATGTAGAATGACGTTCACCCAAGCGCGGTCCGAGAATTTACATCAGAGAGTTCCTGTTTCTGACCTATCTTCAGCGGCTTATATAGTCTTGGGTTCCCCTCTCCCTGTCCTTGGCACTTTATTAGGTTACGTTATCTCCAGCTAACGATAATCCCGGGGGAATGGCTAAATAACTCGTCTTCGCTCCATTTTCCTCACATCGTAAATGTGCGTTTTTAATGTAATATTTTCTTACAAACAGGCACAGAATAAATTCTATTTTATCTATATCATGGTCTCGCAAATTAAATATCAATTGCTAACAAGTCGTCAAGTCCGGTAGTAAATATCCACATTTTACAGTTGCCGATACTTGCTACTGTTATATTATTAGACGTCAGATCACAAACTCCTATGGCATATTACAGTTTGTAATATGGTATTTTTTAGAGAAAGAATACTTCAAGTACTGGTTTAATTCAAGTCTGATTATTCAAAAGAACGCGGGTTTTTTCTTTCGTGACGTATTACTAGAGAGCGCGGAGGTAAACGTCAAATTTTGAGGTTACTTTTCATTCTTAACAATTTAATTTTTGTAAAACGCTATTATTTGCTATTTATTTCGTTTTTAACTGCCGAAAGAATACCTAAGAGACACTCTTGGACGTACGACCGCGAAAAATGAATATTTTTCTTTTTATGAATAATTTCTTTGTTGTTGTAACATTACAATACATATTAGCGTTGTTTTATTTTATCTGAATAAACCTTTGTTAACGCTATTGTATACATACATATGTACTGTTCCTTAAATAGTAAATCAAAACTGTTTTCTGTATTTTGTTGGTTAAATTCCAAACAGAAGTTTAAAAAAATCCTTTATGTTTAAAATTACTTATATCTTTTTCTACCACGTACAAATTGATCTACGAGGGCGATTCGTAAAGTATGTTCCGTTTGGATATTAAAAAAACATCAATATATGAAGAGGTTTGTATTATATACAACTTAAAGCTACTACTTTCAGCTATTTTTCTACATAGTTGCCATTAAGATTGAGATTCTGCCGCTGCGGGCGGGCATTATCATGAAGGAAAACGATGCCCGAACTCAATAATCCGTCGCTTGTTCGGAATAGCTCTTCCGAGCTTCTTCAAAGTTTCATAGTAGACTTCAGCGTTTATTGTGGTCCCTCGTTCCATAAAGTCTACGAGAAGGAAGCCTTTGTTGTCCCAAAAGACACCGATCATCACTTTTCTCGCAAAAAATGTTTGACAGCATTTTAAAGGTTTCCCCGTAGGCGAGTTAGAACGGCGCCACTGTCTTTTCGTCTCAACGTTGACATAGACAACCCAAGTCACTTGTTACGATGTGCCTGAGGAAATCTCCACCTTCAACATCGTAGTGTCATAAAGGTTAGTGCCGATCCCATTCTCTTTGTTTTATGGTCTTCGGTGAGAAGTTTTGGCACCCACCGTGCACAAAGTTTGTGGTAACCTAAATGTTCAGTAACAACCTCGTACAAAACTATACATGAAATTTGAGGGAAAAAGGCACTCAGTTCTGTGATTTTGAATCGCCGATTTTCATGAATTTTCTCTTCGATATTACGCAAAAGTTCGTCCGCCACAACAGTTGGTCTTCTACTCCGTTCTTCATCATGGACATTACTTCGTCCTTCTCGAAACATACGGCACCATCTTCTAACCTCACTGTCACTCATGACATTTTCATCATAAACGGAACAAGGTTCATGATGAATCTCAGCAGCCTTCATGTTCTTTGCACACAGAAATCAGATAACAGCACGCAGTTCACGGTCGGCGGGATTATCAGTTGTAGCAGCCATTTTAATCGACCAAAATAGCATGAAAGAATGTCCGAACGATTCTCTTACTAGCACTGCCAGACTCACATTGAACCAGACTACACTGCTCACTAGACGAAAACGGAACTTACTTTACGAATCGCCCTCGTACTTCACTTGTAAGAACGCAACAATAATCTCCCATCATGTTTTCATGAAATTTAGGTCTTATTTTTTATTTATCTCATAAGAATTTTTTTTACAAAAAGAACTCTCATACTATATCCACTGTTTTCTGTAAATATGAAAAAAAAATTGGTTGAATTTTTTTTACGGTGTAGCAAAACAATTTTACTATCACATGCTCACCAACACTAAACCAGCTTGGAAGAAACAAATAGAACACCAAGGAGTATGGTGGTCGTTAGGAGCCACGAAGCAAATAGAATCCCGTAAACTAATATAGTCCACAAGCCTATACAAATTAACCTTTAGTTCTAAAATTGAATTAGACTAATAAATCAATTTTTTCAGTATTTTAACATTACAAAAAATCCATTCATTTATGGAAATTTTCCTTCGTTATTATAAAACTTCTTTTTGCAAAATTGTAACGGACTAAGTCATTACTTTCTATCAACGCAGTACCTTTATACAACCACACATTAATACTTCACGTACGCTTTGCACACCGTATTAAATTGAGGAAGCTTCAATTGAACAAATTAGAAGCAATAACAGATGGAACTTCCACGTAATGACAATAGTAATAATAATAACAGTACCGCGCTATAACTACAATTCACACCTTCCTCTTCTTCTGTTCGCAGAGCATTTACTGAAGAAACCGCTCACAGTCGTTGACCAGTTCCATTCGCACCTGGAGCCCATGAAATTCGTCAGGCGAGAAATCCTAGAAGATCAGGTAATATTAATTGGCGTAGCTTTGGATCGTGGGGGATAAATCGGAATCTCTATTTGACGCTGCGGTAGGAAAAGACGGGCGATATCGCGGTGGGGCCGGAGGAAATGGTGTCGAAATGATGTTGAGTAGGGTTTAATGAAAGTGGAAACGTGCTTGTAAGGGGATTGGGGTTGATCATAATAAAAGCGTAAAGTTGAAACAGCGATTGACTGTTCATGGATATTACTATCTTCACTAAAACACATATCTGTCGCATATGATTTAATAATGGTACTTTTAAAGAATTCCGAGTTTTTCTTACATACATGCATACGTCTTCAATAAACGGCTATTAAATTATGGTTGTAATAGGCTCGTAAAAATTCTAACAAGTTTCGTTAGTTATTGGCGGTATCTTCGAAGTGTCTTTGTTGCAATTAAACTCTAAGCTGTCTAAATGGATTTTGCAGAATTTAAAGAATTGTTATTAGTAGTCTTAAACTATGGAGCAATGTCTTGGAGTGAGCCAAAATGTAATGTCTTGCCTTTGCTTTTCTAGACATTTTATAAAAATTTTTCATCTTGTTTTAATCCTGAGAACCTTCATGGCTTTCAGCTTAAGGTTGTACGGAGTTGAGTTCATGTGAATTCCATATTTTTCTTCATGCTTACCTATTTTCCGTCTTCATTTGACGGCTCTTTCTTCTGCTGCTTTTCTCATTTCTTCGTTACATGTTGTCCTTGTTGTATTGTGTTTGATGCCTCGACTATTTTCATTTGTTCTCGACATACCTCATTTCTTATTTCATCTTTCCTTGTTTTATTTTCTATTTTTCCCAAGAATCTCATCCCGTAGCATTTATTTTTTGTTTTTATCTGCTGGTGGTGGTCCACGTTTGATATCCGAAGGTTAGAATTGCTTTGACTATCTTCCTTGCAACTTCTATTTTAGCTATTTTTGAGACTCCTCTTTTTCTGAGAAAGTTTGTTTTTAGGGCATCGTAAAGTATTTCAATTTTTTATATTCGTTGGTTTATTTCGTCTTCCATACTTCCTTTCTTATTTATTGTTGTTCCCAAATATATAAATTTTTCTACTTATTCAATTCATTGTCCTTCGATCCGATCAGTTTTGTAGCCTCTTCCCACTACCACGACCTTTGTTTATGTTATAGATTTCTTTCCGAGTCTCCAAATATTACCATATCATTGGGGTACCATAACTCCGCATAACTGTTTGTAATCTCAAAAGGCCGACCGTGTATTTCTTTGTGTTTGATTAGGTCTGTTTGATTGTTTCGTCGAGCATTATATTGAAAAGTATCGGGCTTAAAATGTATCCCTGCTTCAGACCAATGGTGCTTATAAAATAATCAGATTTCTCATTTCTTATTCTAACGTAATTTTTTGTTTCTTTATACAAACTTTAAAAACATTGCATGAGTTGTTCGTCTATGTGTCTATTCCTTAGTGTGTTCCATAATTATTTTCTGTATATTCGACCGAAGGCTTTTTGGAGGTCTATAAAACAAAGATACGGTTCTTTTCCGGTTCTTATCGCCTCTTCATTTATTTTCTACAGGATAAAGACTAGGTCATGTACCCGTCTGCCTTTAAGAAATCCCGCTTGCTTTTCTTTTAAAGTATTTTCAATTTTTTGGCATAGTTTTTCTTTCAGAATCCTGGAATATTTTTTGTCTACCTTGCTTGTTAACGTAATGCTTCTGAAGTTGCTGCATATTTTGCTGTACCCCTTCTTGTATATTGGTGTTATTATTCCCATTTTCTAGTCCCGAGGCGTGTCGCCAAAATTTTTAATGAAGTAAAATCACCAGACGGAATTTACAGGCAGCATTGGCCAACTACGAGAATGTTATTAACACCCGTGCTGTTTTGCAGGTATGTGATACCATCCCTCCAAACATTCGACAAATTTGGAGTAAAAAGATAAACTACGGAAGACTATATTCTAAAAGAATTGTGAACTCGAGAAAATTCATTTGACTATATATGTAAAACGAGATGATTTATTAGTAGAGTAACCAAAACTTGCGGACTCGCATAGGCGTCGGTATTACGGGTTAATATAAGAATACGAAAAATTCATAAATAAACTTACTTGCTAATTATTCAACAAATTAGAGGCATCAGGATGTGAACCACTGTAAACTTGCATCATTGCATATGTTTCCACAGTTACTTCTTTAAACCTTGTGCGTCGACAAGAAAAAATATTCTTATACATAGAAAACGATCTCTCCACATCTAAGGAAGTTACATTTGCATGTAGAAACTGTTTTTCAAAATCACTTAAAAGTTCACTATTCTTACACTTATTATAAACGGCCTCTTAAGTATTAAAATCGGGATTTTTTCTTAAAACATCTGCCAACTTTTGACTAGCGCATAATCCTGGCGTATCATTTAATGTGTGTAATTTATTTTTTACACTCTCCACTATGTCTAATGATTCCTGCAATGACAAATTCAGTACATTGTAGTTTTCTGATGGCATCTAGTAATACTGTATAATTGGTACATATTGTTGTTAAATCTTCTAAAAATTGAGGAATTTGAAATTCTCTTTGACTTTCTCTAATTGCTTTGGATTCATTCCGATTAAATCGCATTATAACTGATTGAATTTGTTGAAAATGGATCAAATAGTAAGAAGCTGCTGTTATCCAAGTACCCCATCGCGTTAAAATTGGTTCAGGAGGTTCTGGAATACCCGGACAAAATTTACGAAATTCTTTTAAACGTTTAGGAGATTTATGAAACACTGCTTTAGTACTTCCAATCATCCGATCAACGTTTCCGTAATGTTGTCGAACAACTTCACCAACTAAATGCAAAGCATTCAGCACGCAGGTTATATGTATTAAGTTAGGAAATATGTGTTTTAAGGATCGTCCAACACTTAACATCGTTGCTGCACTATCTGTCACAATCATCACAACTTGATCTTGGGCAATTTTAAATTTTTTCAAAGCGTTCATTATCACTTTTTGAATATTTTCCGCGGTACATTGTTGAACACGTTTGCAAGCTAACAAATATCAAGATGCTGTATTCTCGCTAGATAAAACGCGAGCTATTACATTCACAATACTGTTTTTCTTTATATCGGTCGTCTCATCTACGGTAATCCATATTTTTTTGGAACACAAATCACGTTTACACACATTTTCTAGCATCTATTTCATTCGCGGCAAATGATTCTGTAATTGTGTTTGTGAGGGTAATGGGTACTTTGGAACGTATTGTCGCCAAAACGTTTTAAAAGCTGCTTTTCTCACCAACGACAACGGAAGATTACAAGAGGTAAACATAATTAATAAATGTATGAGGAATAATGTATAAGGTATTTCAGTTCTTACATTTCTCATATGCTTAATACCATTGACATGCCTCTGGCAATCAGTTCTGTCCAATGCAGTCAAACGAACCTTGCATATTAAGCAAAAAACTGCACTACCGTCATATTTTAAATGGGGAAAAAGTGACACATACTTATGTACATTAGTAGCAAATCTATTACGAGGCATTGTTTTCTTAGGTATGTAAATATTAGTTCTATATGAAACGATACACTAATTATGTACTTGGTATAATACTACAACACACAAAGAACACCAGCTATATTTTCAAAAGCGACACGTAAGTACATAACCTTGACCGTTCGACTAATCTCTGCAACAGCTCAACCGGTACTAAAACGAAATCTCTCTCAGCGCGGTTTAACATGATTTATATTCAAAGTCGACACTACATGCCTGCTTCTCTACCGGTTTAGTTTATTTATGAATTTTTCGTATTCTTATATTAACCTGTAATACCGACGCCTATGCGAGTCCGCAAGTTGAGGTTACTCTATTTAGTAGTTAAAAAATTACGTTTTCTTTGCGACATCTATTGGTGAATAACCAATACTATTTGAGTCTAATCCCAAGGCAGGAAACGTTTGGTTCATGCATTTAGGTAGGTTTCGATGATAAAATCGTCTGTACAGATAAGTGATTGATTTATTTATGAACTCACTTATTTTCTATTATTTATTTAAGAAAAATTAGGAAGTTTTATATAAAAAATTGTTACAATCTTGTCATAATAGAAATTTGACCATAACTTTGAAGTATTATCTGTGACAATAACATGTAATGATCAACAAAAATTTGCGATTGGGTTACATAATTGTATTAATGGCTGCTACAGTATTTTTCCTACAATATTGTAGTACATTCTATCAAGTGATGCTTTCCGTGTAGCTTCGCCAAACTTGATTAAAGATACCAGTCTACATTTCTACCTTCAGTTACATGGTACATACAATAACAATTTTGAAGAGTCGATCTTATACACTGTACACTTGAATTATCTTCATCTAAAGTATGTCTCATTTTTCTTCGCTATTAAATTGCACACCGCCCCGATACCGTATTGCCGTGCGGCATATAAATAAGCTATTGGAGCAAATTGTGATTACAAAATAAGAGGAGTTAAGCACGTTATCGATCTATCACTATGATTTTCAATATTGAAAGCTTAGAGTAAATTAAGATTAATGGTAGCTACACAATTAAGCCGATGTGTACTCACTGGCTAGACGTATTATTCGTGTTATTAACTCCATATCGGTCGACACTGTATAGCTCGGCTTAATTGCCTGTTAGGATATCTTAATGAAAATCAAGTCTCTATGCGGAATATATACGTTCTACTAACCCTTTTGATTCGGGCTTATCTACTCACCTGGGCGCCATCGGGGACGTGTTATACATATATGTAGGTAACGTGCGGTCTACTTTGACAAATGATTTTCGAATATTAGCTATCGATTACCGCCGAGTTATCCTTGCGGAAACCTGTATTATTGTACTATGATTTGTATTCTGCGTTAAACAATATCAATAGTTGTATAATTAATTGATCGTTTTTCAAATAAAGTATTTCCGTGCAGGTTGTAAGTATAAAACTGGAAATACATTGACATTCAGCCATCGTAAATATTCATATTATTCATTAAAAATATAACAGGAAAAATAAAAACGGCATAAATTGAAATATCATTTGCAATTTGAATACCAGCGAGATTTTAATTGAAGTAATAATACTCTACGACCCTGCTCTATAATATATTTACTTGAAAATTTTACTCGTTGGATATGCAAATGGTATCATTGACGGTGACAATTAGTGAAAGATTTTTGAATTTCCTAATTTAATTTATTATAAAATAATATGTTAAAATGTAAGGCTTTAAAGTTTTTGCACTCGGCATCAAAAGATACAGATTTTTGCGGCCGTAGAACCGTGGTCGTTTGGAAATTGGTTATAGAATTTAAATATCAAACGTTTTAACTTATTTTGGGTCAATGGTTTTAGTTTTGTTAACCAAATGTACGTTCGTGTTCAAATAAATGTGGGGCATGTCGTGTATTATAACTAGTGAGCGGAAATGCTTCAGTATATATGCGAATAACAACTTTTCGAATTGATTGACGTAGATTAATTATTGCATATTTCGCATATTTTAGTATTTTTTTCATATTTCAGCGATTATTGCATATTTTTGCACACTAGAGCATATTCGTGCATTTTTTAGCAAATTTAGAACAAACATATTTTTTTCTTTGAACTTTATTAGTGCTTTCCTGTAATACAACAAAACTTTTACCAACGAACATTTTATCGGACACGTGTGTATTAGATGCGGAGTCGGCTCTTCTGTCGCTGGACCTCCCCACCGACAAAGAGCCTACTTCGCAAAGAAGCCGCCATCTTTCAGGTGGTGGGCTGTCGCAAATTCACTAGATAAAATTATCATATAATTTTCAACAACCCCCATAACGGCAACTGTCTGATTCATAGGAAGTCTAAATATTTACCAAAATGTTTCTTATTCGTTGTATAACCAGACGTTGAAGTAAATTGGTGTAGCAGTGAAAAATGCTAAAAGTGAGTACAAGCTTAGTTGTTTCGTGGATCAAAAATGTTCCTGAACTTATTCTAACGGATGAAAGAGTTTTCTGCAAAGCATTTGCATTCTCACAGATAGGCGACATAATTTTTCATTAGAAAATTTAGAAAAGCATTTAATTGTAAATTGTTTTAATAAAAATATGTAGTGTCTAATTATGTATTTTAGCAAATTTTAAGTACGTATGTATTTATATAATTGTGATTTTAAAATGTAAGTGGGAATAATGTAAGAACAATAAACGTTTGTAAAATGCCTCGTTGTGATTATTCTTGCTTTATAACATTTAATCGGTATCAGAAGCATATGTGCATAAAACTGCATATTTAGCAAAAATTATGCATATTTCGAAGAATTTTTCTGCATATATATATGCATATTTTGTCGATTTCTGATGCATATAATTCCGCTCTCTAATTATAACTCTAAACTTTATTTGTGCACATAAATTGCTCAGGAAGGGAATTATCTTCCATCCACGCACTACGCGGACACGCTGTATATGTATATTACAGGATTATTCACGACGATGATCTATCAAAAGTATCTCTGGAAATAATTCAAGTATCTTTTTGAAATTTTGGTGGGTGATATTATGAATAGTGATGAACTGTCTAAAAATAATTCAAACTTCATAGCACTCTTGATTAAATCGGAAACGGATATCAACTTTCTAATTTCAAATGGTATACCCTGTATATTATGGATCCCTCGGACAGAGCTTTTAAATACAAGTTCAACGATATACAGTGTCATAGATGTAGGACGTACCACCTTTGAGATATTCTATTCGGTATTACCCATGTAAACCAGTTTTGAGATTTTTATTTGCAACATAAATTCCTATATTGTATTATACAGAGTGTTCCAAAAACCTAGTCCAAACACTTACATATTCAACTGAAAAAAAAAACAATTTTTTAAGCCCTATTTTTGAGAATGTCTACGTATTCTACTTGAAGAAATGTGGGTAAAACATATTTCACTTCCTATAGCTAAATTCGTTCGTTTCCGAGTTATAAAAAAAAATCATGAAATCGATTATTTATTACCAATAAACAACCAGAATTGAGAAGATAGGCTTTGCTTTTCCTAAGCTAATGACAAATTAGCACTGCAATAAATCGTACTGCACTGTTTGATTCAACTAAAAACTGATTTTTTTTCGTTGAATATGCTAGTGTTTGGACTAGGTTTTCAGAATACTTTGTATAACATTTTTGATATGTACTTACAGCAATAAAGAGGAATTTATGTTGCCAATAAAAATCTCAAAATTGGTTTACATGGGTAATGCAGAATAGAAGATATTGATATTTAGTTTAACTCTGGGTTTGTCAAATTCTTAAAAAAAAATTGAATATCTCAAAGGTGGTTCGTCGTACATCTATGGATATTGCATATCGTTGAACTTGTCTTTGCAAGGCCTGTCCAAGGGATCCCTAATATACAGGGTATACCATTTGAAATAAGAACGATGATATCCGCTTCCGATTTAATCAAGAGTGCCATGAAGTTGAACATACTTTTAAGAAATACATCGCTATCCATATTATCGCCCACCAAAATTTCAAGAAGATATTTTCATTATTTCCAGAGCTACTTTTAATAGGCCATCGTCGTGAATGACCCTGTATATATAATCCGTCTGTTTTCTACTATTAAGTGTAGAGAGTGTTATAACTAATTCATATTTCCTTCTAGCTTTCCTTCGCCATCTTTCTCCAACTCTGTCTGTCTGTTTCTAAAGTCTCGGCCTGCTTCAACGTTAAATCCCTATTCTTTAATAATCTTGATACTTCATTATCCCTGCCCCTTTTTTTGTCATCTGAAATCTACTCGTTTTTTTCAGAACCGGGTTATGAGTTTTTTGTACTAATTAGTTTGTTGTGAGATTCATCCCAGAGGTGTATCTCTCCGTTAATGACTAATTTCTGGAATCTTACTTTTACTGTTTTTCTGGAGCTTCTAAGTTCTTGGCCATTTCCCTAAAACGGAAGATTTGTTTTTCCTAACGTGCCAGACACCAGCTTAGTGTTTCGAGAAGATGTGGTAGTCAAACTACCCACACCCATTGCTGCTGGTGGTACACTTCGCCAAAATAGATCTTTTTATTTTCCTACAGTTCCTAATCTTGTACTTCAGTAAATATTGCACAACAAAATTACTTTTTTCTCTACTGTATTGTATGCGTATCAATGTGCCCTCGCACTGTATCATTTTACCCCACCAGAGAGGTAGTTTGATGTAAATGTAACCCTTAAAAAAAACTATGAAAACTCCAAAATTTGTTTTTATTTTTTACTTGAATAGAGTATTATACGAAAGAGAAATAGATGGCCTATAAGCCTAATATTTAAAAATCGCGAAAAATATTTTGTCTTCAACAAAATCGTAATCAGAACAAAAATTGTATCATTGTGCCTCCCTCTCCCCTACACACATTATTTTTCCTATTTCGTTGTACTTGGTGGTTCGTTTTTCCCTGTATTATTCTGTGCCCTACATCAGTCTGGTTTTCCATTTCTGTAATTCACTTTTTCCGTTTGTTCATTTTACGAGGGTGAGTCAATATGTCGTAGACTTTTTGAATTTCCCACGTTGCAAATTGAAAAGCAACACTGCTCTCGTCAACCACCATCTGCCAATACACTACTGTCAAAGTTTGAGAAAGGTGCGTCATTTAGTTAAAGTTTGACAGCCATTGAAAGCAGACAACGTCGTGCATTTTTGCGAAAATTGAAAAAAATGAATTTCGTATGCTCAAAAAGTACTATTTTTTGTGGATGAAAATCATCACTCAAACCAAGGTTAAGCTTGATAAACACTACGGGGACTCTGCACCATCAGAATCAATGGTAAAGAAGCGGTTCACTGAAATTCGTTGTGGTCGTACAAGCACTAATGACGTCAAACGTTCTGGAGGCCCAATTGAAGTCACACGCCAAACAATCGACAAAATCCACGATATGGTGCTGGCCGATCGGAGATTGAAACTGCACGAGATTGTAGAGCCATAGGCATATCACATGGCTCAGTGGTTTCGATTTTGAATGGTTACTTGCGTATGAGAAAGCTATCCGCAAGATGGACGCCGCGTTTGCTCACAATTGATTACAAACACGATCATGTGACAACTTCAAAGGAGTGTTTGACGTTGTTTAACCGCAATCGGGACGAGTTTTTGCACCGTATCATAACCGTTGACGAAATATGGATACACCATAGCACACCGGAGGCTAAACAGCAGTCGAAGCAGTGGATTCTTCGGGCGAATCGGCGCCGAAGAAGGCCAAGATTTGTCGGCTAACATGGTGACAGTTTTTTAGGATGCACGCGGGATAATCCATATCGATTACCTTCAGAAGGGAAAAACAAACAACGGCGAATATTACGGCCACTTATTGGACTGGTTCAATGACTATTTGAAGAAAAAATGGCATTTGGCCAAGAAGAAAGTGCTCTTCTATCAAGACAATGCACGGGTGCATACGTGCGTAGTCGCCATGGAGATATTTCCCGAATTGGGTTACCAATTGCTCTCCCACCCACCATATTCTCCGGATTTAGCCCCCAGTGACTATTTCCTGTTTCCAAATCTGAAGAAATGGCTCGGCGGAAAAAGATTTGATTCCAACGATGAAATCATTGCTCAAACAAACGCTTATCTTGAGAGTCTCAATAAATCTTACTATTTGGAAGGGAGAAACGTTGGAGGAAATGTATTGAGCTAAAAGGAGACTATGTTAGGAAGTAAAACGTTTTTTTGCCGAAAAAACTGTCTCTCATTCAAAAAGTCACGGACATGTTGACCCACCCTCGTATCTACTAATACTTGATTTTCGTTTTTTTGTTCCTTTGTAAGTTTCGTTAAATCATTGATTATCTCTTTGATATTTTTCATTCACGTTTTCATCATGCATCAGCATTTCCTTATATTGATCGCCCATTTTCACCATTTTGCTATTTCTTAGTCTGCTCACTTGCAATTTCTCTAATCCTTCTTAAAACTCTAGAAACGCTGGATCTGTTGATTCCTATAACTTCAGACACATATTGCTGCAATCTTCCATCTTCAATCAAGGCCACGATATGGGCTGCTTGCTTTAATACACCTGTTTAATAGAAAAGCAAGTGTACTACATAGAACCACTTTTAACACGTAAATGATCCTAATATCGCAAAAAGGCTAGCGTTTTGAAAGTCTGTGTTTTCCTTGGTTTTCCGACGCAATGAATTTTTCGGAATTAGGAACCGAATCTAAGGACTCCCGTTAAGTTCGAATCCTACCGAGGTGGAAATTTGTTTTAATTAATTAAAGAGAAAATTAATTAGGTTGGAAACCCAAGGAAAACAATGTATGCGTAGTATTACGAATACTGGCAGAAAATCATTCTTCTTTTATTAGCACACCAAAAATAACCTAGAATGTTTGGACCAAAGAAAGCAGTTCATATTTTACGAATAAAATTGCCGTTAAAATCCTTTGAAGTCGTTCGAAATAATGCTGAATTATTATTAATTATACATCTTCCACAGTTACCAAAATGAAATACGCATAACTAAGTGAAAAAATACAAAATTCCACGTCATCTTAATCTAGCAAGGACAATTTTATTTCATTTTTTACGAACAGTCCTAAAAAATAATTCACATAAAACGATAACTCCTTCTGCAGTTGCGTATATTCGGTTGCCTAACTCTGCCGCCCTTATTGCGCTCCTCGTTACTTCCAACATTACTGTGTGGTATCGCGTTTCGTTATTGGGAATTTTATATTTCCCTTTTTAGTGCGGATAGGAGCAGGAAAAAAAGGAACAAACTCTCAAATCCACCCGCACTCGGAACGTCTCATTTACGACCCTGTAATAAAAAAATAATACGAGATATATGAGAGAGGTAGGGAAAAATTCCGATCGGAATCTCAAGGGAGTAAACGGCATAAAAGAGAGATATCCCTAGCGTCCGAGATCGAAACATGTATGTAATGGAGAAGTTTTTCCGAATCATTCTTTTTTGTTGTTTTTTCGATGAAGTCAAAGTAAGATAAACTCAAGATTGAATATTAAAAAGGAAATTGTATATAAAAAATAATGGAATATAAAGGATTTCTGCCTTACATGCAATAAGTGTTAGCAAATAAAAAAACTATCAGCCGATAAATGAAAAAAAAATACATCATTTATGACGTTCATTAAGAAATACTTTATTATTATTATGAATGTTATACAAAACTGAGTATTTTTAAGATTACCTCTTAAGGCCAAAGATAACTTTAAATCAATACCCTCTATAACTTCTTCTTTCCGTATTAAAGCTGCATAAATCAAAATATGCAATTATGCAACAAAATATTTAAATAAACTACTTTTCTTTAATTCAATTCTCTAACAACAGTGTAACCTCCTCTAGCGAACACTTAGATTGATGCGCACCTCTATTTAGTGGACACTCTATATAAGAGACGCGGACAAATACATAAGAATTCGCCTCTAGTTACCAAACGACATTTTTGCCCTTTTCTTTCAAAAGATAAGTTAACCACATTTATGTTTATACTGCATAGTTTATTCACTCATAAATAGAGCGTGGTAATCGTCTCTGCGATACATAGGCGTTTCACCAGAATAGCGGGCTGTGTGCAAAAATGGATTCTCGGTCTATCAGGGTCTGCCTGTATATTTTTCGTTCAGTTTAGGAAAGGAGAGCGTGGGTTGTGTTTTGCGATACGTGTTATTCGTTATAAATATATAATTATTAATTTAAAATGTGTAATGTGAACAAGGCTAAAAAATCTATCCGTTTATCTGAGACTTTCCAGATTTGTTCTACGATGCGACGGTGCTATAAAAGTTAAAAGGTAAAGTGTGCGAGAAACATTTGATAAGCTGGGCCAAGGCGGTCTGTAACAAACATGTAAACACCGAAGAATACAGAAATAGAAGGAAGGGCATGCCAATGAGAATTGCCTTTATTTTCGATTTACTTGTCATGATGATAACCTGTAATTTGTCACTTCGCTTACTCGAAAAAGAACCATCTCAGAACTTTTGGTATAAGTACAACTCCGCGTTGAAGTTGCCAACTACAAAAATGGTTATTTGTACGCGAAAACGTGGAGAATATAATCAAATCAACATTAAAAAATTAGTTGTTTTGGCTATGTGTTGACGAGACAACAGATTGTAAGAGAATTAAAAGAATACATTTCCACTGTTACTAGCTAGCAAAAGACTGGAAAAGTGTACTGGTGCAGCAATTGTGAGGGTGATACCTAGTACGTTAGAAAACTTTCAAGTCTCACCACGTCAAGTGTTGGCGTTTATGAGCGATGGAGTCGCGACAATGCGTTCGGTGGGCCGTTCTCTTCTTGAACACGGTTGTGACTGTTTACATGTAACTTGTAAAGTGCATGCTTTACATATTGTAGCAGAAACTATTCGACAATGTTCACCCGAGGTAGATGCATTAATAGCAAATACAAAAAAAGTGTTTCTCAAATCTCCAAAATGTCTTCGATCATTTCACGCACAGTGTCCTGGTATTCGTGAATCACCACAGTTGATTCTTACACGTTGGGGAACATGGCAGCTTCTGATTATGCTGAATATTTCAAACAAGTAAAAGCTGTTAATCTACAATTCAATCCTGCCGAAGTTGCAGTTATTAAGGAGAGCCAGACAGATTTGAAAATATTTCCGTTGAAACAGAGTTACAAAAATATTTGTAGCAACAATAAAGAATTACATGACGCAATAGGACAATTACAAAATAGAGCGTTGTCGTTAGTGGAGTCACTGCAAATAGTAGTGGACGAAGTACATACACTGCTACGCACTATACATGACGCAAAATATAATCGCATTTTAGAAAAGTTCGAATGTGTTAAAGAGAGATTCCGATTTTATCATGTTAAAACAAAGTTGTGATGATGCCTCGACTAATCCATTAACTGAGTTCAAAGAGTGTATTAGTCATTCATGTATTACATCCGTAGATGTCGAACGGTCTTTTTCAAAATATAAACACATTTTTTCACCACGGCGAACATCGTTCAACGAGACAACTGTGGAAACATATCTAATGCTATCAACTTTTTACGACTCTTATCCAGTGGGTGATAGTGTTGATAAGGGTGCTTCTACTTTTGTTTCACCCCTTTTCTGATATTATAGTTCTTGGTTAGTTCTTATTCGATTGATTACTTATTTGTTAGTATTGTACTTGTTTACATGTACGCATGAGGAAATCTAATTAGATATCCTCATTTGTACATTTTTGTCAAGTAAATCGTATTGTTACAAATTCTGACGCGACAGCAGTCCCGCGCGTCCGTGGATGGTGGAGAGGTGATGGCATTACGTTTCAATTAAGTATTGTACTTGTTGAAGGAAGCGCATTCTTATGCCGCACAGAGACATTACCTCGCTTTAGTCATAGGCTTGACTGTGCGCGGTAGAATTGCGCATTTCCTTCGTTTTTTAACTCCACCATTGCATGCACCTGTAATAAAGAATAATCACCATTCAATAAAGCATCCATACTGAGTTTAATCAAAACAATATTTACAAAGATAAAAATTCTCGATTAAAATTGTAGTTATTATATTTTTTCGCCAATCTTTTCTGCTACAATTCACATTAAACGACTTTGCAATTGCTAAACGTCCGTATTCGGAATTTTAATCAATTTTTACAAAAAATGCTACAACTTTAATTACCACTTTCCCGTTTCGCCAACATCCGCAAAAATTGCCCATCGATAACGTGGCGCACAGCGAGAGAGCACTAGATGCATTTTAACACGCTTGTTAAGCAACAATAAGCACGTATAGCGGCGCGAGATAAACAACACAATAAAATTGCCCTATTCCGATGCACTTGTTCGGTTATAACCTCGAATAATATATGAACGTTTTGAAAATGTAATAGCGCTTCGCTCTGTGTGCATATGGCAAATGTTTTTTTAGGTGCCTCCGGCAAGAGAAACGCTACGCAATTGTTTCACGCTCAAAATTGTAAAGAGAAATCCGACCGTTGTGTGTAAAAAAATGTTTGTATGAGAACGTTCACCCAATCATAGTTTGCGTTTTAATATTTTTTAGAATTTCTTTTTCTGTTTCATTCATGAACGTGATTGAAGTATGAGTGTAATCAAAATGTTGTTTTTTTGTAATACTTCCAGTGTTCTTTTCTATATCCTTTTCAGTTTTATTTCAGTGTTATTTCAGTGCGTACAATGCACATATAGCTATTATGATTTCGACAATTGCCTTCCAATTATTCAATGTAAAAGGGCTGTTTTTTTAGATTTTAGCTAATAACTAATAATTATTTATCTTTGGAGATATTTATTTCAATTTTTTTGGTGGTAGCGGCTTTTCTTTCTAAATTAACAGGATAAATTGAAAACGAAACTTTATGTTTCGACAACGAATCTATTGTCTTCCCAATAAAAACATTTTTTCCTTTTTCACATGTTCTTTTTATAAAAATGTTATAATAATAAAATAAAAACTATTGCAAAACTATTTTAATAATTATTAGATTTAATTTATTTATTATTATTATTATTATTTGTTGAATTGTATTGCAGCAATCTAAAAAAACCATTAGCGAAATGGTGTACAAGCTTTTCAAAGCTTGTCATAACCTCAGGAGCCTTTAGTGTGTAAATTGTGTGAGTAAAGAGTTCCTTGGCTTTGTTACTATCACCCTTCCCCCTAAAGGGTGAAGCGCAGTTAATTGTTTCCCAACATGTAAATGGTGACTCAAGATTGTACCGGACCCACTAAGAAAATTTTGATCCTAGTGGAGACTTGAAAGCACAGCGCCTAACTACGCAGTCAGACGCAGACCCTCTTACCACGACCACCCAGCCGTTTTGATAATAATTACGAGGATCGTTCGGAAATTACGTGGCCTAACAAAGAAAACGCAATTTTTTTTCGACAAAAAACATTTTATTTTTCAATATAGCCTCCTGCTCGCTCAACACACTTATTCCAACGATATTCCAAATTAGCAATACCTTCCTTGTAGGTCGATGAATCAAAGTCCTCGAAATAGCAATTTACAGCAGCGATTACCTCGGAATTAGACGAAAATCTCTTACCGCCGAGCCATTTTTTCAGGTTTGGGAACAGATGATAATCGCTGGGAGCCAAATCTGGGGAGTAAGCCGAATGAGGCACTAATTCAGATCCCAATCCATGAATTTTGGCCACTGAAATCGCAGACTTATGGGCAGGTGCATTATCCTGATGGAAAAGCACCTTCTTCTTTACCAAATGAGACCGTTTCTCTTTGATTTTGTCGCTAAGTTTTTGCAACAAAGTGGCATAATACTCGCCATTTATTGTTTTCCCCTTTTCTAACTAATCGATCAAGATAATTCCATGAGAATCCCAAAAAATAGTTGCCTTAACCTTTCCTGCTGACAAAACCGTTTTTGCCTTCTTTTGTGTGTACATTGTTTGGACTGTTCTTTGGTTTCGGGAGTATAATGGTGGTTTCATCGACGGTTATGAAACGGCGTAAAAAGTCCTTCGGATCGTGGCGAAAACGTGCCAAAAGGTCACGGGAAACATTCAAACGATTCACTTTTTACTCCGGTGTGAGCAACCGCGGCACCCAACGCGCCGAGTATTTCTTCGTTACCAATTCTTCAGTTAAAATTCTGTGCACACTGTCATTTGAGATACCCACTATGTCTGCTATCTCGCGCACTTTTACTCGACGGTCATCCAATACGATACGGTGGACTTTTTCAATCATATCCGAGGCAATTGTAGTCATCATGACAAGTAAATTGGAAACAAAGGCAATTCTCGTTGGTATGCCTTTTTTTCTGTTTCTGTTCTTCGGTATTTGCATGTTTGTTACAGTCCGCCTTATCCCAGCACATCAAATGTTTCTCGCACACTTTACAAACTATTTTAGCACCGCCGTAGAACAAATCCGGAAAGTCCTAGATAAACTCATTTAGTGTGCCGGCAAAGGGTCGTTTTTTAGCCTTGTTCACACTACACATTTTAAATTAATAGTTATATATTTTAAACGAATAACATGTAACACAAAACGCAACGCACGCTCCTTTACAAGCGGACGCTTGACAAAGCGAGAATCGATTTTTGCACACATCCCGCAATTCCGGTGAAACGTCTATGTATCGCAGAGACGATTACCTCGCGCTAATAATGATATTATTAATACTTAGTACTGCCGGATATATTCTAAAACGCATTTATTGAAACAAATTTTTCACATTGAAAGCACCATAACACCGCATAGACTGTTGTTATAAGAACAAGAAACCAATTAGTAGAGGAGATTACAAAAACCTTAACCAAATTTGATTCGTGATTCCATGAAAATAATTTAAAACTAAATCTAGAAAAAACAAATAACCAAAAAAATAATACTAATATAGCTCATGGTATTGTTGGAAGCTAGCACACGGACATGTTTCTGCCTACCCGGCGTCATCAACGTGGCTACGAGCAAGATACTCCCTGCATAAATCGTCATTGTCTCTCAGTTTAATCCCCAAAACGGACATTGAATATGTCTCTGCGGCACGGTCATGCTGTCCCAGATGACGCCGGGTAGGCAGAAACACGTCCGTGTGTTAGCGATATTCTCTCTGCTACATTGTCTTTGCCGGGAATAATTCCAACAATACTATGAGCTATATTAGCATTATTTTTTTGGTTTTTGTTATTAGGCAAAAAACAAATATTTTGCATTTTGGGTGTACACAGTGTACACATGGCCAGCAGTCGTACCCAGTAAAAGTAAAATTCCGTAATTCTCTTCAAAGTACTCCTCATAAAAGCTAATACACATGTCCAATCTTTTCTTCCATTGTCCAAAACATTTTTCAAATTTATCGTTATGATACCGGGCAGATCCTCCTTCGTTTTGTTTTCACCTCATCCACGTTGCAAAACGCTTTCCTTTCAGGTCCCTCTTCATCCATGGGAATAAAAAATAGTCGGTCGTTTCGCATAAATGGAGCTTTTCTGCCGCACACTGTTGCGCAATCTTCTCAATACCTCAAAGTAGTAAGGCTGGTTAACAGTCTGACTTTGAGGAATGAATTCCTCGTTGTTGATGCAAGCCTGCCATGGTCAAAAATTATGTACAGGCGAAACAGGTTCCATGAACAAATTCACAGATGCCTAAAGGTGTGTTCCCAGTGAAGCTGTCATACTCGATAAGAGTGATGAGTTAGTAAAACGGGCCATTCGGTGCGCGATACGGATAAGTGCAACATTCACCGATTGGTCCGTTTTGCCTAACCCGTTACACTTCTCGAGTATCACAGCTTCACTATAAATACACACTTACACAAACTTTGCAAGCAACGCCGCTTGGCGCACTGGCTCAAGAGACATGGCTTTAGGCACTCTTAGCGGGAGAACCGCATACTATGGCTGCTCTGTCCACCGTAAGGCGATTCTGGTTACTTTTGGGTACCTCTTCGTTCTCTAAAATCAACTTTTGGAGACAAATTATATTCTGATATTACTTTCTATCGTTCAATCAATATTTACCTACTATGTGAACATATTGAACGTTCTTGTTTTGCATTAAGACTACTTATGCCACTTATCTAGCACATCACCATTATCTAGAAATGAAAATTGATTTAAAATTCTATGCACCACTCTAAACTAAATCAAACGTTAATTAATTGGGATTCTATTAGGATAATATTCATATTATTGAAGCTAGAGATCAAAATAAACTTACTGCCGCCGCACTGCTCGAATCTTGTTGTCCGTTTTGAGCTTCGTGCGCCGTCTGCTGTGACTATGCCTGAATCATATTTGTCCGGTCGTTGTCAAAGTGTGCGTCTGGCTGGTGCGCCTTTATCCTTTAGACAGGGTGTCGCTCAGGGCTTTATATTGGCTCCCCTTTTGTTCTCCATTTATGATAGTCAGTTGCCTTCTGCAGTAAAATATTGCCAGCTTCAGATGTACGCTGATGACACCCAGATTTATTTATCATTTTCTCCTGATGATATTGATGTCGCAAGGGTAGCAATTGAATATGATCCTGAAGAGATTAGTATATTTTCAAGAAATCATTCCATATCTATCAACCCTCAAGAAACTCAAGCTATTCTGTTCGGCAAGGAAAGGGAGGTTGATGTGTGCAGGGGTGTTCTCAATATAAGTTTGCAGAATACGCGAATTTTATTCTCCCCCTCTGTAAAGAATTTGGGGCTTATTCTCGATAATACATTTCGGTATCGGGAATAAATATCGAGGATCATTGGCAGAGCCTATAGCAAATTAAAGATATTGTACCCTTATAGGAATACTTTTAGCATTAGATTAAAGGCAATGCTGTGTGAGACTATGGTACTATCTCTGTTTAACTACTGTGTGGAGGTTTACGGCATCTGCTTGAATGCGATAGTCATGGCCAGGGTTCAGAGGGTGCAGGATTCCTGCATTAGATATATCTACAAGATTCGCAAGTATGACCACGTTTCGCACAAATTGCGTGAGCTAAAATGGCTGAATATACATGATCGCTATCTTCTGCGCACTCTATACCTATTCCATAGAGTTTTGGTTTTAAGCTAATTTAGGCATGCAGGGCTTTCCTTATTTATTTTTATAAGTTCGAGGGTTCAGTGGTGGAGAAGGGAGCAGCAATGCGTATATATGTATACTGTTCGTCTGAACTGCCTCTTGAGATTTCCTTTAATTGGCAAAACTTGTATTTTGTTTTATCTTTTTTGTTAACTTATTCTTCTGAAAGGGAATAAAGACCAATTTATTTATTTATTTATTTATATATATAATATTCATGGGTAATTTTTTACTATAAATATATTGTTAGTTATTTAGAAATTGTCAAATTTGATAAGGTTGACAAACTAACATCGTATACGCCATCTAGCAATTGAGACTGGAGCCTTCTCTACGGAGGGGGAAGTGTTCACATTATTCCCATTAAAGGTGAACGGGGCAGGACAGTAGCTTCACTGCCGATTGAAATTTTCTGAAAATGTGTGTTTGTTGAATGTTGAAACTAGAAATAACGTTAACTTCTTTCCTTTCAGATATCCTTTAGTTACTCCAACAACAAAGAAGAATGGAACGTGGTCAAAATCGATGGCTTCGATGTGAAATACGACCAAAACAGGTATGTACTTACCTACCGCTATTTAATACACATTATCCATACAGTAACTTAGATAATGTGAACTTCACCCGTGTTCATATTAAACTTCGCGGTCTGCCTTTATAACCCCTTGATTACGAGCACTTTACCATCATGTTTTCAACATCATCATTACCGTCATGTTCCCCAGTTGTGTGCATCTTTCTAAACGATTTCCTCAATTTTCAGCTCGCTAATCCAGCCGTTCGTTTAGCGATTTTTTCGCAACTTGTAAAAGCGAACTCGACGGCTTCTTCCAAGAAGAGATTATCGTACGGTCGTATAACGAACTTCTCCATTCGCATCAATTCGTGCACCTTACTTGAGTGCCCATGATTAGAGCAACCGTCCTCATCTTTTCCTTCCGATTGCTAGTAGTTGACCATAATATTTAATTGGGAGCGTTTAACGAACATTAGCTGCGTATGAGGCGGTTAATGAAGCGGATTAAGCTCGGCTACGAATCGAGAATTTAAATATATCTAATCGCGCCGTCTTCCAGTCGATAGGATACAAGGGTTGTCCTCTCTACTTTGAACCCGGCTTAGTAGGTTATGGTTATTTTAACACAAATATTGGGATAGGACCGATATAGAATTTTCAGCGTTCACGTTTTCAATTCTAACGACACGTAGAAATGTCATCATTTTAAATTAAATTTGAGATTACCATAAATTTTAATATTGAGTCGTGCTTTCGTTCGATTATAAAAGCTGTTTCTTTAAGATAGAGAAGTTAAGCGAAAATTAATGCTGATTAACATCTATAGAGTAGTATAGTAAAAAAGGAATTGCATGACATTTTATTTGCTTTAGAAGTGTCTAATGATTACACTGGGGAACAGCAATTTCGTTGTCTTAAATCTGTGACTTGTTTTCAACTAACTTTTGGCCTGTGGATCCAAAAATAACCGCAGTTTCTGTCAATCACGTCAACTTTTTAAGCTACAGGATACTCTCAAAAGTCATACAAATTGTGCATATAAGGGAAAATAAAGTAAAAACTTACCAAATATACTGTTTATAAAGAATAATTTTATTCATACAAAGGCTATAATAGTTACTGCAAGTTAAATTGTGTTCATACAAATAGTTGTTTTTTTATCGAACGGTAATTACATATTAAGGCAAAAATTTTCGCTTATAGCTTTTTCTGGAATGTTTAATCTCGCTTGATGCTCCAACAATAGTCAGCCATCATATGTGCATCCCATTTACCTTGATACTGTGCCTCCATGACCTTCAAATCCTGGTGAAATCGCTCACCCTGCTCATCACTGACTGCACCAAGATTTTCCGGAAAGTTAGCAAGATGGCTATGTAAAAAATGCATTTTGGTGCTTATGTTACAACCTAGCAGTTTGAAGCTCTCCAAGAGTTGCTGGACAATTTTGGCGTAATTCTGTGCTCGTGTATTTCCAAGATAGTCTTTAACAATGTTTTTGAATGCCAACTAAGCATTCTTTTCAATTTCTGACATTGTTCCGATGAAATGTTCATCTTTAACAAGCTGCCGAATCTGTGGACCATCAAAAACACCGGCCTTTTTCTTTTCAAATGACAGGCTAGGAAATGCCGAAATGAGATACTTGAAACAGCCTCCTTCAATTGGCAAAGCTTTAACGAATTGTTTCATGAGACCCAATTTTATATGCAGAGATGGAAATATAGTGTTCTTTCTGTCGACAAGTGGCTGATGTACAATGTTTGGATCACCAGGTTTCAGGTCAGATCGTGGCAGCGAATTCGACTGCATCCAATGCTTCTCACGAGCTCTGCTGCCCCACATACACAAAAAGCAGGGATACTTGGTATATCTGCGTTGCTGGCCAAGAAGGAAGCTAACCATTTTAAGGTCAACGCAAATGATCCATTGGTGCATGTGGTATTGCAACAAATCAATGACTCTCTTTATGTCTTCATATTCTTCACTCAAACGAACTGAATGGCCTATCGGGACTGAACCAAATAAATTTCCATTATGGAGGAGAACGCACTTCAAGCTCCGCTTTGAGCAAGCCAACTGATAGAACTGACCTCCTCCGCCAGAAACGCATTTTTCATCATAACTCCAGAACCGCAAGCTATCGAGATGAATGAAAAACCAAAATATTCTACTTCAAAGGGGCTTTCAAACGGACCATAAGATGAATGCCCTGCCCTCCTTAGTGGGGCAGGGGAAGAAAAATGTTATCCCTTTTTTACCATCCTGGCTACAATTTTCGCCCTAGGCAGGTCATAATTTTTTTCTGCAAACTACATTTAAAAATAAAAGTTACCTGTTTTGCCATTTTTTTCCTCGGTTACATATAATGGAGGAAATATTTTTTATAAAGCGCAACCTCGCACATACATATATTCCGGGGTAGCAAAGAAACGGAAATATCGTAAACACGATGAGAACTATTTGAATTTTGGCTTTACTCCAGTAGAAGTAAACAATGAAGAGAGACCGCAGTGTGTGCTTTGTTTAAAAGATCTAGCGACCGAGTGTATGCTCACAAGTAAGCTAAAGTATCTCGAGACTCACTCTAACATGGTTGAAAAATCTCGCAAATTTTTTAGTAGTAAGTTGCAAGATTTACAAAAGCAAAAAGGTGTGTTTACTAAGCCTCAGTGCTAAGCAACGCACTGCTAGCATCTTTTAAGGTGGCATACAGAGTGACAGAGAAGTGCAAAAACCTCACACCGTCACAGAAGAGCTTATGCTACCGGTTGCTCTTGACATGTTTAATATTATGCTGGGAGAATCAGCGGAAAAATTAGTTTCAAAGGTACCTTTGTCCAACAAAGCTATTAGTCGAAGAATCCATCATAGCGCTAAATTTCAATGATCACTTAATAGAGAAAATGAACGGCAGGGAATTTGGTTTGCAACTTGATGAGGCTACTGACAGTAACAAAGACGTACGCCTTATTTATTATGTACGCTTCCTGGATGATAATATTATCGTTGAAGACCTTCTGTTCTGCAATCATCATTAGAAGTTAATAACCGAAAATGATTTGGATTGGGAAAAGTGCATCGGTATGTGTACTGATGGAGCTCGATCAATGTCTGGTCGCTATGGAGGATTACAGGCGCTTATTCGCAGCAAAGCACCGCATGCTGTGTACCCATTGCGTCCATAGGGAAGCACTTGCATCAAAGTAGATGAGCTCGCAATTGAATTTCGTATTAGAACGTGTCGTAGACGTAGTAAACTACATTAAAACTACACCACTGAAAGCCAGATTTTTCAAAATGCTATGCATGGACATGGGAGCTCAACACACGACTCTGCTATACTATTGCAGTTTACGATGGCTTTCACGTCGCAACATTTTATCTCGTGCATTCGAGCTACGTCAAGAAATTCACACTTTTCTACAAGAGGAGGGTCATAGAAACTGTAGATACTTTACCGAACCTAAATTTTTGATGAAACTAGCGTATTTGTGCGATATATTTGACAAGCTGAATGCCTTCAATCTGTCTCTGCAAAGCAATAACATGCACATTTTGAAATTTTTGGAGAAAGTTGCCGCGTTTTGGAAGAAGCTGCAGTTGTGGATAAGAAAACTCAATGAGGATGGCTGTCAACATTATTTCCCTCAATTGCACATTACATGGCCTGTAAAAAAGTCATTGTTTCACAAGACTTGCTGCTCCTTTTCAAGGCACACCTCTCAAAGCTCATTGGTTGGTTTGCAAAATACTTTGAGGAAGACAATGTCGAGAAATTTGCGTGGATCCAAGATTCTTTCTGTGCTCAAGCTCCACCAGAATTCACTTTGCGACAACCTATTTATACGATGCCGGATTTTCAGCTATAGCTGTAATAGAAAGCAAAAATCGCTCAAAAATCGATGTGGAGCGAGAAATGTGAGTGGCAGTGTCAAACCTTATTCCGCGTTTTGAAAACATGTGTGGCGATCTGCAAGCTCACCCGTCACATTGACTTATTTGTCGTTGAAGGTTTTCACCATTTATTTAATATATTTTTTTGTATTTTCATATTTTGATTTGATGGTTCTTGTGATTCAATTTTAAAAAATGTGAGCTTTACATTGTGAGGTTTATCTTAAGAGTTGTTTTCATTTATGTGCGTGATTTATGTCACTGTGCACATATTTTGAAAAGGGCGCCGGGAAAAAACACTAACAATGAATTGATGATATGATAATTGAACACAAAATGTATTATCTATATGTAACGTGCTGAAGAAATATTTGCAATACACAACCTTAGAACTTAATGACGGATACATGATTTTCTAACATTTTGTATATCTTTAAGAGTCTAAGAAACGCCGGCAATTAGCTATGTTAATTATCCTTCACAAGAAATGAACTAGTTTCACCACAAGGTAACTCTTATCCCAATTGGAACATAGGAGTAAAGTAGCAAAAAGAAGCAAAAAGAGAAGTATATCACGATTTGTTAATATATTGAAGCAAACAGAGCATAATTTCTCTTGAATCCTTTAATTGACCATAAATTGCGCTGGTTAAGGAGTTTCTTGCTTGAGAGAAAACGATTCTATATACAAATAATATATTAGACACTTGTAACTTTTGCATGCCAGAAAAATGTTGGGATATATTTCGCGCAATAATAACAAAGCAACCTTCACAGAAACATATTTCCATCCCATTGACTTGCCGGGTAGAGGAAACACCTGCAAATACGAATTTAGCTTTGCCTCGTACAGTAATGACACAAAACTTATTAGTCTTGTGAGTCGTGCGGTGGATATATTTCTATGTTGGCAGCTGCTTATTATAGCAAATATATTTTCTCGATCGATATCATGATCTCTGCGTGTATATAATTTGCTTCCTGTTTCTTCCACTCGGGTAAGTTTTTCGATTGGAAGAAAAAAAAGGAACTAATTCCTTACGCTACATCTGCAGATTATATCTCCCCAATTAGACTTTCGATTTTTGCAAGTTCGTTCAGCATCGTTCATCTTGATAAACTCTCTCGCTCAATTTAGTTAGCAATTTAACTTAATTAGAAGCAAATGCTAAGATTACTGCTAGTACTGAACAATTTCACGCAACGCAATAATTTGTGTTTTTTATTGCAACTTCGTTTTTCTTTAGTAATCAGAAAGCAATGTTCTAATTTAATCGCTTGCATTGGCATTAATTTACTTCTAATGGGCTAAATTTATGGTAACCTTGAATTTAGATCTTTTTAACCAAAATAGTTGGAACTGATCATCAAATGCTTCATGGAATCATCATTAGAGTTCTCCATTGATTTTTTTTGTTTCCTAAAGAAAGATTTTGCTTGGAAACGTATCTCATTAGGCTTAAATAAGACTAAATACCTGAAAAAGAGCCCAAGAAAAAATTTATTGGGTTATTTTATGAATAATTGCATTTTTAATGATTTTCCAGAAGTTGTATAGTTTCGAAAATACATTGTTAAAATGATTTTCGAGAAACACAGTACTGTTTATTACATGAATATTATATGCAAAGCTTGTTAATTTACAAGAACTGCTGGAGGATAATATAGTACTGACGACAAGTAACCTAGTGTGGTTCATACATGATGGAACACCGGGGCATTTTAGTGTGGTTGCTCGTGAATTTTTAAATGCAATATATCAAGAGCGCTGGGTTAGTTGAAGCGTCATCCATAGCCTGTCCCATTTCTGGATTTAAAACCCATGATCTTTTCTATGGGTCAGTTTGAAATCGTTAGTTTTCTAGTGGAAATGAAGATGACTTAAAAACTGGATAGTCGATGGATCTAATCTGGTAGGGAACACTCCTGATATTTTTGAAAGAATCCGTGAATCAACAAAAAGACTGGATTCATACATACTAGCTGGTATTGTGGTATATTCAGTAATAAATATATTAAGTTTCTTGAAAATCTTTGTAACCCTGTATCTTTAAAATGAAGCGACATTTGAAAAATCATCGAAGATATTACACATCTTTCTTGAAAGTTTCGGTTGCATGTGTTGCAGCTTTACATTACATTAAATATTCAACGTTAAATTGATGAAGTGATTTCCTACAGATGTCGCTAAGTCTGTTTTGTGTGTTTAAAGTATTGTTGATGCTTTTGGTGGCGCTGCTTTTCTGTAGCCTAAGCAAGAGAAAAAAAACAAATCATGTGTTCACATCGTAATCGATGCTTGTTCGTTGCTATCCGCGTCATTCTCTCGTCTCTCTAACTATTGCCTGTTGCTGTTTTTTCCCATATATTCGATGCATGATTTGTGGCATTCATATTCCAACTCTTAGACTGCTTTTGCTCTTGTATTTTGTAATTTTCTATGGCAACTAGGACGACATGCTGGATTTTCATTGTTTTCCCAAATCTTACTTCGAAACGACTCTTGGGGCGTGCTTCCGACTTTATTGATGTATCCGTTGATATGTTGCAAGGATCTCAAGGATCTACATCTCTGTGGTTCTGGACTTTTACAAGCTGTTTGTTTCTTTTGGGGAGATGTGAGAATTGCCGAAAACAAGTGCGCGGAAGCGAGTTCAATTATACACCAAGAAATGCACATATTAACATAGAACAAAACTAGACTTCGATTGCTCTAACAGTTTGGGAGTTATGGACGTTTAAAGTTGAAAAACATCCAAAAAGCGCTAAATTGTCAAAGCAGCGCCAAAGGGGTTAGAGTTAGAGAATTTGGGGTTTTTAAAACTGAAAAATACTCATCGTGATCTTTCAAATGAGCATCAAGAAATGGGGCTTAAAATCAGCATTACACTCGTTTTCCTCGTTAACTACGAGCATCTGGTCGAAACATTATATAGCTATAGATAGAAAATTGTCGGTTGAATCAATCGTGACCAATTTTCCAGCTCTTTTAGTTTGGGAACTATAGGCATCAAAAACAATTTGAATGTAAATCGCTTTTCAAAATTTGATTCCATGCGATGAAATTTTTGAAGGGCAAAAATTTCAGGTGCAATTTCGACAATCTGACCATGCCGATTTCTAAACCTACATCTGCATATTTTGAATACTTCTGTTCCTAAAGATCCAGTGAGCTAGGTATTGACCGTTACGTAATATAATCTCCAGGAGCTGTCTAAATATTTTCCCTGGGTACATCTTATACATCAAGGTGATTACGAATCTTATTAGGTACTCGGTCAAAACTAGTAAAACATTGTAAACAGTCCCTCAATAGACTGGCACAAGATAATAAGTTGTCTTTGATCCGGGACATGAGGATATTAAGGGCAGTATAATAGCCGACGAGCTAGGGAAAGATTGTTCTAAAACCACATTTCATAGGACCAGAGCCCGTATGTGGTAGGGATTCTGCTAGCAGGGGGATTTGGTCTTAGATAGAGAATATGTAAAGACATGGAGGTTGACTGAAGGTCAATTCCATACTAAAACACTAATAGGGAGTAGAGATGCTAAGTTCTCTGTTAACCTTATTTGACGTAGCGAAAAACAAGTCAAGACCATTACTGGGTTGGTAACTGAACTGTCTCCTGAAAAAGCATTTATATAACATAAGCGAAGTAAACGAACTTTGGTGTAGAAAATGCAAACTACAGGCGGGAACGAGTTTGCATATAATCTGCGAATCAGAAGAACTAAAAGTACTTAGGCAGAAACATTTCGAGGAGGATCTATTGGAGCCAGTGAGGGTACTCGAATTTCCCCTGGGCAAAATAATGGCCTTTATAGAAGACATTAAATTTGCAACGTTCTAATAAATGAAGCCCAAATTGTTGCATAACAGATTAGATTTATGGTGTTCTTATCGGATAAACCTATACGTTTGCCACTGACCTTAAAGAAGATCTTTTGGGCGTCCCAGCAATCCAGCGGAGATTGGGGTGGGGGAAAAAGGGATAGTAAATCTCCAACAGTGTAAAGTAATTTGTAAATAAAGAGACACCACCATGGTTTCATTAAAAAAAAAGTGTAAATTAATCCAACACAGAAAATCTAACATTAGTTCTAATTCACCCAGTACAAGTTGCCTAAAAAAGAAGAAAAAAAGGAAGATAAGTACCTATAGAAAGAAAGTGAAGCTACAAGTTACATACCTAAGATGGAAGTAAGCAAAAGACTAAAATGCCGGAAACTGCCAAAATCAAAACTGTACCCGAAAAACAACAACAAAAAAAATAATGACCCAAAAGATTAAAATAGATGACAAATAACAATATGAAATTAATTGGAAAATATATTGATAAGAACTTAAGCTAATAGAACACAGATGGCGCAACCAGTATTAAATCTGAATTAAGTATTTATATAAATTTTTCACTAAATAAAATTTCAACCGTTACAAGCTGCTTGAATGAAAATGAGAGTTCTGTCGGAGACGCTATAAAGAACATTAAGCTCAAGTGCTTGCGCTACAGGTGTGTAACCCAAACGGTATGAATAAATGAAAGAATGTATGTATATGCATTACTTCTGCACATCGTTGGATATCTTTGTAGGTTTCACTTGCCTTTTAGGCAATGGTATACTACTCTTATGTTGCAACTACCTTTACATTTCCTATTTCCTTGTTATTCTCGATGACAGTTTTAAAATAATCAAGAAAGTTATTAAAAAAAGCATCATAAACTTCGTAATTTGAAAATTTATACACAGCAACATCTGGATCACTTCCAGTCCTTCTCATTACGACCAGCTACAATTAAACCTGGTAGGCCAAGTGACGTAGATGATTAACCTCTACGATTCCTTATATGGTATATCATTGACCTTCACGCATCTGCGCGTTTTCCGCTAACGAGAATCGCTGCGGAATTTCGCGTAAAGCAAAAAATCACCTGCAGCTAGCGTATATTTGCTCTTTTTGGACTTTTTAGGATCTGCGCTCGATGCACACGCATCATCGCGATGACAAACTCAGAAATGCTGGCTGGCACGAGGACGAATAGAATGCATGCATGTGCATAAGATTAAAACGCTGGTGTACACAACTCGTTATAATATAGGAATTTGTGTCGGGCGAAGGTCGAAGCCTAATCAAATACACCTGTTCTATGTGTGCAGACGCTACGAGCCGATGTCACTTCGAATGATGGAAAAGGAACGAAACGAAAGAGAAAAGCCGCGGTCCTAAATAAACGTCAAATGTTTTGATAGAAAATACGCCGTACCATCCTAAAAAGTTGGATTTTAGGAGTCGGTTGTTGTTTTTTTTCAAGTTTTATATTGGATTTTCACACGTCCATTTCGAAAATTTAAGTCAAGTTATATAAATAAGTATAACGTACGAAGTTACATACGTGCGTAAACGACTTTCGCTGTCGGCCAGAAGGCAACTGTTGTCTTAAATTATGTTGCCTTTTTTTTAGACAATAGTTTAGTTCTATTAGGTAGAAGTGTACCAGAAGATATTCTTCAGTCGGTTGACGATCTGCATATGCTTAACATTAAGAATATATAGCAAATCCAATTCGAATATATTAAATCATAGTTTTGGCAGAAGTAAACGATTCAATTCCATACTAGCATTGCAATACTTTTTTACGCACGCTGCACGCGGATAATTTTGAGAGTGATTTTACGACTTCCCTGAAAAAGTAAATTCCAGGGAATTTTTCTTTAAAAAAGGGCTGAATGGATAAAAGAGACAAGGGACAAAATTAGTGTTTTATGAAAATCAACTGTAAATAATCTTTGATCTTTAGAATTTTAATACTACCCCCTCAAACTAATTGTGATTGCTGCCTGCGTATATTGAAAATAGCTACATGTCTTCTTGGAGAGATGGGTTGAGCATGTCTAAAACCCCAAAATTTATTTTGGCACAGATCAGCTGACCACCAGTATGGCGGCAGATTTTAATAATAATAATAATACGTTTCGCCGTTTACGTCTCGTCAGTGTACCTTTGTGGAAGGTCGTAGCCAATCGACAAATTGTTGACATTATTTAGTATTACTAATTTTCTTGGCTCATTAGCACACGCAGAGAAGTGGTTTCTTACATCAAGAAAATAGATTTTCTTACAAAAATCAGTCCTTATTAATGAAAATATTTTTATTTCAAGACTATAAAAATGTCTAATGCAAGAAAATAATTTTCTTGAAATTCTATTTATATTAAATAAATATTTTCTTAGGGTTAGAAAATCCAAGACAGAGAAATGTTTCTTTCAAGTAAATCATTTAGTTTTATTCATATTAAAGGTAGGAATGACAAAATGGTCCAGATCTCACAAAATTCTATTGAGAAATTAGACGACCAGTTTCGTGTTCAAAAAACACATCATCAGGCCAGCAATACTAGTGTTAATGCATTTTTTGAAAATAGTATTGCTTTAACATTACCGGTATGTGATGAATTACTATGCGTTGGCAATTTTAATATTAACGTTTTAGATGTTGGCAATTTATATGTTCACTCTTTTACGGAAATTTTGGATTCTTATGGTTTTCCGCAATTAATTACTGATGTCACCAGACTAACAGAATATTCAGTCTCATTACTCGACTACATTTTGACTAGCAACACAGATATTACTACGAGCATTGATGTCCGACCTATACATAATTTCTCTGATTTACACCCCCCGAAACATTAGTTAAAGTATACAGAGATTTTTAATATTTCAACTATGAATCATTCCACTCGGACTTGGTTAATACTCCATTTGCCTTTATTTTCGATGTCGAAAATGTTGACGATAAAGTTAGTCTCTTCAATTCGCTTTTAACACAGCTTTTTGATGCACACGCCCCGTATAAAACCTGCAAAGTAGGTAGAACTTATAAACCGTAGATTACGGATGTAATTAAGAAAATGCTGAAATTAAGAGATAAGGCATATTTGAAGTATAAGCGTACCTGTAATCCTGATCATTTTATTTATTATAAGTCCTTAAAAAACTTAACCACTATTGCTATTAAAAATGAAAAAAAGGTCTTATCTTGAGTACCATGTTCAGCGCACTAATCAAAGAATGTGTGGGGAGATCTTAAGGATTTAGAAATTGTACCTTACATCCCCACTTGCTAAATCCCAATGAAATTAACAACTTCTTCACTGCAGCACGGTCCTCAGTACATAGTGCTGATATGAATGTAATTAACAACTACCTAAATCAAGCAGCTGAAGTCTCTGCGAATGTTTCTTTTCCTTTAATTTTGTAACAGAAGATCAAGTATTTACTATAGTATGCACTTTATGCATATCTAAAGCTTCCGGTTGCAATGGAATTGGCATTGACCATATTAAGCTTTGCTGTTCACACCTCCTTCCATTTATGATTCACATATTTAATAGCTGCATATCTTCGTGTTTCTTTTCTAGGGTCTGGAAGAAGTCACGTGTCATTCTTATCCCAAAGAAGAGCACTTTAGAAGAGTTTCCTGATTTACGTCTCGTTAGCATTTTGTGTGCCATGTCTAAAATATTTGAAAAATTACTCGAAATTCAAATCAGAGATTTTATTAATAAACACAACATACTTCCATCGTGTCAATCTGAATTTAGACCACACTACAGCTGCACCATTGCTTTGTCAACTGTTACTGATGATGTTTGTACTGCCACTGATTCTGGTAAAATCGCAGCTCTTATTTTGCTCGATTATTCACGCTTTTGATACTATTAAGTATTACCTACTTATTTCCATTTTAAGATCCCTGGGTTTTGCTGACGAAGCGGCGTTGTTAATTGAAAATTATTTGGTCTTTCGATGTTAAAAGGTCATTTTAAATAATAAAACTTCAAATACACTTCTAGTGTACAATGGAGTCTTCCAGGGCTCCGTTTTAGGTCCACTTTTTACACTCTTTACACATATATGCCATACAGGTCCCTACAATATTGCTCTTATTATCTTTACGCCGATGACACACAAATATATTATTCTTTTTATCGCGAGAATTTACCCGTTACTAACCATATTATAAATACTGATCTTGCCAGCATAATGGATATGTCCATACAACTTTCATTATTTATCAACGTCAAGAAGACTGCTGTAATTGTTTTTGGAAGCAAAGCTGACATAGAATTTGCAAAACAAAATTTACGTCTTAATGTTAACGGTATTCTTTTACAATACAGTAAAACAGTGCGAAATCTGGGATTACATATAGAAACTTTATGCTCATCAGGAATATTTGTCAATAGGTACTAAAAAGACTCTGTGTTCTGCGTTAGTTCTTTCTCACTTCGATTTTTGTGATATCGTGTATGGTTCGTGCTTAGGTACACTTACAACATATAGAATTCAGAAATTACAAAATTCCTGCATTAGATTTATATACGGCATTAAAAAATTCGATCATGTGTCGCACAAGCTTAAAACATTGGGATGGCCAAGCGTAGGCTATTTAATTTATACTGTTTCTTTCATATTTAAAACGCCCCCATATCTTTATCTTAAAATCAGATTTCGCACCGATGTGCATACGGTTTCCTCATGCTATTTCACCACCTGCCCATCGTACTGCCCCGTTCGAAAGATCATTGAGCTATAATATTGCAGATTTGTACAATGGTTTACCTCCGTCTCTTCTGGGATCGAGCGTTGCCGCGTTTCGGTCACGGCTGCGAGTTCTTCTTGGCTTGGGGGATAAGGGCGCTGCCAGTAGTTATTGTCTTAAAGTAATGTTAATACATTTATATATTTAAATTGTATATATGCTATACAGGTCACATTTACTTGTTTTCTTGCGTTTGTTTAATATGTATCTGTTTAATTAGTTTATTTTTTTTTCTCTTTGTTTACTACACTGCACTTTTTTCCTTGTATTTCTTTTTTTATATGGCCAAATTGAAAATCAGATATTTCTGAATTTGGCCATTTGTTATATCAGCTACTTTTTTGTTATTATTTTATAACTATTGTAAAACATATTTAGTTGTTACGTTTAGCTGTTATAACAATAAAGATTATTATTATTATAGCTAAATCAGTACATGTGGTAAATAGTAATAAAAAGAAAAGAAATATTGCATTAACCGTATATTTTGAAAATGTTTATGAAACGTTATACGTTAAAGGCTATATCCCAAGTATGGTATCTGTATTCTGGTTCCGTCGCTACTATCTAGGGCGGCATTACTATAACTACTGGCACTAGGTGGCGCCAGGAAATATTTCAGTTGCTGTTTTTGCCGGAGATACCAAAAAAACGAAAGATCTGAAGATCGTAAGATCTTCTCCACTGCATTTTCAGCTATCTGACGTTTATTTTATATATAAATTCAGATCTAGATAGGCTAATATTATTTGTAAGCCTATTGCCAATAAATTATTCCGTACACCAGTTGAAAAGCCCGCTTCATAAAGTACATAATTTATGTAATTATCTTCATCAAACTTAACTTCTCGCATGAATGGATATTAATCTATAGAGGAACACAAAATGTAATTGTTTTCAGTTGAATAATTGTACAAGCAATGCAATATACTTAATTTAGAATTCAGTGTGTTCATTCCACTTCGATTAAATGCAAACATTTGCAACAAAGTATAATTACACACCTGCTCGATAATGTAAATATTGCTAATCAAAGCCGTTTGCCAGCACTGCTGCACGGCAAATTTTGGTGTCCTGAGCACACTGAAATAACACTAGACACAGTAATGATAAAGAATTTTGAGAAAACATATGCTGACTCAATTTAAGAAATGTGATAGACCTTTGTAAATGCTAAATGTGTTCCATGTCTTTGGGCTATTATAGAATTTCAGAAAGAAGTTTAGTGCGAAGTTGTACAACCTACTGCATACTATAAAACAATTTGAAGTAAGTTGCAAAAATCATATTACAACAGTAATTAAATGTGATTAAGTTAATAACAAAGAATTACATATGACTGGATTGTTTTTATAGTTTAAATGTTATATAAAAGCTTTAAAACCACTGAAATTTTATGTAAATAAAATAAATATGAATAAATGCTTTGCTTAAACCATCTATGTCGGATCTAAAATTCATAGTGTTTGGATGTTGATTTATGTAAAACATTTCTAGAAAAAAACGGGACTTATAATTATTTTCAACAGTTAAAACTTTTTCAACAATTAAACATTTTAACAATAGGTAAAGATTGATTTTGATTTCGAGCTTCAGTAGTTTTGAAGCTTTTATATAACATTTAAACTATAAAAACAATCCAGTTATATGTAATTCTTTGTTATTAACTTAATCACATTTAATTATTGTTGTATGATTTTTACAATGACTTACTTGAAATTATTTTATAACCTGTATAGTCTCATATTTCGTTTTTAAATTTGGCCGGTACGAGTCTGCAACAAGTGCCAGGGCCTTATGTTTTTATTTAATCCCTTTTATATTGATCTTTGTATCGATTTCCTCATTCATCAGTCACAGTTTCTCAAATGTACATCGTAAAAAAATTTTTAGTTCACAAGTTCAGTCTATCTACTCAACTCGTTGTAAGTTACAATTTAATTATTATTATTCTTTTAATTTATATCACTGTAAATTAAACTTGTAGTATTGACCCTGATGAAGCTTTAAATAAAAGCGAAATATTGGTAAAAATTTAAAAGAGTTACATTTTTCTGAAACCTTGGTCGTCACCCTAACAGTTTAGAACCACGTGTTAGTTCCTAACGACCGCCATACTCCTTGGTGTTTTGGCAGAGATTCTATATCTTTTGTTTCAATTTTTAAGAAGACTCTCGGAGTCCGGTTGAAATTTTTTATATTTTTTATGAATTGCCTTCTTGGCATAACTAAATGTCGTTGTATCGAAGATATTGTGAAGCACTATAAACAAGCAAACCATTGTGGACTGTGACAGCTTAAAATATTAAACCAATAGCCTTATGGTGTAGTGTGAATATTTCCATATCACATTTATGTTCTAGATAATATGGGTAACACCTACAACTGATTCATTTCTGCATAGTAGTACGAAATCCTTTACAAACCTATTTCATTGTTCATTGCCTAAAAGCATTCTCTATGTAATCGTCTTCGCTGTATTTATTTCTTTATTTAAGATTAAATTCTCTTTATATATATATATATATATATACATAAAAGTTCTTTGCAGACCGTTTAGGTCCATAGCTATACTATTCTTTCCATCCTCCCCGACTCTTCGCCTTAATTCTCCAGTTCTGGACTTGTCTCTCTCTCAAGTCATCCTCCACCGCATCCCTCCATTGCTTCCTCGGTCTTCCCCTCTTCCTTTTCCCTTCAGGAATCTTCCATTGCAGTCTTCGTTTTTTTATATAATTACTTATGGTGGTGTAAACAGTTCGTATAAATCTGCGTTCGTTCCTCCGAATAGTCTTCTGAGTATCTTCCTCTCCCAGACTTTTCCTTTATTTTGTTTGTCGTTACCAAAGTCTCCCTTGCATAGGTAAGGGTAGGTCTAAGTATTGATTTATATATTCTTATTTTTGTCTGTCTGGACACCTCTTTAAATTTAAGGATTGTCCGTAGTCTTCCTGCGCAGCTGTTGGCTTTAGCTGTTCTCAAGTCTACTTCTTCTTCTTCCTGGCAGTTATTATTTATCAGACTTCCCAGATACATAAAATTATCGACTTCTTCGAACTCAGGCATTATTGTTCATTGCCTAAAAACATTCTGTATGTAATCGTCTTCGCTGTATTTGTTTCTTTATTTAAGATTGAATTCCCTTTATATTATAGGATAAAATGTCTCTCCAGATCTTTTCAGTAAAAAAAATTTTTGATTATTTACCAATTAGCTTTAAATTAATAATAAATTTCTAAATACACACTTAATTTTTTTTATCAATGAGGGACTAAATTCCTGCTGTCACTTGCACGAGGTGGCACTTTCATTTTCAAAGAAACCGGTAAGAGTACACATTCATCATTTCGAGAAAAATATATATAAAGTATCCTGACAGAAAGGCGACTCAGAAAAGCAGCAAATATTTAGATTTCACGAGAAACGAACGATCATTTCAAACGATAAAGACCGAAGTTTACCATTCTTGAACTTGAAGAAAAAGTACTCGTCTTGTAAAGTACAAGCGAATAGCTGATAAAAGGTGAATTGTAGCCATTTTATCCAATTAAGAGGAGAAGAAGATTCAGTTTGACGCGTAATTATTTCGAGTATACGTTCAAGTGGCCTGAAATGACGCTGAATTAATGACTATTCAATGAATAGATAAGATTGATGGACGTCTTCTCTAAGTGGATTATGTGCGGCATAGTGAGGCACAGCGCGAGCTATTCAGCTTCAATTAGATGAGTTGTGAATTCTTGGCGGATTGTTTTGCGGGAAGATCAATGCAGACAAATGTATTACAATATTACCATTAATTCTGAGAGTATTACCGAACGTTTCTATAGACAGAGGAGTTGAGTGGATGAGGAATTTACAAATGGAATTTACATTCACGAAGTGTAGACATGAAATCATATTTTCCTCTTTCATTTTCTCTTCCGTTAGCTTTAGAAATGCTACCCTGCAGCGATTTCAGTCAAAAAAGAATCAGCGTCGCTTTCCTTTCTTTTTTTCTTTAGTATATCACGTTGGTATTCGATATCCTATATTGGTTCTGTGTTTCAGAAGATATATTCTATAGATCCTATGTTAGTGTAAACGTTGTGTATATTTTCAATAATTTGGATAGTGTTATTGTGCTTAAAAAAGCTTAATAGAGATTATTTGATATACAGGGTGGGTAGGAAGGAACGGATCAAACTCCAGGAGTGTACTGTACACGTGAAAATAATGCCAAAGAATTCATATGCTCTTATCCGATTTTTTTTTGTTTTCAAGTTATAGCGTAATTAAAAAATTTTAACAAGCGTTCTTGTAAATGGTCCAAATTTTCATTTGTTTTCGAGTTAATACGTCTTAAATAAAGTAAAAATATCCTTGCATTGACTACCCGTGTAAAACAAAAAGTCAGGTACGTTCGACATTAAAAAGTTTTTTCGCCTCTTATCACATATGATGTACCGGTTATCTGAATCAATCTTTTCGAGGAAAATTAAGCTTATAAGGTAAAAGTCGATACTCGGGATGCACTAATTCGACTTACCAGAAGTACTGCA
This sequence comes from Dynastes maya, assembly GCA_029619315.2. Taxonomy (NCBI): domain Eukaryota; kingdom Metazoa; phylum Arthropoda; class Insecta; order Coleoptera; family Scarabaeidae; genus Dynastes; species Dynastes maya. Next base: position 13,427,810 of record JAROYE020000011.1, read on the forward strand.
GCCGATATTAAAGAAAGAAATGAGGCAATCAGGAGAGCAACAGGTACCCATCGTAGATGAAACATAAAATGTTTAAAGGTCAATGGCGATATTTTTGAGCATTCATTAAAAGAACGTTATGATAAAGAAAATGTTAATGTATGAAATGTTGTTTATTTGCTATAACTTGAAGACAAACGAAAATCGGATAAGAACATATGAGTTCTTTTGCATTATATTCCCACGTACAAGACATTCCTGGAGTTTGGCCCGTTCCTCTCGACTCACACTGTATTACTGTGTTACCAACAGCAACTCCCAGAATTATTATTGTTTTTAGGTTTTAAAGTTGTTGAGCTTGACAAGTGGGCGTAAAGATTTGAAAAAAAAAACGTGTAATAGGGGTACGAATTCAATCAGAAACATTATGAGGCAGTATAGTGTGATAGAAGATGCAATAATTACTTTTTAGTTTAACCTTAGGGGATCTAGTTGGCCACCTCATAATCTCAACCTCACTCTTTTCAAAGTATTTACTTACACTTTAAGGATACACATATGAATCTGCTTTGATATACGAATGTGTACATAATTTACTGCAATTAGGACGCAAAAACCACGTTACTTTACGTTGGGTCCCAAGCCACCAAGGGATCGAAGGAAACGAAAAGGCAGATAAGTTGGCCAAAGAAGCAGCGAATATGCCTTTCATTGGTCCTAATCCCTTCTGTGATCTCCAAAAGAACCTCATAAAACAAGCAATTAAGATATTGGAGGACAATTAAAAGGCCTCGTACTGGGATAATGTTCCAGGACAAAAACAGGCGAAAGCACTCATATCAGGCTCGCCAAAAACAGCAAAAATAGCGTTATCGTTCAGCAAAGGGGATCTCAGATTACTGGCAGAATTTCTGACAGGCTATGTACCCCTAAAATATCAACTATTTAAACTAGGAAAAGCTGAAGATCAAATCTGCCGTCTATGCCAAGAAGATCTGGAGACGGTAGAACGCATCCTATGTGAATGTGTTGCCATCAGACGCACACGACACCAATACTTCAGTAGGCCATTTCTTACACTTACTGAACTGAAGGAAGCAGATCCTAGAGTAGTACTAAGGTTTATTAAAAGCCTCCAACTATTCTAACACACATAAGGGCATTCTGTTACAATAGGTCTATTAAGGTCGCAGTGATTAAAGGCTTGTATGCCATGGCCCGACGAAAATAAACCACCAAACGCAAGTTGACTCTTGATTCACTATTTTTATTCCTTTTGCTATCAATTTTGATTTGTGTACACCATTAGAGACCCTTCAAGTGTACAAACTATGACAATAAAACTCAAAAAGAAGTTTTTTACTCTTGTTATTCCGTAATACGTACATTTCTTTTCCTAAACAAGTCATAGGAACTGATCTTTCTGAATTTAATTGAACTAGAGTTGCTGAACAGGTGTCACAAGAATAAAAACTTTATGATAATGGATTTATGAAAAAAAATCTTTATAAACTTATTGCAAATCAAATAACACTAGACTTTTGATGTAGATTTATTGATATTACTTAAAATCGCTGTTTTTATAATTTTTTAAGTAGCTATAGAACAAGCAAAAATTGTTATAGAACAATAATAAACTAGAATAGTTTTTTTCCAAGAATGCATAACAGAAGTTATGACCGTACACACCCATACACGCCAAAATATTTACACAAACATACATCATGTGTACTGAATTAGAAGAAAATGCAAAGAGATTTTTTTTCTATTGTACTAGTGTTCGAAATTTGAATTTGAAATCCGAATTCTAAATTCAAAATTTGAATTTGAAATCCGAACTTTGAACTGGAATGTTAAATTTGAAATTCGAATTCAAAATTCGGCTAGGAATTTCTTTAGAGTAAAAATTCGATATTTCGAATTCTAAAAATCTAAATTCGAAATTTCGAATTTTATCAACAACCCTATTTAAAAAATAACCGGTTTTGTTATGAATAACATCTTCCAATAGTTATAACGAAGTATCTGGTCCCCCTTATATATATTTTTTCCGAAAATAATTGCATAATCCTTGTAACTAGGTAATGTATTTCGAATTATATTCTAAAAAAAATTATATCCGTTGTTGTTTACAAAATTTCAATAAAACAATGTAATTTCATTCTTAGTCGTCCTTGTAATTCATTTAAAAATTGCTTCTTGATTTTAGCGGCTTTGTTGATATAATTTTTTTTCAAGAAATCATAAAAATAAAAATAACATTTCTTCTTCAGAAATGTGTTTTATTTTCTTTAAAATGAAACACGTCAACGAACACATTTTGTTAAAAAGATTGTTTTTTTTAGCAAAATTTTATGTTGCATTGTTTGATTTTATATTAATAATAATAAACATGTAAAATTTTATTGTTAGAAAAAACAAAATTTTTAAAATCAAAATAAAATTTTCAAATTAAAAACTAAAATTTAATAATCGTGCAAATTTTTGGAGGGGGCTGTAGCCCGAAATCAGACGATTCAGTCACTGAAAAAAATTGTATTGTGCTTATACTAAGGTACTTTTTTAATCTCTAGATTTTCATCGAAATCTGAATTTTTGGGTTCCATTGTAAGTTAAGTTTGACGAATTGTTAGAGATATCTTAAAAATATGTTGGTACATATAAACAGCAAATTTCGTTTGAAACTAAAGTTTTAGCAGGAAATCAAAAGAATTCGAAGTAGTTGAACAAAGTCTTTTGGACCAATAGAAGTGTGAGTTACAGGTTAACGTTATTTTGATATGCTGCAAAATTTTGTTATGAATACTGAATTTGAAGTCATGATATTTGAAATCTAGTCAATCAACTATTAACGAAAACGTTTAACAATTTCGTATTTATCATTTTGCGAACACTTGGTAAACAGGTTCTTCTGATATTGATTTGGTTGATTATTGATTTTGGGGGCCATCTTAGAAAGCAATTTAAAGGAACTGGAAAGTGCAGCATATTCAGCACTTGAACTATACTTAAAAAAATCAATAAAACCCACGGTTTTATAAAACTAAAAAAAAATTGTATGCATTTATATAATTATTTGGACATATTCATCCCCAAATCAAAATAATATATCTCACGCGTATTCATTTTAAAGTCATAAATTCAAATACCTAACTAAGCATCCCAATATCTTATTTCTTATTTTTTATTAATCTTTGAATCACCGAAACTTGCCCTGTCATTTAATACTATGACTAGACGTTTTCATTTGTTTCTCTTATTGTTACAGGTTCCTGTCTTTGCACTGCTATTTATTCCCGAACTTCAGTTTCTGTCCCAGGTAGAAAAAAAAAAAACAAAGAAAAAACCAATGGGCAGACAAGAGCAGACGTAAGAAGATAACGAAGTTGAAAGCTTAAACACTTAATACGACTGAAAGGAATAAAATAAAGAGGTCTCGACGGCTTACCATTATAAAGATGATGTTTTTTTAATGTCGATTTCTCGAATCATTTATCTGCGATTGTGACTTTTACTTCTTATTCTCCTGTATATAAAGAAAGACGCCGCACTAACACCATTATTGTCGTATCCTCTGGATATTTTTATGTAAAGTGTAACTACGTATATATAGGATAAGAAAAGTAATTAAGTAGTGTGTGTATATTTTAGTTTGTTTATGTTACTTGTACATTTTTAACTGTGATTTTCATTAAGATATCTTTTTACTTAGCAACAGGACTCGTTTAAAATACAACTGTACCGCATTGATGGTAATAGCGTACAACAAGAGAACGCGTGTTCTTAAAGGTTGGTCCTACAGGGTGCTATATATTTAAAAATGCGCGCCAAATTACCCATTCAAAGCTAAATATACACAGAACATACCTTTTATTGTATAACCAAGGAAAGTACAATTATTTTTTTGCAATTTATTTTTATTATATATTCTAAAAAAAATTCTACAAAAATCATCATAAACAAAAATTGAAATGAAATAAGTGTCTTTTAATTTCAAAACATAAAATTTTGAAAAATAAACTATAAAATATTTTTTTCGTAGAATTTTTGGGAACTTTAGGGGTCTCACTTGATACTCTTTCGGCAGCTTCAATAAGTAAATAAAAAAGTGTTACGAACGATTAATGAATTACAGAAAAAGGTAACATTTTTACTCTCCATTTTAGCGCACCGCGTCTTTAAACGCTACGTTATTTCAAATGACTCAATACAATAAAAAATGCCTTTGGGATAGTTTCTAACCATTAACTACTTCTACTTTCAAAAACAGTTAACTTTGAAACACATCAAACTTCTACAACAGCTAGCGCTAAAAACCCTCGACTGTTGTAACATCTCTTCGATCATTTATTATCGATAGCATTTGTTAATTTTCGACGAATAATAACTTATGATACCTACGTATTCTCTAATTAAAAATATGTATTATTCTTTAGATAAAATTACATAACAATAATTTATATAAATGATTCCAAATTACACATTTCATTCCAAACTATATTATGCTAGTGTTTGCCGTCTAACATCACCCTGAAGTGTCATCATTATGTACTTGAAACCTTGAAACATGCACGTCGCCTAGCAAATCCGACGATTTATTAACAAACCGTTTTTGATTTAAGAAATTATTAAGGTGTTTAATAAACTTTAAACGGAAAATATCGGGTGATTGTGTAAAGCGATTTAGACATCTGACTGTACTTGGCTGAATAGCGTTAATCATTCTAATAGCGATATTTTTAACTTTACGGTATATACAAAATCAAGAAAGAAAACAGTATCTATTCTACTTTATTTAAGCTACTTGTTCTCTTGTTTCAGAAAAATATTCTTATTTCTCCATTTTTCTTTTCAAAGACTTCCTTCTCCTAGCTTCAATAATTAAGACAATTAAAACTTCTTGATTTCCAATTCTTCTTATTTTTTCTTCTTTAATGTCGTCATTACTACCACTACTTGTTTTTCAGGAAAATTTTTCTTAACAATTAACAAGGGAGAAAATTAAGTTTGTATGTTATCTTTATTTGCTTCAGAAATACTGTTATTTAGATGGAATTTGAGCTTAAACTATTACATCTTTAGGAAATCTTTTTATTTCAAAACCTTCTAAATGGTGGTTATTGCTTTTTAGTTTAAAGGGGGATTCCGGTTCGTTGGTTCAAAAAAAACTATCGTAAAGAGGTGTGGATTCTACGTACGTACGCAAAATTTCATGGCTGTAGCTCAAAAATTTACGACGTTACAGTCGTTCAAAGTTGACAGTGCAACGCTCCCGAGCGCTCCGGCGGCAGGTAGCAAAGAGGGCTTGCATCGATCAAAGGGAACGACATTTGCGGGAGAACGAATTGCACGCATCGGAGGAGGGTATCCGTTATGCACCGGGCTTGGGAGATGAAAAAAAATCGTAAAACTTTTGCGTGGCAACGTTGTAAAACTTTAAATTTTCTCAAAACTTTGTTTTCGAAATTTGCTGGCATGATTGCGTCCAAACTAACGATCCGATTTGGACGGAATTTTGCAGGATGATAGCCGCCTGATTTCTCCTGGGTCTAAAATTCACAAATTGCACTTTTTCAACAATTAAATATCTTTTAAGGCCCTTCAAATACGAAAAAAAAGGAAAATTTCAAGCTTTCAATTTTGGACGCCCGCCATATTGTTTAAAAAAAATTTTTCTGCACATTTCGGAATTTCAGACCTAGGGGAAATCGATTGGCTATCATCTTGAAAAATTTGGTCAAAATCGGGTTATTCGTTTGGTCGGAATCATGCCAGCGAATTTGCAATGCATTTTCTGCAGTGCTAGGTTTACCATCATGTATTTTGTAAATAAACGAACTTTGGACTAAAGAAAAAATACTGGAAGGGAGGTTATTTCTAGGTTAATAAACCCTCGTAAATCGCATCCCGAAATTCGCAATAGTTTGCCGTAAAAAAATTCGCGAAGTTTCCTTCATTTTGACGCCCGCGAACCGGAATCCTCCCTTAATATAACGCTCTACAATCCAGTTATAATTCTGCCGCCCTAAAAGGCAGTATCTTCATTTTTTTGATAATTTCTAGTTAACTTATTAACGACACAATTCAATAGTAAAAACCAATAGTTAGAAATTTATTTGCTCTTAAATGCGGTATTTGTTAAATAAGGAAAGTATAAGAAAAATATGCAATTGTCGGAAACAAAACTTTACATTTATATTAATAATTTGAAACAATTTAAGAATTAAAAAAAAAGCAATAAACTCATCATTTTATCCGTAAATCGACGGTTTCATTTTTTGCAGGAATTCCTAAAATTATCTCCTAATTTCCTATAAATGCCATTAAATTGTTCCATATCTGCTGCTTACATTGTTCTGAAATTCCTTGAAAGTGAAAAATGGCTGGATGTTGAAGGCTTCCTAGAGATTTCATTTTTAGAAAGTTTAGTTCAAATGTTTCATCTGTAGAGAAGCTTGTTTTGTAAAATAATATATAAGTTCTTGGTTTTGTTGTAACTTGGATAATACTTTTTAAATATGGTCTTGCTTTTAAATGATGTTTTATAAATGGCTTCCTCGCATTCGCTTCGCATTATGGTTGGAAACATTCGAAGATATATGAATTCTTCTTTTATACCATTTCATCGATCAATATCGTTCGAAAAATTTTTACATTCTACAGACCAGGTCACTGATATTGTTTTTGCTTTCCGTTGCTAATCATCTCTTCCTATCATTCTTGACTTTTTTCACTTCTTTTTCGTTTCCTTACTTCCCTTTTCTTTGAAAACTCTTGTTCAGAAACTGAAATTATGCTTGTAGAAACAGCAAGGACGCAGCAAATGACAATAGAATCAGTCAAAATTAAATACAAAAAAAGAAAAAAAACACAATTGAAGTGAAAGCGATCATATATACACAGCCCCAAACCTAAAACTAAGAAAAATTTGAATATAAAAGAGATAAAACAATAAAAGCCTTAAGATAACAAAATACTTAATTAAAGGAACTAAATTAGAAATTTAAGAATAAACAATAAGATTTAATGATATTAATTGAAAGTAATAACTACAAACGCAAAATGAATAGAAGTAGAAGTAGGAACGACAAATAGAATATGCTGAACTAAAGAAAAAATTCATCGATGGTATAATAACATTTACTAATTTGAAATTTCTTAACTGCTTGTTTAAAATTATTGCTTTCCTTAAAATGAGATGGCAATTTGTTATAAAGTTTTCTGCCTAAATATTGGAAACCCCTAGCATAAACATCTAATTGAAGCGTTGGTAAGTAGAAATTGTTGTGGTGACCGGTCTCGTATGCATGAACATTCTTTATTCTTATGTATGTAGCAGAGAACAGAGTTAAAAATTATGTGAGATAAAAACAGGTTTACAGTTTTATATCACTAACGGCTCTAATAATTTGCTTTTGAGCTATGAAAACAATTTTAGCTGCAGAAGAAGTTCCCCAAAGAAGAACTTCATAATGAAGCCGAGCTTGAATTTCAGAATAATACACAGAAATAAGGGTTTCTAAAGACAGGCTAGATTTTAAGAAACAGAAAAATAAGCTTTTTGATGCAAGAGATTCGTAAGATAATCGCAATGTTCATTCCACAACAGGTTATCTTGCACAACGACCGCTAGGAACTGAGCAGAGTGTAGTTGCTGCAAAGGTTTAGTACCAACATGGACGTTACAAATAATATTTTGGGTACGCTGAGGAGTGTGAAATAATAGAATATTAGTTTTAGTGTCGTTCAAATATAATTTATTTGCACAAAACCATTGATGTATACGATCCATTGCTGCGTTACCTGCAGTTTCAACTTGATTAGAATCCCTACCAGAAATAAGTACAGTGGTGAAATCCGCATATACATATATAGAGTAGAAAATCATTTACAAAGTTATATATGTCATTCATATATAAATTGAAAAGCAGGGGACCCAAAACAGACCTATGAGGAACCCCATGGGAGACAGGCACATAGCTGGACTTGTATTTTTGGAGTCTGTTGTGTGAAAGGTGCGTAATGAAGACAAATTGTACACGTCCCTCCAAGTATGAGTGTATCCATTCAGCAGTATTGCCTTGTATACCGTATTCGAATAGTTTCTGCAATAATAAGGAATGTTGGACACAATCAAAAGCTTTGCTAAGATCACACAAAATGGAAAGTGGAGTATTTCGTTTGTTAATATTTTCTAAGATACCTAATGTCATAAAAAGGTATTAATGCGGTAGTAGTTAATCTGTTTTCTCTAAAACCATGCAAGTTGTCATTAAGTATTTCATGTTTTTTAAGAAACGAATTCAATCTATCCAGCATGCAATATTCAAAAATTTTACCAACATTAGATATTAGGGAAATGGGCCGATAATTTGATATGTCGGTTCTAGAATTTTTCTTAAAAATTGGCACTGCTTCGGTCTGGAAGACCGAAATGGTAGCTGGAAAAGTAACAATTGTTCACATCAACGTGATTTAATGCACTGAGCTATCGATGGGCAAATTAGGAAGATACAAGGCGGCACACAAAAAATGACTCGCTCATTTCTTAAAAATAGTTGCTTTGGCCTGTGAGACCGGCAACGGGTACTGGAGGGTTAACTAGAAACTACCAAAAATTGGAGATGCTACCTTTTTGGCTTAGTGCTGCAATGCTGTGGTTATCAAAGTAGGTTAGGGTTACAAAAATTACGGTCAAATAATCAAGGTGACAAGGCGAATTACTGTTGACAGTTCACGACAATTTGTTGCCATCTAGCGTTGGCATTTTGAAGTACGGTATGTATTTTAAACGAGTCTCAAGATTATACATATATCCAAGCACTTATCTACATGGCCTTCGATTAATCTTGTATACGACATGATTTTTGGGGATTTAATGTAAAAAAGAACAAATCTGAATTAGAACGTGCAATATAGATAAGATAAAGTTTTTGCTAATAAAATCGAATAAAAGTATTCAATACACATTAAAATATGTATGTATAAACTTGACTAAATAGTCAATATCTCTTAATTTCGTATGCATAATAAAAAGTTATTTCAATATGTATATCACTACTTTATATGCTAACTTTGCAATTGGAATACTTATCAGAGAAATATCAAAATGACTGTTCATGTTTATGTATTATAAAGTAATGTAAATACCAGTTTTTTTTATGTAATTTTATGCCCTAGTCTTACATAACACTTGTATAATACAACGACATTTTTAAAATTATTCATAGAATAACGGTGGTGTAAACACTTGATTATAAATTTGATAAAATAATTTGTTTAATTGAGCCTTATATTACTTTCAAACCGTCTAATAATTTATGCAAAGTATAATCCTAAGATTTATAGTATAAATGCAGATATTTAATTTATTACTTTAATTTTAAAAATGTCTTACTACCTGTACATATTTATTTTTGTAATAATTCCTTAACGACAACCAAGAATTTAACATATTTTAACGAACATAATTTATAGTATAAGTATTTTGCATTGATTAAAATTTTAATTAATTCGTATTATTTCTTCAGCTAGCTTTTAATGTGATACTTAAAATTAAAGCTATATCAATTACATGTTGATATGTTTATTAGATTTTATTTATAAATGCTTTTGATAGAAAATAGATTTTATATAATTTCTTTTATTTGCATTGGTGCAATAACGTCTTGATTCTTTTTATTTGCTTAAACTGTATGTTTTTTTTAAATTTTACGATTCTTTTGGAAACGATAGATTTTGCTCAAAAAAATGTTTTTGTGAACTTATTGTACTATATATCGATTTTTGTAAATAATTTCTATACGACATGTTAAATATTGTTATATATATTTTTAATTGTAATAAAGAATCTATTTTAATCCATTTGTGTATTTTTCTTTTGAAATCACCAAAAAGAAACTGTGAATATTTTACCAAACCTTATGGGATATCAAAGAGATTACTAACTTGGGCAAACATGCGATAACAGCCAGAGGCGTGGCGAGCGCATAAAAGTTTACACATAAAATGAAAGGTAAGAAATAAATTATAAAACGTGCTGAAACACTTACCGTTTTAAAAGTCTTCCGTGAAATCACAAACTCGGTAACATCTGTTAAATATTTGAATCACTAGATATGTTACCACCGCTGGTTACAGTCAAGTGAGTACGACGTGCGGAATAAATGTTTTTTAATGCCGACATCCAGCGATGTTATATTTGCATATTTAAAATAATCTTTGAAACAACTTAATGCATCTTCACACGCACTTTCACCAATTTGTCTTATAAGAAAATCGGAGTCTTTCTCTAAAACACTTTCAATTTTTCGTATTACACACCAATTTGTTTCACCTTCTACAGCGCATAACTGTGCGTGAACATCATTCACAATTTAAACAGAATCCGCTAGCGACATCGAAACATTTTGTAATTTTTCTATTCCCTCCGCTAGTCCAAAGTAATTGTTGTGAATAGTTTGTAAATCTCTTTTAACCTGACTATCTTGAAATGTTTCCTGGCTTTTCTTGATTGCTGCCTTCTTTACTTAATCAAAATATTTGTTGTAGTAAAACGCAGCCTGCAACCATGTTCCCCAATGTGTAACAATCGGCTGTGGTGGTTCAGGTAAATCAGGATACAGTGGGTGAAATAGTCGGGTACGTTTCGGGGATTTTAGAAACACTGCCTTTGTACGAGCAATCAATGCATTTACTAGTGGAAAACATGTAGGAATCGTTTGTGCTGCAAGATTTAGGGTATGGATTTTACACGTTACATGTAAGAAGTTACCACTGTGTTCTATAAGAGATCGGCCCAAACTCATAAGCATTAAAAGTTGCTTAGTTGAAACTTCAAATTTGTTCAATGAGTTCAACACCACCTTTAAAATCTCATCGGCAGGACAATTTATAACTCTTTTGGAAGCAAGTAAGAAGGAGGATGACGGTCGATGTGGTTCTATTGTTCGTACCATTACATTAACCACAGAATGTTTTTGACGATCTGTTGTTTCGTCCACACACAACCACAGTTTTTTATCTTTCAATTCCGTTTTCATTCTTGCTCTTCACGAGCAAATGGCACTACATTTCGTATCGATGTCCGACTAGGAAATTTACAGTCTGCTTATTTATTCCAGAAGGAGACAAATGCTTCTTTGTCTAGTAAACGAAACGATAGATTACATAAAATAAGAGTAACACATAAATCAAATGTAAATTTTTCTTGGCCTCGTATGCCACTTTTTGCAGAAGAATGCTGTTTGCTTTCGATGTGACGTTGACAATGGCTTCTGGACCAACACATTATAGGGATTTTACAAACTGGACATTGAATTTTAGCGCCATCAAAAATTAAGTCCGGTACATCCACTATAAAGTTTTTAACTGTGTCTGCCATTGGTCGTTTTCGCGACGTACCTAACTGCGACATTTTTAAAGCAAACATAGCGGTACAATTACGAAATAAGTTACGACAGCCTACATATACACAAAACTACTCGCATACAGCATCGATTTAGTACTGACATTGTGAACGCGTGAAATAAATAATCGCCGACTCCGTACCACATATCTACTACACTGACTGTTACCGCTGTTTTCCCAGACTAGAGATTATTGCTTACAAAGTAACACAGGTAAGTGTGTCACCGATTACTACGTCCTATGAAAACAACGGTAACCTTCCTAGCTGCCCAATCCCACATTAACGGGGTGCAAAGTGCTACCATAAGCTCAACACTATCCTTTCATTCCTATAACAAATATTTGTTTAAGGAAACAACCCCCCACACCCTTATTTTTTGCAAATGTCAGAATTTGTATATACTATAAAAATACAAAGGCTACGTAGAATTTACATACTAATAACATCTGCCACGAAATATTCTTATTTGTGTAAAAAAATTCACAAGTTGCAGCTTCATAGGAGGAAAGGAAGTGTTGACCAGGGTGGTAGTAGCAGGGATAAATCTAGATACATCACGGAGTGTGTTCTTGAAAAATTTAAAGATGTGCTAAGCAGCGGAAGAATTATCCACGACATATACCTTTGCAGATGGGCGCCGCTAGCAAAATAAAAGTTTGACTATTCCTCATTTAAGGCAAGTGGTGTGTAAACTTTAGTGTCAAAGAACAAAAAAGTAAATATTATCACAATTCCAAAGAGAACAACTTCAATGAACATAGAACATGGGAAAATTTTGTGAGAATATTTTCAGATGAAGTACTACTTATGGATTACAACATAATTCTATACCAAAAACTTTAACTCATAATCAATTTTCATCGCCAAGGTTCTTCGATCTATTTAAATATGCATAGTATAAAAATGGATACATCGCCGAACGGCCACCTGCTTCCCAAAGAATACACAAAGTACACCAAATTGCTGTATTTGTGGCAAGCTTGTATGAGTGTCCAAGATAACACGAAATATATGGGAATATTGGAAACCGTTAGAGATACAAGGTCGGTTAAATGGGGAAAAAGTTGCGCACTTATACGGCTAAGTACAATGCGGGATTCTATTTTTAAAAGTTCCGTTACAGAGATGCATGGTGAAAACCAAAAGTGTGCGTTTTCTAAAAACCTTAATATTTTCTTTATTATAAAATTACAGTCATCAAATCTTCAGCATAGGGGTAGTTAGTAATGAGGAGGTAAAAAATGGCCTTAGAAAAGTCCTAGGCTCACTGGGTTCTTTGCGCTTGTACCTAACTTTTTACATTTTTAAAAGGGTCATAAAAATGCTTTTCAACTATGTATAACATTTCTATGTTCAATGAAGAAAAATAGCAAAATTGCGAGTTGGCTCTAGTAGGCTGGCACCTATTCATCCATTTATTAAACAATTGCAGCGGCTCTGAATTTTCTAGCTGTCACATGGTCTTCGTAGTGTAAAAAGCCAGTGATTTGTGATTTTAAAATGGATCGTTTTTCGATCAGAGATAAATATGATATGTTGGAGTGTTTTATTCTCTGTCGGAGAAATGATGAGATGGCCGCAGAAATATATTGCAATAAATGCCCAGAAAGACTTCAGCCAGGTAGAAGCATATTTCGGCGATTACGTGAAAATTTAATAATTTACGGAAGCTTCGTTAAGTCGAAAACGAATAAGCACTCAGACGAAAATAAGGAAAATATGATCCTGCAAGCCGTGGTTGAGAAATTCCGTAGTTCTTTACGCGAAATTGAAAATGTCATAGGCGTTGCCTGATCAACAGCTAGTAGCATTTTAAATCGTTACAAATACCATCCCTATCGTGAGCGACCCTGCCAAGGGCTTTAAAATAGTGACGAAATGAGAAGAATGGAATTTTGCCAATGGTGCATCAGAAAATAATGAAATTGCAAATGAACTATGAAAATGTTATTGTCGGACGAGAGTCGCTTCACCAACCGCGAATTATTTAATCGCAAAAATACTGTTTTTTATTCCAATGAAATGGAGGTTTAATGTATGGATAGGTGTTATTAGCACCCACATTGTTGACTCTATCTTTTATAATGAAAGCTTAAACAAGGCTAGATATTTAAGCCTCTTGCAAACAAATGTAGCGGAACGAATTATGGAACTCCCGCTTGCTACTTTGCAAAATATGTTTTTCCAGCAACCTACATACAATGATCAAATAGTTACAAACTTCTAACATAACGAAGACCTTGATAAGTGGATTGGAAATCGAGGACCAGTAAGGTGGCCTGCTAGATCGCCGGATCTCACGCCACTTGATTTTTTATGGGGCTATTTAAAAAATTTGGAGAGATCTTCTCGAGATCTTATAAAACAGTAGAAGAACTACGTCGGGCAGTTGAAGCAGGTGTAAATGGAATTGGTCCAGACACAATCAGGCAATCGTGTGAGGCAGTCGTTAAACGTCATAGATTGTGCATACGGCTTGTATTGCTGAACACCTACTTCAACCTTAATTTTAGGATTTTGTTATTTTTTTTTTATTGTCGTCTCAGTCATTTTGATTAAATAGTATTAGTACGTTTCATATTACTCTTTTTTTTGTGATGCTGGGGCGTAAAATTTATATCAGTGTTTTTGTGAACTACTTTTAAGTAGTACGACCGCTTACAGTTATTGAGCAAGCACGTTAGATCACAGCTTACTACGGTCAAATCGTAATTTTGCTATTTTTCATAGTTTTTCTGCATTGAATATAGGGATGTTATAACATGGTTGAAAAGCATTTTCATGACCATTTCAAAAATGTAAAAATCCAGTATGGCGCCCATAAGAAAAACAAAAGTTGGGTACGAGCCCAAAGAACCCAGTGACCCTAGAATTTTCCTAAGGCTTCCTAAGTCCTCATTACTAACCACCCATATACTGACAATTTGATGACTGTATTTTTTATAATAAAGAAAATATTAAGGTCTTTAGAAAACGCACACTTTTGGTTTTCACCCTGTATCTCAGTAACGGAATGGATTTAAAAAAATGTAATCCCTGATTGTACTTAGCCGTATAAGTGCGCAACTTGCTCCCCTTTTAACCGACCTTGCATCTAACGGTTTCCAATATACCCATTGCACTTCATGTTATTCTGGACACCCGGTATACTCGTTGTGCATGGCGTAAGAAATTCCTTTGTTTTCAACATTTCTACACGGATTACCATTATTGCAGTAACTACGTAGCGTAGACTGTTATAAGAAGCCGATTTATGAAATATGTTTCACATTGTACCACCACTCATTCTTTATTACTATAGTACAAAGATATATGCAATACGTATCATAATATATTTCTTAATTTACTTTTTAAATAGTCGTCCATAAACTCTAAACTCACATTTTATTAATAAAATCATTTTATAACAACCTGCGTGTTTTCTACATTGTTGTACATACAGCACATCAGTTATGATTTCTTTTTACACAAATAAGAATATTTCGTGGCAGAAGTAATATTCATATGTAAATTCTACGTAGCATCTGTACTTTTGTAGTATATAAAAATTCTGAAATTTGTAAAAAAATAAGGTGGTGGGGAGTTGTTTCCCTAAACAAATATTTGTTATAGGGAAAATATTTACGCCACCGTTAAGGGCATGTAAAACAGTTTAAATCTTGTCTAAACGTTTTTTGATATCTCTTATAGTTTCTGAGTTATTGAGTCAAGCAGCGAAGGGTAGTGTTGAGCTTAGGGTGCTTTATACACCGCCAGTGTGAGACTGGACAGCTAAGAGCGTTACCGTTGTTCTTACACTACATCAGTTTATAAACCGGCAAAGTGTTATTAAAATCGGAGAGATGCACTTGCCCGTGTTCCTTTGTCAGTACACAGAATGGGGCTCACTCAAGAAGAGGAGTGCCTTCGGTGTTTGGAAGAGGAGGGGACAGTTGCGCAGATTTTTTGCCACTGTCCTGCCGTCTGCAGAAACAGATTTTCTCTGTTTGTTGGGGCTTTTGCAATGCCTTAGAGACTGAAAAAATCTTCGCTCAAATTCAGTGCATAAATAGACCACCAACATTTTATCGAAAAAGAAAGAGATTCAATTTCAATTTTATCCAGATAATTACAAATTACAAGACTTTTGAAAGTGAAACATTAAAATAGGTTTTAATATTGGGGAAAATTTAACTGATTAAAAAAAAATATAAGGCCCCATTATGGAACAGTAAATACAACAAATCCTTTTCTTTATATTTCTAATGGTGCCGATCATTTTATACATCCCCTTTTATAGCCATTGACTTCCAATAATAGACAAAATACTATTTACTTAACGTCTAAAGTAAACATTAATAACGTGTAAATCGCTTCATTAATACCAACCATAGCCGTTTTCACTCCGTAAATTACGAGCTTTCCGACAAAGTAACTTCCGCTCCGCTTAGAAGCGAGTAATTACGCGAATGACCAGTGCAAGGCCGTTTTGAGGGTAAATCTGTACGCGTAGTTGATCATCAAGGCTGGATTATAAATACGGGCCTATCGCACACTATAGGTAATTGTAAATGGAGTGTGAACTGATAAATATAGAATAATGAAGTAGGAAAATCAATAACTAACAATATGTTGTAATGTACGTATATGCTTTTATTAGGGAATAGATTTTATATAATTTCCTTTATTTGCGTCGGTATTGGGTCTTTAGGATTTTTTATTTATTTATTTATTGATCCATCAATCACAAAAAATTACATATAGAATACGTCAAAGTAAAATAAAATATAGATACAATATTTATATTCATGTAAGTGTAAAATTACAAGATAGTACGTCATAAACACACATTAAAACTAACAAATTTATGGAAAAAGGAGTTGAATTCATGTGAAATATTCGTTTATCGCCAGGAGGGTGGCATATCTTTTATATTGATTAATCATTTATACAGGGTGGCGCACCACATTCGCGTCGGTTTATACTGGGTGGTGACTTGGCCGACGCAGCAATTATAATAGTAGATCTGGAATGTCCAATTATTTGCTTCCCTAATTATTTTACAGGAAAAGTGTATTTAGTTTTTTTGTAGAGAAAAAAATTCTACATCCATACATACCATTGCTTTTTAGGTTTTAGAATTCTGAAACCGAAAAATCTGGAAAATGTAAATGCCAGTTTTATAAAAATCATTGATGCCATGGAATTATGAAATCAAACAAACATGCTTGCATTTGTCATTCCTGTTTGACGTTTTTTTTTTTTCGATAAGCAATATCGCTTTTTAATATTGCTTTTTAATGTTTAGAATTCTGAGATCGAAAAAACTGGAAAAATTAAAATGTCACTTCTAGAAAAATCAGCGATACCTTTGGCATTATAAAATCAAACAAGCGCGCTATGATTTATAATAAAACCATGAAAAATATAACACAAACGGTAATTTTATTTATTTGAACAATAGGAACACATAATATTAGAACAAAACAAAAAACACAGATTACAACAAATGTTCGAACAAATCACTATTAACTACTAGACAATGGCCTAGCCTGTAATAAAACTGTCGTCTAACATTTGCCAGTTGATACCTAGATATTTTGTCACATTTGGCTTGAATTCGATTTTTTAGTTGTTCCAAATTCTGAAATGCTTGTCCATAATAAATTTTTGATTTTAAATGTCCTCAAAGGAAAAAGTTGTTAGGTGAAAGATCGGCGGACCTGGCAGGCCAGTTAATTGCATAATTTGGACCGATAATGTTATGGGAAAAACTGTCACTTAAAAATTCACGCATATCACGGCTGTTGTGTGCAGGACAACCATCCATCTGAAAACAAATCTCTTGGTCTTCCCTAGTAACTTCAGTCACTGCCGGAGCTATTTCTTCTTGCAAGAGCTGTAAGAAGCGTTCTCCTGTTAAGTTTTCATGCAAGAAAAACGGTCCTATAATGTGATGACCTAATACCACCCAAACATTAATCTTTTGGGGATATTGGGTTCTGGTTTGTAGAACGTTGCGTGGATTCTCGCGTGCCCACATTCTGCAATTTTGCACATTTGGCTCATTATTCAGGGTGAACGTCGCTTCATCCGTAAAAAGAACGTTTTTTATAAACTCCCTGTCTTCGTTGCATTTTTCCATCATTTGGAAGCAGAATGCACTCCTCCTCTCCGCATCACCTTCACGCAACTCTTGGTGAAACTGGTATTTATAAGAGTGGAACTTATGGTTTTTTTAAATTTTCAGGACTCAGGAGTGATGTAAGCTGACGTTGTTTGCGATTTGCCGTAAACTTACGTTGGGATTTTCAGCCACTGCCGCCAAAACATACAAAGTGTTTTCATTTTCTTCATTTTCATTTAAATTTGGAACGTATTAGTACATTACAATTATTTAACACTGTGCCTGTAGCTTCAAATTTGTGTACTATTCTCTCAATCGTCGTACTGCTTGAGATTCGCCGATAGGGATATTGTACGCTAAACAACGCACTTACTTGACGCGCACTATTGCCCATATAATACAATTTTTTTAAGGTGGGTGAAAAGGTCTCTTGTTATTGTAGCACGTGCCATAGACCAAATGACCGCCTTACCGTAATATATAAATCGAAAAGACAGGAGTAATGTGATTTGGGTTTCTTTTTATGTAAATAGTTTCGTAAACAACTAATTCCGCGAGGAAGTTACGTTCTTAATCAATTTCAGGTTTTCTAATTTAATATTATGCCCGGTTTCGTTGATGTGTTGTGCTACACTTGACGCTTCTGTCTTGACGTACCTGTAGCACCTGGTGTGTTCTAATACCTATCGCTCGTTTCGTTTGACCAATGTAGGCTTTAGGTCGGGAATTTATAAAATTGCATTTAATGATTGTGATAAAGCCTATATTGGCCAAACGAAACGAGCGATAGGCACTAGATTCAATTAACACATCAGGTCCTACAGGTACGTCAAGACAGAAGCGCCAAATGTAGCACAACACATAAACGGAACCGGGCATGATATTAAATTAGAAACCCTGAAATTGATTAAGAATGTAACTTCGACGCGGGAATTAGACGCTTACGAAACTATTTACATAAAAAGGAACACAAATTTAATCAATGAAGAGAACGGATCATTACGTTACTTCTGCCTTTTCGATTTATTACGGTAAGGCGGTCATTTGGTTTATGGTACGTGCTACAATAACAAGAGACCCTTTCATCTGTCTTTCCGTATACTTCGCATGTTTTTAGTTTTTAGTTTTAGGGTGTATAGTCGGAAGGAACACAAATTAGGCGGATAGAAAGGACATAACCGCTGTCTCGCATTATTTTTATTAGGGTGAGACAGCCACATGTTTTGCGCATCGTGGTGACAAGATCCTTTCGTCTATTTCTGCTTATTTTCGCATGGTTTAGACGTAAGCGGCAAAAGTAGGTACGTGTATACATTTTTCTTGAGAGTAGGGATAGAGCGGGTTTCTTAGAATTAAAATATTTTCTCACATCATTCGGTCATGCGGCTGACTAAATCTAGTTATTTCAAAACATTACTCAAATTCCAGTACTTACCGAATCTGTTTATAAATTTATCTTAAATACAAAAAATACACACAGTTTAAAGCAAAAGATATAAAATTACATTATACATATAACGGCCAATTTTCCAACCCTTAGTACTTAGAATATCACAATACTACTACTTAATTTTCTTTTGAATGTAATTGCGCGATGTTAATAATGAAGTTGCCTACATTTTATACATCCTATTTCAAAATTCAAACAAACTTTGTTAGTGGATGTATTTTTAACGTTATCACTGCTTGTGATGTACAGCTATCTACTTTCCAACATTTACGCTTAAAAGTAAACGGTTGGTGATTCGATAAAAGTTATTCTAGAACAAGCGGGGAGGACACTGCAACGCGAATTGGGATTTAAATTCAACGCTTGGTTATACCTTTCATGTAGCGGTTTTAAGCTCGCTGCCCGGAAAACTCGTAGTTGGTCATTTCGGCGATATCTGAGGAAGAGAGAGGGAACACCCGTCGCGTTGACGCTAATTGACGTTACCGTAGAAATTGCCGCTTTGTTACCCGCCAAACGCCGCCACTACCGCTAGAAATAATTGGTTTACAACCCTCGCCGGTGTTCACTGCAACGGAGTGAGTGACGGAGATTGGTTGCGTTCAGCGGAATTAACGGATTACCGAGTAATGCCTCAATCGTTTAGATACGAGTCCGTGCCAGGGTAAAGAAGTCGGAGCTAAATGTTTCAAAAATAAATGCGAGATAGATGATGTAGATATTATATTATGTTGTGATCTTTTTTACTGTGATATTTCAGCAAAATTTTTACGCTTTCTGCCTGTAGAGAAGGATTTTAGGATATTCTGTTGGATAAACATTGTTAAATTGTTTAAAATTGTTTTTCAAATAAAAAATTTTAAAGTATAATGTGAAAATTATCCCATATCAATTTAAAAATTACCTACCAGTCGTCACATTTTTACTTGGCATTTAAAATTCCATTTTATTAACTAAAATTAATTAAGTAATATTTCATATTGCATTGTAATAGTTATTTTTTCGTGTAGATTTTACACTGCAAGGTAATCCTTTGGTAATTCGTTGGTCCAGATACGAACGCCTCTCGACTTTATGCCACTAATCTCCAATAACACAACAAAATATATTTCTTTGCGCCACCTAGTGCTAAGAGATATAGTCATGCCGCCTAGAAAATAGCGACAGAAACCGGAGTACAGACGCCAAACCACCTTTCGAGCATTTGATGGACTGCTTAACGCAAGATGGCGTTGCATCCGAGCGCTACGATATCTGCATATGTAAATGATTCCTCAGGCTTACCATTATGTATTAAAAATATACATGAAAAATGTGCCTAGTAAGAATAACTAAAATAATGCTAATATTGGTATTGGTGGAATCACTCTCGGCAAAAAACAATGTGAGAAGAGAAAAGCAGAAACATGACCGTTGGCTAGCGCTTTTCTCTTCTTACATTGTTTTTTGCTAGAAGTGATTCCACCAATACCACGAGCTATATTAGCATTACTTTGGTAATTATTACTTGGCACTTTTTTCATGTGTACTCGAGGGGTGGTTTGGCATCCACACAATGTGATAAAATTCCCAAACTTTAAAACTGGAACCACTACTTTACGGACGTCACGCTAGATAGTCAAGCAACAAGTGATCAAAATGCACCCAGAGAAGACGGAATTTCAATGCAAGATCAAATTTATCTCAGCGGGAAAATACGTCACAGACGGTATAGGCTGTCCTAGAATTAGGAAGTTGGAAGACGCGAACTGAATGATTAAAATGGCATATTACGTTCTTCGATTTTTTCAAAAGAGCTTTAACTTAGATTTCAAGGCGAATATAAACTTTTCTAATAAATATTGACCTAAATATAAATCAAGATGTTTTCCTTTGTTATTTAATAATAAAGATACATTTTAGACAAAGAAAAAGTATAATTTAGATAATGATGTAACCCAAGCTATTTTCGTCTATAGAAATATTAGGATTCAACGAAATTCCATCTAAAGCAATCGCCTTTGTAAAAAAAACGCTCCATATACAAATTTTATAGCTACGCTACGGTGAAAAGGATGAAAAGGTACATTGAGAATTTATAGCGGGAGGGTCGTCGGGGTATATTTTGTCATTTTCATAATAATTCCTTATGTCCAGCAGCGTCAGACAAATCCTAAGCGTGACGTAAACCACTTTAGAAAGACGGCACTCACTTCATAAATTCTGTATTTACCATTCTCCGACGGGGCAAGCTCCGGAAGAAAAAAAACCGGATCTAGAGATATATAAGCGACAAGAGAGACTACCGGTTAGGATACGTCAAAACTTCCTCCGCAAGATGAAGAATTACTATCACCTGAGATAAATTCGAAATGAAGTTTATATAATGCTATTATTTTTGGTACACAAGATCTGATAGCGAAGTTCTTACAATGAGCTTTCCTTATTTGAAGGAACTAGTAATGTTAAATTGTTATAATTAAAACTGCAATAAAACTAAATTAAAATTGATCACATTTTGTAATTGAGTTAGAGATTAGACTTCTTCCAGAGAAAAGTAGACACTTAAAAAAGAAATCAGTTATGTTTAAATTTTTTTTATCAAAGGAAACGTACTTTTTCTACGAGGATAATCCCAAAAGTAAGGCCTTCTCTTTGTTTTTTTTAGAAATACAAAGAAACGTTTATTTTCAATAATGTTTACATCATTTTAAAGCTTGAATATTTATTTATTTTTCTACATAATTGCAATTTCGAGTGATGCATTTTTGTAGGCCCTGTAACAGTTTCTGTATGCTCATGTTACACCAGCTCGTCGCCATGTCGAAAAAATGTTGAATCTTTCACCTCGGCGTCGTTGCTCAAGCGCGTTCCCGCCAAATGTTCTTTCAATTTAGGAAACAGATGGTAGTTACTGGAGGCTAAATTCGGATTATAAGGTGGGTGGGTGTTGATGTTCCATCCAAACTGTTGCAGGAGAGCGACAGTTTAACGGGCGACGTGGGGCGAACGTTGTGGAGAATGCTTATGCCCTTAAATAATGCTAATATAGCTCATGGTATTGGTGGAATCATTCCCGGCAAACACAATGCGAGCAGAGAAAAGAAAGCACTAACACATGGACATGTTTCTGCCTACCCGTCGTCGTCAGCGTGGCTACATTTTCTCTGCTCGCATTGTGTTTGCCGGGAGGTATTTTTTGTGCTGTTATGGACATTGAGGGCATAAACCGAGAGGTAGACACAATGCAGGCAGTAGAAAGGGAGTGCTCCTAGCCACGCTGATGACGTCAGGTAGGCAGAAACATGTCCGTGTGTTAGTGCTTTCTTTTCTCTGCCCGCATTGTATTTGCCACGAAGGATTCCACTAATACCAAGAGCTATATTAGCATTATTTTTGGTTTTGTTACTAGGCGACTACGCCTTTGACCAACATTCTTCTTCCCCGGTTCTGAATCGCCCGTTTGAGTTTCTTCAGTGTTTTACAATACTTGTCAGCGTTTATTGTGATCCCAGAAGCCATGAAATTGACCAACAATACCCCCTTTCGGTTCCAAAACACAGTTGGTACGACTTTGCCGGCAGATTGTTTATTTGAATTTTCGCGGCTTGTTGCGTTATCGTATGTAAACATACCAGAATGAATATGGCTGAACAGCGGTGGTGATGGCAATTCTACTAGAGTTATTTTTAATATTGCAATACATAGATAAATCGGTAGGTAATTCTGAATAAACCAGTCTTTACTGGGCATGGAGATCCAACCTTTAAGAGGAGTAACATAAAAGTATTTTACTTTGAGTGTTTTTCGAGTTTTAGTTAAATGCAGTTTCTCGGACTTTCATTTGAAACTCTATTACTGACGTATACACATACGTATCTACCAACACATACATTTCGGACCACTGACTGTTTAATAGGAAGAGTTTTAAATCCGTTTCCGTTTTAAATCCTTCAAGCAAGATTGATTGGGCCGTTTCGGCATACATTCCGCATAAAATATATATACACGAATGTCTGGGTGTGGAAATGGACATCCAGTAGTAATACATTTTTCAGTTCGGAGGGATGCATTGTATGTCTGGTGTACGCGAACTTTTCTAAGCGGCTAAATGGAGATTGATATTGGCTGGCCGTAAATTGGATGGATGGTGCTGAACGCATCGATCACGTGTAAACTAACTGCTTCACAGTTTTCCGCAATGCTCTTTTATCGATAAGATTGGGTACAACTTTACCATTATTGTCGCCACTCTTCCTTTGACGTCTAGTGGCAGCAGACCCTTTCACGTCTTTTGCATTCCTTTCTTTGGAAAATATTCTGGCAAGCAATCTTCCTTTTAATGGATGTTTTTGACACCTGGAAGCGAGGTTGTCCTCGAGGTTTGATCCTCAAACCTGTACGATGTGCAGGGTCACCCAAACTCAATGCTAACAGCGAAAATGATAAATTTATTAATTAAACCTACTTTCGAATTTATTTTACACATTTCGTAAATAACTTATACATTTTCAATGTACCTTTTTATGTAGATTTTAAGTATGAATTGCAATTTTTAACATTCTCTTAAAATTTTAAGTAATGACTTCCTCATATTTTTTTTAAATGGAAATCATATAGAAGGACAAAACGGAAAAAATCGAATATGAAGTCATCACAATATTCTTCCATTTACGCCTACACAAATTAAAGCCGAGATGGCAGCAGTGAAATTTTGGGCGACTAAATTTAAATGTGGTTGCACCAGCTTGGTTGATGGTGAACATTTGGGACGACCAAAAATTGCCACCACTACCGATAACATCGGAAGAGCTCACCAAATGGTGGTATTAGACGACCGTTGAATTAAGGTTAGAGAGATAGCAGAGGCTCGAATATTAACAATGATTTGGGCAGGAAAAAGCTAAATACGCATTGGGTGCTGCGTTTGTTCACTCAAGACCAAAAACGCATTCGAATGGACATCTCCAAAGCCCTGTTGAAGCAGTTTAAGCGAAATAAGTTGGAGTTTAGGCGTCGATTCATATTTGTAGATGA
Source organism: Dynastes maya (assembly GCA_029619315.2). Taxonomy (NCBI): domain Eukaryota; kingdom Metazoa; phylum Arthropoda; class Insecta; order Coleoptera; family Scarabaeidae; genus Dynastes; species Dynastes maya. The sequence continues at coordinate 13,451,771 of JAROYE020000011.1, forward strand.
AACTTGGATATACCAGTACACTCCTGAAATCAAGGTATAGTCGAAGCAGCAGACTGCGAAGGATGAACCGGCTTCGAAAAAGGCGAGAACCCGCTGGAAAGGTGATGGTGACTGTTTTTTAAGATAGTCATGAAGTTGCGTTGATCGCCTATCTTGAAAAAGGTAAAAACAATAAAGGGAGCATACTACGCATCAATACTTGACAAGCTGAAGGCAGAAATTGCGGAAAAACGGCGGCATTTGAAGAAAAAAGACGTTTTGTTCCGCCAAAACAATGCCAAGACGGACAGATCTGGGCCATCGACTTTTTTCGTTTTTCACTCGGAAGACAGAGGTTTTCATGGAATGAGGAGGCAATCACATTCCTAATATTTTGCAGAACAAGACGTCAACTACTGCTTGGACGGATTAAAGAGATGGGTGTATCGCTGGGAAAAGTGTAGACTTTCAAGAAGACTATGTTGAGAAAGGAAACTGAATTTGACAAAAGAAATATTTGTTTCTGTTAGGCTGAAAACTTTTCAGACTACCCTCGTGGTAGGCAATGACGAACTTAAGAAAATAAATCGAAAATTATATTTCACAAATGAATTTATCTTTAAATATCTTCAGAAAAAAGTATGTTTAAAATTAAGTTAGGCCGCCATTATTTTGTACATTATAGTTTTTTATAGAATAGGTCATACTTTAATTGTTTTTACCTAGGTCACCCTTTAATTGATTCGAAGTTGGGGTCTTTTTTTTTTAATAAATAGCCATCAATTTTATTTTTTTTTAGACTGGTTAACTTATTATTACAGGGGAATTACCCTGCTCAATACGACAGCAAAAATATATGCCAGAATAATGGAAAGAAGATTGAGAGAAAGTATAGAACAAACTTTCGAGGAGTCTCAATATGGTTTTGGACCAAATAGAGGAGTAGAGACGCGATTTTTACGATAAGGCAGGTCAGCAAAAAGGCGTTTAACGTGGCGAGGTTCACATATGTTTCATTGACTTAGAAAAAGCCTTCGATGGAGTGGACAGAGAACTTATATGGAGAACGCTGCAGAAAATATATAATAAAAGGAATAAAGAGCTTTTATGATCTAACGAGAAACTTTGTGAGGATGAAACATGAGAAGTTGGATTATTTTGAAACCACAAAGGGAGTAAGACAGGGCTGCATCTTAAGCCCACTTTTGTTTGCGGTAGTCCTAGATGAAGCCATAAAAGAGGCCAAGAAACAAATGACACCGTATATAGCTGGATATGGGAGCTTGAACCAGGTGAAGGTTTCAACAATAGAATACGCTGACGACATAGTTCTTTTTGTAAAAAATGAAGAAAATAAGAATACTGAATGAAAGCTTAGAGAAGATGTATATGAAGATAAGTCACGGAAAGAATAAGACAATAGTAATAAGCACCCCGAAAAAGAAACATCAAAACAGAACAAGTCCACAGCTTTAAATACCTGGGCTCGATGGTAGAGTAAAATGGAAGATTGGACGAAGAAATCAAAGGAAGGACGACAAAGACAGGCAATGTGACTAATTTACTGCATTATGTACAGATATGTCGTACTATTTTAAACAAGGTAAGCTCATTTAATAATGTGCATATAAATAATATGCATTTCAAGAATTCTAAGTAAGAAATGCTTTATTTTAAGAAAAAGAAACTATTGATTTATAAACAATACCTAAACGGTTTCCGCAATTCAGAAAACTATTTATTATCCTTAAGAAATCATTGTTTTGAATTAAGGCAGAGAGCTACAAGTAAACGTTTCTCTGCATGTAGAAAAAACTTATATACCTTTCTCAAAGAAGTTGTTAAGAATATTTAGTATAAAAATTAAAGACATTTTAAAATAAGTTATACATTGTTTCAAATTAACGTGCTTTTCATTATAGAAATAAATATTTTCAAATTTCTTTCCACTTATTTTGCGAAACTAAATCTTTTTAAGATCCCAAATTGCATTATCTTCATTAAAGGTATCTCAATTCCCCCAAATAAAAGATCATTTCATACTTTCAAAATCAATCAGCTTCACGTGGTCTCTTTCACGCTCAAATATCGACATCGTTCCGAAACATTTCTGTCTATCATGCCCTCCTGCACGTTCATATTACGTTACTAGTAACAATTCTAATCTTAAGTGCTTCTTCATTGTTACCCATCAATTACTGCTAATACCCTCGGAGGCCGTATTCCGACACGTAACATTCCAAAATTAAACTCAATTGTTCGCCATTCTGCTAAAAATCCTCTTGTTATTCGCGAGAATCCACAACAGTAGATTTATTACACAAAACAAGCTAAGTCATTGTTGTTCCTTCCTTGGAGATTCATTTTCTTCCTTACGTCGTCGTCGTACTAACAGTACGACGAGTAGAGAAAGCAGGAAGATGATTGCGTGTATCTTCTATCTACCATTCACGCTGTTATAATTGAGAGAATGTACAGGATCAGCCATAAGTTTTGAAACAACTTCTTTGGAGACGTAAGGTAATTTGCAATATTACTTTTGTCCGCTACTCTGTTGTTGTTGTTGTTGTTGTTGTTGTTGTTGTTTCTGTGTTGCATGCTGTGTTGGCTGGACCTTACTGATTCATTTAGAATAAGTTTAGGATCTTTCACCAAACATTTACTGGGCATTGATATAGAACATCTCTTATGGTATCTCTTAATAATCTTTCCAATACATTAATTGTTTGATCAAATTGTCAGAGTTAATATATTTTGGTTTCCGTCGGTGAATTATGAAAATCTTTAATTTTCTTGGAATTTCCGATGTAACTAAATACTTGAAAAATCTAGTCCAGGTAAGGCATCGAACCTGATATCTCCCGCATGCCGGACGGGCGTTAAACCACTACACCACGGAGACCTTGTGCCAGGAATTAATTAGTGTACTTGGCATCTAAGAATTAACAATTGTCTGTCGAAATATTATGATATATTTGTAGATAAAATAACATCTAGGTATTAAAAAGTGAGCGTTCCTGGTATCAAGCTATCCGTAGTGCAGTAGTTAGCATGCCCGTCCGGCAAGCGAGATGTATCAGATTCGATTCCTTACCGGGACGACATTTTTTCAAGTATTTAATTACGTCGGAGACTCATTCCAAGGAAATTACAAATTGTCGCAGTGTTTGTTTTTCATTCACAACAACGAACTAATAGTTATCAAAAGTAAAGTATACTTTTCTTCGGTTTGTCATATTTCGCTTGGTATTGATTTACAGTCAATACTTAAGAACTGGTAACATATTTTCCAACAAAAATACTTGAAACAAAGGTACTATTGACGCAATCCTTCCGCCATAACCTAGTGTTTTGCTTATTTCTTCAGCTGTATTGGAAACATTCATATGTTTTTGTTTGCGACTAGGTAGATCTTTAGGAAGGCATTGATATCACCTTAGCGTAATGGAGGAAGTTAATGGCATTTTAGGAAGCTGTGGTTTATTTACAAGAATAAAAGCACCAGGTCACTACAAGATGGAAATTAATTTTCGGCATTATACTTATTTTTTATGTACTTTTGTTAGTTTATCGAATGTTAATAAAGTTTTTCAAAAGATTGTGTATTTCTAACACATTGTTACCCTATGTGCTCATAAATGGATGCTTTCTTCTCTAAAACGAAGAAAGCATCGTATGTTTGAATCAAATAACGATGTAAAAAAAAATATTTCTTTAAATTAATAAAATATATTTTTGCCACCATTTAAAATGACGATTTGGTTGAGTGAATGCATATTTGTTTGGGTCAAGAACTATTTTTCTCTGTCTGGGAGTACTGTTTCTGAATAGGGTGGCAGAATTTTCCCACTGGCCCCCATTTTTTTGTAACAGATCAACCTCAGAATAATAGCGAATTATAAATATAAATAACAACTTTCGTATTCTTTTTCGACGTACAAGATTTGAAGACAGTTTGAATGATCCTGGGGCTGCTACATAGAGATGGTTTGAAAAGATGATGAATTTTACTTGTTTACAGATATTTTTTCTAAATTCGATTGCAATTACATCTCCAATGTAAGAGAGTGACCAACAGTTGATTAACAAGTGAAAAATATAATCCAAAGGAAAGGATAACACCATTTCCATCTACTACAAGAGAAATTATACCTCAGTTCCGACTTTACTTGGAATTAAAGATAACGTTTAAGGTATCGTAAATTATTCAACGGACAATAGAAGTAATTAAATATTAATAATGAAGAATAAACGTCCATAGCTGTAATAAATTGCTGATTAAAAACGTTGGTATTTAAATTTATGACAGGCAGTGTATATTCCGCTTTGGAAGAATAACGGAGCACGCGGGGTACAGAGAAAAAGAACATCAGAAGATGGAATTTTCTCAGACACGATCTTAATAATAAGCTTAATTTAATACCACCGGGTGAAACGACTCTATTGACGCCCGAATTGGGCTTTTATCCTGCATGAAGGAAGCGGTGGGCATAAATGAATTCATATTTCCGGACTTCTTTTTAACGTTGCTTACATATTGAAGCACTTAAACGCGAGGGGTCCGCATAATTCTTGAATGTGTGCCAAAATCTAATCATCTTTATGGCAGTCATGTAAGGGAATTTGGGGAAATAAGATCCAAAAAGAGCGTTCCGCTTTCTAAAAGCTTTTAGTATTTTTAATCTTGGAATGAATAAAATTAAAGTAGGAGTAATTCACTATAACTGAATTCGTTCACATTTGTAGCGTATTTATCATATTAGCAAAGAATATAAAACATTTGATCTTTGCATATTACTAAAACTGGAATATCCTGAAAAAGGTCAATGCGGATATCATTCACCCAAAATATACTTCTTTTTATATCAATACCATTAAACAGAACTTGCAACAGCTTCTGCTTCTTCTACATCATGACTAGATCATCATTCACACATGTATCGATCTGTTTCGTATATATTGCTGTGATATTTATTTACTCACGTTAGAAAGTGTTATGTTTTGACAGTTAAACTACATTTAGTTCTATTTTATTACGAGGCGGAGCAGTGTTTATGACCTCTTCCCTTCAATTTCTTCCAATTTGATTTTTCTTTTTTGTCTTACACTTATAGACAAAAAGTATTTTTGTTAAAAAAGAGCCCAGTAAATAACTTTTAATGCTAGAATTATGTTATCGTATCGTATTTGGACAAGCATTTCATACGCTATTCATATGCAGTTATGAAATTAGCCTCATTTTCATGGTAACCACTTTAATTTACTGTACCTGACACTATTATACCTGCGAATTTGAACAGCGTCACCTTGGAAGCGAAAGGCATTTTTAATGGATTTAAAAGTCATCAAGTATGATGTTTTACATAATTCAGATAGTAAACTGAATAAAAAAACAAATGGAAATGGGATAAACAAATTTATTCGACAAGATTATTTTCAAAATTCCTCGTTAAGTTATTAAAGTTTCAAGTTAGTATGGAACTATTTCTATGAAAAACTGAAGGATTTCGATAAATAAATCCATTTTGACCCTTTAACAACAAAATTATTATCCTCGGAGCCAGATTTGAAGAAAGAAATTCTTGGTTGTGAATCGGCTGCTGCTTCAAACACAACATATCAAGAACGAGCGCTGAACTACTGCAATTCTTTGAAGAACATCAGTGTACAGGTACCGAAATTTAATATTTGGCCAAATAATCAAATAAAAAGAGAGAAATGGTATCATTTTCATAAGATTTGTTCATAAAATTTCATGTTCATAAAATTTGTTCCACCAACTTTAAACATTTTTGGTATAGACAACAGAGTTAACCAACGCCTATTGCTATGTATAGTTGGTAAAAACAGCATTACCCCTTTATTACTTTATTGAAGTTGCTATGGATGTATTCGCCTGTTTTTCATTCTGGGACGTTTATTTGATACCACTTTTCATGTCTTCGCTTTAGTTGATCCTTTTGTAAACCAAAGCTGGTTTGTAGTCCAGCGTGAGATATGTGCATATAGTGGAGACAAAAGAAACTAATTATGACGCTTGAAATGGCGAAACAATTTGCTCACTTAGTCCGTATACAGCTTGATGTTTCTTCTAAGGTGATATTCTTTTTATTTTAAAAGTAGCAAGCAACTATTACCGGTTGTGTCAAAAATATCGGTATAGAATACAGTAGAATGCATGTGTGGTCCATATCTAGCACATGTTTATTATTCCAGTTCGTTGCCGTTGAATAATAAACCAATGAAATAATAGTTTACATGTCACGTAATAATTTTAATTTGAATTGTCAAAAAAATGCAAAAAAGCATGGTTGTGTGCGTTATGTGGTATATTTATTCACTAACGATTCGATATAGGGAAATTATGACAGAAAAAAGTGATTTTACAGAAACAAGACTTACAATGAGTGCATTCTATAATACTTTGCATGAAACGTTCACACAAGCACTTGCATACTTGTATCTTGGGAAAAGTATCTAAAAGAATATGAACATAAATTTATTCTTTTATAAACCTCATTAATACTACTGTAATGCTATCACATTACAATATCTCTAGCAAGATGTGCCAGATATGATTGGAAGGTCTGAAAATGTAATGTTTTGAGTTGGGATTTGAGAACCGCGACAATCGACATGCTTCGAAATGTGCGAGAGTTTTATAACAGACTCGGACATTATCTTGTTGTGGAAGGAGGGGGTTTTGAGCCTCTTGTATAGAATTCTATTTATTTTTTTGAAAGAATAAACTATTTACTTAATTTGTTAGAGTTTATTTTTTGGTTTAATTCGAACTAGACTTTTATTTTCGCCTTACGCAGTACACACGGCTTAATACAGCTCTTACATTCGCTGAAACATTTTCGTCTTGTAAATATTCTCTTTATGGAGCGCGTCATGCATAGATTGATCAACACAAGCCGGACAAGTACGCGACTGATCGACTCCACAACTCAGATCATTTTTAAGTTGAATATTGTGACAATAACAATGCTAGTATATAATGAAGTGGGGATCGACGCCGTTGCCACAGTTAATTATATATACAAGGTAGGCGCCATAAATTCTCCTGATATAAAAAAATTAACTTTTTATTTTTCAATATAATCTCCCCTAAATTCAATACATTTATTACAACGATCAATCAATAGTTCTATATCATTGTAAAAATAATCTAAAGTTTTTCCCTCAAAATCTTGCTGTTTGCAACTCAATATCGTCCTTAAATCAACGTCCCCTAAGACCTTTCTTTAAATGAAAAAAAAATAATAAGAACTATCGTTTCATCTGCTGTGACAATGGACTCCAAAATCAGTTTCGGGTTGTCTCCACACATGTTTTGAAAACGAGAGCGCACATTCGACCCGACATTCACGTTGGAGAGCAAAAAGAAGATGCGATACCCATCTTGCACTAGTCTTATTCATGCCCAAATGGTTATGGAGAATTCGGCAAATACTTGTTTCAGAAATGTTAGACATCACTGCTAATTCCTTCACTTTCCAACGGCGATTTGCTAATACATTTCTCCAATATTTGAAATGTTTTGGGGCGTTATCAATTCAATTGGCCGACTGGCGCGCTCATCATCTTCAAGCGATTCTTGTCCCAAACGGAAACATTTTGCCCACTTCTTTTACAGTGGAATACGATGGAGGTAAATCACCATAAACGCAGTCTAAACGTTGTTTAATGTGATTAGGCGTATGCTCTTTAATGACTGTGTGGTAATTAATTTTTGTTACCTGAGACATTTTCATGCACTAGTCACGTTGTCTGTCTGGCTACTAAAGATTACTACTCTTCGAGCCGTAATATATATAGTGTAGGGCTTATACATGTGAAACTATGACACAAAGGAGTTTGAACACGCTCGAACCTGTATAAACCTTCCAGGCCGAGAATTTATGGCGCCTACCTCGTAGAAGGTAATGTTTCCATGGGGTTTGGAAACTTCCGCCTCTTCTAGAAGACAATACATCACATAGGTAATGTGCAGTGATATTTTCATCACCATTTAGTATCCTCAAGCGCTACTATTTTTCCAGCTTTACCGTATATTCAGCCATTATTTATTAGAATTCAGAAGGACAGTATTAACGTCACGAGCTTGTTCTAATGTGCCAACATAAAAATCCACTTAGCCCCACATCACGACCTAATATTAGATCTCGGTCGGCTACAGCGTTTAATATCGAGTGTCAGGCTATTGTGCGCCCAAGGAACGCTTCCCCAAATTCTACGCCATTTAATTTCGTGTAACATACGTATTACTATCTCCACAGTACATCACTAAGCTCGAATCCTTCGGGACCCTACCTCCAATAACCAGCGATGTCTCGGTTGATTATGGTATGCTATTATTGTGCGAGCAATACTCAGCTTTACACATATATTTCGCTTTAGCGATAAACGTGTCGCGCGCTAGCAATTCTGACGCACCACGGGAAATTATATTATCTATCGTATTTCTCGATTATTAATATTTGCAAATTAAATTATAATAAAATTTGCCTATGCTATGCATGGAGGTAACTCCATGCGTTGAAAATTAAATTATGCAAAATACTGCTCCTTTTATTTCATACAAATTGAGTTTCCCAAACACTAAAGGCATCGGCATACATTGCACCCTACAAAATTTGGAAAATATGTTTCACGAAATTCTGAAACATACATTAAGAATTTACTAAACATTTTATGTTATACAAAATATGTCCATACATTTAATACTACCCTCAAAGTCCCTCCTTTGACTACTAACAATAGAGTTTCTTAAATATTTTTGCTTCCAAACATAATCAGCTCACAGAACTGCTTTAGTTCTTTTAGGGTTTAATTACTTTTGTTTAATTTTTCTTTAAATATCGTTGAATTCAGAATTATTTTCTGATACGAGGATGATGTGAGAACTACCCGTCTTTGGAGACAGATGGCGCTTTGTTTCAAAATCTGCATTATCGACTCTTTAGTAGACGTCTGTTAAAATTTCGAAGAGATTCATTGAGTAGTGTATTTTTGAGAGCTGTTGAAAGTGAGCAAGTTTATGTATTTGTGGAATCATGGAAAAAGAACAATACCTATCAGTGATTCGATTTCTTTTTTGGATGGGAAAATATGTGCAGAATTCAAAGAGAAGTTGGATGCAGTTTATAAGGACCATATACATAGATACTGGTTTAATAATTTAAGCGTCGTCGAACATCTGTCTCTGATGAGGAGCGGCCAGGTCGTCTCATTGAGGAAACCACGGACGATATAATCAATAAAGTTCATGATATCGTGTTAGCAGACCGCCGGGTGAAGATTAGAGAAATTGCTAATATGGTAAACGTCTCAACTGAACATGTGCAAAACATCCTTCACAAAAAATTGAGTACGAGAAAGCTACCGGCGAAATGGGTGCCGCATCTGCTGACGATTGATCAAAAATGGAATTGTATGATAACTACAAGAAATCAAAAAGAAGAAAACGGTAAATGAAAGGATAAATGCATATAAATTAAACAAAAGCAAAACATAATAAATAAAAGCTTGGAAAATATGGAAACTACTAAGGAAATAGAAGAAAAATGGGAAAAACTAAAGAATTGCATAAAAGAAGAGGCAAAGAACAGCTGTGGAGTAACAAGAATAGGAAATAGGCAAGGAAAAAAAGACGTCTTGGTGGACGACAGACATCAAAATAGCAGTAAAAGAAAAGAAATTAGCCTGGAGAGCATACCTAAATACGAGGGATATAAGAGAATATACAGAATACAAAGAAAAGCGAAGAAAAGTAAAAGATATGATAAAGAAAAGCAAGGAAAAAACATGGACAGAGTTCGGGGAAAAATTAGCTAGGAATTATAACGAAAACCAGAAACTTTTCTACAGAGCTTTAAAGTGTATGAGAAAAATAAGGCAGAATAATCTAAAATAAACATGAAAGATGAAGAAGGCAACATAGTTACTGATGCGGACAAAATTGTCAATATTTGGAAGAGATACTTTCAGACTCTCTTAAAGGAAGACGGCACGGAGACGGAGGAAATGGTACAACAGGAGAAGGAGGCAATACAAGAAAGAAAGGATGGGGAGACAATTCAACAAGAAATAACAATGGAGAAACTGAGAAACGCGATTCAAAAGATACGTAATGGAAAGGCACCAGGACACGATGGGATCGCATCAGAAATGATAACAGCACTCAGTGATTTAGGATACGAAGCACTACTCAATCTGCTGAACCACATTAAAAAAGAAAATAAGATCCTCAAAGATTGGCAAATAGGGGTTACATGTCCAATTTATAAAAAAAGAGATAGCCAACAATACTCCAACTACAGAGGAATAACTTTGGTGAGTATAATGGAAAAAATCTATGCCAGAATATTAGAAGCCCGACTGAGAAAGGAAGCTCAACAGACACTGGAAGACAGACAATGTGGATTTAGGAAGGGAAGAGGAAAATTCACTTGTACTTAATGATACTATGGTTAAAATATTTGACAGAATAAAAAGAGTAAGCTTGTGGAAAATTCTAAAGGAAAGAGGAATCAACGATCTGATAAAGTCTATACTTTAGAACAACTAATTACGTCAGAGTAAGAAGTGAAAAGTCAGGCATGTTTACGTGCAATAGCGGCCTTGAACAAGGATGTGTAATTAGCCCACTGCTGTTTGATGTCGTGCTAGACGAAGCAGTTAAGAAATGCAAGCAACAATGGAAACTATTCATCGTGGGGCGCTGGAAAATAGAAATAATACAAGTCACAGAACTAAGTTATACAGACGATATGGTAGTGTTCGTGAACACAGAAGAAAATCTACAGGAAAACATTGATATACTAGTGAAACAGCTAAAAGGTTTAAATATGAAATGTAATACAGAAAAGACAAAAACAATGATAGTAGGGGATGGACGTGGGAAACATAATATAAAGATAATATATAGAACAAGTTAACACATTCCAGTACCTGGGAGGAATAATAAATAACAATGGCAAGGACGAAATTCAGGAAAGACTAGCAAAAACAGGACGACTATACAACGCAATCAAAATTCAATTTTTAAGAATTTATTTTTTTTAAGAAGTTATTTAAGAAGTAAATCCCACAGGAAGTTAAAGCCGAGGTAATTAAATAAATAGTAAAACCAATACTTATACATACATACAAATCATGGACAACAAATGGAAGACAAAGAAGTAAAGTGAACAGCATGAAGATGAGGTTTTTGAGAAGAATAAAAGGCAAAGCCAGACTTTCGCAGAATTAGAAACGAGTGTACAGAGAAAAGGTCAAAGTTGAAGCAATAGAAGAGATCATACAGCAGAGTCAATTAAGATGATTTGGATAAGTTATGAGGATGGAGGAGGCGAGATTAGCTAAAAAGTGTACGAAGCGAAAGAAATAGGAAAAAAGAAAAGGGGGAGACCAAAGAAAACGTGGAAAGAGGAAGTGAAAAATGCAATCGAGATGAGAGGGGCAAAATGGGAGCAGGCAAGAAAAATAGCCAGGGACAGAAAAAGGTGGAGAGATTTCTTGAAGAAAAAACCACAGAGCTCAACTCCACAACAACCCTACACCTCACGGTAGAAGGGTTCTAAGGATTAAATAAGTATAACTTCAAAGTAATGTTTGGTCATGTTTAAGCGCAATACGAGTGAGCTTCTGCGGTGTTACGTGACTGTAGATGAGTCATGGATACATCACTATACGCCAAACACCAAAGGTCAGTTGGCAAGATGGGTTTTTTTTCCCGGCGAACGTACACCAAAGAAGGCGAAGATGATTCCATCAGCCGGAAAAGTTATGGCGACTATTGTTTGGGATTCGCAAGGCATAACCTTAATTAACTATTTGAAGAAGGGAAGGACAATCACGGGACAGTACTATGCTGACTTATTGAACCGATTCGACGCTGAACTAAATAGAAAAGAATCCATGCATGATAACGCCCCGGCCCACTTTTCTTTAGATGGTATTTATTTTTCCATCCTCTCACATACCCATTTAAGTAAAAGGGTCGCTTTTAACTTTCCCTAAAAATTTAGAGAGTTGAGATTGGACAAAAACCTGCTGATATAACATCTAGTACTCGATGTGCCAAGATTTTTGTTCATTTTGTATTCCAGTAGTAATCAATATATTTTAAACCACATTTTAAATCAGAACCGTATTTTCCAATCGATTATTGGTTATTAATTACATAGTTTGAGAAAAATTAAGAGTAGAAAGAAATTGGCAAAAGGAAATAGTTATAGCAATTTCTTAATTGTCCATAAATAGTAGTATACATTTATTTCTATTGCCTAACTTAATCTTTCGAAACAGAATCGTGTTTCTTAAAAGCTTTGGTAGGGCAGCAGTCGCCAAATAGGTCAAGTCAATTACAGCCCATTTTTCGCAACTCACACACGTACCGCTCCGATTATCACTAGCAGAATATCCTGAAAAAGTAATCAGTGAAGGTCCGGCCTCGGATGAGTGGGAATTAAAATCTAATATACAGTTTGTCATCATTTGGCGAGACTTGCCGGATTGGTGCAAGCGGTTTAAGACCCATACAACCCGAATTCTTTTACTGATAAATTATCCCCTTTCGTCATAAATCAGGAGTAGACGACCTCTTGACGTTTTCGACACTGCTGATGGCGAAATTATGTTATTAGGACGGTTTTAGGAGTGGTGGATGATCGATTCAATTGTCCGCATTGACCTTGCAGCGAGGGTGGTGTAAGATGAAGAAAGGGATGGATTTCGTTCGGATAGAATGTCAATAGCAATGTAGTGGTAGTGTAACTGAGAATACGTCTTATAGCCAAAACATAGTTTTCGTCTCTTAATTTATGACATAAAGTTGTGGTAATTAAGTAATTTGTGAAAAGAATTGAAAAGGATAGTTGCTGCCCTTTACGTAAAGTTCACAAATAAATCAAAGAATTGGGTGCCTATCGTAATTAAACATGATTGTATCTGAATAGTTCAAAGAATGTGAAACAATAACTTCATTGTCACTGAAAGATAGAAACCAACGCTTAAGAAAAATAATTATTTGTCTTTATAATCCCATAATATAATTTTTAGATAGAAAACAGAAACAATATTAGCAATATTCACAAACACATAAAGATGAATCTACGTTGCATCCAACTGCTTGAGTTTTAAATAAGTTTCTCCCGAGAAATGGATGGCTTTCAAATACCAGAATATGCAAAATTTCCAGATGGAAACCTAGAAAGTCTATGTTAACTTCAAGAACGATAAAACCATGTAAAATTTTACAACGGAAACATACATACACACAAAACATAAAGAAGATATAACAAATACAAGAAGAGATTATTAAGAAATAATGGCGGAATTGAAAAAAAATATGAGGGTAGTCTCTGCAGTATAACTGCGGGTCTCAACCAGATATGTTGTGTATACATGTACGCTGCCGTAAATACTATTTCGTAGTTCTACGTTTGTTTTAAAAATGTTGCCTACGTCGTGAAAACGACCAATGTTGGACAAAGTTACAAAATTTTTAGCAGAAATGCCTGACCTAAATTATGATGACCTTAAAATTCAATGTGTAGTTTGTAATATCCCTTTAATGTGTTGGTCCAAAAGGGATTGTCCACGTCACGTAAATAGTAAACAGCATTCTTCAAAAAATAATTGCACACGACACTATGGCAAATTTAAATTTAATTTATGAGTTACCTTTATTGCATGTAATCTACCGTTTAATTTACTAGACAAGGAAGCATATGTCTTCTTTTGGAATAAATATTCGGACTACAAATTACCAAGTCGGGCATCGATACAAAGAATTGTGCCATCTGTTCGTGAACTTGTTGAAAAAGGAATTAAATCGGAGTTGAAAGATAAAAAACTGTGGTTATGTGTGGACGAAACGACAGATCGTAAAAAATATTCGGTCGTTAATAGAATGGCACGTAAAATGGAACCGCATCAATCGTCACCTTCAATTCTAATAGCTTCCAGACGAATACAACAATGTACTGCGGAAGTAATTTCAAAGTTAGTGTTAAATACATTGGAAAAGTTTGAACTTTCAACAAACCAACTGTTGATGTTTATGAGTGATGGTACCGCAAACATGCTTTCTGTAGGCCGGCCTCTTAAAAAACATTGTGCTAACTTGTTACATATTACGTGTAAAATTCATGCTTTCAGTCATGGGACAGATAGTATTAGAAAATGTTATCCTGAGGTAGACGCTTTAATAGCGCATACAAAAGCAGTGTTTGTCAAATCCCCAAAACGTATTCGCAAATTTCACAGACTGTGCCCCCGTATGCCTGAGCCACCATAACCTATTCTTACATGTTGGGGAACATGGTTATAGGCCGCGTTTTATTATCATAAATATTTTGAGAATATTAAGAACGTGGTTTTATAATTCCATCCAAAGGAAGCTGCGGCTATCAAGTCAGTCGAAATTTCAAGATAGTCAGGTTAAAACGGATTTAAAAACTATTCAGAACAATTACTTCGGACTAGTGGAGGCAATAGAGAAATTACAAAATCCTTCGGTGTCGTTAGTGGAATCTCTGCAAATAATGCAACATGTTCAGGCACAGCTATGCGCGGTAGAAGACGCAAAAAATGTTTGTGTTCTAGAAAGGTTTGAAAGTGTTTTAGAGAAAGATTTAGATTTTGACACATTAAGACAAATTTGTGAAGGTGCGCCAACAGAACCGTTAAGTTGTTCCAAAGATTATTTTAATTACGCAAATATAACGTCACTAGATGTAGAACGTTCGTTTTCTGCATATAAGCACACTTTTTCCTCACGCCGCACTCGGTTTGCCGAAACAACTGTGGAAACATATCTACGAAAAGTACGATCCAAGGAGCAAGATACCTAGTTTTCAATCGAAGGCTGTTATGATATCGAAAAAGGACACCCAAGAGCTGCTTTGCTGAGATTCTGCAACAGTGTGCAGGTGTGCAAAAATTAAATATTTGGCGAAATAAATTTAAAAAGAAAAATTCAATTATCTTAATGTAATATCCAAATTTCAAAAACATCAAATAAATAATTCAAAATTAAAGTAGCTGTCCATTCTTTGTTTATAAGAAATATAATCTATCCAAATTATTTTTTCTTAACCACAAATAAACTTACTGCATCTTTAAAAGATAACATCGTTTTTCATATTTTTTTCGATTTGCAAAAAAGGTGTCAGATCCCACGAAACCAACACATTTTCAAAACGTTAGCCCTGAGATTCATTTAATTCATATCATACTTTAAATTCACACATACGAGGTGTGTTAGAAATATAATGAGACTGGCACCATTCGGAGCGATCTGGCAACGCTGTAGTTGTTCTCCCTCACTAGGCATGTTTGTTGGTCCGCTCCAGACGCTCAGTCCGAGTTTGAACTTCCTACTGTCACCAGGTGATTTTTGAGAGCGTTATCAGTGAAGTTGTGTTTTTGTTGTGTGTCACGCAGAATGGAACAGCGGTATTTGGAGCAACGTTATGCCATTAAGTTTTGTGTCAAACTTGGGGAATGCGCGAGTGTAACTTTTGAAAAGTTGAAGCAGGCCTATGGGGAACATTGTTTATCAAGAGCATAAGTTTTTTGCCTGCATAAATCATTTTTGGGCGTGCGAAAAATGGTGGAAGATGAACCTCGCTCAGGGAGGCCTTCAACTTCAAAAACCAATGAAAACATCGAAAGTGTGAGGGCTCTTGTGAGGTCAGACCGTCGTTTAACAATAAGGATGATAAGTGACCAGTTACAATTGAACAGTTTCACCGTTCATCAAATTTTAACTGAAGAATTGCACATGTGAAAGATCTGTGCCAAAATGGTGCCTAAAAACCACACAATTGAGCAGAAGGACAAAACGTATGCCTTGATCTTCTTGAAAGAATTGCCAAAGACCCCGATTTCTTCACTCGTATGATCACAGGTGATAAAACCTGGATTTTTGAATACGACTCTGAGACAAAGCGGCAAAGCCAGTTGTGGCACACTGAGAATTCTCCCCGACCGAAGAAAGCTGGAATGAGCAAATCAAAGATCAAATCAATGCTGATTTGTTTCTTTGACAGTACGGGTACCGTTCACAAAGAATTTGTACCTCCAAGGCAAACTGTCAACCAAGTTCTTTACAAGGGTGCCCTTGAAATACTCAGAAGAAGGGTGATTCGTGTGAGACCAGGCATTGCAGACAAGTGGATGCTCCATCATGACAACGCCCCATGGCACACGGCCATCTCCATCACGGAGTTTTTGACATTAAAAGGCATCCCTGTGGTTCCTCAGCTCCCCTATTCACTTGATCTCAGTCCTTGCGACTTTTTTCTTTTCCCTAAACTAAAAAGTGCCTTAAAAGGACGTCATTTTGGGACTTTGGAGAACATCCAAAAGAATGTGACGGACATGCTATGGCCTTTACCATGTCCGGCTGAAGTCTTCCAGCGCTGCTACTAAGACTGGGAACAACGACTCCGCCGGTGCATAGCTGACCAAGGGCCTACTTTGAAGGGGACAATATTGTTATTTGAAAAAAATAAAAATTTCGGCAAATAAAAAAACAGTCTCATTAATTTTCTAACACACCTCGTGTGTATATCATTACAAATATATCAAGCGAATGAAATATCAATATCGCTACTGTAAAGTATATTTAGTGTGGCACAATTGCCAAAAATAGCTCGCCTTCTTCCAATGTGGCCCAAAGAAGCTAAACGGTTGGTTTGTTGTAAATAGGAACAACAAGCGATACTTTGAGTAATGTTGGAAACTTCCCTTTTGCTACAGATTGATTGATGAGGTCAGCTAGTGCCCCACTTATGTATTCGTTTATGGCTTAAGATTTTTATTAATATACTATCCGGTCCAGCAGATTTCTTGTTTTACAGTACTCAATAAATCTGTAAAATTCCATTCGTTTACTTACATTTCTTGTACTCCGATTTCAATAAACAGTAGTATACGTGTGTTGTAGTCAAAAAACGGTTATTATTTTTATTATTATTATTATAATTTACATTATAGATGAGGTACCAAATGAAGTATTTCTGCGGAAGTCAAAACTAAGCCTTTTGTAGTAACATGACATTTTTCGTTTGCAACATAACAACAACCATATCTCATTTAACCCTCCATATTATTCTAGTAGGATGCTGTATATACAAATAAGCAAGCTAATACGATTATGTTGCTCTAAGTGTGTGTATACATTACGTAATGCGTATAATAAAATATAATATACCTACCCGTTTCGGTAGTACCACGTAACGTACATTTAGTATATCCGTGTTGAGGAACAAATGGGAATCTATGCCGTTAAAGTTGGACGAATTTGTGGTAAGTTATTGCGGCGGCCTTCCCTTTTATGTTGTCATAACTTAGACCGGGGCCTACTATCTCCGTACCGAATCTCTTCGCATTTATGGCTCGTCGACGTTACGATATCTAGTTGCAAGGTACGTTTCAGTGATCAATCTTCGGATGACGACTATGCTTCGTCCTGCTTGTATTTCTCTTTTTTTTTCGTGAAAACCGAAGCGGACAAAATAAAATTCAATGGTGAAATCACTCCTGCCGCAGGAATCTTGAACTATTTGTGTATTTTCCTAAATGATTAATAGTAAAGTGTTAGTTTGGAAACAATTTACAAGAGGAAAGGACCCTACATTATTATGGAAAAGTAAAACAGTAGTTCTAAGGGTAGGATTTGGGGAAAGTTACACCAATAAATTTCTAATAATTCCTTATTTGTATTAATAGTTTAGTAATATTAGTATGAAACTGTTTCAATCCTGTAACGGTTAATAATTTAGGCTGAATCATCAACTTGGGATAAATTTACACACCTAATTTATTTTTCTCTCTTAAAAACAAAAAATTATCAGAATCCGCAGGAAATTTTAGAAGACGGAAAATATTCAACAAAGCATCTTTAAGTGATTCCTTTGATGTGATAAAGTGCTTCCTAATCTTGCGCTTCAATATCGACCAAAGATGCTCAATGAGGTCCGGTGACTGAGGAAACCAATCCAGCAGCTCAATTCCATAATCTGGCAACCACTTCATCGTCACTCGTGACTTATGACAGGACGCGTTGTTTTACTGAAAACGGACGCTATCCATGTTGGTGTCACTGAACATTTTGTTAAAAGACTTGGGAGTATTTTTTTGAATCCATTGGGCTCTCACATATCATTAGTTCGCGGACTCCAGCTGCCGACATACAACCCCACACTATTATACTTCCTCCTCTGTCTTTTACGATTGATACTACACATTCTGGCTTGTATTCTTCGCCCACTCTGCGTCTAACATAGGTTGCACCTGCGGTATGGAACTTCTGAAATTATTACAAAAAAGGAAACAACTACTGAAGGAAGAATAATAATTTTACTTGTTTCTCTACTATTATCATGTGTTTCGAAGATGTAAATCTAGGATTCATAAAATTAATATACGTCGAAATTAAACTCGTCCGACCACATGATATTCGACCAATCCTCCTTTGTGAAATTTTGTTCCATACATCACTGTAAGCGCTTCTTTATATCCTTATCTGACAATCAGGTTTTCTTCCTTGCTTTGCGGCCTTTGAGCCCTCCATTTTGAGGCCTTTTCCTTACTGCTTTGACAGAAATTTTTTTCTCAAAGCTTTCGAATAAATCAGCTGTGTCAGCTTAGAATGTACCATTTTTTAAAGAGGTGCGTACCAACTACCGGTCTTCTCTCATACTTCTGATGCGTCACCTCCCACTTCTTTTTGTTTTCATGACTTTTAGCCTTTTTATAACAATTTATGAGGTATCTCACAGTTCTTTGAGGATGCAATTTTTTCGATTTGTGCTTTATTCTTTTCCTTGCTCTAAAAGTAACTGTATTTGCAAACGTTTAGCTAATCTAGTTCGTACGTTTTTAGCATTTTTGTCGAAGAATAATATTCTTTAGAGTAAGCCACTATAAGTTGAAGATTATTGAGCAATATGCACACTTCGAACGTCCACAGTAAACTAAATACTTATAAGTAAAATTAACGTGTAGTACCGTAAACGTGTTGCGACTTGTTCTTGTGTTTTTTTACGATGTGATGAGGTTATTTAGTGTAGCATGCCGAAATAAAACAATATGCAAATTATTTGGTTATACTCAAAGGAAGTTACATTTCTAAGAATTGAGGGTGTGGCTACGGCTGTACAGTTATTTTAGTTTCAATTGCAAGAATTAATTGACGTCTCGACATTGGATTTTTTCCATTATTACAGAAACATTAACATCGATTGACACAAATGACTGTTAAACAGCAAATGAGAGTCCAACATGGCTTGTGACGAACCGATGACCATCCGTACAAATGTAAAGACTTCTAGGCTAAAAAAGAGTTTAAAGTTATAACACTCATTTTTTGTAACAACTCTTTAAATTATCTTGCAATTTTATTTATCTTTTACTTTGTAAATTAGTTTTGGAAAACACTCTATAGTATTTTTGAACACTAGTGCACATATTTCATTAATAAAACCGGTTGGAGCTTGTATAACGATATGTCTTAACAAATGTTTTACTTGTACGCGTCACGCATAAGACAACCAGCTGAGCATTAGTTTCAACTCTGCGTGGCAAGTCGGCATTTAAGCAGGCTATAACAGGCTGAGCAGAGTCCGGGAAACATTCCTCGGGCAGTCTTCGCTGGCAACCTTGGAATATTTTTCCAACCGCACCCGTAGTCACAGCCTTCAGCTGATTGATAAATTCCGCCGCGAGAGACACCGCCTTTTAAATTATCCGTATTTTAATCAGGTACTCTGAATCTGTGGCACTGGAATACTGAAACAGTTCACTAAAATCGATACCACAATACTTAACTCATACTGGACGCACGTTTCGATAGCTAAGCTATCATCATCAGCAGTAAAACTGAAGCAGTAAAATTGAATTCAGTTTTATTGCTAAAAATTTGGAGTCGAAGGTCGGGAATTAAGAAAAACAAAAAAGTTCGAAAATGACCGATTTGACCATTCCGTCCTATAGATTTTGACCCGCTAATGACGCTCGCCTTTAGCTTTTATCGATATCTTTAAGCGTTTTTGAGTTACGGGCGTTTGAAGTTTTCAGGCCACCGGAATCGGTAAAAAAGCGGGGTCTGAAATCAACATCGCACTCGTTTCCTTTGATTTTCTCGTTAACTCTGCATTTCTAGCCGAATCGATTGCAGCAGATCAGGGCCTTCTACCTCTTTTAGTTTGGAAGCTACGGCACTCCACGGTTAAAAATTTTCGGAGCGGTTAGAACTAGAATATTGCGTTTTCTTTGGTTTCAAAGTTCCCACCAAGAGCTTTCTAACGGACCCATATCTGACCTAGCCCCTTCAGCTGCCGAGATATAAGAAAGCCGTAAAATTTGAACCCAAAGCGATGAAATTTTTGAAGGGCAAAAATAAAAATCGCGAAATTTTGCCAACCTAACAGTGCCGCATGTTTGCCAAAATAAATTTCACTCGGCTAGTTCTAACCGTTTAGAAGATATATGCATTTGAAGTTTGCGTTAAAGGAAAACTGCCGAAGACAAAGTTTACCAAATCGCGTTCAATTATGTATCAAAAGACGCGCATTTCGACAAATCAAAACAAAGAAAAGTTCGCTTCGAGTGCTCCAACCGTTCGGAAGATATGGGCGTTGAAAGTTGAGAAAGTCCGAAAAACTCTAAATCGCCAAACTTTGAAGCTCTCTAGCGCCGAAACTGTTAAGATTAGAGGATCGTAGAATTGGAAAATACTGAGAACGTTCTTTAGAGTGAGCACACAGCGGTTCCAATCCGCCCGCAAATAGCCGAGATAAGAATTTGGCGCGGTAAGTATTAACGATTTCAGTAAATGACGATTTCTTCAAAGAAGCTCCAATAACTCTGAAATTCCTAGTTTTGGGACAATGGTACCTCATCATATTTCGCCCCAGAATATAATGGGGGTTTCCGAAAATGCAATAATATTTAGCATGCTCGATTTAAAAAAATAACTTTGGGTAGATACGAACTTATGAGACACCCTGTTGGTTTCAATATAATTTTAAACCATGTATACCCACAATCAGACTTCATAACAAGAAAGAATCCTCCTGAAAAATCTCCATTCACAAACGCACAATCTTCCGAGTTTACGGAGACGACCCTGTATTCAAATGTATAGTTTATACGCAATATGCCATAGCCAGATTTACATTGAAACATGTAAATACGCAATAGAAATACACGTTTATCCATTGCAATGCATGTATGGGTATCACGGTGATTTGTATATTACATGGGAAATAAATGGACACCTGACAGCAACGCAATACCGCAATATTTTGCGCACTGGCTATCGTCCGTAATATCTATTTATGATCGTTTCGCGTTGCAACAGTACAATTTTCGTATTCACATAGCAAATATTAGTCAACCAGGAGCTTGAAATTACCACGAATGTATTTAACTTCATTGAATACCCATGGAGTTCAAAATAGAAAAGAAATTTGACACGAAATGTTCATCAAAATGAGTAAAAAATCTACTAACCTACGTGTTGAATTGTCCATAATGTTTTCTGCATTTATATTCTACTCTATCAAAAGTATTTTAAAATATTCTCAAGATGTGATTCTGTACTTCAGTATGTTAACGAAAATAATTTTCTTTCACTTAATAACAAATCCATATTGACATATGGATTTATTAGCAAAAAGTCCACTAACTCTGCATTGATAAGTAATGGGTCTTTCAACAAGAGACGTCATTTTAAATTTCGCGCCATTTTTGAACTCTTAACATACAGCTGTATGTTGTGATGACATTTGACAAGTAAAAACTAGGAGATTTTCAAATAGGGATCGATACATACTCGCACAACGCATTGAAATAATGAAAATCACTACAAAAATGGTGAAAATATCGCGGAAACAGTTCGTAAAGTTCGCACTGCTTTTGGTCATCATTAAGCGCCATCTCGCACAGTTATAATGAATTTAATCAATAAATTCGAACGTCTTGGACAAGTTAGTGATGTGAAGACTCCAACTCGTGCTTATCCGGCCAGGTCAGCTGAAAATATCGCCGCTGCAGCTGAGAGTATGGCTGAAAACCGAGGTTTGCCCATTTCGAGACGATCAAAGGAATTGGGGATATCACAAGCCAGTTTACATCGCATTTTGCATAAAGATCTTGGCCCACATGCGTATAAGTTGCAGTTGACACGCAAGTTGAAGCCAACAGATCGCGCACAACGTCGTACATTCGCTGATTAGGTGCTGGGAATGCATGAACAAGATCATGATTTTTTCAACAAAATTATTCTGCGTGATGAGGCTCATTTTCATCTGTCTGGGTGCGTAAACAAGCAAGACCGTCCCATTTAGAGCTCCAAAAACCCAAGAGAAATAGTCGAACGACTTCTGCAACCACAGCGAGTGACAATTTGGTGCGGTGTTTGGGCCGGCGGTGTAATCGGGCCATGCTTTTTCGAAAATGCGGCTGGTTCGACTGTTACAATGAATGGATTGCATTACCGAACGATGTTGATTGTTTTTATTTTGGATGTGGACGATGTTTATTTCCAGCAGAACGGCGCCACCTGCCACACAGCTCGTGACATAATAGCTCTATTGCGTGAAAAATTTCCTGGACGTGTGATTTCTCGAAATGGAGACTTCAATTGGCCGCCGAGATTGTGGGATTTAACATCCTTAAACTTTTTTCTTTAGGGCTGCATTAAAGATAAAGTCTACGCCAATGCTCCAGCAACGATTCAAGCATTCAGGGATAACATTAGAGCTGCTATTGGCGAAATATAGCCGCTACTATGCGAAAAAGTGATGACAAATTTAATCAAAAGAATGATCGTTTGTAGGCAGAGCCGAGGCGGACATTTGGCAGATATTGTGTTCCGTTACTAAGAGTTTGTACTTTGGATTGAAATGAGAATATAATCACTTATTACGAAAATATTGCGTTTTTCTGTTGATTTAAAATGACACCTCTTGTTGAAAGATTTTGTACAACAAAGCAAATTTTGAACAATGTCAATAACCAAAAATTATTTGCTTGCGTTGATTGTTATCTTTCCAAGTCTTTTGGTTTGAAAGAGCGCGATATTTTGTGAAATAAATTGTCATATTATGACATTTTCGAGTCTTATATTAGACAGAGGAAACAACATACAGAAGTAGAAAGTGGTGACCGCTTAAACTCTGTTACCTGCTATGTTTCAGGTGTTGCTTCGGCTGTACTACAAGGTTTTATCCTCGGGTCACTTTTATTTGTAATATTTATAAGCAACTTACTTACTTCCTTAATCCATCTACAGTTTCCTATACAACGGCATACGGCTCTTACTGAAGGTGCGACTGTGTGGGGTGCTATCTGCCATGGAAATAAAAGCCCTCTAGTAGTTATTCCGGAAACATTAAATGCAATTCGTTACATCAATAACGTGTTAAAACTAGTGTTACTGCCATTTCTTCAAAAACTACAAAATCCCAGTTTTCAGCACGATAATTCGCGCCCACATACTGCTAAGGCTACTGTGGAGTTTTTGAATAATGCTAATGTTAATACGCTTCCATGGCCTTTTCGTTCGCCGGATTTATCACCAATTGAACACGTGCGGGACATGATAAGACGGAGGTTAGGTACTTTACAACCGCCTGTAAACAGTGTAGATGTTCTCCAAAGGCGGATTTTAGAATCTTGGGAGAGTATACCGCAAGGTAGTATCGAGTCGCTAATTTCAACTATGCCCAATCGAGTAGCTGAATGTGCAAGAAACAGAGGAGGATCTACGCATTATTAGTGTTAATACAAATTGTTGTAATTGTATGATGTTGAAATTTAATCGTTTTTTAGTACTAAATAAACGCAACTTTTTTTAAAGTTTCATCAAAATTTATCAAAGTATACTGGGTGTTCATTTATTCATGGCGGCCAGTATATATGAATCTGCTTGTTCAATTTTTTAACCTTGAATCCTTATATCAGTTTTGTAGTCCTTTCCCACTACCGTGACCTTGTTTTTTCTATATTTATTTTCATGTGTATCTTCTCTAGCTGTTCGTTAATTATGTTGACATTGTGTTCTAGATTTCTTTCTGAGTCTCTAAATATGGCTACATCATCGGCGTATCATAACTCCGCCATATTAACCGTTTGTGATTTCGAAATGCCGGCCGTGTATTCCTTTATGTTTGATTTGCTCTATTTGATTATTTCGTCTAGCATTAGGATTGGGCTTAAAATACATTCCTAGTTCAGACCAGTGGTACTTATAAAACAATCAAAATTCTCATTTCTTATTTGAACGTAATTTTTTGTTTCTTTATGCAAACTCTTAATACATTCTATTTGTTTATTTCTTAGTATTCCAAAATTTGTTTTCTGTTTGTTCTATCGAACGGTTTTTCGCGGTCTATGAAGCAAATATACACTTCTTTTCTAGTTCTTAACGTTTTTTCACTTGTTTGTTGTTTGATAAAGACAGTCATATTGTCATATATATATGCCTTTACGCAGCTTGCGTTTCTTCTAATATATTTTCAATCTTTTGGCGTAGTTTTTCTTTTAAACTTCTGGAATACATTTTTTCTACCGTGCTTGTTAAGGTAATATCTCTGAAGTTGCTATTTTGCTGTCCCCCTTCTTATATATGGTTGTTACTATTCCCATTTTCATGAAGTGTCTCTCTTTTCTCGCTATTGAGTTTAGTAGAGTTCCTGTTTGTCTTCTTCTCTCAAGTATTTTACCATTTCGGTATAATTCCGTCTTCTCCTGGTGCCATTTTTTCATTTTTTGTATTGTGTTGTTTAGCTCTCCTTCTGTTATATATGTTTCATCTTTTTGTGAGTTCTAGTTGATGTGTGGTTGTTCGGGCTTTTTCTTTGAGATGTACGTTTATTAAATCTTCTTCTAGTATCTCTTCGTTATATTCTTTTCAGCGGTTCATTATCTTCTCTTCTTCTGTTAGTATATTTATTTGTTTATTCTTTATACTTTTTTAATTGTTTTGGGTTTCTTCATTTGTTTCAGCATTCCGTAGAATAATTTTGGGCTTACATCATATGCATTTCCTTATTCCCGAATTCTTCCCAGAGCTATTGTTTGCTTTGTTTTACACTTACCTCGACTGTAATCATTTTTCTTTGTATCTATCATAATCATCAGTATTTCTACTGGTTAAATATTTTTTCCATGCTGTTTTCTTTTCTTTTATAACTTTTTTTAATTTCCTCTGTCCACGATAATATTCCTTTTGTTTCTTTATTTCAGACTTTAGTTGCGCCGCAGCTTTATAAACGACTTATACAGAGAAAAAAAAGTTCTTGACTCAAACAAATATGCATTCAGTCAACCAAATCGTAATTTTAAATGGCGGCAAAGATATATTTTCTTAATAAACGGGTACTCTAAAACTGTGGCACTGGAACACTGAAACAGTTCACTAAAACCCTTACCACAACACTCCAGTACGAATTAAGTGTTGTGGTAAGGGTTTTAGTGAACTGTTTCAATATATTTTCTTAATTTAAAGAAATAATTTTTTTGACATATATAATCTCCTGAAACAAATAACCTCAAGTTTGACTTAAAAATATATCTGTTTAATTTAGTATACGTAATATGTTTGATTCAACAATATGGTCCTTTCTTTTAAATAACTTCGCCAGTTTGAAAGAAATATATT
Source organism: Dynastes maya (assembly GCA_029619315.2). Taxonomy (NCBI): domain Eukaryota; kingdom Metazoa; phylum Arthropoda; class Insecta; order Coleoptera; family Scarabaeidae; genus Dynastes; species Dynastes maya. The sequence continues at coordinate 13,477,440 of JAROYE020000011.1, forward strand.
TTTCTTTCACCATTTATTTGACTCCACCTTTTAATAGCTAACGTTCCCAAAGTGGGAATTAAATTTTTATTGAATTAATCATATTAATTGCATAAAACTTTCGTATGTTTTAAAATATACATAGATATAAACTTTTCTGATTGTTAGTTATAAAAATTTTATGCAAATAATGTGATTAATTCAATAAAAATTCAATTCTTTTATGTTCCCCTTTTTGGGAACGTTCGCCATTAAAAGCTTAAACAAATATGTACTTACAAAAATATTTTTGTGGTTTAAAGTATGCTGTTACTTTGACAAATATATTATTCTGTTGGTATTATTACTCCACTGAAATGGTTAGTACGATACATGCTTTCTTCCTTTTAGAGAAGAAAGCATATATTTATGAGCACATAGAGTAACAATACATAATCCTTTGAAAAAATTTATTAATATTGTGGATAAGCTAACAAAAGTACATAAAGAATAAGTATAATGCCGAAAATTAATTTCCATTTTGTAGTGACGTCGTGCTTTTATTCTCGTAAATAAACCCCAGCTCCCTAAAATACCATTAATTTCCTCCACTACGTTAAGGTGATATCTTCCTAAAGATCTATGTTGTCGTAAACAAAAACGGTGAACCTTAAATCTTACAGACTTCCTTCTTCCAGATTACTCGCATTTCCCAGGAACCTCTAAAATGTTAATGGCCTTCAAAACGATATCGGCGAAATTTTTGTAATTTTCGCCAATCCCTAATACAAACAGGAACTCTATTATTCACCCATCTGTGGCGACTATTTTATAATTTTTTTGTACAGAAATTTTAATGTTATCCAATGGTAAAAATATATTATCCTTGAGTTCCATTTACAATCATAAATATGTGATAAGTAAGTACAGGTACAAACACGACAATTACATCAATTTGTACACAGTTACAACAACGCTTTAAACACCAACTCACACCAATTCATTTAATCGATTTGATCAACACTGTCAGTGATTAATTACATTCTTATTTCTTTTAAATCCATTATCCTACTTACCTATTATTTTCTTAATTTACATCTCACCGCTTACAAACCACCTTCTCACATAACCTAAACTGGACTACGATTGTGATTGTACTGCATTCACTCAAATAAACCATTGTTGAATTAAATAAATATTTTCAAAGACATATTTGTTTGATTCGAGAACTTTTTTCTCGATGTATTAATTAATATTCCAGGATTTTTGACGTTTTTGATGATACTTATGTGGTGGTCACTGGTGATGACATGCGGGAACTTATTATTAATTATACTAGCGTAATGTAAAATTGAACTGGCTGGTTTAATGAAAACACTGGTTTTAAATATAATCTTTAATACTAAAGAATCATTACGTATACATGTTGATAACATGGAACTAGCACCTGTTCCGAGTTGTAAGCTGTTGGGTGTTATAATATATAATAAATTACATTGGGGTATGTACTTGTATTTTGCTGTTTTTAATATTATTATTTTTGTACGATTTGATCTGTCGAATATCTATGTAGATGCCATGGATTACAAAAATTGAATAAATTAAAATAAACAAAAAAATAGAATAAACTTCATTAAACACGTCGTGTTTCAAAAGTTACTTTCTCTTGAGGAATCTTCTTTATAATAATGAGTGAAACTTCTAATTCTCAACACCTATGAGTGGTAGACTTATTTCCACACATCAACACAATCATCTACCATACTTATTTTGAAGATTATCTTCTCTATCAGTCATCTGTCATATTAAGTCATATCATCGGCTTTTATACGGCCAAAAGTGTATCTAAATAACATCGTAAATGTAAATCCAAATCGCGGTAATAATATACTCCAAATTATATCCTCATCACCCATCATTATCTACGATCTCCCTGTGACCTACATAAGTTAAATAAATATGATTTCGGTTGCGTTATGTTCCCGCTGGCGCGCGGCGTGTGATGTCAGAACAACATCCGACCATCTCTCCCGCTTAATGAATATGCATCGCGGCATCGAAAGATAGGGGACCGGCCGGGCGCTTACATGCTACAGCGTGCTGTATAAAATTCCAGTTAACGACGTTAAATCATTTATATGCGATCGCGAAACCGACAATTAATTCGGCCGACATCGAAAACTGTGCGACGCAGCAACGGTAAAACATTGGCAAGCCGCCATATCGCGCCGGTTCAACCGAACCGAAAGCTCCACCAGCGTTGTCACATGGAGAGAGGACCGAATCGATTGTCACGGTCTGGCTACAGCGGAATTGATTTGAGCGTTTAATGAAAAAGAATAAATGACATCACGTATAATCTGTATGAGAACAATGTAAATCAAACGGAAAACGTTGATTTATTTCCTCTTATAGTGATCGTTGGTGAAAATTTATGGATGCTATAAATCCCGAAAATCGACAGAATTAGATGATTAACTTCGATAAAAGACTCGAAAAAATGATTATTAGAAAAATCTATAAACAATTTCGCCTTATTTTCAAAATTACACCAGCGCTGCCACCAAAATTCAATCTTGAGATATTCAGGTGATAGGGCATTATTGCGTGTAAATACTGATTGATAGCCAATTGGGAAAACTTTTTGTTAATCAAATTATATAATTTTTTGCATACGACATTCTTTTTTAGAAAATAAAATACGGCACCTTTTGAAAATGCTAAAGGGAACAGTTCCTTGTTCCTTTTTTAATTTTTAACAGTCGTTTTTAAAATGAAAACAAGAGTCTTATTACAATATGTACGTCTGCTTTAATTAAAATAAATCAAAATGAACCATAATGTTAAAAATCGTCAAAATGGTAAAAAATAAAAAAATAAACGGGCAACCTTTTTTCTTTAACGTTTCCCAAAACTTTGAAAATAGGCACTATTTTTATTAATTGTAATTTTCTAGAAAAATATATCAAATTTGGTTATTAACAGAAATTATGTGATTGTTCGCGTGTATATCATTTTTGAACAAAAATAAATGACAAAATCAAAATTTATAAATAAATACTCAAATATTCAACATAATCTCCTGAATAGATTATACAGGGCGGTTCATAAGAAGTGTAGTATACTGTAATGTTCAATATTTACAACGACAACATCAACTGTCAATCTCAGAACGTAGAGGGTATTCAGGTTAGCCACCCGTTGGTAATGAAAAGTCCCTCTTACGGATAAAAAAATAATTTTCCAAGTCACCATTTCCCTCCCACGGCAACTGGCCTGGGAGCGGGGATGTTACAAATTTTATTTAAGTCCAGATAACGACGATCGTAGTGGAACACTGACAAATCCACTCTTCTTTTTATTCTCCTAATCTCGTAAATTGTCAAAATTAATGTAAAGTTCATCTAAAACCAACAACAGGGTATATTCAGAGGTATTTTAAACATCATTTCATAAATTAAATCTTTGTCCGAACGTTATTAAGTAAATCGTTGGTAAAATTTCACGTTTAAACCTTGTCAGTCAGAATTCAGGTCATAGATTCGTCTAATTTCTGTCAGCTGGTAACGTTACCGCATGCATTCTTCTAAGCTATTTTTACAAATAACTTCCTTTCATGGGAAGGCATCAGAAAATTTATATTTGGATTTAAACCATCAAAATTAGCAGTGGAAGTAAACAATCGCCTTCGCGATCAAAACAAAGAAAGATAGGGATGCCAGAAAATTCATCAATTCTAGTTAGACTTTCGTTAAGTTAACTAGTGTTTTTGACTACGGTCTCCATTGAAAGTGTTCGATAGCGAAATTAAAGTATAATTTCAAAGAAGGAAAGGTTCGAGGTTAGAGCTGGTAGATTCCTGTAAAGATCAACATAAACAGAGTGTTTATGTGATGGCATTGTACGAATTCAAGGTTAATAATTTTAATTTAAAAGTTCGTTAATTTCAATTTATTTAATTCAAAATTCACAAGTATGTAGTAACAGTTGTAGTGTCAAGTAAGCATTGTAATATTATTTAACTCAACTAACCAATATTAACTAAAAATTTTGCAATACGAAATTTATAAGGATGATTTTAAAACAAAAAATTAAATTATAACAGATTAATTCATAGCACAGTTACGTTTCCGTTGTGTAAATATCATAGCTATAAACCCTAAAACTAAAACATGCGAAATATGTATTAGTTTTAGGGTGTATAGGCGCCAAAAGTAGGTACCTATAAGCATCTTCTCAAGGATAGGGATAGAACAGATTAAAAACTTTTTTATATCATTCGGTCTTACGATTGACAATGGGAATCCATAAGTTCTCGAAACAGCTGTTCCGGATTAATCAATTAACTTGTGTGGTGCGGAGTGTGTCGATACTTTAGTGCAATTTGATATACCGAGTACTTTTCGAATTTTTCTTTGTCGATACTAAAACCACTCGATGTTAATATGTTTTGGCTTCGGTCTAATAAGTAAAGAAAGTAAAATAGATGAAACATTTACTTCTCTCTGCCATTAAAGTAGTAGTATTGATATCGACGCAAAACAACATTTTTACCACAATCGTTTACCATTTTATGATGCGTGCTTGCTTTCTTATATGCCAGAAGCAGTATTACTCCATTTCTTTCAAAGTATCCCTCCATTAGGTACTATTTCATTTTTCGCTCCAATAAATTTTCCAGGTATAAACTACCTTTCGTAGATAAACTATTTATTCCCGTCTATAAAAGGTGCAGCTAAAGATAAAACTGCAGGACGTCTCCGTAATATATGACAGATAAGCCAGAGCCATATTCGAAAATGTTGAGCTATAGTGTGCTTCAGCGTTATAAGAATGCTTCCACTATTATTTTTACGGTGAAAAAAGGAAAAAGAAGCGTAAGTAGTTAAAGTGTCTCTTGGAGAATCGTAAGGTACAAGGTATAAGGACCGCACTGATATCTGCTACTCGCAATCTATCCCAAAACGGTAAACTTAAAGTCGATGAGATGAATCTTTAAGACTTTTAGCGATGAGGGAAACTGTAATAATGAAATGGCGCCGAACCCTTTAATAGTACATACGTAGAAGAGCTTTTGCTCGTATTTACGACGCGTAATAAGGTTTTCAGACAAAGTTACAAATACAAGGCTTTTGATTTGGAAGATTACGATATTTTATGAAACAAGTTGTCATATTATGACATGTTCGAGTCTTATATTAGAAAGAAGAAACAATATTCAGAAGTAGAAAGTGGTGACCGCTTAAACTCTATTACTTGCTATTCTTCAGGTGTTTCTTCGGGTGTACCACACTATCATGGGGCCACTTTTATTCGTAATATTTATAAGTAACTTACTTCCTTAATCCTAAAAATCATCCTGCCTTTCCGCGTAAGGTTGTATGGAGCTGAGTTCATGTCTCCTTCCATATTTTTCTCCATTGTTGCCTGTCTTCCATTTTGTGCTGCTGCTTTTCTCGCTTCTTCGTTCTATGTCTTTCTTTGTCTTCCTGTTTTTGTTTTTCCGCTTGCGCTTACCTCATACACTCTTTTAACCAACATCTTTTCATCCATTCTTAGAATTCTTTAATGGTACATACGTAGATGAGCTTTTGCTCGTATTTATGATGCGTAATAAGGTTTTTAAACAAAGTTACAGATATTGTGTAAAGTTCGTAAGATTTAATTCTCACAATAATTTTCTAATTTCATCCAGTATATAAACAAGCATAAATTCTAGATAGCTAAACCACATTATCACAAAATTCTTTTGTTATCTTTCTATTTATGTAATGAATGGATAGAAAATAATCTAGTAGATTCCATCTGTTCTATTTTTGGCCTTATCCCTTTGCCTTTTTCACCAGACCTAGCAGCCTTGTAAGTGATCCCTCTACGTAGGTTTCGGTTTTTGGATATTCCGAGTCCATTTCTGAGAGCCGTAGTCCAGTGCTGTACAGTCGCACAGAACATGGACGGCAATCTCTTCTTCGGCCTGGTAGAATCTACATGCTGCTTCCTCTGCCAGGCCTAGGTTGCTCATGTGTTTCTTGAACATACAATGTTCTGTTAGCAAGCTTGCTATTGTTCTAACGGACTTACTGTCCCTACCTAGTAGGTCTGCTGCAAATTTAGGTCTGTGTCCAATCAGAAATAAGTTGGCCTGTATCTGACCTGGAATACTCTTCCACCAATCTTGAGATTTATTATCTTCCCATTATTTAGTCGTTACTTTAACCACCGTATATGCTATGCCTATAGAGTGCTTTTGGTTTTTGTCAGCAGTTGACGAGCCTATTCGGGCTAATGCGTCTGCCTTGACATTTCCTCGATGACCTTTGCGTTCTGGTACTCAGACCAGGGTCACCTTAGTTCCGCTACCCAGCCTGTTGAGCGCATTCTTCAATATACCCCAGCATTGCTGCCATTTCGGCTTGAATTAGGCTTAGTGACTTAGTTATTTTTGGTCTAATCCCTCAAATTCTGACTTCGACTCAAGTTCCCGTCTTTGAGCCGTCTGTGTACCCGATAGATTCGGCCTTAATAGGTGGACCTTTTTTTCCAATCTTCTCTATTTGGTATTATCATTTTATAATTCATATCGAAGCTGTATTTGGGACTGATGGTCCCGTCTTAAGTTCCTTTAATAGTTTCTAGTGATCTGCACCATGCGATCTAATTATAGAAGGTTGACCATTCATTAGTCTGTAACTTGTAAGTCTAGTCTCTCCTTGAATGTGTACATGTGGTGGTTCTGGGTTCAGGATGATCCCCAGAGCAGCTTTCGGCGTGGTTTTCATGGCCCCTGTGGCACATAGACATGCTAGTCTTTGTATGCCACTTAGCCGCCTTATTGCCTCCACCTCCAATGTTTTTGTCCACCATATCACTGAGCCGTATGTTATCATTGGCCTGAAGGTCCTCATATATAACCACAGCATCATTTTTGGGCTTAATCCCCACGTTTTTTTACACTACCTTCTACATCTGTCTAATGCAATAGTAGCTTTGTTGATGATTTTGTTTATGTAGTTCCATGTAGGTTTTTGGTAGAACAATACCCCGAGGAATTTCGTTTCTTTAACAAATTGAATCTCCACTCCTCCTAGCATAATTGGCTTTAATCCTTGAATTATGTGTTTGTTTGTGAATACGATGATTTGTGTTTTTTGGCCATCGACTGTAAGTTTTCCTTGTTTACACCAGTTATCAACTATATTTAGGGCATTTTTCTGATATTACCTCGGCATGTACTACGTATCTAACACTAAATATTAATGAAAGCCCAAAAATTTCTGTACATAATTGGAAACATCAAGAGTAGAATATTTGAGCCGCGACTTAGAATAATGGCAGACTCTTTACGTACACTATTTGTGCACTTCCGCTACCATAATAAATAATTTCGTTTGTAGCCTCCTTGGGTCGCTCACCATAAGAATAAAAAACTAAGCATAATTTTTATTAAAAGGAAAAATTCTAAATACCAAAAAAATGCTTAAAATTAATCCTGAAATCTCCGCAGAGGCAATACATTCACCTATTTTTTAAAGTCTAGAGGTAAAATAAACATTGAAACAGTAACGATGCCCTATTTAAACAGTATACCGTTTCCACTGAAACTAATTCTACTTCGGGTACTTATCAAAAACAGCTTAGAAAATAAACTAAAACGATACTTGATCGATTTTAAGAGCAAAGTCGAGTCTGACGTTTTTGCAAACGTACAACTGTTACTACAAAACGGAAGAGGAACAGAAAGAGTATTAAAACTTTTAAACGCTGTTGATTAAAAGTAGTTTCGGTCGGAATTGCCAGGAGATTTACCCATCGAGAAGTTCAAATTTTCGAAGTTCGAATAGATGGAGATAGAATGGGATTCATCGATATATGTTCGGGTTTCGAAAGAAAATGTTTTTTCTCTCTTTTTACACATGCATAACAGATAACCATCCATTATCTATCGATGATTGAAAATGTTTTCCACAGCTCATTTGAATTAATAATTAAATACATAGTAAAAGATAATTACTGACCTATATTAACTCATCAAAAATTTATAGTAGAATATCTATAATGAATGTTCATTTATTATTATATAAAATGAAATTACGAAACTATAAGCTAACATATATACTATCTAAAGTTTTGAAACTTCAGAAGTCAATTTCAAACTGCCAATAAGTTTTAATGGATTGTCTATGTAGATTTTACAAGCCTAAATAAGCAATGCCGCCACTGTACTGCAAAGTTTCTTCTCCAAAGCATTAACTATACTATTGTCAAGAAGCTTCAATCGATGTTTGTATTTATACCGCAAATATTTAAGGGAACTTCTATGAACCACCAGCAAATTGGAATTTTACAAATATAAACTATGGAATGTCCACCAGTCTTAGTGGACAAAGGTTAAATATGGGAAATTCGCCTAGTGAAACTTGGACTCGAGTGAATTCCAAACAGCTAGGAACCTGTAGGATGCGCTGTTATTACTATTTGGCAATGGTCTCAAGAAATATCAATCTCTCGTCTAATTTATCAACGTTCATTTGATTTTCAGTGTTTTCATTTTGCAAAGGTCATGTTTGAGATCTGTACTTACCACGGAAAGTAGAATTGTATCATATCTCTAAAAATTACTATCCTTTTCATTGACTTATTTCATATAAATAAAATTATTTCAGTTTGGTCATTCGGATTGAAACTTAAGCATTCTTGTAAACATACAATAACTGTTTTAAATCAAAAGAAATATTTTCTTAGCGTTTTATTAGTATATCCTTGTAATGAAATAATTGTATTTCTTTGTTTAAGACATTTGCTAACTTGATTCAAGAAAATCTTACATAAAATTTGAGGAAAGCATTTCTTAGTATAAGTAAATGGTCGTTGTAACACAAAACAATATTTTCTTAAGGATAGTAAATGGTTTTCTTAATTCCAGAAAGCGTTCAGGTATTGTTCATAAATCATTAGTTTCATTTTGTTGAAATAAAGCATTTATTTACTTAAAATTCTTGAAATGCGTATTCTTTATATCAACATTATTAATTGCACTTACCTCATTTAAAGCAGTACTACATATCCGTACATAATGCAGTAAATTATTTTCATTGCTTGTGATTTTAAAAAGGCTAAGGTAAAGATTATCTACAGATTAATGTTCAAACAAAAGTGAACTTAATGTAGAAGTACACATGCAAAAAGTGCCTAGAAACAATAACCAAGATAATGCTAATATAAATAGCTCATGGTATTGATGGAATCGCTCCCGGCAAAAACAATGTGAGAAGAGAAAAGCCCTAACGCTTTTTTCTCCTGCCCACGTTTTGGTTCATCTCTCAGTTATTGCCTTCAATCTTTAAAAACAACACTGAAATGCTTCCTGACGCCACCTACTCCTAAGAAATATAGTTATGCTATCCTAGATAGTACCGATAGAAGCCGGAATACAGATGTCGTACTTACCCATACAATGACATAACCTTCAACGTACAACGTTTCATAAACATTTTCAAAAGATACCGGTTAATGTAATATATTTTTTCTTTTTTTTTCTACTTACCACTTGCACTAATTTAACTATAGTTTTTCTTAATATACAATAAATAATAATAAAAACAGAGATAAGAAAACTTAAATATTAACTCATTAATTGTTAAATTACATAAAAATAATCCTTATTTAATTACATTATTAAAGACATAATTTAATTATACTGTAATATATAACAAAAAACTTTTTCGTTAGTTCATTCGCTTACTCCTAATTTTATTTATTAACTTTAGGTTTTTTTTCCATTATTGTAATTTCTTTTATTGGGTATCCTTGTAGCTGGCCCGATGATGTGTTTTATAGTCTTGAAATAAAAATATTTTCTTGAATAGAGACTGATTTTTGCAAGAAAATCTATTTTCGTGATGCAAGAAGCCATTATTGATGGGTTTAAATAAGCAAAACCCAGTCCTAGCAATCTTGGTCGATAAATCGCAAGTATTCCAAATGCAAAATCATAAAATTCTATGAAGCAAAGCGTCCGAATGCGAGGTGAGAAGTATAATATGTAACTTGGTAATTTCCTAATTAAGGGAGAATTCTTGTCTTGTCAGACTAGTCCTTGACGGCAGAGAATGTTCCACAGGGTTATATCCTTGGTCTGCTCTTCTTCCTAATGTATTGCAATACAGCAAAACTTCTGTAAGTGGTCACTCCTATAAAGTGACCACCTGCGTATAACGACCAGTTCTGAATTCCCGGTATTTATAAATGGAATCCTCGTTCTTTTATACTCCTTTATACCGACCTTAAACGGCCGCGGGCACCCATCATCGGAATTTCCAAGTACACGTAAATACTAAAAACATCCTTACCAAAGGGCAATAAAATAAATCCGACAATTCTTAAGAAATATGTAGGTACTGCATATAACTATTTTAAAATATACGGAATAATCACGTTAAATACCTAACTCAATTCAAATTTCTTAGAAATCGCACTTAAAATTGTATAAAAGCCGTTACAAAACAATCTCGCAGCATTGTCTTTCCAAGAAAAAAATATTTGTTTGGGTTTTGTTTGGGTGCCTATCCTTTATGGCCCCAACTATATGTAGATATAAATTACTTAATGGTAGGCAGTACGCATTCACACTTGTAAAAATAATCTAAAGTTTTTCCCTCAAAATGTTGTATTACAACTGCATGCAACTCACTATCGTCCTTAAAACGACGTCCCCTAAGGTCTTTCCTTAAACGAGAAAATAAATAATAAACACTAGGCCCGGACTATACGGTGGATGTTCCAATTCTTGAAAGGCACATTCGCGGATGGCAGCTTGTGAAATGGCGGCACTGTGAACGGGTGCATTATCGTGTAATAATCGAAAAGCTTTTGTCAATTTTCTTCGACGTTTGCACGAATATTGTCCCTCAATCTAAGCAACAAAGACGCATAATATGTGCCGTTGACAGTTGTATTGTGCTCTTTAAAATCAATTAGTAAAATACCCTCACAATCCCAGAATATAGTAGCCATCGCCATCTTTGTTGATTGAACGACATTCGCCTTTCTGGGGCGAGGTTCATCGGCCGCCGTTCCATTGATTCCTTTTTGAATAAAGGATCATAAAACAGAACCATTGGTTCATCTCCTGTGACAATGGACCCTAAAATCGGCTTCGGGTGGGCACCACACATGTTTAAAAACGAGCTCGCACATTCAACCCGACGTTCACGTTGGAGAGCAGAAAGAAGAGGCGGTACCCATATTGCACTGATCTTATTCGTACCCAAATGGTTATGGAGAATTCGGCAAACACTTGTTTCATAAATGTTAGATATCACTGCTAATTCCTTCACATTGAAACGGCGATCTGCTAATACCATTTCTTCAAGAATTGAAACGTTTTGGGACGTTATCAGTTCAATTGGTCGACCAGGGCGCTCATTATCTTCAAGAGATTCTTGCCCCAAACGGAAACAGTTTGCCCACTTTTCGATACTGGAATATGAAGGAAATAAATCACTATAAACGCCGTCTAAACGTTGTTTAATGTGATTACACGTATGCCCTTCTTTTTTTAAAAATTCAATGACCGCGCGGTACTCCTTTTTCACGCACTAGTCACGTTGTCTGGCTGGCTACTAAAAACTACAGCTCTTCGAACCGTAATATATATAGTGTAGGCCTCGCTCATGTGCAATTATGGCGCAATGGCACACAGAGAAAAATGTTGGGCCAGCAACCCTTTTACTTTCAAAATAAGAACAATTTATACTAAGAATTGCAACACTTTTATTTGTTTTGACAAAATATATAGTTGCCCTAACAAAAATTATTGCCGGATTTAAGATAAAGTGTTGTTGTGACAAATTTTATAGGTGAAATTTGTGACAGCACACACATTTTTCTCTGTGCAGTGGCAAAAATTTAAGTGATACAGGTTCGTACAATATGTATTATTGTTCTATATTCTCTGCATCAAGGACTAAACAAATTAGCCTTAAGAAGATCATTATGAGCAAATTTTGGAAGTCGAGCTATGGACTAAATCCCATAAATGACATTTGAATGTTTTAAGAAACACACAAAAGAGGATTTGTAGATATCATCACAATATCCGCTAAATCTCATTCGCTTTCCAAGAATACATTAATATCGAACAGCAAAAAACGTTCCACTTACGCTTCTACTTTCTATAAGTACTTTATATACAGTCAAACCGTAAATCCCTTCACCGAAGAAACTTTGTAAGGTAAGTAAGTAAGAAACTTCGTTCCGAGATGTATATATTAAAATTCTGGTAAAGTTCTAAAGGGAGTTTAGAGGTCGAAAGGTCTACAACAAAAACACTGTATTTATAAAGCATTAAATTCCCAATCGGTAGCGGATGAGCGAGCAAGCTGAAACGGAGACCGAAGTCGGTGATCCGTTGCGGCAAAGAAAGTTAATTTTACCTCAGTTTCTACTTTTACGTCGGGAGAAGTCGCCGACGCGGACAAGAGCAAAAAAATTATCAGTTTCACCAGCTAGACGTCTATTTCTCGATAATAGAGAAACGCTAATGGAAAATTTCGTGTTCCTTGGCTTTTAGTACTTAGGTGCTATTTCTTAAGGCTCTAGACAAAAATATTTTTTAGTTCGTAAGCGCAATTACGTCTAAAGCAATTACCCAATTATAATTATAAAAGTTTAATGTCAAATATGAAAATTTAGCACTGATGAATGAGAGCTGCCAAATTTGTAAAGAACTCTTAAAAATATGGGTAAATAATTGTATTCTATGTGGACGTTTTTATATGAAGATAATCTTCACCAAATTCATTGTTCCAATCGAAGCAAACTATTTCTAGTCTTGCAAATCTCTTCTAGGCCTAGGATTCTTCTTCTCCTTGGATAACTTGGAGTCTCTTCCATTCACTGATGGATTCGATTTGCCATTCTATTAGTGGCCGTTAGGAATTGCAATCCAATTTTTTAATTTTTACTTCATGATAGAGACGAAGTAAGAAATAAAATAAAGATTCTTTAAGAACCTTTTAATAGATTTTGAAGCAACCAGTAGAGAGATGGTTATTCAAATTGACTTTTCAAAAATCCATTATAATTTTTTGTAATAGTTTCATGATATTTAATGTACAGAGCCCGTCCAAAAACCATCCGACAATCTTGTAAGAATATAGCAACGATACCTTTTAATCCAAGAAATTACAATAACCTAAGGGGAAAGAGGATTGTAGAAGAAGATCATACTTACACAGTTGTTAGTGATTCAAGTACGCATCACATTCCGAAAAACAACGAGTTATGTTAAATGTTTATGTTTGATTCCATGATTCTGTGCAAAAGAAATGGTTTATTAATAGGATTCTTCTTTAAAAATTACACAAACAACCATTTTACGCAATATTAAGAAATCTATGACAAAAGTCTTTTGTAACGTATATTTTTTTGATTAATTCACACATATTCATATATTGTAATGTTACAATTTACAACATCGAACGTAGGAACCATTAGCGCCATGTATAATGCGTTCAGACAACTACAATATGTCCACTAGTTTAACGCCAAAGTTCCTCTGACCTCTTTCTCAGTGACACCATCTCCTTTTATAGCCTCCTCTCTCTGTGGCGGGGGTGAGATTAATTTATCTCCAATCAACGATGATCTTAGGCAAACGGCTAAGTAATTCTTCTTCTCCCAATTTTCTTCACATTAAAAATGTTAATATTTAATGAAATATTTTCCTACAACTTATGGTATAAATTCAATTGTATCTCTTTCATAATACCAAAAATTAAATACTACTAGTTAAGAAATCGTCAAATTCGTTAGGAATACTCCATTCATAGAGTCAGTCTCTTAGTTGCGTCTTTGCATGGCATGCATTATGCTATTTTTAGAATAAGGAAATTGGAATGAAATTTAATTTCAAATTTTAATTCGAAAGGTATATCCTAACTGTCCGTGATCAAACAATCGCTATCGCGAACAAAGGAGTGAAAGAACGCTTGCAGTTTTTAGTTTAGTTCAAACTATTTTTGCATCATCACGTGTAAGTGGCTTTTACAAATGTTGTTTTACAAGTGTTTAATGCTGAAATCATCTTTCAGTACGAAACGAAAGTCAACTTTAGTGGTTTCAAATTACTCGGTGTTCGTATATCTAAAATATAAACATAGAGTTTATATTGAAACGTCACAATTTCAGGTTAGTTTTCTCTTTTCAAATTTAATTCTTGTAAAACGTAAATATTCGGTGTTAATTTGTATTTAAACTGCCGAAAGAGTGTCTAAGGACACTCCCGCACCTACAGACCGCAAAATTAATTAATTAATTTAGAAGAATCAATTTTTCTCCCGTTTAGTGTTAAAACATATTTCCTTCCATCTTCGTCCTTCGTTTTTAAACATCCTCCAACTATTTCTGTTTTTGGATAGTGCTTCAGCTTCTTTCCAAATCGTCCCTGTTTTCCTTAATATTTCTTTTCGTCTATCTAATATTTCTCCATTCTATTCTTTTCTTGGTCTTCCTCTTCGTCTCTTATCAGGTTTCTACTATCCATTTGCTCCCTACCTTCAGAAAAATGCACGCATTGATCAACTAAATTATTTATTGTACTCCGTTTGAAAGTTAGATGTGTTTGAGAATTGTAATTTAAATATCTGTCCCCACGGGTGTGTTTTATGTACCAGTTAGTATACATTTTACGTTGTTTATGATTAATAGTCTAAATAATCTACAAAAATTATTTCACTGTCTATTGTGTATTGTAAATTTGAATGATAAGAATTGAATAGATTAGGTATTTTGTTTTCAGCCTTTATTGGGATTGCCATAATGCAGTCGTTCACATACCTTTTGGGAAAGGCAATATTTATGCCTATTGATTTTACTGTCAGTTTCTAATTCTTCCATAACTAGGTTGGTAATAACTGCGGATGTACGGTATCCGATTTTGTTGATAAATAACATTGTAAGAAGTAAAATATTGATTCTAGATAGTGTTTTATCGCTTTAAAAATTCTGTTTTATTTAAACAGGTGTGTTCTTTTAGTGTTGATCATTTTTTCCCACAATTGCTAATGCTAAATCTATGGGTATATTGGTGTGAAGGAATACGGCTGCTAACGCTTATCAACCAAGTAAGAAAACATATATACTAGTAAATTAAAAAAATCGATCAATTTTAAAAATTATACATAAGATGTATTTTTTTTCATATATTTACATTAATACTAGTCTTTCGGACAAACCATTAATTTTACTTTCATACCAGCTTAACCTACATTCTTATTTCCCAGTGTTAGTTCACTAACGTTCTTTGGTTTGCTCGCACGTTTTTAACTATACGTTGCCCGCGGACCGTACTCTGCTTCCACACAATACACTACACGAGATCTAGTGGCTTGATCCTCTTCAATCTTCGCACTTGATGTTGGTTGTCCAGCAGCTGAAGAGCCTCTGCATTCACATGTAGATGGAGTCTAGCTTCATGCTTTCCCGCGAACCTTTTAATCTCTTCCTTGACAGTTGGTATCCTAAGATCTCTATGAAGATCACGATCGTTCCGTGTTCCGAACATACCAAGGGGCATTCACTATGTTACGTAACATTTTATTTTAAAATGTTTGGATCCACTTGATGTTGAAATCACTGACACAACTCCAAAGCTATATTCCATAAAGCCACACTTTCTTTAAAATCTGATTATAAATCAATATCTTATTACAAATCGGGAGTTTGGAGCAAGAGAATTAAAAGACCAATAACTTATATTCCTCCTATTAGAAATAACAACGGATCGTTGACCAGAGATAATAAGCAAAAATTAGACTTGTTTGCCAAATATCTAGCTGATATATTCAAATCTAATCAAGAGCAGATGCATCAAGTCATGAATAGTACTGACACCTCAAAATCAGAAGACATCACACGACTTACCCCAAGAGAAATAGCTGAAGAGATAAAAATCAACTTAAATCCACAGAAAGCACCAGACTATGATATAATCACAGGCGAAACCTTGAAGCAGCTGCCTTAGAAAGGTATAGTCATGCTTACGTGCCTTTTTAATGCAGCTTTCAGATTGAAACACGTTCCTATGTGCTGGAAAGTTGCAGAAGTGATTATGTTGCCAAAACCAGGCAAACAACTTAATGACGTTTAAAACCTATTTCACTCCTTCCAACAGTCCCAAAACTTTTTGAAAAATTACTGCTCCAAAGAATTAGGCCTCTAATAGAAAAAAACAACTTAATTTCAAATTTTCAATTCGGATTCAGGCGAAAGCACTCTACAATAGACCAAGTGCACAGAACTAATATTATTGAATCTGCTTTGGAAGAAAAACAAATCTGTTCCGCAGTCTTTTTAGATGTTGCTCAGGCATTCGACAAGGTCTGACATGAGGGCTTGATATATAAATTAACTAAAATGCTACCAAAACAATACATCGATATTTTAACATCATACAGACCTGACAAATTGTATAGAGTCGAGCTAGACAATGAATATTCCGACCTGACAGAAATAAAAGCGGGTGTGCCTCAGGGCATCGTCCTTGGGCCTATCCTGTATTTGTTATATACTAGCGACCTACCAGTGCTGGAAGATGCAGTCGTTGCTGCATTTGTAAACGATGCTGGGCTATTTGCTGTAGATAAAAACGAAAAAAAACTGTATTACAAAATTCCAGGTAGCAACAAATGCAGTAATAGACTGGACGAAGCGATGGAGAATTAAACTTAATGAACTTAAATCAATTCAAGTAAATTTTACCTATAGAAAGCTAACAAAAAGACATTTCTTAGACATCAATGGAACAATTGTACCATACTCTACGAATGCGAAATACCTAAGCATGAGTCTTGATGCCAAACATAGGTGGAAGGAGCACATTAAAGAGAAAAGAGCTGAATTAAATATAAAATATAAACAGTACTACTGGTTGCTAGGAGAAGAAGTAAATGATACAATGTAAATTTTAATGTACTTTTAGTTTTAGACGTGATTCTTCGAACTGTTTTTTATCTACTATATACCTAACCTATCCAAACGTTACATCTCAAAATAGGTAGATAAATCCCGTAGCATTATTGATTAACCGCTACAAGTTATTGGACGAAAGCTGAGCAAGCCGCTGCTACTGTATACATTGCACGAATAGTAGGTATATTCCGTTGGCATCGGTCGCAGAGAGGGTGTGAATTCACGCTCGGCCTGGTTCGATATCTCGGAATCGAGAGGAGACGCCAGGAAGCTCCATTTCACTCGAGCTTGTGTACGCTACACACAGACAGATACGTACAGATACGATGGAGTCGATGATCTAGTTGAGCGTCGACGTTTCAGCTATCTGACCGGCGAGATATCAGACGACCACTCGCTCTCAATGGAGAAAACGGACGTTAATCCATGAGCGAGCTAATGCCCCAGCCTCGATGAATATCCAAAGTGAAGCCGTTCGGCCATTTGTTCAATTAATTACTGGATAGGCTAACGATCGAAGCTTTATATGAAGTGAGTGGCCCCTTTCCACCAGTCGTGTCGTATGGCATCGGGTAGACAATTCGATTATCAAGCAGTGGTGTTGAAATGGAATTGGTGGGATCCATTGGTTAAGTAATTTCTCGGGGAGCGATTATATTTCGCTGTAATTTGATGAAGGTAATGCTATTAATGTCGACGGTGTACGAATATGTAGCGAATTCCTCAAGAAATCCATTAATCTAACTTTACAATGTAACTTTTTAATCTAATTAATTTTATATTAATCCTAATTATGCTTATTCTGGAAACCACATACATTGTAGAAGGGCTCCTGCGTTGCTCGCGACATAATCCAATGTGACTTTTACAGTGATTTATGGGAAAATTACAGACTAGATTTATTTGATGTACCCATTAACTACCGACTATAAAAATAATCAACTAACAGAATTAAAATAAATACACTTGTGCAATACTATAAATATATTTAGATGGCAAAAACTGTAGTGTAAAGTGTGCCATAATTTATGACTTAGACCTTACCAGAGTCAATTTTGCAGTACAATAAAACTTGCCATTGTTACATAAGGTTCAGGAAAATATTCTGTGAATGCGTTGGATATTACAAAAACAACAAACACTTGCATATTTCTTTTAATTAGTGATTATTGAAACAAGTCCGCCGCGTTTTTTCCACTACCGCGTCGAATTCCCGAACGCCGGTTAGTAAACTTGTGGGCCTCCATTTCGAACGAAAATACGCCTATTTTATAGGAAAAGTATCGCCCTTTCGATCTACGTCGATCGCGCGCGTTCATCTTGCTCGCCCTTTTTCGCAAATCGCGTACAATTTGCCCCCTTTTGACCCTCTTTTCCGTCTCTTTCGCGCCTACGGACGACCGATCTTTAACCGAGGATGCAAAAGAGATAATGTTCACAACCAGATATTATTTTTAGGTATTATTATTCCTGAGTAAATGCAATTTTTTTTTAAATTAGTGATTATTAAAACTTATTATTCCTGAGTAGATGCTAGGAGTGCCCAGATGTAGTACTACGATCACATAACCGACGGAAATATATTATCATATACCCTTCAAAAATATTAAAAAGTATGTTGTGTTAATAAGTTTATAATAATAAGTTTATTCATCAAAACCAAAATACATTGTATAGAATACGTCATCAAGACATTTGCAAGTAAGTACATGTGTTACATAAATGTGTGATAATTATAACATTGTTCTATTGAATAAAAACAATTTGTTAATAAATGTTGTTTAAGTTTGTACTGAAAACTATTTGTTATATTATTTTTTATACTTAAAAAGAATATGATTGCAGATCCTCATCACTTGGACAATTACACTTCTCGTTACTCGATGTTTTCTCATCGTTTTCTTTTAATGGGTTAATATTATTAACGAAGACAATAACACATTGTATATAAAATGAAATGATTAAAACAATAACAACGACAAACTCTGCAGCGTAGTACCTCAGCTTTTTATGGAGTTAACCGATTGAGATTAACTAAATACGAGCACCCCCCAAATATGGGCACCAGGGACCGGTTGTACCAACTGTAATGTTATAATTTACAACATCGAACGTAGCTGTTATTAGCGGCGCGTATAGTGAGTTCAGTTTGTCCATTCGTTCTACATCAAAATTACTCTGGCGACTATTAGCTCTTTCTCAGTAGCCCCGACTCCTTTATGGCCTCCTATTGCTGGGGCGGGGGTGCTAGGAGATTATTTTAATTCCAGTTAATGACGATCATGGTGGAACGAATAAGTAACTCGTCTTCTGTTCATTTCCTTCACATCCTAAATCTTCAATTTTACTGGAATATTTTCCTACAACAATTGACAGCATAAATTCAGTTTTACCTTTCGCATAATTTCGAAAATTAAATATCGTTCAAGTAATCGTCTTGTTTGTCAGTAAATTTTAATACTGTACAGTTGTTGGTGGTGTTAAATATCGTAGAGTAGCACAGATTCAGTTTTCCAGTTGCGTTCCTGCATGGCATGCATTATACTATTCTAAAAAATAAGAATATTCGTTTGAAATTTATTATCAAATTATATATCGAAAAGAATGGTTAGCAAAAATAGCAGAGATTAAGTAATCGCAATCGCGAATGAAATAAAGCTGCGCTGATCAATTTCTCACTTTTGACCAAAATACTAATCCAGGTAAAATATGTTTGGCTGCGTTCTCATTCTCTAAGTGTTTAGTATTTAAGAATACGCAGAGTTCTAGTCATAACGTATAAACAAAGAGTTTATATTTCTCTTTTCAAGTTTTAATATTCATAAAATTTCATTAAACAATAGAAAAGAGTATTGGGAAAAACAAAGGGGTACATATGTGCTTCACTGACCTGGAAAAGGCTTTTTACACAGTTAGAAGTCATGATATATGCAGAAGTCTAAGGAATAAAGAAACAGAGGAAGATTTAATAAGGGTTGTAAAAGCGATGTACCATAAAACCCGAAATATCGTAAGAACGAATAACGAAGAGTCTAAGGAGTTCGAAATAAAGGAAGGACTGAAACAAGTATGCGTACTCGGTCCATTGTTATTCTCAGTCGTCGTGGACGAATCAGTAAAGAGAGCGAAAAAAGAAATGAGACCGCTGGTAGTAGGTAAAGTAAATCTCGATATGAAGATAAACGGAAGAAAAATTAAGAGCATGATCATATCAGCCAAAAATAAAACACACAATATAAATATAGGACAGAACATTGAATAATTTTCAAATTTTAAATACCTGGGTTTGGTTATTGAAGGAAATGGCGAGCATGATAAAGAGATTGCGGATAAAGTAGGAAAAATAGGGGGGATGTATAAAATGCTGAAATCTTCGTTCTTCGATAAAAAAGAAATATCTAACTTGGACACTAGAAAACAAACATAAATTTCGAAGTATTCATTCAATTCATATAGTTATTCCT
This sequence comes from Dynastes maya, assembly GCA_029619315.2. Classification (NCBI taxonomy): domain Eukaryota; kingdom Metazoa; phylum Arthropoda; class Insecta; order Coleoptera; family Scarabaeidae; genus Dynastes; species Dynastes maya. Next base: position 13,497,833 of record JAROYE020000011.1, read on the forward strand.
TTTTATAGAAAAAATCAATAAATAGTGGCAAGGCGTGGAAAACACTACTGCAAAGTTTTATTAATCGTCCTGTCAACTTGTTCAGAAGTTTTCTGAAGACTATGTTTTGGAATGTCAAATTAGCGAAATATCAAATTAGCGAAAATTGCCCCTACAGCATCCAGTAGAAACTCCTGCGTTAGGCTAGCAGTGTGAAAAGGAAAATGCAGCGTAGAGTTAAAGTTGGGTAAGTATTTAATATATATGCCCAAAATCATACTCCTAATTCAATAGGGATTGGTCTCTACTTATAGAAAACACTGACAGGTGTATTAGGGACAAACCCAAGAAATGATTTGAATACTACAACGTTGTCAAAAATAAGAACTTTTGTCAATTGGAACGTGATTTAGGTTTTGAACTGTTACCAAAACATATTCCGCTTGTTTGTTTTTTGTTTGCTGTTGTTAAACAAAATCAACCTGCATGGAATTGTTGTATCTAGTTCATTTTTCGGTTAACACTCAATTAAATTCAATACTTATGCCACTAAAAAGGATTACTTTGCAAAATAAGCTTTGCTTGCTCTATAAAGTTCAGAGATAGTAAATTATGTTGAAAAAACAGCTATCATCGAGAAACAAAATATTCTAATGGAAAATCGTGCCGTCGGAAAAGCGCACCTATACAAAACCGCGATACCTCTCAATTTCCAGCGCATCCTACAATTCGCTATTTTCTCTTTCATCTCGTCTGAATCGGGAAATCAGCTTCCGTTCGCGTATACGTGCGGATCCATTTTCCTTATTTTAAATTGCACGTGATGTTTGCTTCCCTTTTAATCACCAAGTCATTGTAATCAAATTCCTATTTCTCGTTTTTTCGTACGCCATTAGCGCGGCGGTTGTGAGTAATTAAAGAGCCTTGTCTCACCGAAAGAAAAAAATATTTACGGGGAAAAGCAAGTCAATACTTATTTTAACTTCTATATTCTTTTTCGGGAAAGGAAGAGAATTGTCTAGCTTTAAATGGTTCGTTATTTGTGTTGTCCCAAAAGTATAAGTATTTTAAGAACAGTTTTACTGCAACCACTTAAATGAGACTTGTAAACCCACTGGTTTATTAAACTTTATAAGTGAAACTTAAAAGGAACTGTATTTACTAAAGTCTCATGTAAACTAAACTTTTATATTGGAAAGCTCGATAGCTTTACAAAAATGCCATATTACTCCAATTTTGATATCGGTCAACACGTTTGATCGTTTAAATTACAATTAACTTATAACCTAAACAAATACAGGCAAATTTAGAAAACAGTTACCAGTACGAACTTACTGCTAGTAGCGACACATCAGCAGAATAGTTGTTCTTCATCATCCGTACTAAAGTTTACAGCCACTTAAAGCATTAGAACAGTTTTCAGAGAGCAAATATTTAACATCTTCAGAGGTTGACTTGTTCGATGATTTAATTATTATTGTAAACATTTTCTTCATCATGATAGAACAAAAAAACTAAAATTGACAAAACAAATCCACTTATAAACCACATCAAAGGCAAAACTAAATTTGATAAGAGCAAAAATACGTACTTAATAGAAATGATATGTCATGATTGTATAAATCAACTTTGTTTCGGGGTTGGAGCCACGTCAAAGCAGAATTAATGTAGCTAATAGCATCCCCCAGATTGCCGTTTTGTAATCTTGCTACTACTCCCAAAGCAACTGAAGCACTTGCGGAAATGACATGTTCTACTATAACTCTATAATCTGATCTACCAATAGTAGCAAGTTTGAGATCTCCATATTTGAATCCTTGATCAATTTCCTTGACAGAAGTGTAACTGAAGTAAGAATATTTACAAAGAAACATTAATCTTTAAGTCTGTGATTGTCCCAATATTCACCAATAAAGTTAAAATTGAATCATTTTCCCCTAAAAAGATTAGTCGTTAAGTAAGAACATTTACATTTGCGAACGAGAGAAGCTTTGGAAATTAATCAATACGATAAAAGTAATAATTTAATGTATATATTCCGCATATTTGTTCCAAATATCTTAGTATTTAACAAAGGATTTGTTAAGTTTGTCACACGTTGGTGTGACGCTTTGCGTCCGATATTCCCTTGTATTAATATCTCTTCCTGAACTTTAGTGAGCTAACCAAATACTTTTCTTTTAGTGATTTATATCCATAAATATTAACCATGTTTACTACTGGAACGATAACCTTTTTATAGCATTATATTTTGAACGACTTTAATTTTTTTTAAAACATTATGCTCCTGCACTCAAATTCTAAATGTTCTCGTAAAACTAACAATTTTATTTATAGTCAGGACATGTGTAATTATTATTAAAGCGAGATAATGTCTCTACGCGGTATAGGCGTGCGCTTGCTTCAGTAAGTACAACACCAAAAAATAAGTAATAAATCGAATAATAATAACAGAACCAATCAAGAATTATAATATCTGAAAACTTGTCAAACGTTCATCCTCTTAAGCAGCGCTATCAAGTAGGTTGGCGGGCTGCATCGGAATTACCGAACATTAAAAGTAGAAGCACCACTATCAGCATTATCATCCACTGGATAAGAGTCGTAAAAGGTTGACAGCATTACATATGTTTCCACAGTTGTGTCCTTAAACGATGTTCGCCGTGGTGAAAAATTGTGTTTATACTTTGAAAAAGATCGTTCGACATCTACGAATGTAATACATACATGATTAAAACACTCTTTGAAATCAGTTAATGGATTAGTTCGATGCACCATCACGAATTTGTTTTAACGTGATAAAATCGGAATCTTCCTTTATCACACTCTCGAACTTTTCTAAAACGCGATTATATTTTGCGTCATATATAATCCGTAACAGTGTATGCATTTCATCCACTATTTGCGTCATATAATCCTTTATAGTTGTTACGAATAGTTTGTAACTCTGTTTCAACGGAAATATCTTGAAATTTTGTCTGGCTCTCTTTAATAGCTGCAGCTTCGGTAGGATTGAATTGTAGAATAACAGATTTTACTTGTTTGAAATATTCAGCATAATAAAAAGCTGCCTGTAATCATGTTCCCCAACGTGTAAGAATCGGCTGTGGTGGTTCACGAATACCAGGACACTGCGTGATATGATCGAAGACGTTTTGGAGATTTGAGAAACACTTTTCTTGAACTTGCAATTAAAGCATCTACCTCGGATGAACGTTGCCACGAGATGTAAAGTATACACTTTATACGTAATACGTAAACACTCGCAACCGTGTTCAAGAAGAAAACGGCCTACAACACTTCACGTGGTGAGACTTGAAAGTTTTCTAACGTATCTACTAATATATCACTCCAGTACACTTTTCACTCTTTTGCTAGCTATAACGTACTATAACACTTAGAATAGAATTGCTTTTACGATCTGTTATCTCGTCAACGCATAACCAAGGCAACTGATTTTTTAATGTAGATTTGATTTTCTTTTCCACGTCCTCGCCTACAAATAAAACATGCTTACGTGCCGTTATGGTAGTTGGCAACTTCAACTCGGGGTTGTACCTATACCAAAAGTTCTGAAACGGTTCTTTTTCGAGTAAGCGAAGTGACAAGTTACAGGTTATCATCATGGCAAGTAAATCGAAAATAAAGGCAGTTCTCGTTGGCACTCCCTTTTTTTCCATAATTCCGCGTTCTTCGGTATTTACATGTTTGTTACAGTCCGCCTTGCCACATCAAATATTTCTCGCACACTTTACAAACTATTTTAGCACCGTCGTAGAACACATCCGGAAAGTCACAGATAAACTTATTTGCTGTGCCAGCAAGGTGTCGTTTTTTAACTTTATTCACATTACACATTTTAAATTAATAATTATATATTTATAACGAATAACACGTAACACAAAACACAACGCACGCTCTTGTTTCCTAAACCGAACGAAAAGTAAACAAGCGGACGCTGATAAAGCGAGAATCGATTTTTACGCACATCCCGCTACTCCGGTGAAACGTCTAGGTATCGCAGATAATTGCCTCGCTCTACTTATGAGTGAATAAACTGAGCAGTATAAATCCAATAATTGGCAGTAATTAATAATTTAAAATTTACAGTTTCACAATAAATGCTGCAAAATCTCATTTCTCTCGTTAGATGTCAAATTGCTTTTTACTCATACTTAAGAGTTAATTAATAAAAGGCCAACTTTATTGTAAAAGAAAACTAAAAAGCTGCGCGCGTGTTACTAGCAGATGTTTCTTCTTTATACTGTTAAAATTGAAATAATGCAGACAAAGCGAAACTACTAATTATTTCGCATCCATTGAATATATATATTTAGTGATTCACACCCCTGCAGGGTTTCACCGCTTCAATAGGAAGCTCTCTAGATCCGTTATCGGATGGATCAGTCCCCTGTTTCCTTTAAATTCTCTCAACTATTTTTTTCCAGTTTTTTCTGTCACCTACTTTATCTTTCCACTTGTTAACTCCGATCCTGTTGAGGTCCTTTTTACTTCGATTAGCCATTTTGATCTTGATCTGCCTCGTCTCCTTCTTCTTGCCGGTTCCCATTACATTATTGCATATATTGTAGCTGCTGGTCCCGCTCTCTACACATGCCCTAACCACTTCACTCTTTGCTGTTTTATTTTTCTTACTATATCTTCTTTAATTTCTTGCTGTAGTTCATGATTTCTTCTTCTCCTATATTCATTTTCCCGTATTTTGATTGGTCCTAATATTGTTCTGAATACTTTTCGTTCTAATATCCTTAAATCCTCCTCTTGTTTCTTCATCATACTCATGGTTTCGGCAGCATACATTATTATGGGTCGAATTATTGTTGTATATATTTTTATTTTTGTGTCTTTTCCAAGTATTTTACTTTTTAATAACTTTTTGTTGGCATGTATAGCTCTATTTACTTTCATTATTGTTTCTCTAACCTTCGCTTCTCTTTCCCCGTTACTTGTTATCATTACGCCTAGATATTTATACCGGCTGACTTCTTCGAATTTGTATTCTTCAATCTTGATCTTGTTATTCTCTAGGTGTTTCCCAATTCTCATTATCTTAGTTTTATCTTCATTATTTTTCAAACCTATTTTAGCACCTTCCTTTATTATTTCTTTTACTGTCTCTTCCATAATTCTCCTATTCTTAGATATTACTACAATATCATCAGCATATGTCACCACTTGTCCTCCTCTAACTTCTTTGGTATTTAACTATTTGAAAGAACATATTTTTTGTAAAACTGCAACGAAATATGCAAAAAATTATTCCCTGTTTACGAGAACGTGGGTGTTTTGATACATATTACAATTACATGATTGATACATGCGGTAGTATACTGTAAACGAACCAACAGGTTGTTTGGGAAATGCCTGTTTACCTATTAATATTGGAGATTATATATAGGTGCCTACTAATAAACATCCATTAATTATGTGTATAGAGCTATATGGAAAATAGCGCCATAGCAATAAGAATATTTCATTTATATTTATATGTAATCATATATTATGGGAATTCGAGGAAGTTGTTTGTAGTATCTTATCAGAGCATGTTATTGGCATGTAAGGGAAACCCAAAATTAAACATATTTTACGTAGTTATCCTGTAGACGGATTTAAATTATTTACGCAACCACAATAAATAGTATTTAGAATCTACCCAATAGTAAAATACAATAAATAACACTTTAGATCAGCAGCGCACCGCATTATCACCAGCTTCACACGTAAAAACTCCCCCTATAAATTTCGTCGGATTTAATCTAACATTAGTTTCACGTGTCTCCCCAAAAATAAATTAAACGTCAATGGTAGATTTAATACGACCGAGAGGACATATGGGCGGCGAACTGATAAAGTATTTCCTCTCGGGATTCGTCCAGAGCGCGTTTAATGTTTATATTAACCCTTTTCGGGATGAATTTCAGATTATTGCCGGCAAAAAAGTATTTCGGACTCATAGGGTTACTTCTTTTGGGGGATGCGGTCATGAATATAATGGATACAATGGCCTCCGAATTAGACTAGAACCAGCTGGTGCTAATTGGTGTGTTTTAGATTGTTTTATCATAATCAAGAAAAAATATAACAGTTTAAGCATGAGTTTGATAATTTTAAGGATTTGATATAGTCTAAAACTAATTTAATGACAGTACAAAGCCTACTATTTTATTTTAATAAGATAAATTGTTAGTATAGCTACACATTTTAACCCAGTACGCATCTGTGTACCTGACTGCGTTCTGATGTTTAAAACTTATGAACCAAGTGTTACTATAAATAGTACGAGGCTCGTCCGAAAACTAGTACCCGTTCGCGCCGTGTGGAGCAGCAGTTGCGCGACGAGCCGCCGAGTGGTTTTCTCGTGACGCAGTGATCTGTCAGCTGTCAGCGTACGAGATTTGGTTGAGTTACCTACAATAATGTCGCGCCAGTGTGAGTTTGAAATGTTTAAGACACTCGACAATACCGCCAGTTGTGAAGTGCGGTCTGTAATAAGATTCCTGAACGCCAGAAATGTGAAGCCATATGACATTCACCGTCAAATTCAAGAAGTGTACGGCAACGACGCGATGGACGCATCATCGATTTGGCGATGGTGTCGCACTTAATGACATCAGTGCACGTTTTCCACAGATTTCTCGCACCATAACGCATGAAATCGTCATAGATCATCTGCATTACAAAAAAATTTGTGCGAGGTGGGTGCCGCGCATGCTTTCAGAGGAACACAAAAACAAGCGTATGGGTGCGGCCTTGAATGTTTTGGAGCGTTACGCAAATGAAGGTGATGCATTCTTGTCACACATTGTTACGGGCGATGAAACATGCGTTGCTCACTCAACGCCCGAAAGCAAACGCCAGTACATGGAATGGCATCACTCTCATTCACCGACCAGACCCAGAAAGTTCAAGACAGCAGAGTCGACTCGCAAAATCATGGTAACCGTCTTCTGGGACATACATGGTCTCTTGCTTTTGGACTTCATGCCTCGAGAGGCCACCATTAATGCGGAAGCATATTGTGCCACGCTATAGAAGTTGCGGCTGGCAATTCCAAATCGGCGGCGAGGTCTGTTGTCGTCGGATATTGTGTTGCTGCACGACAATGCCCGTGCCCATGTTGCTGCAAGAACACGCCAATTGCTCCAGCAGTTTCGCTGGGAAGTCTTCGATCACCCACCCTACAGCCCAGATCTAGCACCGTCGGATTACCACCTTTTTACAAAATTGAAAGATTTTCTAGGCGATGACGCCCTCAAAGCAGCGGTCACTACATTTCTCGCCACACTGGCGGTAGATGATTACGACGTCGGCATAAAAAATCTCATCCCACGATACGACAAGTGTCTTAATTTACGAGGTGATTATGTAGAAAAGTAATGTATAGTACATGTATATATCTAATAAAAAGTTTGTTCAGATATCTCTATCTACGTTTTGAGGAAAGCAGAATTTTTTATAAAGAATAACGTTTTTCTGTAAAAGGCATATTCAAAAAAAATTTCCTCTTTGTAACCCCATCCATGACATCCTGTATATTTATTTTCAGACAGTGTATAAATATATATCTGACTTTCATAAGAAGAAAACTTTTTGGAGGAAAGGAAGTGCTAATCTATTTTCTAAACGCTACTAATAGCAGCAGTAAAACAAAATACGAAAGTTACAATAAAAAGCATTCGACGAAACTTCTCCAAAACGTTCCTCCAAATCACATAAAAGTTTGCCAACTTTCGCAAATAAGAAAAAAGAATTCTATTTAGAAGATAATGTTCCTCTGGCAAAAACGGTCACGTAACTCGATAACGTTTTATTTCGAGGTCCCGAACTTTAAATTCTTAACATAATATTTATTCGGCTCTTGTAAGTTCCGAATATTGTAAATTCACATTGAGATAAGCGTGGAGTTCTCGACGAACAAAAGCAAAAAGAGGGCGCCTTAAAAAAGAAAGAAAAGCTCTCAAACAATTAAGTTCTCGATTAAAATCAGAGAATTCTTAGAATTACTATTGTAGTCTGCTCCCTTGAAATGTTATCGTGTTATCTAAATTAAATATTTAGAATTCTTCACACGTAAAGGCGTTAAAATTTTATCATCGTCTACATATGCATACTGTGGTGAATGCTTAAAGTTTCAATATTTAAGCGGGTTACGTTGGGCTTTTAATTTCAATGTTATCTTTGTTCAAACCTTCCACGCCTCTTTCGCTATAAGCCACATTCATGCATATACAATGTACATACATACTATGTATATCCTATACACCAACCGTAATGGCAGAGTCAATGGCTGGCTCGGTTTAATAACCAAAAGGGTTTTCTCCTACGTTGTCATTTTCACGAAAATTGTCCTCAATAATACTAATTTATTACCTTTATCCATTCTACAATGCAACCGTTCAGTTTTATTTTTACCATTTATTGTAGGTTAATACGATGCCTTTGGTTGAGAACACTATTTTTATTTTGAATAAAATTTTTACAAAACTATTCTTCAAGGACAATTCTTCGAAAAACAATACTTTGGTAGTGCATTTCTTGAAACGTTTAATTCTTCAGCTATAGCTGGTTTCACGTTGCTCTTATGGAGATAGCGTTAAACGTTGCCAGGTTTCCAACAGAAGGATTATTTAAGATAGTAGGTTGGTACCACCTGTCACTGACAGTAGAAATCATCAGAATAATGTAGCTGTTACTGTTACTGAAGCTTACATTGTTGTTGACGACCAAATTGGAACAATACGCAATTTTATTGTCTATCGCACAAAAATTATTTTTTTTTGTTTGAAAACGGCATTTGTTGTATACATATGTAATGCAATTATCGTAAAAAGTAAACAAAGTAGTTTCTTAAAAAATCTGTTATACTTAACACCGTAACAAAAAACAATAATATAATAAATAAACGTAACTTCTTAACAGTGTGGATAGGATTGTTGAAAAACTTGCACCATCAGGTATGTTTCCACATTTGGTTCGGTGAAGGTTGTTCGCTGTGATGAAAAAATGTTATATTTATATTATAATTATAATATATTATTAAATAATTAATTAAAATAATCCTTAGAGTTAGGTAATGAATCTGCAGATGCACCACACATCTTTTTTTAAACACTGTTGGCCTTTGCTATAACGCGACCGTTTCTTGCGTCGTTTATACCGTGTAGTAACGTATTAACTTCGTCCACGACTTGCACTGGTTCTACTTACAACAACCCAGTATTCTGCAATTTCTCTATTGCGTCTTGTAATCGTTTATTATTGTTGCTAACACTTTTTAAATCTGTTTCAACAGAAGTATCTAGACATCCTTTCTGGCTCCCCTTAATAGCTGTAGCTTCATCAGGGTCGAATTGTAAAATCACAGATTTTACTTCTTGCAAATGTTCAGAATAATAAAAAGCCGCTTGCAACCATGTTCCCCAATGCGCAAGAATCAGCCGTGGTGGTTCGTGAATACCGGGACAAAACCTGTGAAGTGCTCCAATCCGTTTGGAAGATTTGAGAAACACTTTCTTTTATAATTCAATTTCGGGAATTCACTGATAAATTTAGTGACTTTATTAGACAACGGTCGTTTATTTTCCTTGCGTACGTTAGACATACATACATATATTGATCTCTATGAGAATCTGTTGCAATAAATCAATAATTTCATTCGCTGAGGCAACTCGTGCCGATTCATCTGCATACATACGTTGTGAGCGCGGCAACCTCACTTCTATCCTGGCGTGAAGCTTCCTGTGCCCGGTCTACTTATTATTATTATTCCACTATGGAGTTACCTTTATAGGGAACATAGAAAACATAATTGCATAGTCTCTCATGATATCCGCACCTTTTCAATTATTTTTCCTTAGAATAATCCTCAAAAACCACTCAGATGTTAACTCAATCGTTACTTATACCACTGTAAATTCTATCTTATTGTTCCCCAATTTCTAGTGGTCATAATTTAGATGGCACCACCTTCCCAATTTCTAGCTTGGCGCTCAACTATTCTCTTCCTCGCTTAAATTGAAAATAGATTATCTACTCGATCCGTTTAGTTCCCTACTCGAACATCGCTCATATATTTGAAATAGTTAGCCTCGGCACTTGTGCAGTGCGACCGCAGATAATATTACGGCCTCGTACGTATGCGTGTTGGACGGCGATATTCGGCGAGGGACATACACTGATGTAATAAACTCCATCTAACTCCGGCTTGCATACTAATGTTAATTATCGAATACCGATGCTACATGCGCCCGAACTCTAGATTATCTGTCTAACTACATAGGAAATTCATTTCGTAAATCTGCTTATCTCGCTGACCAACCTGGGTTAACTAATTTCAATGCGAAATGTTGGCGTTTAAGATCTTCGGTCGAACACTTGCTAAAGTAGGCGTTGGCCATTTAGCAAACGTGAATAGCGTAATGATCAAATTATATTCATCTGCATGAGTGTAAACGAAAATCGGTTTCCTTTTCTCCTTTATCACCTCAGAGAATATAATGGAAAAGGATAAATTTGACGGTCAGATGTAACGGGTAGTTAATATTTCGCTCCAAGCAGCAGCTTTTCTTTTTTTTTCGTTCGTAGTATTTGAACGTTGAACTTCCCTGTCTCTTACAATTAAAATGAAGAATAAAAGCAGTAATGAAGTTCTCTATACGTATGTCTGATGTGTCGATGAACTTACGACTTTATTGGAATACACTCTTTTCTAACAACTATCATAATTGCATTGTACAAGGATCTAATGTGTGCCCTTCGTTTTTTTTTCTTCTCATTAACAATGTTCTTAACATTGCCAAATCTGACAAACTACCATTGCATCATTGGAGGGCTGTGAAGCGTTTCAAAACGATATGGTGTAAAAATAATGAGTGTAAAATTAAAAGTGACCCAGTTTTAATCTTTATTTACAAAAATCTGAAAACTCCGTTATAGTCGCACATATGCGAGGCCTATGCTATGTATATTACGGCTCGGAAAGTAGTAGTTTTTAGTAGTAAGCCAGACAACGTGACTAGTGCGTGAAAATGTCTCAAGTAGTGAAAATTGAGTACCGCGCAGTCGTTAAATTTTTAACAAAGGAAGGGTATACGCCTAGGCGCATTAAACGACGTTTAAACGGCCCTTATGGTGATTTATCTCCTTCATATTCCACTGCAAAAAAATGGGCAACATATTTGTGCATGTCGGCAGTCACCAATTTGTTTGTGTCTTTCCAGTTTCGAAGGATTACAAGACCATAGTAAAGTGAACCTTTCGTTTGCTTTAGACATGATGATGTTCAATTTCGATTGAATTTGAATTGTCACACGAAACTAGCAATAAGGAACCAAACTTACATCATCCTCTAGTTTAAACTGAGCAAAACTTTGTGAATACTCACAAGTATCGTACATTGCTTGTTCAGAAAATTTGCACAGCGGCATAGTGTTTCATTCTGAACAACTTTTCTTAGTAACATTTTAGCATATTGCGAACGGAATAGGTACTTTACCCGAAACAAAAATAGTTTTTACTCAACCGTCAAGGCCTATTTGATATTAAAAAATCGAAAGTAAACTAAAGATAAGATTCAAGCCAAGCAGGGCTTAGTTCCAAAATGCCGAATTAAGATTCAAAGATTTTTAGTTCCACACACCTCTTGTAACATCAATCCTGGAACACGCTGTATGTACCTACTTGAATTTTTATATAAACTAATTTTCAGTGCCTTGTATCAGTTTCATATATTGCGCCCTCTTATACACAATTTATGTTCACAGGCGACAATGTTTATAATTTATATTTCTCTCATAAATTTTAATTTGATTTATTAGATTATAAAAGTAGATAAAGTTATAGCTAGTAGTAGCAAGCGATATTTTAATTTAGAAGAACGCAATAACGTTAGTGAAGCTGCAAGAATTGCTTGGGGCGACGATGACAATGACGATGGAGTCAATCAAAAAGACTGCGACGGTGAAAGTGATACAGAGGTTGATGATGTTGCTGAAACTCGTAGCGAAGATTCAAAATCGGAAGAAAATCTTGAGAGTGAAGGAAGCAATGTTGTTGAGACCGAATCAACATATATTTTAGGCAAAGACAAACAAATTAAATGGGCCATCGTACAATTTTCATCTAGTTAGATCGAGACCGCATGATATAAAAAAAATTGCCAGGTGTCATCAGTGTGGCTAGAAATTCACAAACACCGTTTGATTGCTGGAATCAGTTAATAAACGATGACTTTCTGAATATCACACTAACGTAGACAAACCAATATATTGATAGCATAAAAACATCATTTAGTAGAGACAGGAACTATTGACTTATTGGAACTGAAAGCCTTTATCGGTTTATTATTTCTAGCTAGAGATCATAGAGGAAACCTAAGATCTTTTCGGGTCAGAAGGTGATGGTATTGAGAAATTTCGACTTGTTATGAACATTAAGAAGTTTAAGTTTATATTACGATGCTTGAGGTTTGATGACAAAGCTACACGGCTCGAAAGAAAACGAGTAGACAAATTAGCGCCGATAAGAAAAGTTTTCTCAATGTTGAAAATTACCTAAAAGCTTACAGTTTAAGTGAAAATGTCACAAATGATTGGAGGGTTTCAGGGGTAGATGCGCTTTTAGGGAATACATACCACGTAAGCCAAGCAACTATGGCATTAAAATTAGTGTTGGGCATAATTGATATATTTATGATCCTTTAAAATAAACGAATGATCATTCGAAATCATAATTCGAAATTTACTAACGATTTCAATTATTTTCCACGATTATTTGACAGAACCCGAGTGACGAGTGAATTATTTCTCAGATCTCGAATCGTAATCCGTTTGTGTGCTCCTGCGCAGTCGAAACGAATAATGAATGATTCCTGAACCATAATAGAATGATCGATTATTCGGGTATAATCGATATATCTCGATTATATCATTCATAATCGCCCAACACTAATTAAAATATGTGTTTCAGTTGACCCGCAAGTATATTATTTGTATAACTTGGAAGTATATGCCGGTTTACAACCTGAAGGTGAATACAGAATCGGTAACAACCCAAAAGATGTAGTGCTTCGATTGTCAAAACCAATTTTTAATTATGGCAGAAATATCATTGCTGATAATTGGTTTACCGTGGATGATCTGAAGCAAAAACGGTTGTACTATGTTGGTACTATAAAAGTAAATAAACGTAAATGCAGGGCTGTTCACAGTAGCTTATTAGCTTATATAAAGGAGCGTCAATTTATTATCAACGATACATTATTAGATGATAATTCGATTGATATCCATAATTACATTTTATAACCGAACAAAGTTCTAAATAGTGACTACCACAGTTACGCGATAACGTCCAACATCGACATTGGATTATCTTACCAGCTAGAACAGAAGTAAAGATGTGGCGAATTATTTTACTATTAAATGTTACAACGTTTTACCAACATTTACCAACATTAAAAATTTAACGATCTCTTCACTCAAAAATTCGTAACTACTAAGCCCATTTATTCTATCCAGGAGTTTTAAAAATTTTCAAGATTTATTTACTTTCATGTAGATCTACATTATTTGTATCTAACTCTTTGTTTTCTGAGTGTGTAAACACTGCGTGCTAGCACAAATAAAGATTATTATTATTATTATTATGAATTAACGCATAATATCGAAAACTTTTATCAACATGTTATACATGATCAATAATGGTAGATAGCAAGCACTTTGATTGAACGTGACTTCACGTTGTTGATGCAGTTCAAGCGACGAAACCTTTGTTTTAAAAAATTAATATCTGCTAAACCTTTAAGGTCTCCACAATGAAACTTTCATCATAAATCATAGACGCAACGTTCTTTATGTGAAACAATAATTCCACAATTAAAAAAGGTGCATTTACAGATATTAATATATTTTCATTTTGACGTTTATTTTCACAGTAGTAGAAAACGTTAATCGTATAAGATTCATGATTATCTTAAATTTCATGTAATAATCTTTATAATAATATTTTATTATCATTTAAAAATGTTAATGGAAACTAGAAATACTTTTTCATAATCTCCTATAAACAAACAACCATGGAGCTTCACCAATTAATTATAACTACAATAACAATTATACGCTACTTTAATATAGTATAAATAATTAAGCAATGAACGCACATCATCAATGACGTTTATATGACGTTATATTGCAATTATAAGAACATAAACTTACTAAAAATTACGGTGCCTGATTTGTAACACGAAAATCTATAACTTTCGAAAATAAACGGTATTAGTGACGTCGTACATTGAAAATTTGTAGTTTCTTTCTAATATTGATATATTTTGCACTAGAGAAACTCATATATTATAAAGGAAAATATATATGAATAGGGAATGTTATTTTTACCATGGTGGTCATCCTGGGTTAACAAACATCGATGTTGCCAGCTTCAATTGGCCGTAAACTGTAATATAATCCTAACGTGATCAGCTGATCACTGTTTACTTATTTTACTTGGAGTTTTATTAATCGATTTTGTTGTAGAGTTTTGTTAGTTCTTTTTAGAATTATAATTTAAATTGTTTCACTTCCTTCAGATACCTTAAAAATATCTGTCCTTTCTTACTAATAGTATTTTATGTACAATTTGGTATTCTAACCTAATATTAATCCACTTAACGCAAACAACAGCTGTCATAAACAATGCGACAAGACAACATCTAAACATCTGACGTCATTCGTTGTTGATGACGTGCATTCATTGCTTAATTATTTATACTATAGCATGCATTTTGCTATTTATCTATTTGTCATAAGGGCAAACATGCAAAAATATAAAAGAGATTGAAGATTTTCGAAATTTCAACATTTTTCATAGAATGTAATATTTACTTTTGGTGTGAAATGTTCATCAAACTTCTCAATAATATCTTTCAATTACCTGGTATACTATTCCTTCATGTTGAAAGAAGTATATATTTCGTAACATTCTTCGCCAAGTACACGTAAAAAAATGGCTACTTTCTTATTTCCTGCAATATTTCCTTCATAAACGGCTTCCATCTAAATGTTAAACTTTCTTCTAAATTTTTCCTAGTTTAATGCTACATTGCCCTCATAATTCATTTTATCTAGTGGCTCTGCAGGTTAATATACGTATTGTACTGTTCACAGTAGCTCTGAATTTTCGTTTTTAACGTTCATTACATTTTTATTATTTTGTCTTCATTTCTTTAGTCAATATTCGATTACCGCTGTCACCATGTTATATTTCTAGTTGTTTTATTATTGTAATAGAATGCATTAACTGTTAAGCGCTATAATTAAATAACTAAATTACAATATCGGTTAATACATGACGGACAAAACAACTCATAAAAACTATATCAGTGTTACTAATATTCTGCTACATAACGTTTAAAAGAAAATCATTTTAAAAATCAAGTTAAAAGCAAGTTTAAACATTTCTGGAGTTTTGGGAAAAAACATTATATTAATCTGGATGCTTTCGGATATAAAAATAGAACAAAATTCGAAATAGAAGTACATCAAGCAAGGACTGAATAGGATTTTCAAATGCACAGACTCAACTCGCTAAACACATATGGAATCGATGTAAATAATTTTCTAAGTTTAGGTAAAGAATCAATTAAAAATAAAACTGTCAGATAAATAAGTCTGTGGTTTACTAGAACCTCTAAACATCTCAGTCCATTTTAATTCTAGTAAAATTCTCAAATGCGAAATATATATTTGGCAACTTTAGACTTTACACATAAACCCAGGTATACACAGAGAAAAATTTTGGGACGGCAACCCTTGCATTTTTAAAATAAGAACAATTTATAGTAAGAATTGCAACATGTTTATTTAATCTTATAATATTTAATAACAAAATATGTAGTTGCCCTAACAAAAATTATTGTTGGATTTAACATAGTGTTGCTATTACATATTTTACTGTAAAATTTTTGTTAGAACAACTACATATTTTGTTAGATTAAATAAACGTGTTGTAATTCTTAGTATAAATCGTTCTTATTTTAAAAGTGCTGGGTTGCCGTCCCAACATCTTTCTCTTTGTACGCCAACCTGAATTCTCGTTTTTTTTCGCTTGAATAATCCAGCTGCATGAGATTTTAGTTCATGGAACATATAAAGTCCTTTAATCATTAATCTTATTGTTAATCGACAATTCCGGATGTCAGAAATCGGCAACTAAAGTAAAGGCAAGGACCCTGATTTGAATTTACGATAAAGTTTCGGGGAAATACATTAGTTTCCAGCGGTTAAGGTCCTATTAACGGCAAGAATAGAACCGCAAGCCGTATTTAATCTATTGTTCTAATAGTTTATGATTATTGGACGCTATACAGAGGGTTTTACAATCAAATTGTATACGTACAATGTTATGTTTCTAGCTGCAAATAATAGCAGTCTGCATTTTTAAATTTTTACGAGATGATTTCTTAAAAACAGGTGTTCTCAAATCATTTTTTTGTGGTGATTTTGAAAATAATTTTCATTTTTACCCCTCGCGTCAGAATTGTAGACAATAAGAGGCTTTTATTTTAAGGATCTTAAATAATAAAAACACAAGTGTATTCAAACAGCACTACACACAAATATAATTTTCTTACAAATATGCGAGGGGTGATCGTAAAATAAAGTTCCCATATTTTTTAAAAATAGACAGCATTCTTTATTTCCTTAACATTACACATCGTTTTTATCCAAGCATTTTTGCAGACGGTGCCTCAACTTCGGTATCCCCCCATGTCGTAAAATTCTGCCGCCAGTCCTTTCAAGAATCTTTTCAATTGTGGTGTTGGAAATCTCAGTAATCCGAAGAGCGAGTTGACGAATAGTAACCCTCCGATCTTCAAGCAGTATGCTTTCGACCTTTTCAACGATTTCCTGTGAAACTGATGGTCTTCCGCTCCGCTCTTCATCGTGAATTTCCGTCCGACCTCCAGTGAATTCCCTACACCATTTGCGGACGTGTTGAACAGCTACACTTTTCTCCATAAACTTCGGTTAATTGACGATGAATGTCTATAGGTGAAATCCCTTTCGCGTTTAAAAAACGTATCACAGTGCGAATTTCGTACCTGGCGGTAGCAGCGATCGGGAGTTCCATCTCGGACGGCTGCCTAGCCAACACTGAGCGGCGTAGCGAGACGGGAGTGGTACGTATATAGAGTGGGAGAGCTGCTGCACACGCCAATGTTGTCGGATTTCGCCTAACACGTCTTATTGCTACTGTAGGGCTTTGGGAACCTTATTTTACGATCATCCCTAGTACTTTAAAAATATTATAAACAATTGTCCTAATAATTTTGGAACTAATGTAACACAAAAACTGCAGTCATTTTCAAAATGTCTCTCATATTTGACTTCCTTGCATATTTTCCTTTGTCTTTATGGTCCTTCTTTACCATTTAACAATAGTCGTCCATCATTGCATCATTCCATCTCTCCTGACACCTCTTTCCCATCTCCTTAATATCTTGGTGGAAGCGTTCTCCGTGCTCTTCACTATAATGTCCTAGATTTTCTGGAAAGTAGGCAATGTGAGAATGTAGAAAGTGAACTTTTACACTCATTTTACAACCTAACTTCTTGAAGTTTCTTAACATTGTGTGAACATTTTTTTTGTAGTTCGGATCTTTTTTATTCCCCAGAAAATTCTCAGTAACAGATCTAAAACCTGTACATGCATCTTTTTCTCTTTTATTCATCGTGTCCTTAAAATTTTTGTCATTCATCAGTTTGCGAATTTGAGGACCAGCAAAAATCCTAGCTTTCAATTCCTCTTGTGTGATGGAAAGAAATTTGGCTGAAAGAAGCCTGAAACAAGCCCCATCTTGTTGCAGAACCGTTACAAACTGCTACATTATGCCTAATTTTATATGTAGTGGTGGAAGTAACACTTCCACTGTTGAGATCTACAAGCTGTTCATGCAACATGTTTCATCAGGCATAAAATGTCTCTTCTTTGGCCAAACTCTCACATTCCAATGCCTATCCCATGCCAGACTGTCCCATTCACATAGAAAGCAAGGTATTTTCGTGAATGCAGCTTGCTGTCCTAATAGCATTCCTAGTGCTTTGAAGTCTCCATAAACTAACTGTTCCTCATAATGAATACGGTCTAACAGTATCTTCATATTTTCAAATGTCTCTTTCATTTCTGCTGAATGGGCGACAAGAATTGAGCTACATAAATTTCCATTATACAGTAATACATCTTTTAAACTCCTTTCATGTTCAATTCCATAGAAGTGCATTATCTTGTTTATGTCGTTGCAGTAAACTAAGGAATCGTTATGTGAGAATAAAGAAAGCATTTCGTTTTCTCTGTGTCTGTACCATGAAAAATGTGTTGTTGGTGCCAGAAGATTTGAAGTTGGGAACCAAGTAATTCTCCAGATTCCTTAGGCAAATTCTGATCTCGTACCAGATCGTTAAGTCCTAGTCGAGAAAATTGATGTGGAGTCCTCAGCAAGTTTGTATTCATCACATTCGGCTTCTGGTTCATCACTTTCCATATAACCTTCTGCTTTATTCTCTAAATCAGCAGAAGGAGGAGGGTGAGGCAAGTCGCCTCCATGCGGAACAGGCCTAATGGTCGAAGCAATATTTGGATACACAATTTGTTTCTTATTTTTTGTGTTGCATCCCATAACGTCAACTAAACAAAGGTAACAGTCATGTAGATGGTTCCTTCCACACTATGGGGATTATAAACGGCTCGGCATACTCGATTTCTTGCCTTCAGTCTACAACCTTAATCTCTCAACATAATAGCGGCAAACATTTTTTGGCACCCATGCCCTGTCCTTGTATCTAAGTTTTACTTGAAAATAAGCATGATAAGCTTTTTTAACAAAGTCTGTTGTCTGGTTTTTACTTAAGCAATACATAATTTCCACAGATGTACCAGAATACATTAGGATTGTTCTTGCATTTGCACATTTGAAGAAAAGCAGAAGAAACTTAACTCAGAAAAGCTCAACAAGTGCACTCACAATAGATAACTAAACTGAAAATAATTTTTAAATTACTTACGTCTTATATTCACAAAACCGTCAACATCAGACAAATGTCAACTAAGAGTAGCAGTTGGGGACTCCAACCACATATGACGTACTGGCTGTACACTACGGTGGTAAGACCCATGATAACTTATAACTGCCTGGTTTGGTGACCTAACATCACACAGAAGTATGCGATAACTAGTCTCTCGAAAATTCAGAGACTGGCATGTCTATGTATAACAGGAGCTATTAAAAGCACTCCAACAGCTGCTATGGAAACCATGCTAAACCTACCTCCTCTTGAGATTTATATCAAGGGAGAAGCCAGAATGGGTGTATACAGACTGAAAAATACTAGCAACTGGAGATCCCACAGTGGATCTGGGCACACCAGAACAGAAGCAGTAGTAACAAACCCTATCTATGATATAGGTAGCGATACAACAATCTCCAGGATCTCCTATGACAAACCTTTCAAAGTTTTCTTGAATTGGGAAGAATGTGGGGATGGAGAGAGGAGAAAACCGAAAACACTAGTCTGGTACACAGATGGGTCCAAAACGGGCACTACTTCTGGCGTTGGTGTATATGAGGAAAATCAAGGATACAAAGTATGTGTACCACTTGGGCGATACACCACGGTATTTCAAATAGAAGTATATGCTATACAAACCTGCGCGTGGGAGAGTCTGCGTCGGCGACCGCAGGGTGAGACCATTTGCATTCTCTCTGACAGTCAGGCAGCCTTAAAAGCACTCTCATCTTATCATATAACCTCCAAACTAGTATGGGAGTGCCTGCAAACCCCAATGGTTCTGTCTAAACATAACAACGTCACACTGGTGTGGGTGTCAGGGCACAGGGACATAGCGGGCAATGAAATTGCAGACCAGCTAGCGAGGGAAGGCTCAAAAATGAATTATATAGGCCCTGAACCCGGTCTAGGTATTACCAAGAGTGCAGTGCGTAGTGCAATTAATGAGTGGATCATAACACAACACCAATTAAATTAGAAACATGCAGAACGGATGATGGGAAGACCGTCGCAACATCTGCCTGCTGACCTGCTTGAATTAAGCAAGATACAGCTTAGGGCAGCAACATGTCTATTAACAGGACATAGCTGTTTGAGAAGCCACTTGCATAAGATGGGGATCTACAAAGATGAACCCTTATGTAGACTTTGCAATGAGGAGGAGGAAACAGCCCCTCATATTATTTTCGAATGTGCAACGCTAGCTCAACGCAGATTCGCTATGCGAAGCACAATTGAACTACCAATGGAGAAAGATTTACTACATAGGCTCTTAAACCTGATTGCGGGAACTAACCTGTTCAAGTAAAACACAACCGAAGCAGGAATAATACAATAGGCTATTAAGCCTCAGTTCAATGTTAGGGATGTAAAGACCAGCCCTGCTTTGGTAGGAAAATCAATCAATCAAAATCAAAGAGTAGCAGTTGTGCCAACAACAATCAACTATCACTGTAACAATGTTCATTACCTACCGCTAGGAACACTTCCCACTTAAAATCAGCATGGCTACATTGGGAAAAGCTATACATGACAGATCAAAACTAAGAAAAGTTCTGAAATCAGCATAAAAAAGTGGATTAATAACACGTATTTATTTCCAGTCATCTAATATCATGCAGACTAGTGTATCAACTGAACAAATCTTATGCCCTGTCATATCCATATTCTGCTGAAATGGATTTTTCTCCAATTCAATACACCCGACTACTTAAATTCAATTGTAAGAGAGTACGATTTCAGGTATCGATTTCTTCGCCGTATACGTCCTCTATTCCAATTCCCGCAATAGTACGTGCGAACAACGTTGGTGGAGAAAAGGTAATATTTGTATTTTAAGCGACTTCCGAAGTAATACACCACACCCCCTTTATTAGTTCGTGTTTCTGTCCTTGAGACGCCTTTCTAACATTTCCACTTCCTGAGCAGGCAATTCCCAATCTTACCATGAATATTACAACGTAGCAGATTGTTTGGAGTTTAAAGTATTTTATTTAAAGTAAAACTATTGCTGTTAGCCTAGTTTTAAGGAGGTGATCGAAAAATGTTTTGCATGGGAAAATATAATTACTTCTGACTAAATATTCAGTGAGAGAATTAATATTCCCTTTTATAATGATGGACCATTTTACAAAATTTCACGACTTTACCTTGGATGTACTCGATAAAGCTACAGCTCGTATCTTAAAGAAAATTAACCTGAGCTGCTCGCTTTCTATTACATTAAGGGCTCCATTAACTTAGCTGAGCTTATTAAGTGTATATAGGTACGAAATAGAAAGAAGAGGGGATCTCTTGATTAAGTGCTAGAGGTGTTTTTCAAAAGTTAGAGCAGTATATTAAAATTTGTAATGTAATTCCCTCTACATTGTGCTTAGTTGCAAAAACGTATTAAGAGCAAATTATTGTAGAATCAATAATAATAGCAACATAAAATAAGCTAAAAATGTTAAACATTACTTATGTTTGAAACAAATAGAAGACCAGATACTAGAATCAATGAAAGTCTACATCAATGAGAGAAAGAAAATAATTTAATTTGAATAGTTAGCATTTCTGATTATGAATTAAGGTAATAGCATCTCTCTGCTTAATACTATGTAACATATATTCGTTTCAAATTATTGTTCCTTTGTTTGTGCAAATATGTGTCCCTAATAAAGTGACTTGTAATCCGACAGGAGTATTAGATTCGAAGAATTTTCACATACATATATAACATTCAGAAAGATAGAATCGTGCAAGATAGCTTGGATATGTCGTAACGACTTCAATATAGGTAGCTTTTTATTCAAATTGCCCGAAGTAAGAAAACGATATCATCTACTGCGTCGGGTAAAATCGAATAAAAAAGACATTTTCCCGAGGAACAAGAAAAATTCAAATTCAAATGTTTGTCCCCAGAAGTTATATGCTGTCAGTAACGTACTTGAACCATAAATACAAGGGATGAAATATTTATTTTTATATCTAATTATTGTCAAACACTAGATCTAATTAAATTTATTGGTATAACTAATACATTCAAAATGGCTGCAAGCAAGACATTTTACATTTTAATTCACTTTATATTCTCTCGTACAGAATTTTGATTGTAACGCTGATTTACCAGAAGTATCGGGGTTCAAAAATAATAAAATCATGACGATTCCCTCTTTGTCTACAGATATGCACGATGTTACAGATAGAAATCAAAAGAAGGAATCTGATGAGTCATTGAAATAACAAGAGCGTCAAGGTAGCTGTGAGTTGTATAGCATATTTTTGCGGTAGTGATCGGCTATTTGCTGGAGTCGCCCGACCAGACGCTCAGGCTCCGATAGGGTTTGGTAGTAGCCCTAATATTACACATTTGAACGTTGCAATACGTACAAATGCGTACGCGAATTATGTACAGATTTAAGGAAATTGAATCATGCAATTAATATACACAATATTTATGTATTTGCATATTTTTACGAGAAATAGCACATGTTTTATTGTGTTCTCTAAGTAACAAGGGAACTCTTTATTTAATAAATTTATTTTTTTATACCCACGTACTGTGTTTAATTTAGAGAACAACTGAATAAGCGAACAAATATATAAGCATTATTTACATCGAAACATAAGCAATTGATCCTCCCTATTCACAAGAAAGACACGCGGAAGCAGACGACTAGCGGCGGTGTAACAAAAGCAAAAAATAATTAAATAAAAAAGGTAAGTACACGTCAAGCCGCCATCTTTCTTATTTTGATCAGTCTCAGTGTTAGCAACAGTGACAAAAGCCACCCACTAGCTATGGATATAAAAACCATTATATTTCCATTAAAAATTTGGGAAAATTCTTTTAAAATTGGAGGATATTTTCAAATAGAAAACTGCCTTTAGGGTGATAATACCCTTTGAATAATCAAATTAAGTGCAGAAAGTAAATAAATAGGTAAATGAAGGAAGTAAAGATGGTCTTTGTAGGTATCAGAACATTTTATAAATATTGAAATTCACATATCCAAAAAAATGTTAAAGCGGCAATTGCAATACATATAGAATATACTGTAATTAACGAAATTAATTCTTCAAATATTGTAGCGGGATGTTCGACGTGACGAGCGTACGTTTAATTGTTATTATCAAATTAAATTAATATTAAATTGTTATATCAAAATTCGTTAAATATTAGATTTTAACAGAACATTTGCGCAATTTGAATTATTTTGGATCGGTATTCGAAAAAAAAGACTCAGTTAATGTTACGTTACAAGGGATAATCGAAATTCCAGGTTATTTTAAATTATATACATTTTTAAAACATTGTTTGTAAAAATGACACATACACACACAAGTAACACACTGTATTTGGAAAACAATCATCAAAATCCCTTACGTCACGTGCAACACCGAATTCGACCATCATTACATCAAAACAAAAAACATCAAGTTGTTAGATTGGCAGCACCCAGATAACCGATAAACAAGAAGTTGGATACGAATTTTCTGACAGTAAACAAACATGTTTTGCGACTGATAAATCTAGAAATTGTATTTTAAAACCTAAACGTTGCTGAACTTATCAACTCTAAAGTATTAAAAAACTGCTAAAGTTAAATAGAAACAGTTACAAGTAATAGTCAAGAGTATTTAATTTAACAAAAGCAATTTGAGCATACAATCAAGAAAATTTATTCAAGAAGACGATGAAAGGGGTTATACAAGAGGATATTTGATATTGATACTGCTGAAAAGAGGAAACTAGGAACCATCAAGAAAGAAATACACACATACATACGCACAATACATCCACATTAACTGTAAGTAATTTTAAAAAGAAATTTAATCTTCGTAAGTGAAAAACTTATAATAAATTATTCAATATTTTTAATCGTTATTTGAAACATCAAAATATACATTCTTCATAGGCGTACTCTTAATATTGCGTTACTATCTAAAATCTGTTATTGTAATATTTCACGATCGTCAAATTACATTTTGACATTTATGATACGCGCACATTATGTAGTCATAGCATAATTTATTTTTTCCAATTCCTATTAATAAAATGCTCATTTTATATATTAAATCTCATTACTAAAATAATAGTTTAATCAAAAGGATGAATAAAATGTGACACTTCACGCAAATTCTTCAATTTACCGATTTAAGAGTCTGAAAGTGTGTTTTAAATGTCAAATAACCAGGAAGAAAGCGTACCACAAAATGTTCTGAACCAAGCTGCGATTGCAGTATCCAATTTATTGCTAGAAAAATCAAAATTAGTTTACGAAAAGGAATACAAAACATTTTGTGAATGGAAGAGAATAAAAAATCAGAAAACTGTTAACGAGGAAATACTGCTAGCCTGTTTCTTAGAAAAATTAAGGAAAGTAAAGGTGTCCACCTTATGGTGTCATTACTCAATGCTCAGAGCAACGCTATCCTTAAATGAAAATATTTATATTTCCAAGTAAGTAAACCTAAATATTCTAAATTATATTTAACTATTATGAAGTTTTGCAGATTTTTAAAGCTAATCGCTTTTATAAAAAGACAGACTTCAGGTTTCGAACCAAAAAAGTCTCGAACATTTGAAAAAACAGATTTCTACAAATTCCAATTTCCAATTTTTCATTGTTTATAGGTAGTCTTAATTATGAGTGGAGCTGGCGGATGTAGAATTGACGAAATACACAAAATTCGAGTTGATGATATTGATGAGAAAAACTCTGTTCTAATAATTTCGCTTCCGGACACTAAAGCAAATAAGAAACCCACATTTACAATTATCAATAAAGACTGTCAAGTTAATTTAATAGAAATTTAGTACAAAAATTTACACCCACAAAATGTACCACACAGAATTTTTTTTCTCTGTTATTAGTATCAAAAGTGCACATTACAACCTATCGGTATCAAAAATACCACAAATGATAGCGAAATATTTGAAGTTACCAAATTATGATCTTTATACCGGTCACTGTTTTCGACGAATTTCCGCAAATTTACTAGCCAATGCAGGAGCTGGCTTATTAAATCTTAAAAGGCACGGAGGGTGGAAGTCTTCCACAATGGCAGAACTTTACATCGACAAATCATTGCCTAAAAAATATCCACGTCAAGAAAAATTTTAGCAGATGTAAATCCAAATGAAAGGCCTGGAACTTCCACTGCACTTGACCCTGACGAAAGCAGTCAACTTTCCTTCTTTAAGTGTTCATCATATTAGTAATAGTACAATTAACATTTATGTAATTGAATTACCTAAGCAATGACATTTTTTGAAAATTCAGGGAAATTGGAAAAAATATTGTATGGTACACGTGAATAAAGAAATTTTATCCGCTCAAAAACATTATCGTCTTTATTCACTTATATCATAAATAGCTATCTGTTTAATTTAATACCAATAATTTCGGTCACGTACCTAACAGTAAGTCTCAATGTTTAAAGAAATCTCTAAACACACTTTCAAGAACAAAGGCATAACGTTGATAACCATACAAAATGAAAATTGCCAAATAGAGATTGAATTCAATTTTTTTTTTTACTTGAATAAACATTTTCCAACTAAATTCATATCACCCAAATATAGTAACGTTGAAAGCACGTTTACGTCTTTCAAAAAGTTCCGCGAAAATTGCTTTGCGATATTAATACTCAAACACTTCTGTAAATCGAGCAAAAAGCGCCCTTCGTATTTGAAATTGGCAGGAAAACGACGAATTTAAACGATCGCATCTTACCACCGGGCAAGACGTATCGGCCGGAGATAAGTAGAAGAAATCCTGCCTGATCTGGAGGTAGAGGGATTTCCTTGAGGCGGCAGAAATGGCGGTTTAGGAAATTCCCAAGATGTCTGCGTACGTTGGACGTGAGCAAATCGAGCAAAATAAATCTTGTATATACACTGCTCTCCGTAAATTTGATTGACGCCACCTAAGTCAGTGTATATGTACTACACCGAAGGGTTAGAAGATATATAGTAATCTTTGCCTGTATGTTAAAATAATAATGAACTTTGGTATCATTTCGAAAATTAAATATCGTTCCTCAAGTAATCGTCATGTTTGTCAGTAAATTTTAATATTGTACAGTTAGTTGTTGGTGGTGTTAAATGTCATAGAGTAGCATAAATTCAATCTTCCAGTTGCGTCTTTGTATAGCATGTATTATGCTACTTGTAAAATTAAGAATATTCATTTGAAATTTATTATCAAATTATATTTCGAAAGGTATAGCTATTCAAATTATCCGTGATTAAACAATCGCTATCGCGAGTGAAATAAAGGAGTGAAGGGATGCTAACCAATTTCTCACTTATAATCAAAATATTCATCCAAGTAACACGTGTTTGTCTGTGTTACCATTTTCTAAGTGTTCACCGTTTAAATTCTACCATAAATATGAAGTAAAAGTCAAGTTAGGTGGTTTAAGAATACGCAGGGTTCCAGTACGTAACATATAAACACAGAGTTTATATTGAAACGTCACAATTCCAGGTTAGTTTTCTCCTTTTAAGTTTCAATACTCGTAAAATTTCATTTAATTGATATGCAGTTTAATTTAAATTGCCGAAAGAGTGTCTAGGAACACTTCCGGACCTACAGACCGTACAATTAATTAATTTCGAAAAATTCTTTTTTAATTTTCCCCTCGTGTAAAACATTACAGTATATAAGACGTTTCTAAATATTTCCCTTCGAAATCTGATTCTTTGCATTAGATATTGGACATGTATTCACGAGTGTTTTTAGCTCCAGTAGAAACAGTTTATCAATTTCATGTATATCGCTATATAAGGAAAACTGTTACGAAAACGAGCAGTTTTACACATCATTATTTGACAGTATTACTATTATAACCAACCGTATTAAAGCTTCTCAATATAATATTAACCTATAAGCTAAGTGCTATTACATACGAGGTATGATCAAAATCTATTCGGATTGGTGGCATAAGTAGGGAGTCGGGCGGAACAGTTGGTAGTAGAGTGACACATGAATCACGGCAACCTAACTCGCCTGGTTTCGTTGTTACGTCTGCGTCGTTGTTTATCGCATTTGTCATGTCTGAAAAAACTTATAAACGAATTTCTATCAGATTTTGTAAAAAACTGGGGAGGAATGCACGAGCCGTACCCAAGTTTACGAGTAGTAAAGATGGCCGAGAAAGTGTTGAAAGTGATGCGCTTTCTGGAAGGCCCGTAACCAGCAAAAGTGAACACAATGTGGAAAGGGTGCGCGCAGCTGTGTTAGCAAATCGCCGAATTACTATTCGTGAGTTATCTGAAGACTTTGGTCTTAGTTTCGATTCAATGCAGTCGATTCTGATGGACGATTAGGACATGAAACGGATCTCAGCCAAATTTGTTCCAAAATTGCTCTCCGATGACCAGAAACAGGCCCGTGTTTCAGCTGCTCGTGACCTGCTTGAGTGTGTCAAAAAATATGAAAACTTTTTAAAAACTACGATTATTGGTGATGAGTCGTGGGTTTATGGGTATGATATCAAAACTAATGTGAAGACTGAGCCTTCACAGTGGAAAACCCTAAACTCACACAGACCTAAAAAAGCTCGACAGAGCCGCAGCAATGTTAAGACGATGCTGACTGTGTTTTAGATTATAGGGGAATTGTACACCACGAATACGCTCCACCAAGTCAAACGATAAATAAGGAGTACTATTGTAAAGTCTTACGCCGTTTGAGGGACGCTGTATGTCGCAAAAGACCGGCATTACATGGGTGTGGCGAATGGAAAATCCATCATGACAACGCGCCTGCACACTCATCTCAGCTTGTGCAGCAGTTTCTTGCTAAACACCACATTCCACAGGTCCGACAGCCACCATATTCGCCAGATCTCGCACCATGAGATTTTTTATCTTCTCAAAAATTAAATACCACTTGAAAGGATGAAAATTTCAGGATCTTCAGGAGATACAACAAAATGCGACGAGGCAGCTGTTCGCTATTTCCGAAGATGACTTAAAATGACAAAAATTGCTTCGTGCAATGGAAACAGCGCTGGTCTAAGTGTGTGGAAGTGTCGGAAGGGGACTACTCCGAAGGAGACTAAATAATATACTTATAGGTGTTGTATTTTTCTTTTAATAAACCCAATCCGGATAGATTTTGATCATACCTCGTATAAAGCCAACATGCGGACCATTAAGCATGACAAATTAATGATGCGCAGAGTCCAAAATATATATTTTTTTAACGAATGACGCAAATATGCGCAAGCTTTTCTTTCGCTATCTGATTGCCTCCAAGAAAGATTTCCTCGAAAACTACTACTAATGTTAAAACCTTAGCTACAGTTTTAGAATTGTCTCACCTAACACACATTCATTGTTCATTTATATCCAATTCAACCTGTAAAAACTATTTAGAAAACGGAAAACGTCAATAAATACCCTTCCTAATGTATTGTTATATTAGTGTCGCAATAACATGTTACAAGCAAATTCGTGTATTAAAGATTGAGCTCAGGTACATAGGTAACAAAATTAAAATCTTCAATCGGACTAAAAGGCCCATTTTGTTTATTAGTTTATTCAATTTTTGCGCTATTGAGATAATTTTATTCGTTCGGCCTCATACTGTGTCGTCCACCAAACGGATCCAACTCAATTCAAATAAGACACAATCTCATTAATGTATACATCCATAATCAAATTTAAATCCAGCCGGATTGATAACAATAAACATCAGGTCTAACAATTAACTGAGACGAATATTAGTTCTATAGGTATTTACTCTATATCATCTTTTCATTAATTTTAACATTTTTCGAACTGATGGGGGCAAATGTATGAACGACAGTGTACATAGTTGTCGTTCAATCGCAGATTAATAGGAATGAGAGGAGTTCGCAGGATAGCAGGTTGCAGGACGACCGACCAAGCGACGTCGTACACATTTGCACGAGGTCCCTGAATCGTCTGGACTCGCGGACCTGCGCAGTACTGCATATCGATCGCACCCCCGCGCCTGCAGTACTCACCTCCTGGCGGTAGCAGTGGAAACTGCGACCCGTTCCTGCAGTCGAGTCATGCGTTCGGTAGCGCTGGGATCAGGTCATCAGCCGCATCGGTTCTGACGCCTTATTGTGTTCGATATAACACTGCCTCTCTATATATACATCGTGTCTCCCTTTCGTAGTCGTCGCTAAATGTTAAAACGTGCGTTAAATGTTACCATCACCTGACAATTCGACTGCCTCTTTCATCATTTATTATAATTAATTATCTTTAAAAAAAATACAACAGACTTTCTCAAGAAAAGGAATGATAGAAAGTTGACGAAAACGATTTCTACTACGAAAATAGTACATTAAAAAAAATTATAGTATTAAAATTAGCAAAATTTAAATTAATTTTTAACAAATTCAATTTAATTTCTGCTTTAAATAAAATTCGAACACGAGATTGCTTAAAAATAAATCCTTATACGATAGATTATAAATACCTAGTTTAAAATTTTAGTAATACAATAGAAATAAATAGTAATGAAATAAGCCTTAGACACCAAAGTATCACAAGCGATAATATTGTATTAAAAATAGTAATTAAGATATCTCTAAGGGAATAAAAAACATAGTTAGTAGTAAGCGACGAAACCGCAATATTCTAGTGAAAAATTAGATTTATCTACGATACTATCACACTAGTGATATTCGCAGTTAAGACAGAGTTAAGTGTTCGTCCCGTTTGCTGTTACTATTTGATGAATGACTCATTTGCAAGAGATCTGATCCTGAAGCATGCTGATGGTCGTTTGAGTGCTGAGGAAGCTACGAAACGATGATATTTTTAGGTAAGTATTCTATACGAAGTACAAGGCTGGATCGATTTTTCACAAATAGTTTTCAAAGTGCACGGTGGTATCTATGAAACTATCTACACATATAGTAGTTTCAATAATACATCTTGATGACAGAACTTCTATCTCAAAGGTTTAATTACATTTACATGTTAGTCGCTTAAATATTTGCCGTTGTACTATATAGATTCTAAGAATAGCTTACTACGTGCGTAGTACTACTACCTTAAGGGTGCCTTTGTAAATAAATCGTCGATCAATTCGGGTATAAACAACAAATAGATACGTTTGGTTAATATTTTTCAAATTAATATTAGCAAGTAAATGTACACTATTTAAAATATGATTCCAAATAGTTTTATTATTCTTATCAGCTAGAATTAAAACAGAAATCAAAAGTTGAACCATTTTATTACCGCGTGATTGTAATATCCATTACAGAGTTGGAATGTTTTCAACATAGTTACTTGTAACTGGAGCAATATAATATAGCTTCAACAGTTACGATGTATTCGTTTTTGAAGATCCATCATTTTTTTACATGATGTTTGGAATATGTCAAAAATAATAAGTCACGAAAGGGTTCAAATCCCTGAAACTAAAACTAATTGACCACCACAGGTTATTAAAATCTCACGGACATTACTTCAACTATTTTGCAAGGAGTATTCAGGAGGTAGGCCCTATAAATTCTCGGCCTAATATAGATAAAATAAACTTGGTAAAATATAACAATTTTTATTTTTAAATATAATCTACCCTAACTTCAATACGTTTATTGCAACGATCAATTAATAATTCTATACCCTTGTAAAAATAAAGTTTTTCCCCCAAAACGTTGCATTACAGCTGCTTGCAACTCACTATCGTCTTTAAAACGACGTCCTCTAAGGTCTTTCTTTAAATGAGAAAATAAATAATAATCACTTGGAGCCATGTCCGGACTATACGGTGAATACTCCAATTGTTGAAAGCCGCATTCGCGGATGGGAGCTTGTGAAATGGCGGTAGTATGGATGGGTGCATTGTCGTGCAATAATCGAACAGCTTTTTTCAATTTTCCTCGATGTTTTGCACGAATATTGTCCCTAAATTTATGCAACAAAGGCGCATAATATGTGTTGTTCACCGTTGTATTCTCTTTAAAGTCCATGGCCATCACCTTTTTCGATGATTGAACGACTGTTGCCTTTCTGGGACGAGGTTCATAGGGTCGCCGCCATTTCATCGATATCTTTTTGGATAAAGGATCATAATACAGAACCATTGCTTCCTCTCCTGTGACAATGGACTCCAAAATCGGCTTCGGGTCGGCTCCACACATGTTTAAAAATAAGCGCGCACGTTCGACCCGACGTTTACGTTGGAGAGCAGAAAGAAGAGGCGGTACCCATCTTTCACTAATCTTATTCATGCCCAAATGGTTACGGAGAATTCGGCGAATACTTGTTTCAGAAATGTTAGACATCACTGGTAATTCCTTCACTTTCAAACGGCGATCTGCTAATAAGTGGTATTAGCAGATCGCCATTTCTTCAATAATTGAAATGTTTTGAGGCGTTATCAGTTCAATTGGCCGACCGGGGCGTTCATCATCTTCAAGGGATTCTTGTCCCAAACGGAAACATTTTGCCCACTTTTTTACAGTGAAATATGAATCACCATAAACGCCGTGTAAACGTCGTTTAATGTGATTGGACGTATGCCTTCCTTTTATTAAAAATTTAATGACCACGCGGTACTCAGTTTTGGTTACCTAAGACGTTTTCAGCTTGTCAGGCCGAGAATTTATGGCGCCTACCTTGTAGTAACTTGTTATGTTTTAAAGTAATTGTTGCCTAAAAATTAATCAGATAAGGAAATGAAGCTAAAGCAAGGTAGTACAGAATTAAGTCGTTATTCTATATAAAATTAAGTAAAAAAAAACTATTCTCCTTACTATAATGTCTCTGGAAAAACCATACCATCATTACTCTTTCACTGCAGTTATAGGGAGAGATCGAAGATATACGCGATAGTGTAACATATAGAAAATGTAAAATTGATTCTCCTACTGTTTTTCATATAGAATTCATTAACACAGTTTCAATGTTTTTAGAAGAGGTTGTATTTTAAATTGAATAGTTTGTATGTTTCTGTCATAATTTAACTGAACATGGTTCATTCTTTGAAAATGTGATTGAAGCAATATAAATCGTATTAATTTAAAATTTGAATTGATGGAGCCTCTACTATGTATTAGTTTAACATGATGAAAATTGTAAAAATAGATACGTTGACGACATTACAGCGTGTTTTACGGGTACAATGAAGCAATTAGACCATTCCCAATGGTGATCAATAATATGCACCCTAATATAAAGTTCACGGTAGAAATAGAAAATAATAGAAAAATCAACTTCCTGGTCTTAACCTTGTCCCGCAATGATAATAAAATAAATTTAAATATACAGTGTGTCTCAGGGGACGTTGGATTGCATGGGTATCTTTGTTATTATTAGAGATAGAATTTTGTTTAAATGGACAAAGTAGTACATATTTGTGTGCTGTTTAATAATTCATTCACAATACAGTTGAATTTAAAATGGTTACGCCGCTATCTTAAAAAAACCGAAAAGTACAATTTTCAAAATATGGTCGTAACTTCTTTCTTTTTGATTGCAATGAAACACTGTTTTTACATTATATAGGTACTTTTTTGTGTACAATCCATTGAGCTAAGTGAAATATTTTTGTTGTCGATAGATTTATTGAAAATAAATCAAACTTCATTTTTTCTTATGGCGGTTATATCAAAATTTTACATATTTGCAATTGGCGCTGTTTTCCTGAATAATTTGATGTATAACATGTTAATTTCAGGCAATCACAAATGTTAGAAATACTTTTTTTTTGGAACGGAATTTTGCAGTGCGAAGAAAATTATAGGGTGCTGTGGAATAGATTTGATTTTACAAAACAAGCGAGAATCTTGTTTTATGTCAAGTGAAATTAACTTTAGTAATATTTAGATTTATATTGTATTTTTAGATAAAATGGCATGAGAATTTTTTACTAGAGAAAAATATGACATTTTCGTCACGTACATTCATTGTAATAAAAATATTGCACGGGCTCAAAATGAATATCAGAACGACTTCCCCGAAAGACGGCAACCAAATTCAATAACATTCAGAAATCTTGATAAAAATTTAATGAATTATGGGGCCTTTTCAAAGAAGAAAATTCGAAGTGAACAAAGACAGCGAAGAAATAGTTTTGATGAAGAAATGGTTCTTGCGTGTGTTGAAAAGAACGGTGAGATTTCGACAAGAGAAGTTGGAATTGAAACTGGTATTTCCAGTTTCACGTATTTTAAAGAAGAATAAGTATCATCCTTACAAATACAAAGTTCACCAAACGCTTTTTCCAGACGATACGATTAGGCGTATAAACTTTTGTCAATGGTATTTAAATAAAATTCATGAGAATTCTGAATTTTATAAAAAGATTTTGTGGTCTGATGAAACAAATTTTTCTAATATTGGTATTTTTAATCGCAAAAACAATCATTATTGGTCCCTGGAAAATCCACATACTGTTGTAAAGTGAAATAACCAAGTTAGATTTGGTTTTAATGTGTGGTGCGGCATAATAGATAACCTGCTAGTTGGACCGATTATTTACAATGGCATTCTCACTGCAGAAAGATATCTCCAGCTACTTATTGAAGAGATGGAAGCGAAGCCGGAAGATATTCCCTTCGCTTTATTAAATAATATTTGGTTCCAACAAGACGGAGCACCTGCGCACAACGGGCGTAATGTAATAAATTATTTAAATTTGGTACATCAGAATAGAGTCATAGCTACTAACAGTGATATATCATGGTCGCCAAGATCCCCGGATATCACTCCATGTGATTTCTTCCTATGAGGGTTTATCAAAAATAAAGTGTACCGAGTGCAAAACTATAATAGTGTTGAAGAATTGCAACATGCGGTAATAGAAGCATTTAATAATGTTGATCGCAGAACTCTAAGAAAGGTTACAAGAAATGTAGTCGATCGTTGTGAAAAATGTATACAGCAAAACGATGGCATTTTTTAATAATGTTCTTTTCTTGTTTTGGTAATCAAACTCTATTTCATTGATTTTGAGTTTAGGAATGAAACAAATTATACTTCAACAACATTGATTCTATTCCACAGCACCCTATAATTTCCTTCGCACTGCAAAATTCCGTTAAAAAAAAAGTATTTCTAGCATTTGTGATTGCCTGAAATTAACATGTTATACATCAAATTATTCAGGAAAACAGCGCCAATTGCAAATATGTAAAATTTGGATATAACCGCCATAAGAAAAAATGAAGTTTGATTTATTTTCAATGAATCTATTGACAACAAAAATATTTAACTTAGCTCAATCGATTGTACACAAAAAAGTGCCTATACAATGTAAAAACAGTTTTTCATTACAATCAAGAAGAAAGAAGTTACGACCATATTTTGAAAATTGTACTTTTCGGTTTTTTTAAGATGGCGGCGTAACCATTTTAAATTCAACTGTATTGTGAATGAATTATTAAACAGCACATAAATATGTACTACTTTGTCCATTTAAACAAAATTCTATCTCTAATAATAACAAAGATACCCATGCAATCCAACGTCCCCTGAGACGCATTGTATATAGGAAACCAATTATACAGACACTACGTTTCCTTGTTGTTCTAATAGCCCCATTTCGCGCAAATTCGTAGCATATCACCCCGTGATTCATAAGAGCCTTCTTATTACCACTTACAAAACAAGATAAAAAATATAGCCTACAATAACGGGTTCCCCCTAAAAACCATAACTAAATTAATTAACAAAGAACAATTGCAACTAGCATACGAGGTAGCCACCATAAATTGCCGGCCTGACAGACTTATACAGGTTCGACCGTTACGGCTTAAAGAGTAGTAGCTTTTAGTAGCCAGCCAGACAACGTGACTAGTGCGTGAAAATGTCTGAGGTAACGAAAATTGAGTACGGCGCGGTCGTTAAATTTTTAACAAAAGAAGGGCATACGCCTAATCACCAAACCATACACACGTTCAATTATGGTACTACCACGGCGTTGTATTAATATAACCAACCACTCACAATGCAGGTGGCAGTTGGTGTCAATTTGTATGCATACCTTTGAGATTATGATATCCTCTTGATTAACGTTGAACTTTCAATTTTCCTGTAGTAAAATAGCACATATATTAGATACAAGTGGATCCCGAAACTAGAATGGTCACAGAAGCTCATCCAGGAGATTTACAAATATTTGTCATTATATATATTTATATAACAATAATGCGGCTACAAGTGACATGGGATGGTACCCTATCCGACAGCTACTTAAGAATTAAATTATTTATATGAAATTTTAAAATTTTGATAAACTAAACAAAATTGAATTTTATTTTTTTAATTTATTATTTGACCAAATATTTAAACTTCGGTACACTGTTGCTTTTCTCAGCGAAACAGCTCCTCGGCGTGCTTTCTTGAAGTCGTAACGGCCTCCGATTTAAAACCTAGTATCCTATTCCTTCAGTCTTGCCCCTTGTATTGTAATTTTGATGTATAAGATCGAAATGGATTTATTTGGTACTGTACTGCAGTTTTTATTTAAATAATTTCATATTTATTCAAAATATCGATGAATTTTGCCGAAAATTTTTTTTTCTCTAATTGTTTTTGTTATCCAGGGCCACAGTTAACTATTTTGAATAAATAAATCTTGACTTTTCTAAATTCATTCAAAATTTCATCCGCTCCCTTGGAGGCGATGTTCAATTTTGCATGTACGGTAGTGCCAGATACACCGTATTAAATGTGGTTACCATGAGAAAGAAGTTATAAATTCATAAATTGCATATGAATAGCAATTTGCCTATCCAAATACGATACATTTACATATTTTCGATTCTTAAGAAATATAATTTGAATTTTCGATAGTAAAATTAGATTCTTCTATTCTGTTACTTACTAGACCCTTCTTTTTAACGACAATACTGTTAGTCTCCATGTGTAAAACGAAGAAAAGAAATCAAACTAGGGGAATATAGAGGGAAGAGGTCATCAACACTGCTTCGCCTCGTAAAAATAAGAAACTAAAACAGTTGAAACTGTCAAAAGACAACACTTATTAACCAAGGTAAATAAATATCACAACAATATATTTCAAATAGGTAAATGATGGTAATTTAACTTGTTTTAAGGATGTAATCGGTTGAAATAAAATTACCGTAACTTCAAGCTGAATACATTGTATACTTCCTGCAACATTATTCAATTACCTCACATAATTATTTCATGTACTTAATTCGAATAGCATTGTTTTCTTTGAACGATATGTTTTAGCTACAAGATTCAAATTACATACGCGTATTACACGTACATCTTCTATCTGAATATACCAGTTTCAAAATGACACATAACTTATATCGAACGTTATAGTCCCAGTTACTTATTTCTTTAGATCATTTCCTAACATTAAAACTCAAAAAGACCTCATATTCCATCATATTACACTCCGCCTCATAGAAACACGTGTGACACATCTAGCGTCACGTGCAGAGATCAACCATAGAAGATACTTTCGAAAATTTAATGCACTTCATCCTCTCGTATTGTACAAAATTATTAATGCCCCGAAGTGTTAACAAGCTCTTTACCATCGCTTCGGCGAAATTCCCCAGAGAACACGAGTTCAAAGTGAGGTTAAACGTATTTATTTCGCGGCAAAAATTTCGAAAGCGCTCTTCCATGCACGTTTTGGAATTACTTTATGACAGGGCCAAAGCGACGGCATAGTCTAGTGGTGTGCCTTCCTCACCGCCTCACTTTAAATTTTAACATTGAGAGAGGAGACTGGAAACTTCATTAAGACTATGTAATTCACCAGGATTTCCTTTGTCGGTGGCGATGGTATTACCGACACTTGTGTTATTTGGGCGTAATTACAAGACTACATTTGTTAGCATTAAAATGCATTCATTATTGCATATTTTGTATCTTACAATAATAATAATAATAATATGCATTTATCACAGATATATTGAAAGAAAAGAAGGACGGTATATACATGAATAAATTCATATATAATGATTCAAGTAATCGCTTGGGGTAAACGGCAGAAAGTCAGACGACCTGAACGGGAATACAACATCTGTGACATGTTTGACATATTTTTAGTGTCACGAAAGTATCGTAGAAAATATCCCACTTGCAATTTTAGAAGATATCTTCAAAAAATCATGTTGGACATCATATACGTTAGTCCAGATACGAACGGGCGATTGCTTTCGTGAATGGCAATAATGCATTCGAATCTCGCTGAGAGATTCCATCCAGTCGCAGTATATTATAAAGCGAGCAGCGGTACGCACGCATATTATAAACACGCATGTCCGCTCAATCACCTAATATTATAATTCAACGCCTTCTGACAAAATGTGTTAATGCAGAATGACTGTATTCTCAGATTATGTTAGAAAGTACAGTTTCTTACATTTATTTTGTTGCTGATGTGCGATGTAGGAAAACAAAAAAGTAATTCTAAGTAGGAAAATAAACAACGATTATAAAACTAAACTAAACTAAAGAAAAATAAATTCGATAATTATACAAAATAAATTGAAATTCTAGCAATGTTACTTTATTAAGGAGAAAAATCTCCTGGCACTTTTGAATTTTGTAAGCTTTGTATTCATTGCGTTTCAAAATATGTTTCACAGTACTTCTACTAATATCGATTTCGTCTGCAATTTTCCGGCTGGAGCAAGGTTCGCCCATTTCAACTAACGAACAAACCCTCACTTCTCTCTCCTCCCGCTCGGGATGCATTGGAGGGATTTGAGGCTGTTCGTCTATTTGTTGGCATTTACGGCAATTCCCGACCGCGCAGCCAAGTTTCCCAAACGCTTTGACGATCCTTTCAATCGTCGAATGCGAACGAATAGGACGATCCACGTACTCTACGGCAAATAGATCGGCCATGCTTTGATAGGAATTTCCGGCAAAATACCATTTAATGATCCGTATCGTCTCTGCGATTGTAAAACTAAGATAGTGTATTCGAAATTCACGATCACTTGTTAGAACCTTACGAGCGCATAGAGAAACAAAGAGTGCGTCAGATATTCTTCTCAGAGCTATGGCAGTAGCGCGCGGCGTGGCTAGCCGGCGGGGATAAATGTAAGGATGCCAGATCGTGCTGCGTACTATGTATCTCGCACCACGATGAGACCTGGGTGTATAGTTTGTCAGCACATACAGAAAGGGTTTCTCAAGCCAAATAAAAAATCTCCGCTTGTTCAAGTGAAGGAGAAAATATTTTCTTGGTTCAAAGCACATTCTTAGAAAAGCAAACAGATATTTCCTTGTTCCAAACAGTTATTGGTTCGTGTAGACGATACTGACTTAACAACAGATAACTTGCTGGAAGTTCGGTATAATTGGTTTGTACAGATTAAACTAGATATTGACTGCGGAGAAGACGATGTTCATAACATTTCACACCACGCAAAAATCGGTTAACAAAGGCTTACTATTGGCGGTAGGTGAAATAAAGCATAGGGAGGCGATAACATTTTTCTAAGTACATTTTCAATCTACTCTTACATGAGCACTTCATTGCATAAAACCTGGCCAGTACCGTTTCTATAATAATATCTATAAATTCTCGAGTCTCTCTTTATTACGTCAAGGTAGAATCAGGTCCGTAATACAGAATTTTGCTTTGAAGTTCTGCTTCACATGTCCATCAATTCTTCGTGGCACAAAAAGCGCGTAGTTTGAGGTAGCATAGGTTTTCATTTCATAAACGTATCTGGAAGCCCATTTTTAAACTATTGGGTGCTTATTATAACATACACAATCACGAAACTAGAAGAAATAGGTGCGGAGCGCGCAAAGAGAATCAAGGCCAAGCGGCAACATTATTCACGATATGCATGGAACTCGCGCTTATAAATGAATCCTTACATACCCTAGTATATCTTTCTTAAGACGTACACATTGCATACGCTCTAATAAGTAGGTCTTTAGTGAGAGAGCAGACAACATAATTTCGTAACAAATACCATCAAAGGCTTTACTAAAATCTATAATATGAAGTAAAGAGAGATTCAAACCACTTTGCATAGTCAATACCAAACAAATAGAACAGAATAAAAATCTTCCCTAATTCCCTCAAACACCCCGTTACATCCAACCAGTTTTCATCATCTAATTTTCTTATTTCTGTTTCCTTTCTCTTGCTTACATTAGGTAAGGTAACGGTCAAAATTTGTAATGTAAATTTTTAGCACCCTCCTGTCACCAAAACATAATAATGAAAATAATAACAAGTTCAGAAGACAGTCTCGCGTTAAAGAAAACCTCCTTTAATTCCGTTAACAAAGCCATCTCCAAGCGCATCAAACGCCGTTCTCTTTCAACTCCAGCACTTCTATATGCAGACAACGCTGGTTTTATTATTTTATTTCGCTTTTTTACTATTCTACGGGCGACATTTTGCTCGCCACACTAATTCATTTTTTTATATCTTATTCTCGTGCTTTTCCTTCTCCCTTTCTCTATTTTTTTCCTTTCCTCGTGGAACTATCAACGGTTTTTGTCCGCGGAGATGTAGTGAAAAGAAGAGATCCCATTCTATTTTGAAATTTGGTTTTATGGTTAGTATGAAAGGCGTCTCACTTTCAACAGCTACCTCGTCGTTCCTTCCAGTTTACTATCCTCTTTTCTTTATATGAATGTACGAAGCGTTTTTTACGATAGTATTCTATATTGAAGTTGCGTACGAATGGATTTTCTCGTTCGTAAAAAACTTGTTTTTTTTCCAAAGGTGTTCTGTGAACGAGTTATTGTCATAACACGTAGACCAGTGAACGGATTTCATAGTTCAACTACTTTTATGTTCATATCAGAACTTTTACAATTTTCCCTGGTTGCTAGGGAGATATATTTTCACAACGTCGAATTTACAATAAATAGTTTACGACGAAGCATTAGTTCTCTTTTTACATTTCAAAAAATATAAAAATATGTAATATCTATGCATCGTAATCATAGATTTTGCATTGCTTTATTCGTTTCGAATTAAATAAAGTGGAAAGTTACTTGGACCTACATTATTCATGATTTTTGAAAATCATTTGAATAGCTTTTTGCAACCTGACTCTATTGGTTTGGCACATTATGCTGACGACACTAATATTTTGGTTTGCACTTCGACACTTCAAGAAAGCCTAAATTTAACTATTGAAAGGTTAAGTAAATTTCAGTATTGGATGATTTTGATCTCAATAAACGCTATGAATTTAAAATAAAATTTATCTACCGGTATTTTAGGTTTCCTTTTTCTAACTCTACGAAAATGTTAGCTTTCACTTTCGACTTGGAGCTGAAATGAACTGACTACATTGACGTATTGTGCGGACGAGTAACTCGTTATTGCTACGCAATAAACTTGTTAAGCAATATGTGACACTAGCAACGATTCCTACATTATATCTTGCTTGCAAACGCATTTAAAGTTTAGTATTGTTTATAGGAGATTGCCACTGAGTGGTTAAGAGGTTTTTGAACACAAAAAGAGAGCAATAAGAATTGTTGCTAGGCTTGAATATCGTGATTCGTGTAGGAATTCCTTTGTCGACCTTGCGATATTAAAGTTGCCATCTTTGTATATATACGGAGCTTGCTGTTTTCTTTGTACAAATCGTGATTTATTCAACAAAAATTATATTCAAGGCAGCAAAGCATTTCTAAGGATATTTTGTAAAATTTGGTGGCGGTGCCTGTAAACTCGCTTTTACAAAATTTAGCATAATAATGCCTTTCTAAAACTATTTAGTTTTATAGATTTAGTTCATTTTCTCAGTGCAACCTATTCTTGGTTTAAACTTTTTAACTTCCTACCTGTTTGTCGTCTACACATATCCAGCAGTACTGCATGCAATCGCTTCCTTCTGTACCTATTATTCTTTTTATTGCCTCTAGAAATTATCCACGCTATGCGATTTTCAGTTTTCTTGCGTAATCAATCTCTGTTCCTTTCTATAATTCATTGTTGTATATGTGTTCCACCCCTTTTCCGACTTTGTTATTCCGATTATATTCCATCATCAAACATTGCGTTTATATTTCCGAGATACTCTTATTAACTATTCATGCTTGAAGTTGTCTTGCATATTTTCATCTTTAGATCTTTATACCTTGTCAGGTGCTAATCTACACTCTAAATCTTTCTCTTCTTCAACTTTGTTGTTTATAAGTTCGCTTAAATGTAATTATCAAATCCTCTAAAGTGTAGCTTTTACTGTTACTTCCCTATCTTCAAACTTTCCTCTGACTTTAACTGTTTATTTCTCCATGGACTCACATCTCCCACTAATCTTTGCGTTATCTTTCCAATCCAACTTTAACAGCTTTAACTATGCTATTATCTTTTCAAATGCGGTGATTTCTTTTTACCATTTTCTTTTTACTGATTTTACTACTAAGGCTAAAATTATTTAATATTTCAGACATTTTTGCTATTGATGGTACTATATGCTTTGAAATTTACAAACGGTATAGGTTCAAAGATTTTCTAACTCATAGAGCGTTGCCGAAGCCTACTTCTATGCAGAAAAATCTACGGTTGTACATATTGAGCCATTTCAAGTCAGTCAGCTTATAGGGTACCATCTCAAATTTAGGTGCCCCGAAAATTGATCGCAAGCAAGACTTCTGGTTATGGTATTCTATGCTTTGAAATCTATAAACGGTATAGGTTTAAAGATTTCCCAAGTCAAAGCGTTGCCGAAACCTACTTCTATACAGAAATTTGGCTAATAATTGCTCTAACCTTTCTAAAGTTAAACTGCATGTGATAATTAATTAGAACAACTGCGGGACGTTATCAAAGGATGCTAGCTAACAGGCGCCTCCACCAAAATTTTATATGATTTAGAGAGTGTATCAAATATAAACGGGACTGATTTTCTTAAAAATTCCGGAGAGTTTCTAGACCTGGAAGGGGTTGATGCATAGGTAACCTGTATCGTTAGGGAGAAGGGACCGCAATCATCAAGTTTTTGGCAAAGAAGGGGGTGAATCCAACCGAAATTTTGCAGCGATTACAGACACAGTTCCGGGACAATACCCTGTCAAGAACCCGTGTGTTTGCATGGCACAAAAATATTTATGGAGGCACCGGTGAAGGCAAAGACGCGGTTATCAGCCGAAAAGGTAATGGCAACAGTTTTTTTTTGATCGGCAAGGTGTTTTTCACGTTGATTTTCTCCACGATCGACACACAATTAATGAGCAATATTATTGTGAAATACTGGATGCCGCGAAATTGTCATTTCCAAGGAAGAGATAGAAGCAATCGGCCAGAAATGTCATTCTTCTGCATGACAATGCCAGCCCTCATATGGCTAACGCCACGATGCAAAAAGTCGATGCATTAGGATGGGAAACACTAGAAGATCCACCCTATAGTCCAGACTTGTCACCTTGTGACTTCCATCTTTTTGGGCCCCTCAAAGAAGCGCTTGGAGGTCAGCGTTTCGACGACAACGAAGTGGTGCAAGCGCTTGTGCTCCGATGGCTACAAGAACATTCGAAGAGTTTTTACGATGATGGAATAAAAAAACTCCCAATTCGATGGGAAAAATGTATTTCTAGGGCGGGAGAGTATGTAGAAAAATAATATATATTTGTAAGCTTACTTAAATAAAGTTAGAATTTAAAAAAAAAAAAATCCCGTTTATATTTGATATACCGGAAACATTCCTCTTGCATTGTTTTTTTTTTATATTCGGCAAATAACGCTTAAATGCTATTAACAGGAGAGCAGTCGCGCATCCCAAAGTTCCGTGATCAACCGCGGCTCAGTCGATTTAACCACACAAGTTTTTAACAGATTTATTGTAAATTAATAAAAATGTTTGCATTTTCATTTGAAACTTGTTTGAGAAACATTATTGAGGTATTTGGTTCGTAGGCTTCCGCGGTCGTCAATAACACTATACTCTTGGTTTCTGGGTTGGAACCGCGTCGTTGTAGCTTTCAGCCGACGTTTCATCCACACTCTTATCAGAAATCTTCAGGACTGCTACTGCACACTGACTGGGGACTGGCAGTTACTATGAGGTTTAATCAGTTGGTAGTTCCACGTGTGATGTAAGGGGTAGTCATCTTCGCGGTTTAAATTGTAGGATGTTTGAAAATCTATTGATTCACGAATTTTTCTACTGTAATATCATATATAAATCAATAGAGGCAGATCTCCAAACATCCCAACAATTTAAATCGCTAGGATTGTTACTCCTTGCATCACACAGGGAATCCCAAATAATTAGTAACCGCCACGCTTCGTTCACCCATAACATTTCCGCTCCATCGACCCGAAACAATCCTTATATAAACCCCTCCGGAATTAATAGCCCCCCGTCAGTATGCAGTAACAGCTCTGAAGAGTGTGGACGAAAGGTCGGCAAAAGCTACGACAACGACGTGGTTCCAACCCGTAAACCACGGATATAGTAATATTGAGGTATTTTATAGGTGAGGGTCTTAATCAAAACTAGGGATTGCAATACCGGTTTACCAGAAAATTGCGAAAATTCTTTCAGAATGAATTTTTTACCGGTGATTTGCGATCTTTTACCGGTAATTGGAAAGAATATTAAACACATATACAAAGAGAATAAGTACAGAAATAATTATTTTTTTTAGGTTTTCAAAGCATTTATGTACGTTACTTACGTTACTTAAACGAAGGCACTTTATTTTACACCTTAATTTGTTACTTATTATATCACGCAGTTCGTAAGTAAAAAAAACTCATGTGTCTTTTACAATTTTTGGCGCTCTTTAAAAACTGCACTTGAAGTATTGCTTTTGTAGCCATGTACCGCTTACAACGTGTTGCAGTGTGCAGTGAGCAGGTTTGGACGTGTTACTGGAAGGGGCACGCCGCTCTCCTCGGCTCTGAATTTATTCTAGTGGGTGCAGCGAACAGTGCGAGTGGTTATAGTAAAAAACTGAAGCTAAGAATATCATTGATTGCAAAAATTACAATTTGTAAGAACAATTACACAGAACATAAATATTTCTGTAATAATAAAAGACTATAATAGATTGTAATGCTAAATTTATTTAAATAATTGATTACATAATGTAACGGGTTTTTTGATTAAAATATGTAAATTTAAGAAAACTAAAAAAAGTGTAGGATCTAGTAAAATTATAGTCATTTAAAATATTTCTCGTGTTCATACCTATGGATAAAATTTCACCGTGGTACTATTTTAACCGTACACATGCAAAAGATGTGGCTGTATGTAAACAGTG
Source organism: Dynastes maya (assembly GCA_029619315.2). Lineage (NCBI taxonomy): Eukaryota > Metazoa > Arthropoda > Insecta > Coleoptera > Scarabaeidae > Dynastes > Dynastes maya. Next base: position 13,542,068 of record JAROYE020000011.1, read on the forward strand.
TTTAAAGAAAATTAAAGCATCTGGTGGAAGTACCGGCGATTTACACAGCTATCTCAGAAGTCAGCACAACATTAATTTATTGAACAGAGAAAAAGGAAAAGCTAATGATAGTATCACTCCGAATGAAAATATTGATCTCAGAACTGACCAGGATTCCCGATCAAAAATTATTTCATGTTTCAAGAAAACAACTGACAAATCTTTCCCTACCGTACTAGCACGAATGACGGCACAAGACGGAATTCCATCCACTAAATTTTATACATCACAAGGTTTACGAATGCTGTTAATCGCAAATGGGTATACAAACACTCCAACATCTTCGAATACAATTAAAAAAATAATCTTTGAATATGCAGACACATACATGTGATTTTTTTTGGAACCTTGGATATGTATTATCATCGATCTTGCCGCGATAATGTTAATTCCTTAAAAATAAATTATGGGAGTTTGACATTTCTTTCAAAAATATAGTATTAATTACTACAGATGGAGCTTCAATAATGAAGAAAGTAGGAAAACTGATCGGTACAACCATCAGTTATGTCTCTCACGTTGTATACAATTGGCTGTAATCGAAATGCTTTATAGCAAAAATAATTTAGAAGACATTGAGTGTGATAATGAACTTGTTGAATTAGCTGATACAGATCATTCTGATGACGAAGACGATGAAAATGATGGCGAAACTTTCCAAATAGTACAAAGCGCATCTACTGACTCCCAATGACATTGTATACTGGATATAGAATTAAATTATCTGATAACAAAGGTACGGAAAGTAGTCGAAATCTTTCGCAAATCGCCAACAAAAAATGATGATATATTACAAAAACATGTAAAAGAAGGATTTAGTCGAGAACTTTTGTTAATAATGGATTCTAAAACACGTTGGAATAGCTTACTGATTATGCCAGAGCGTTTTTCGAAGATTATAATATATTTTATAACACTTAATATGTTATTTTTATAACATATTTTTCGAAACAGCAGAAGCACAGTTTACTAGCATTCTTAAAAGCACAAATCCTTAACTAGCTATTGCTACTGCATAGCGCAAAATAAATTAAAGCGTGAGCTACTAATACTTAACTTAAACTGAAGTTTAATAAAAAAAATAATTTTTACTCTCATCTAAGCATATTTCAAACTGAAAAACGCAATTTTAATATCCATATACGGCATTCTGCTATTAAGTATTGCAGACGTTTACTTTAATGACCGCTGCATACAAAACTACACATAAAAACGAATTATTTCGTTTAAAATAAACATAAAATGTAGTCGCTAATCTCTCTGTGCGTTGTACATTTTTATCCGGTCACCCCAAACAAACCATTATCGTTCAGCCGACTCCAAACTCAGCCGAAAACGAAAGGACGTGAATGCAGCGTACAAACACGGAAGGCCACATTAAGCTAAACGACCGTTAGTTATTAAGCTACGCGTTTAACTTAAATTTTACTACCGTTCTCTTAGTACGGCCGAGCTCCCATTCTGCCAGTCAGTGTAATAAGTTCAAATATTAACGGCCTTAATCTAATAAAACTCTACTGCGCGTTAACTAACGTCCACAATTAACGCGGAACACACGTTCTGCTGATGAGGAAAAGGGGAAGACTCGATGAGGATTTAGCCGAATTGGCAGCGCTGTGGCGAACAAAATTTAAATAAAACTGTATCCGCGAAAGTGTTAAATGTAAATGAATATTTTTGCTACGGATATGAGCCGTGTCGCCAAACATTTCACCCAATACTATGAACAGCTGCGGTTAGGACGTAAAAAAGCTAATCAGTTCAATAAGTTGCATTTAAACTATGACTAACCAAACCGGAAGTAGTAGTCAGTGGAAACTCAATACGTAAACCACATCAGATGTCACCCAATCCAAACCCAATAGCCTCGGGGTAAGTCAAACATAACCGAAAAAGCTTTTTATATTACTCAACATGGGGAAATGTATCAATTGATGTATTAATAAATGCATGGAGAACAATCAAACTTCCAAGTACCTAATATGCAAATTTTTTTGAAAAACGATAAGTTTGCGAAGCAGGAAAAAGCATAGTTAATTGGTATCTCAATGTCTCCATAATAGCAGGATCAGGTTGATTGCCGCTGTGAGTTTTGACCTTGCAAAAATATCCTATTGCATTTAAATTTTTGCTCCTATATCTTCCCATATCTCAATTGTAAGTGGTAAAGTATTAAATAGAGCCTCGCTGGAAAACTCTGTGGGTGCCTAAAGACAAACCCAGCGCAGCTCAGCGGCTGTCACCGTTTGAACAATAAAACGTTTGAAATTTTGAGAACAGTTTCCACTTTTCCTAAGATTAGAGCGCAATTCTGAATTGATCAAAGTTGCAATTTGTCATCTAGAATCATCTGCAGCGCCGACAACCGAAAAAGAAATTGGATGTATTTAGTGCATCAAAATCTAATGAATAACATGGTCAAATCGATTATGAAACGAACATGGGTAAGACACGACTTCGCTCTCGCATTTTCGAAAAATGCCGATTATGCTGGCTGATCATAGTACGCTCGCTCTTACGGTATATAGGAAAGTATGGAATTCTGTACAGAAACATGCACCTTGTCAAACCGTTCTTAGTTGCAGATGATTGTATCAATGCTGGTACCAGTCATAAAAGTCCACGGAATAATATTTCGTAATGTTTTCAAATTTTGCAATAAAACACCTTTGAATAACCTCATAAATTTATTATCGATAATTTTATGTGCAAAAAAGTAATTCGCAAAACTAAAACAGCGTTGTCATAAAGAAGGTCAAGCAGATATGATAGACCGACAACCGGCGAAGCTGGCAGGCCGGGTTGGCAAATATCGCGGACCGAACCCGACCGAGCTGACAAACGTGTCGGGCTGGGCTAATAAAGTATCGATTTCATCTGAGCCTGTAAAAATCTCAAAATACCCACCTCTAATATACAGCTAGATTCCCAGAAACATATTTTTTAATAAATAGATGTTTTTCAACAATATATCGGACGTCTTCATAGTAAATTTAACCCATTAAAACTGAAGGACACCTGTAACAATCACCATGCATATAAATGAGTACACGCAGAGAAATGGTTTCTTGCAAAAATCAGCCTCTACTCAAGAAAATATTTTTATTTCAAGGCTATAAAAATGTAATAATATAAGAAAATAATTTTATCAAATTTTATTTGGATTAAATAAATATTTGGGTTGGAAAATCAAGAAAAGTCAAGACAGAAAAATGTTTCTTCCAAGTAAATCATTTAGTTTTAAGTTAAGAAAATATTCATATTAAAGGTAGGAATGAAAAAATGGTCCAGATATCACAAAGTTCTATTGAGAATTATCAGGCCGACTACAAGAACATCCAATAAAAGAAAAATTACAATAATGGAAAAAAAAACCTAAAGTTAATAATTAAAATTAAGAGCAAGTGAATGAACTAACGAAAAAGGTTTTTTTTTATAGGTTACAGTATAGTTACATTATTTCTTTAATAATGTAGTTAAATAGGCATTATTTTTATGTAGTTTAACAATTAATGAGTTAATATTTAAATTTATTTATCCTTTTTTTTTATTATTATTTATTATATATTTAAAAAAACTATAGTCAAATAGTAATAAAAAGAAAAAAAATTACATCGATATCTTTTGAAAATGTTTATGAAACGTTGTACGATAAAGGTTATATCATTGTATGCGTAAATATAGTATCTATATTCCAATAAACGGATACTCTAAAACTGTGGCACTGGAACACTGAAACAGTTCACTAAAACCTTTACCACAACACTTAATTCGTACTGGACGCACGTTTCGATAGCCAAGCTATCATCATCAGCAGCAAGACTGAACTAACAAGCTAAGTGAAAAACAAACCTTATAAGGAAAATAAATTATGCAATATGTAAATTTAAAATCGTAAAATTTAATGAGCCGCTTCATTGCACAGGACTATAAATAGCCTAAAGGTAAATGAGCCGAATGACGTGAGTTATTAAATCCTAGATTACAATGAAGCGGTTCATTGCACATGGTTAAAATTACAACTAAAATGAATAAACATGATGTAACATATTGCATAATTTATTTTCCTTATAAGGTTAGTTTGATGATAGTTTGGCTATCGAAACGTGCGTCCAGTACGAATTAAGTGTTGTGGTAAGGGTTTTAGTGAACTGTTTCAGTATCTATATTCCAGTTCCGTCGCTACCATCTAGGACGGCATGACCATAACTACTGGCACTAGGTGGCGCCAGGAAATATTTCAGTTATTGTTTTTGAAGATTAGTGGCATAAACTGAGAGGCAGGAAGCTTTAATGATTTTCTGTTCTCATATTGTTTTGCCGGTGGTGGTTAAGTTAACTTTTGTTTGAACATTATTCTTTTTTCCGATCTTAAAACATCAATATCTCAAAAAGTATTGATCCGAAGGGCATAATGTTATACTTTGCTGAAATTGTAATTCCATAATCTATCCAAAAATGCAAAAAATTGGGGTTAGCCATTAAAAAAAATATTCGTGACGTCATTGCCCGAAAACGGACAAAGTTGTAAAATTAAAAATAATCGCAAATTGGCTCTAATGTAAAAAATCAAACAGTTTTCCGATTATTCTGACAACAAAGAAGAAAATTTCGTTTCTGCATACTTTTGGCGCGCACTGTATGTAGTTCTCTTAAGCGGAGAAGGAAATGCTAAGAAAATACTTCTTTTGATTTAAAACAGTTATTGTATTGCGGATAATTGAAACAATTATCCGTAATTGTCTTGAATTAAGGGGGACAAATAAACGTTTCTCTGCGTGTAATGATTATTTCAACTTTGAATCTTCCTAGCTCGCTGCTAGTTATGAATTCTTTATTTGATCGATGAATCGCCTTGATGCTTTAATATAATTACAAAATGAATTCAGAAACCGTAACGTCTTTTAAATAAACTCGCCGTTTCTGCGACAGAAAATATCAGAATCTTGGTGCGGCAGTCGTAGCAGTCGCGCTGTCCTGAAAATTCATGAATTATTAAAGTCGAAGCGTCGCTTCTTCCATGGGGCAAATATTAACGCGCTAAAACAATCTTCTTTTTTCTCGGGAAATATGAAAATCAAGTTATTGCTATTCTATGTCTGGTCAGAAGTTACGTCGCAGGCAGATATCACAAGCTTGGCATATTAATCTTTAGGGAAAGGAAGGTTTTTAATCTTGGCTCTTGTAATGATTATTTTTGTGAGATAATTTATGAGTTCAGGCGGAAATAATTTACTGCATATAGCACATAGTAATGCTATGTTTTGTATGCAGTAAATTATTCCCAGTACAGTACAACTTCGACATTTCGGACACATAAAGTTGTTGCCCTGTCCGGATCATCGAGTTTGTCCGGATTGGCGGCGTTTTTTAATTTTTTTTAATCATATATTTGAATGACCTAAAATCAACTTGACATTTCAGTTATTAATTTTTATTGGAAAACATATAAAAATACGAACTGAAATGAGATTGCGGTTCACATAACTTATCTAAATAATATCGTTACTTTTTAAAAATCGAATAAATTGTTGGCTGTTTCAACACAGCTTCATGATTTGCCTTCAGTTTTTTCAATAACAATATATTTTGCAATGGAAGATCATTCTCTTCCGCCCTTTATTCCGCTTTTATTATTGTTATAGGGATCGGCGGAGTATCACCTGAATCCGTATCTTCGCTGATATTTACGATTTCGTTGATGATATCCTCTTCAGCCACTTCGGGAACATTTTCGTGTTTTCCCGAGACCCGGTTCAGAATCACATCGTTACTTACATCGTCATTAATACTCTTTACCATGATATTAATTTCACTGGCATCTTCTAATAGCTGTGAGTTACTAGCTGGCTGCTGCTCTTGAATAGTGCTGAGTGGTAGCTCATCTTCTTCGTCCCATTTGGGCAATAATTTATGCCAACTTTTTTGTATGTTTTTTTCTGTAATGTGTTCCCAGGCAACATGTAAATAGCGAACTGCATTTTTAATGCTAAAATTCTTCAAAGGAAACTGCATATTTTAATAAACTTTTCTTGTAGGACACTTTTATGTTTTGAATTAAATTTTAATCCAGGTTGCAATATAGCTGTACAGTTTGGTAGCATCAGCAAAATACGGAAACTCGGATCATTCATTTTTTCAGTTACCAGATGTGATGGAGCACTATCTACTAATAATAACGCTTTTTGGGGCCTATTTGAGCTTTCCAAAAACTTTTTAACTTCAGGAACAAAATTATTATTAAACTATTTTGAAAATGTTACTTTAGTCATCCAACCCTTCTTAGATCCGTCATATATAACAGGCAATGTTGCATTTTGGAACACTCGAGGGTTTTTTGCTTTTCCGAGAACTAGCAGTGGAAGTTCGTGTGTTCCTGTTGCGTTGCAACATGGCATAAATGTTTGTCCTTGAATTTTCTACCAGAAGCAGATTTTTTATCCTGAAGCACGAGTGTTCCTGTGGGCGAAGTTCGCCAAAAAATAGCTGACTCGTCGGCATTATAAATTTGATCCTCCGATAAATTCATCTCATTCACAATTTTCACAAACTTAAGTTTGAAAGGCAAAACAGCAGCGATATCGCTAGAAAAACGCTCTCCACACACTTTCAAATATCGGATTCCATGACGTTGCCTGAATTTATCTGACCAACCAGCGCTAGCAAGAAAATCAGTTTTTCCTGTAACGTGTTCGTAAAAGTATTTAGCCTTCTCTCTTAAAATTTACGAAGAAATTGGAACATGGGCGGCCCTTTGTTGTAGAAACAACGTATACAATGCCGCTTCTACCTCAGGATTCTCAGCCTTTTTCATAATTTCTCTTTTCTCTAAAACAATCAATAACTAAACAACTAAAATTTATTTCACCTTAAGTAAATGTAATAATTCCTTGAAATGATGAAGTTACAAAATGTACGATTTGTTTTTGTTTTTTAATATCTGCCACTGTCGATCGTGGCGTATTGAATTTATTGGCTACGAATCTCACGCTTCTTCCTTTTCTTATTTCTTTTAAAATTTCACATTTTCTCTCTAGCGTGAGAGTAACATGTTTACGTTTTTGTGACATTTCGTTTTATCGACTAAGACTTGATGCGTCTTTGCTTTGCAACTGATACGTTTTAACACTTTGAACTAACAGGGGTGTGCGTGCGGCCTGCAGCGTAATCACCAAGAAATAACATTTCTACTCACCATCTGCAAATCACACGCTTGATAAACTAAATAATTCGGGGGTTTCCCGTGTATTCTGTGTAATAATAATACATTTAGATACGTTTATAGCAAGGTGTCCGAATTGTAGAGGCAAATGGACTAAATAATGTCCGGATTGTAAGAGTATCCGAACTGCTGGAGTGTCCGAATCATCGCATGGACAATCTGTCGAAGTTGTACTGTGTTTCATTAGTGATATTTATCTTCATGTTTTATAAAAGTTTGTTAGATCTTGGACAATATGATTCCTGTCGACACTGAGCCTTTTTCATCTTAAATTTCAAATTAACGTTATGTACCTGAAGCCTTTGTGGTTGCGGTACATACAACATAGTTTTCATAGTTTTCCGTAATAACACAGTAATAAATAAACTAATACTAACCAAAGGACAGAATTTTTTGTTTTTATTACAATAAACATTCTTCCACCCCAGTAATCGAATCGAAAACGAAAGAAAGGAAGTGAAAAACACGCACCTGCTCGATATATAAGTCGTAAAGAACAGAAATGCTGTGAGAAAACAGCTGCTTGCAACTTTCAGTGAAATACGATTCCGTGATTGATAGAGGGGAAATCATTTAATTTGGTGTGATTTCTGATTAATTTCTGATTTTAACTGGATTTCGTTTGGGACTAGTCTTCATGTCTGTACAATCTGGAATAGGTAATTTGTAAATTTTAAGACACACGTAGTAGACGTCATAAATTCTCGGCCTGATCTAAAAAAAATAAACTTGGGAAAATATAACAATTTTTATTTTTCAATATAATTTCCCTTAACTTCAATACATTCATTATAACGATCAATTAGTAATTCTATACCCTTGTAAACATAATATATAGTTTTTCCCTCAAAATGTTGTATTACAACTGCAGGCAACTCACTATCGTCCTTAAAACGACGTCCCCTAAGGTCTTTCCTTAAATGATAAAATAAATAATAAACACTTGGAGCTAGGTCCGGACTACATGGTGGATGTTCCAATTCTTGAAAGCCACATTCGGGGATGGCAGCTTGTAAAATGGCAGCAGTATGGACGGGTGCATTGTCGAACACCTTTTGTCAATTTTTCTAGACATTTTGCACGAATATTGTCCCTCAATTTATGCAACAAAGGCGCATAATATGTGCTGTTGACAGCTAATACAATTTCTTCAATAATCGAAATCTTTTGAGGCGTTATTAATTCAATTGGCCGACCGGCATCATTTTCAAGGGACTCTTGCCTCATACGAAAACATTTTGCCCACTTTTTTACAGTGGAATATGAAGGAGATAAATCACCATAAACTCTCTAGGTGTAGTTTTCCATATTTTCTTCCATTCCTTTCTGTCCTGTGTGGCTTATTGTGCATCGTCCCAAGTCACTCCTCTTTTTTCCACGGCACTTCTCACGTTTTCTAACCATGTTTTTCTCGGTCGTCCTCTTCTTCTTTTTCTAGGTGTTCTTGCTTCGAACACCTCTACTTCCCCTCTCGTCCTTCTTCCTTATCTTTTCTTCTATATTCTTTTGAAATTTTTCTTTAATTTCTCTTTCTCTTACCTGGTAACATTTAATCCTTTTCTGTATTACTCGTCTCTTGTTCTCCTCACGTTGGATGTTTTCTAGTTTTATCTTCATCTCCAGAAGAAAATGGTCGCTTCCAATCTCTGGTCTTCTTCTTACTCTAATATTTTTTACCTTTGTCCAGAGTTCTACATGAATCAGGAAATAGTCAATTATTGATTTCTCGTTTCTGCTTATAACCTGTTCTTGTTATTTTGTGTATTTCTTTCTTCATGAAATGAGTATTTCCAATTTTTAATTCGCTTTCCAGGCAGAATTCTATTATTCTTTCTCCATTACTATTCTTCACTATTTCTCCGTTTTCTCCTAAGCATCATTCTAGACCCCTTCCCGTAATTGACGTTTTGTGCATCTAGTGCTCCCGTAATTGACGTTTATTCATTTAATTTCATACAGATGGAACGATTGCAAGAAGTTTGTGCACATTGGTGGATTTTACTGCATATTTCTAAGATTTGGGGGAATCATGTCGCTAAAAAGAAAACGTTTGCCTCTTAAAGACAAAATTGATATTATTATGGAAAGTGAAAAGTTGGCTGAAAAGTTTGGTGTTGGAAGGACACAAGTTAATGAAATTATAAAGAACAAATTCGACTTAAAGAAGCGCTTTGAAGAAGGTTCCAATTTAGAGCAGAAGAGAAAGTTTCCCTAAACCGAAGGATCGGCGATTGACAAAGTAGTTTACAATTGGTTCTGTAAAGCCAGAAATAAAAATCTTCCTATACCTGGACCTTTAATAAAAGAGAAAGCTTCGGAAGTAGCCGAAAATTTAAAACTGACGAGTTTTCAACCTTCAATGGATGGCTAGAAAAATTTTGTAAAAGACACAGTATAGCTTCTAAAACAACTTGTGGTAAGTCTGCTGATGTTGACTTGGACAGTGTTGAAGCCTGGAAACTAAAGCTACAAGTAATATTGAAGGACTATTCACCAAAAAATGTGTACAATGCTGACGAAACCGGACTTTTTTATCTTGCAATTCCTGCAAAACAAAGATTGGCAATTATATTTTGCGCAAATATGGAAAGTGACAAGGAAACCCTATTAACCATTGGGAAAAGTAAAAACCCTCGACGTTTTAAAGGATCTCATATCGACGAACTGCCCTTAGAATGGGTATCTAATAACAAAGCTAGGATGACAAAAGAGATTATGACTTCTTGGCTAAAAAAAAATGACGAAAAAATGAGAAAAGAAAATAGAAAAACTCTTATTATTTCTGAACCTACGTTCCACCCAAAAGTGACACTAGAAAATGTGAACATCTTTTTCCTGCCTCCAAACACCACTTCCCATTGTCAGCCATTGGATCAAGGGATTATAATTAATCAGAAGGCTTCCAACATTCACAAACTTCGAAAGTTCCTTTGAAGATGCAGAAAAAAGTATTAATTTAACCAACGCTTTAATTTGGTATCAGCAGCTTGGGAAGACGTTTCACCAGCTACAATTTCAAAATGTTTTGCAAAAGCAGGATTCTCGGAAAATAATCAGCAAAAAAAGGATTTCGATGAGGAAGACGAAATTCCACTGGCCTAGCTTCTTCCTGTATTGCGTGGTGTAAGCCCTATGTATCTATTAATTTCAATGTTTTGACCGAAAATCCCAGTTTTAACGTTCAAGAAATAATCAATGAATTAATTGATGATCAAAATTGTAACTCAAACAGTGAAAATGATGTGGAAGAATCTGACATTTATAATTCTAACATTAAAGATATGGATGAAGTGTGTGAAAAACTAAGAGATGTACAAAGTTCCTTATTTTGTAATCATGAAAGTGAACTAGCTGTACAAATTGCCCAAATTTTAGCAAAATATGAATTTCAGGTTTTACAAACAAAAATTAAAAACTTAAAACAAACCTGAATTTAAAAATATTTGAAAAACGTACAATAATGCATGTAAAATATTTTTATTTTTATTTTTTTACATTTTTTTTTTAAATAAAGAAAACACAAACATAACTTTTTTTATTTATTCCTTATTTCTCAATAACGGCCACCTCCCAATAACGGCCCTTTTTTCCATTAAATTTTTGTTGCCGCTATTTAGAGGTTCTACTGTAGTATAGAAATTTTAATATATCGGAGATGTTCTTCTTTTAATTCATTAATTATTCGAGATCTCGTCTAGACTATCGATTTAACCATTCTTTTCAGGATTTAATATCAACCACAAAACCGAACGCGACCATTCTTTGCTACACCAACTTGATCCTCTCCCCTTGCAGTAACCCGATCTCTCATTGTTCCATTTTACGAGTCACCGTATATATCTTATATCTACAGTATGTTCCCGGCTTTATGGCGCGCAACGTAAAATTACAATCTTTCTCCCGTCAGATGAACCGATAAAATCGACTACCGAACGAGGTCGCAAAATCAAACAGCGCCGATACGTATAGTTATAGAAACTTTGCGTTACACGCGCGACCTTCTCCGCCGTTAAAAATTTATGACAATGACTTCATCTCGGCAAAGGAATTGGATAGACGAGACCAGGTTTGATGCGAAGGTAGCTTACGTATATAACAAGCGATTTTATGTACGGGACATAAAAATCAACAGGCCACCTAGGAAACTCTCAAATGGAGAAACGTAACGCAAAAGTAAGGTTAGGACGGTTCCGATTTTTTTCCCCCGATGTTTTTATGAGATTTAAAAGAATTATTGGGGTATCGCAAAGTTAAATGCAAAATACAGTGTGTAAAGTGATAGGGTTTCCTATAGAGAAAACCTTTTTAATACCAGTTTTAGAGAAAAAAATTATTCTTCATAAAAATGTTTGCTAGTATCGAAACCCCTTATAATTAAACAAAATTCCAAACATATAAAATTGTGTCTTGTTGTTATTGAAAAAAGCGACCAAGTCAGTTTCTAAATAAGGAAGACTACAAAACTGGAATATTTGTTTTGTTATTTTTTAAATAAATCGTCCACAAAATTAAAAAAAAAATGGGATGGTCTTTTAAAGAATAATAGAAAATTGTGTTTAGTCTCAATGATTTAAATCTACAAAATTTTTAAGTTCAATTTAATAAAATTAAAATTGTTATAACAAGTACCAACACTGAAATATAAAGACAATTATTTATTTAAATTGCACAACAGGCCTTTCAGGCTTGGAGCATTCATATGAAATTAATTTACATTTACATTCAATTTTGCAACGAAGTCATTTACAATAGCAGTCCATTGCATTCTGTTCTTCGCTTTCTCCCTTCAGTCATTTACACCTACACTCCTCAAATCTTCTTCCACTCTTTGTAACCATCTCGCCCTCAGTCTTCCCCCTATTCTCTTCCCGATTGACTTTCTGAACAGTCATGGTGGTTGGTCATCCGCTCTTTTGGCATTCTGCATAAGTATATGCCCTAGTCATCTCAGTCTCTGAGTTCTTACAAACGTCGTAATTTTGGGTTCTTTATACAGCGAGTATATCTCTTTATTGGTTCTTCTTCTCTAGGCTTCTTGCGTGTTCTTCCCATCAAAAACATTCTTCGCTCCCATCATTCCAATTGTTTTCCTTCAGATTTACTTTACGCCCATGTCTCGCAGGCATATATTGTTGTTGGCCGTATTATCGTTCTGTATACCCCTAATTTAGTTCTTCTCTCATACATGCCTTGACTTCATTAGCGCTTTCAGGCTTCCATACTTTTTGTTCCCTTTTGTCATTCTCGCCCTAATCTCCTGCTCTTCATGCCCATTTTTCTATATTATGACTCCTAGGTGTACAGACTCATCCACTCTCTCAAATTCCTACTTCTCGCCTACTTCCGTATTTATCTGCAGTTTCTCCTTACCTTCTTCTTCGTTCCTTCCCATAACCATAAATTTTGTGTTCTTCGCATTTATCTCAAGGCTGTACTTCCCTGCTTCTTTTTACAATATTATCACCATTCTTAATCACTAGAGGCTCAATAAGAGTTAGAGATGGCCAAATAGTAGCATATGAAGATGATGTAATAATAATGAAACAGAGGAAAGTAATGGAGAACATACTTGAGAAGAAGAATAGAGAAGGTGAGGAAATTGGTCTGGAAATAAACAAGGAAAAGACAAAATTTATGAGGCAGGGTGGAAATGACATTAGTGGAAGAATTAAGATAGGCAATTATGAATTCGAAGTAGGTAAAAGATTTATATATCTGGGAATAATGATCTCAAATGATGGAGATAAAGAAGCAGAAATAAAAGAAGAAATAATGAACACGAACAGAGGCTTCTATGCAGTGGTCAATATTTTCTGCGTTGTTCTTTTCTTTGTCTCCGCCAATTTGGCACACTCCTCGTTGAGATAAAGACAACTAATTCGGTTAAAACCAACATAGATGAAGGCATTGAAGTCCAATTACTCAATGCCCTCATCAAAAGAAAACTTTGAAATTTAGAAGAAGGAAAAACGATTAAAAAACAATAATTGCCACCAACATCGTTCAGGTGTAATATTTAGAAAAAAAGCAAAATTTATAATAATGTATAACTTAAATTTATAATTTCCACTCAATGAATATCTTAATGGCAATGTAGATTTACCACCTTAATCGTGTTCAGCACGTAGCCTCAACTGCAACGGATAAATTTTAAAACAAATTAAACGCCATCATAAATTCCACTTGCTAAATAAAATTCTATGAACTATGTGTGCATCTAACGCGTTACACGTTAAACATAACGTAAAATCCGTGTCGCTGCTATTTAAAAGAATATAATTCGTTTCCATTTACAGCGGTTTGCAGCCGGTGTAAATATCTTTTAACCACACGTGGCAAGCTGAACGACACAGAATACTAATGGCACGCAACTTGATATGACGGTTGGCCTATTTCAGCGCGGATCTGCGTGTCTTGAAATGTTCCAACCGACGCTGTTCGCGAAAGACACGATTGATAGCGCGATGGGTTTTTCGGAAAGCGTTAATGGGACATCGTTTGAGTACAAAATCCATAAATTCAATTCGTTTCGACCGATATAGGGAATCCAACGCATGTAATACGTTTAGATAACAAATAAATTCCAAAACATGGCGACACCGCGAATACTATTAAAGATACTACACGAGTCCATTGTCACAGGAGATGAAGCAATGGTTCTATATTATAATCCCCTATCTAAAGAAGAATCGCTTTAAGGACTGAAATACAACATTTTGAGGGAAAAACTTTAGATTATTTTCACAAGGGTATAGAATTATTAACTGATCAAGTTTATTTTTTCTATATCAGGCCAAGAATGTATAGCGCCTACTCGTTACCACCGAGGCTACAAGGTCTTAGCGATCTTCGGTGACGTCACGCTGTTTAGGTGATGTATCGCCATGCATATTAGCCTAAGTGGTAAAGGAATCGTTTTTTTTGCATTTCTATTTTGAAGGGCTTCCGGTTTAAGGAGGATGCCAGTTGTTAACTGAGGCCCTCTTGGCATGCCATTCGATTTTATTTTGGAAAAACGAAGTTTCAAAGCAAAAATCAAACACGTAACCTAGCACTGTTTTCGTGAAAGATGTATTTGTGGTTGATATTTAATCGACTAATTATTATTACTTGTAACTGTACATGTATTTAGACGAAACTGAGGTTGAAATGATATAATAATTGCAATTTTATTCGAAATTTTTATTATACACATTTAAAAACATCTCTTCGTGTTCAAAAATAATTTTGTTAAATATAACGTAAGAGTATAATACTATTTGAACAATAAAATCTTCACGTTTTTTGTCAAATACAACGGCCAATTAGGGAATTGAGTTGGAATAGCATCTTTTTTAAGCTTAGGATTTTTTAAACTTACAGTTATAGTTTCATTGGTCCTTGAATCTGTAGCTGTTGAAAAATAAATAATGTCTTCTTTTACAAAGTGTAAGTCACAAACCTTAGTATACATTGTTGGAAAACAGCCGACGCCACAGTACTATAAATAGACCGCCCGGGTCACACTCAATTCATAAAGCTGTTAGGATGGTATGGAATCACATTAAAATTGTCGGATGTAGATTTCATTTGGCTCAGTCCTTTACCATTTTTCCGCACGCTTTACAAAACAACTCTTCACTGTTGTTTGGATTCAGCTGAAAGACAGTAGTGCCTCCAATTGCCTTCAACCATTTTTGAACTTTATCGCTATGTGATTCCTTGGATTTTGGCATTGTTGTAGATGGAAATACACAATACACTGAGTAGATAAACAGAAAACTACCGAAAAATATTCGTTGCAAGCTACGATATAAATGAAAATTCAAAGTACGTCTTTCACTATATACTGATTCGTCAATAGTCCACCTCGCTATAGGAACACACACATATACGCTCCAGAGAAACCTTAAGAGAATAAATATAAAATCTAAACTGCAATATCACGATGTCCATTGTATAAACTATGAATGGACATCGTGTATTCATCAATCGCGTTAACAAGGAGAAGAAATTTGCTTATATGGTTTAAATTACAGGGCGTAAACAAGCCGATAGGGATTCCCGTAAAATAAAAACGTGGGTGCAGGTAAATGAACCCGAGAGCGATAAGCCGATAATTGAGGATATATCTTCAATAGGGTAGTAATATAAATTTTACGGCAGGCAAATCCACCCTCACACAATAGACGGGAAAACCCATCGTTGTATTAGTTTATAGCATTTTAGCTGTAAAACTAAAATTTACATTTAAGAAAGATGCAGCTGTGTAAAAACCATATTTATTTAAAATTAAAAAAAAAAACGTTTAGACCAAATAAATATGATTTTAGGACAAAATAGCGAAAAACCACGATTTAGGCAGTTAAAGTCCAAATAGGCAACTAGGCAAAATAAAACATAGCTAGATCGCTTTGATTTGTCGAGAAACATATAGATTTTGTATTATTTTTAATTTGCCTTGAATCTAAACAAAGAGGCATTTTGCCTAAAATCCCGTCTTTACACATTACATACGGAACAGCCCCTATATCGTATCGTTGTAACGAATCGATACTTATTAAAACGGCACATTCTACACCCCACGCGAATTTATTCAGATTTGTCCTTCGCATACACAGCAAACGGCATAAGAAGAAATTGCGCGTGAACTACATAAATAAAGACGTCATACCGCTCATAAGCTCTTATTTTTAAAACCAATCTAGCGGCGAAGAATTTTTCCACTCGAAAGCAGCTCCTGAAAGTGAAAGTTCAGCTCAGTCTTTTCGCTTAACTTAATAAGGAATCCATAACAAAGTTTCTAAGGATTCTCCACGCCGGAGCTCTTTTGCCTCTTTCTTCCTAATTATTTATTCTTTTCTCTTTTAAGTCTTTTTCATTTCCTTATCTTTGACGGCGAAATGGGTAAATGCAGATGCAGAGATGGTATTTTTGTTTTTCTTTATTTAATTTTATTGTGTTGCATGGACGAGTAAATGTGAGTTAAATGAGTTTCAAAGGAATATTTCGAATTTAAATAATAATTCGCGTACGCCACGGGTAACTTTGAAGTCATATTTCGGTATTTATACATTCGATTGTTTTCTGTAAATTTATTTTCTTCTTCTTTGTTCTGTATAATTTACATTTAAACATACTACTAAACTAACGCCTCCTGCGCGTAATGCTGCTTTATTTGAATATTCATCTACTTTCTTCTTAAAACAAATACCCTTGAAGTTCAAACGAAGCTTGAGTAGAAGAATTTCTAATGAATTCTTTTGCTAGTTTCTAATTTAGACATGGTGTTAGACATTTGAATCTAATAACTTCTTAGTGTTTGTTTTTGAGAAAAATGCGTCAGGTGCTACTTCATTAAGTAAAAAATCTATACAGGGTGTTAGAGAAAGGTGTTCGTATATTTTGCCCAGTTATATTTCTCATCAAGATAAGCAAAAATGTCTTAGTAAACCTAGGTCACCAGTCGTTTGGGTGACAGAAACACTTCCAATATTGTTAGTGAATAAAGCGGTCAGGTCACCCATTTAATTGCAAAACATACATACAAAAATTAACAACCCAACAAGTGATGCTTAAAGTAAATGTTCGACATGACATCTTGCACTCTTTCGAAGATTCCTGGAGATTGGCGAATTGTCTCCTATGCGTTTTGTATTCGTCCCTTGAGATCCTCTACGTTATTTTCAGGTGCGAAATAAACTAAGGGCTTTAAGTAATCCCAAGCAAAAACGCCTAGAGGATTAAAATCAGGTGATCCCCCGTTCTATCCATCTACCCTTAAATTCATTATTTAGAAAATTACGAACAATGTGCAAGCGCGCTATCTTGCATGAATCACATTTGTAACCTATTCTGAAGAGATACATCTTTTAATAATATTGGCAAAGTGTTTCGGAGAAAGTCCGAATAAATTTCACCATTAAGCGATTAGGCGATTACTGGTCCTATCAATCGAACGCCGAGTATACCAAGCCAAACATTTACAGAAAACCTATACTGACTTCTTGATTCCACAACAGCGTGAGAATTTTCTTTCGCTCAAACGTGACTGTTATGAAAATTAATAATGCTGTCTTCAGTAAATGTAGCTTCGTCGCTGAATAAAACACGAACAGGAAAGATCGAATTTTCTGCATGTTTCTGCAGCATCGTGATAATTTGTTTTAAAGGAACCCACCTCCAACAAGCGTTGATGCAATTTTGTAAAAAAAATTATCACTAGGCAAATTACGGTTGGGGCACGCTTCCGTATAAAGGCGACGTGCCTCATTAGCGTTACCATTAGCAGCACCATATACTACCGGCCATAATTATTTGCGCACCCAAAGAAATACGCAGAAATGAAGGAAGTGCTAATTGAAAAAGAAATTGTAGTTTCGCATTTCATAAATACTCTTAAAACAAAGAAATTGATAGTCTTTATTCAATTATAAACTTCATTTGACACAAAAAGAATTAAATCTTTGTTTCGTCGAAACGTCCATCTCGACTACTGATAACTGCGGTACACACTTGCGGCATTCTCTCTCATTTCAGGCTTCTTGTAGATGTTTCCACAACGATTCCTTGGAAGTTGAAGGATTTATTTTCACCCGCCCATCGAGTTCCTCCCAAGCTCTATGGGATTAGCATCTGGGCTTTTTCTAACATTTCATTATTTTGATATTGCTTTCGCATACCGCCGATTCTAAATACTCGCGGCACAGTTTAGAGGTATGTTTCGGATCTTTATTCTGTTAAAATATAAAATAGTTACCGATTATCGTCACTCCAGATGGTATAGCATTCGTTTCCAAAATTTCCCGGTAGCGTTCTTTTCTTGAAATTCCATCAATTTTAGCCAAGTCTCCTACGGATGCGGCACCAAAGTAACCCCAAACCATTACCGATCCGCCCCCATGCTTGACTGTAAGTACTACACAGGATTCTACTGCTCGTTCTCCTTTCGACCTTCGAACGAACGTTCTTCTCTTTGAACCGAAGAGTTCAAATTTGGAATCATCGGTCTAGAAAACATTTTTGCACTCATCAACTGTCCAATGTTGATGCTCTCTAGCTCACTGCACCCGTTTTATTTTGCTTGCGTAAGAGCGGTTTATCTAACGCTATTCAGCAAAATAAACCACCCTCCCTTAACCTCCTTTTCACGGTGATTAAACTAACTCGTTATTCACGCACAATATTTATTTCAGCCGTTATTTCAGGTGCAGTTTACTCGTCATAACTATTCGACGACCTTCCGCTGGTGTTGTTACTTTCCGTCGTCCTGTTCGTTTTCTATTTAATAATGTGCCAGCCCCTTGACATTTTTTAATTTCAATTTTCTTGCGATATCTCAGTTACTTCAGCTAAGATTATGTAAAGCAGCAATCATTGTGAGGGTTTCTAAAGGCAACTGTGTGGTTTTCGGCATTTTAATACGAATATCAGATAATTTTATTAACGATATTCATTGTTTAAAAGAACAATAACTATTAAATCTAAATTCATAATTCTAATTCGGGTAAGTAAGGAATTGTCATCCTTACCTGCACTACATTAAATATTTATTAGTGAACGATAATTGTATTACATTTCGAGTCTTTTTATGGCCCTACCAGGACCCTTAATTATAGGATTAAAGAGATTCAATCGCTAACTAAGTATCAGAGAAGTCTTTTGCAGAATTATTTAATGTGATATATTTCTCTTACTTGTAGGTATATAATTATACTCTCTAAATAACAACAAATAAATAATTTTCTAAAATTCAAGAAAAAATGTAGGTGTGCAAATAATTATGGCCGGTAGTGTATATAAAGTGAATGCCTGCGATTATGTATTCGTGTATCTATTTATGCTTAACTTTCTTGAATACAAATACACCTGCAGCACAAGCGAGATTGACATATCATTTATAGTTTATTTCAAATTATAAGAATATAACTGTAGACTTACAAGGACTTTAATACTTTTATTGCACCTTCTGTGACGATAATAACCTGGCAATGTATATTGAATCTAGGGGCCGTATTGACTATAAATTACGGCCCTATAAGATAATTATATGTTTATGTATATATATTTTACAAACAGTATAAATTTACATAGTAAGCAATTCGATGTTACAAGTAATTAAAGAATTTACATATTAAATGAGATTTAAATGTACAAACAGGTAGTTACGCATATCGCAAATCGCAAATCGTAATTCCATTTCTATTCAATTCACTTAAATTTTGTCATTACGGTCCTCAGCAGTTTGTTTGCGTATCCAGCTTGTTATTACCGCAGGTGGTGCAATAACAGCATTTAAGCCGTTCAAAGTTATATTCTTATAATTTGAAATAAACTATACAGTAAATAATGAAAAATAAAAGCTAGCAATACATCTTTATTTTACATGGGTAACATGATGAAAACTCTAGTTATGCTTTTTATTGAAAAGAATGTAAAGTCAATTCTATCTCTGAAACGACTGGTTTTAGGACCTAGGTTTACTAAGACTTTTTTGTTCATCTTGATGAGAACTATAAGTGGGCAAAATATCTGAACGTACTCATTTAATACCCTGTATAACAGTGCTATTGACAAAAATAGACATACACACATTTGTTTATAATGTCGTTTAATTTTACCAGTAACTATTTTTCAGTTGTGACATCGTTATCAAATTTTTAAAATATCAACATTTTTTTCGCCAAAATCCAATGTAGCTTTCTTTTTGGCGTACACATGATACCCCGTAAGCATGGACTGTGTCTTGCCGCTTAGAAATCATTGAATGATTTTTGCCAGATTTCTTTTTTTTCAGAAAAAGGGAAAACATTTTTCGAGAAACAAATGGTGCTCGTAAAAATGCCAGAAGATTAATTTCAGTAATGGAAACCACAACTTTTGAAAGAAAATGTATAAAAATGCGGGTCTATTTCGGTATTAAATAAATTTTAGAAATACCACAATATGGTATCTTTGGCAACGCTGGTTACAAGTTTGTAGAGGATAAATAGCCGAAGAAATAAACTTACGGAATTACCGATAGAATCGCGAAAAAGGTTTTTTGACAGAAGAAACAAAAAACCCACAACAAAATTACTTATTTAATCTTAGAAAATCTCCATTTTGGGTGTGGTAATAACAAACATTCAATCGCAACTATTAAGAACATAAAAATAATTTCTACTCACTTTAAAGCTAATTCAAACAAATAATTACTCCCTGTATCTAAACTTCCCTTGTATTCAAATAACCTAGGGCACCATCTATCGATATAATGCATAACAATTCTAAAGTTCTCATAATTATGTGGTTTACCGAGGAACCTCGTTCAGCAACCCACCTCTCCAGCAAAATAACTCATTAAATAACTGGAACAATTGTACCATCAGACCTCAACAACTCTGAAGATGACGGCACTTCTAAAGTATTTACTTGTCTTACCTGCCGCCATACACAGCGGCTGCAAGGAAGCAAGCTTTCCAACTTGTATATATACGACCATTAACGAAGTTTAACTCGTCAAACGTAGCAACACCGAAGAGAGGGCAAACTTTAAAGACGAGGGAATAAATTGTTAACAAGTCCTCCGGAACCGTTTTATAGCTTTCGAATACTCGCAAGGGCAAGTACTTCTAAACTTCGAGAAACTTTCCAGCCAATTCTTTCGGGTTCGATTTATTTGTTCGCTTCGATATTTTTCTTTTTCAAAGTTTAGTTTCTATTCTTATACCGCGTATTTTTCTTTGAGAGCGAATTGATTCTAGGGTCGAATTTGTTAATTTATACTCGTAGAATTTCACAAAAAAACATTTTACTTACAACTGTATAACCATTAAACACATTACCAGCACAGCCCATGCCGACAATATTTGATGATTATTGAAATATTCAATGACAAACCATATGTTACGCTTAAAATACCATATCTAACATATCAGCAGTTCTTGTTACACCAAATATCAATGGACATGGTCTAATTTTATAACAGCCTGTATCAAGCTAGAATCTTTAAAACAACGAAAAAGATTAAAATTTTAATTATTTTTGTTCTATAAACGGAAAAAATACATCAAAATGACAAATACATTAGATAAATGGGCTTTTAATAGAGATTATACCACCAGCATTATACAGTGAAGTCTTAAAGTAGTCTCTCACCCCCATGCTAACTTTTGAACGATAAGAGCTACCGTTATCGGCAGTTCAATTACATTGCCGGTATCACCGGAAGTGACGTCAACTTTCTTATTTTAAATAGAACACCTATATATTTTTACGTTTTTGGAAAGGTGATCGAAAGATGAATCCAACGATATCATATATGTTATACTTTAGCTTAAAAAATATGACAATAAGCAGCAATAAATGTTTTGGTAATCTGTTTTTGTTGTTACGCAAAGTTGGCGAGGAAAGGGTGACAAATTGTTTCATGTAACGTCAGATTGATCCAAAGAACTCGTTACTATGCAAAGTGATCATAGCAATTGCCAAATTGTCAAATTTCAATTACAAAAGCGTAAATTATTCCTATTGTTTATTGTTATTATATCCTCCATTTGTGTACTTTCGTTCTCTGTTCTCATTATCATTTTCTCCCATGTTTTGTTTATTTTGATATTTGTATATGTAAGTATAAAGAAAAACATTGCAATTTATTTCTAGAGAAAAGGTTACCGTTATGTCAGATAGAAGCAGAAGTTCTACGAATATTTTCTTCAAACTCTATAACTTTCAGAGATAAATGTTCACTGATAAACTAAGATTATTTTTGTGCTGAGCTATGGAATGTTATAAAAGTTTTCTGTTTGATCAAATAAATCATTACGGACAAAAAATATAATAGAACTAAAAACGAAAAACTCTAACACTGAATTCTTACAAAAACACAAAAGAAATTAAATTACACTGACTACATAAATTAACGTTTCGCTAACTCTTTATTAGCTAAATGAAGGATGTGGTTTTCGTCCTACACCTCATTATTTTTTCGCTCGGGCGTCTATTTACATTCACCCGAGTTGTAACCATAAATAAGAAAAAGAAACGTTTCGTTTTTCTCGCAGAGGGTTTAATTGTCATTAAGAGAAAAAGAAACAACGTCTAGCGTTTTTCGCACATTTATCTACGTCTCTTGGCCGTTCGTTAAGATGCTGCTTGGGAACTGAGGATGGTAATTAAAGGGAAAAGGAAGCAACATGAATAACCTATAGGATCCATTCGTTCTCATTTGTTCCGATAGCCGTATTACGAAAAGGTTTCCACGACCGAAACGCGTTTCAAATAGTAAATGAAAACTTTTTGATAGCGTCATCTGCATTGGCGCGCATGGCCTCCTCTTGTACAAGCTTTTCGAGCTAATGAACCGCGTTAATTTAGAATTCTCGGGAAATTAGAGCGTCGGCTGTAAAATAGCGTGAATGTAGCATGCTTCGAATTCAAAATATTACCTTAACTAATGGGAAGAATTGTAATTAATTTTAAACGGTTGAAAAATTGAAAGAGGTCTAGATGAGTGTTATTACTCGCCCATAAAAAGCGACAGAAAACTATCTGTGGAAGAATAATAAAATAATAATGCTGAATGATTGTTAGTAAAATTATGCGTGCAATAAACATTAGCAAACACTTCATATTAAATAGTATAGTAATACAAGGGTAGTTTGACATTAATCTAGCCTAAGTAAGAAAACACATTTATTTTTAAACATAGTCTCCTTTTACCTCAATACACTTGTTAAGACGGTTTTCCAACTTTTTTATCTCTTCCGAAAAGTAATTTTGCTCGAGCTTCTCAAAATAGTGTGAAGCTTCGGTCATGACCTCATCGTTCGTTGCAAAACAGCGTCCCACGAGCCATTTTTTTAGGTTTGAGAACAGGAAAAAATCGCAGGGGTCTAAGTCTGGCGAATACGGTGGGTGGTCAATCAATTCATAGCCCAATTGGTGCAATTTTGCTTGTGCAACAGCTACCCTGTGAACGGGTGCGTTGTGCTGATGGAAGAGAACTCTTTTGCGAGCCAAACCAAGGCGTTTTTTCGTTAAATCGGCGTCGAAACGGTCCAATAAATCTGCGTAGTACACACCAGTTATTGTTTTACCCTTTTCCAAGTAATCAACGTGAATAATGCATTTCGCATCCTAAAAAACAGTCGCCATCACCGTTCCGCCCGATCGGGTGGTCTTGGCCTTCTTTGGTGGGCCTTCACCGCTTTTTCTCCACTGCTTTGACTGTTCCTTCGTCTCCGGTGTATAGTAATGGACCAACGTTTCATCAACAATGACGTATCGGATGGCGTTTTATCATTGCCGACAGCTTATTCGAATCTGTGACACGTGTGCGTTTTTGATCGACAGTGAGCAAACGCGGAACCCATCGCGCGGATAGCTTTTTCATATTCAAATATTGGTGTATGATGTTATGTACACGCTCAGTTGACATGCTTAGAGCCTCTGCTATCTCACGCACTTTGGTTCGATGGTCTGCCATGATCATGCACTTTGTTGATGATTTCTGGTGTAGTGACGAATTTAATAAAGCACAATTATTTCTGTTTCTTTCCATAGTTTCTACACGCAGAGAAACGTTTACTTGTATCAAAACCACTTGTCTCCATGCTATCCTGTCTCTAATAAGCTTATTCCAGTTTTTTACTTTCACGATTCTTAGGTCCTTTTTCACTTGTTCCCTCCATCATGTTTTAAATTTTCCCTTTGGCCTTCCTACCACCGGCTCCCATTCTGTTATCCTTCTTATCTGCTCACCCTCTTCTCTTCTGAAAATGTGACCATATCATCTGATTCGCTGCGACTTATATACTCTGCCTATGTCTTCGTTTCCCACTACATTCCTAATTTTATTATTCATTAGTGGTCTCCATTCATCTTCTTCCACTTTTTTAAGTCCCATAATGGCTCGAATTACTTCTCTTTCGAAAATCATTAACTTCTCCTCCTCCCTCTGAATTATGCATTCCGTCTCTGCTGCGTACAATACTGTGGTCCTAATCGTTGTCTTATATATTTTTATCTTTGTGTTTATGCTCATTCCTTTATCCTTTAGCATGTTTTTATTTGCATAGAATGCCCTGTAACCCAGCTGAATCCTATTTTGTACATTTGTCGATTCGGCGATTACGAAAAACACATACCGAAACATCGTCTTCTAATAGGTTCCACTACCGCAGTCTGGATCCTAATAACTCTGCCTTACTTTTAGTTTTAGATCTCTCACGAGATCGTTTAATTCTGACTGGGTTATTTTGTGCGGTTGGCGGTTTGACGTGCTTGGTGTGAAATCAGGATCTCTTGATGTTGATGGCATATCTTCTTCATGACAAATCGCTGTATCGTTATTATCTGATTCGTAAGCGAATGTTCCTGGGGGTTCTGGAATAGGAAGTTCGTCACTATGGGGCACAGGTCTCATGGCAGATGGTTTATTTGGATAGTTGATAACCGATTTTTTCTTCTTGGATATACCTGTGCCTTGCCCAACACGAGGTATCATGCAGAAATAGCAATCATTAACATGATCTGTAGGCTCTCTCCAGACCGAAATCTATCAATTAAATATTCTTTGAACGTCTTCTAGTTCTCACTATTTAAGTCACACCCACGTCGCTTCCGATACTCTCATTTTGTTGAGGGAATATAATGAAAACTATGCCTTACCATAAGTCTACATATTCGGTTCTGTTCGGTTCCAGTCTGCTACGTTCGGCTATATTCGGTTCTGTTCGTTTCCATTCGGCTATATTCGGCCCTGATCGATTCTATTCGGCTACGTTCTACTATATTCGGTTATGTTTGTGTCCGTTCGGCTATGTTCAGCTATATTCGGTTCTATTCGGTTCCATTCAACTACGATTCCATTCGGTTCTGATCAATTATACTCAGTTCCAATCGATCCCGTTGACTCTGTTTAGTTTGATTCGATTTCTTTCAACTACGTTCAGGTTTGTTCGGCATCAATGGCAATAAAAATAACCTACAAAAAACACTTTCAATGCTGAATTTTACACTTGTCAAGATAAGGTACCATACGCATTAATTTTGCTTTGGCTTTTCTGATGCGTTATTTCGTCAGGAAGCTCCGTGTAATACTTTACTTGAGGCAACGACAGTCTCTGTAGCCGTTATGTATTCTTCAACACCCTCACGCTACATGAAAAATTCTGCAAATAGAAGTAGTAACACAGTATCTAATTTTACCTTCGTCTTTTTTGTTTTATTATCTTTTTGGATTTCATTGGTTTTTCAGGCGAGCATCCTTCCATTGTCAAGCCAATAAATCCCTGTAGTTCTCGTGCCACAACAAACGTACAAAGAGTACATGTGTAAGCTGCAGTCTTGACACAACATTTAAGAATACTTTCTTTTTGCTTCATTTTGCAAGTTAGCGTGTAATTTTTAGATGCAGATGCTTATTTTATGCGACTGTAGAAGCTCTGAGCGCTCTTGTGACACATGATATTCTTCGAAAACCCTTCAGCACATTGTACATGAGTCCACCAGCTATTCTTGCCATTAGAACCACATATCGTAGGCAATTTCTATATATTTCGTTAAATTACATTTAAGCACAGCTTGTGATTGCATTATTTCGTTGATTTTTCCGGCACGCACGCATCCCCTATTGATTCGATGGATCTCCGAAGTTCACCTATAACCACACATGTACTCTATTTACCACCGGTACTGGATTTCAGCTAAAATCGTAGAAATATCTTTATTAATAGTTGAACATTGAAATTTTTTATTATGGCAAACTACTCAATAATCTAAAGTCAGTTACGTACTTATTCCATTAATTAACGCATTTTACTAAATCCAAGTCTCTAATTGTAATGCTCTGGCCAACAATAAAGTTTTCATTATTTACAGCAGCAGTTAAAGAAAGCAATGATAGCAGAAATTCCAAAAATTGCTTCCCCAGGGAACGCCCGGAAAAAACAATTGGCGTGCCTATTTAAAAAATTAATGATCTGAGCATGCGGGGACTAAGATAATACGGCTAAAGCAGTAAAAAGATTTTTCTTTCACGTTACGACTATTTTTTCGGGTTCCCGAGAGAATAACTTAACGGCGAATTTTGTCTAATGTCTGAAACGGACGGACAAACAGCCTCCGAAAAAAGGTTCTCCTCGTAATGAAAAAATTAAATTATAGAAGAGAAACAAGCGGATAATGAAAGAACTCGGGACCATTCGCCGTTAATTCGATTTTAAAGGCGAGCGAGTAATACGGAAACGGTGAATTCGATATCTTACGAACGAGTCAAATGTTTTCTTGTTTATATCCCCATTGTTCTTAGTCGAAATTGGTTGCTAAAAGTAAATGTATTTTCAGAATTGTTTGTTTTCCTAAAAAGTAACCATAAAAATGTATAGGGTGATGTTGTGTTCTCCTTAACAAAGACATTATAATTATAATATTAGATAACTTTCAAATCTGTATCTGGAAGCCCAATTGGTGTAGGTGCTGACCAACAGATACAGCCCGCGATGAAATTACAAATTAACTGACAAATAAAGTTTCAAAACCTCAATTCTCTGAACCAAAGGTAGTTCAGGCATTATTAAGGCAATATGATATCGAACAATATCTGTCTGGGAAAGCCATAGAAGCTTAAAGAAGGTCCTGTTCTCTTAGCTGTTTTTAAGTATAATTTCGTAAGTCACAAGAAAAATTACCTGAAGCTAACTTACTCAAGCTCTTAAATCTTTTGAACCAAATAAAGAAATGAACAAATCAGTTAGAGAAATAACGCTACACTTCCAGCATGTTATAATCTCATTTAGAAAATCAGTGCTGTCTTTTTCCAATTGTTTTATGGTTAATGGGGAAACAACAGACGTTTTAGAAATTGCCCCAAAATCGTGAAGAATGTCCAATGTCTTGTAAACTACATTACCTTTTTGGATGCAATAAATAGAAAAAAAAACTCCATTCATTGGAAAAATAACTGATCCAAAATATCTGAAGCCATATCTATGTCTTGAACGTAAATGTGATTTCCATTTATTAGATTTCAAGATCTGATACTCAGAGATAGCGTTGAATTTGTGAAGAACTGGTAATTTGTATCAGAGAGACTTATGAAAGTAGAAGTGGAAATAGAAAAGGAAAATCATATGGACATA
Organism: Dynastes maya; assembly: GCA_029619315.2. NCBI lineage: Eukaryota > Metazoa > Arthropoda > Insecta > Coleoptera > Scarabaeidae > Dynastes > Dynastes maya. Next base: position 13,569,431 of record JAROYE020000011.1, read on the forward strand.
GTAATATGCTATGGACCAAACAAAGACGACAAGGCGGAGGATAAAGAAAATTTTTGGGAAAAACTACAGGAAATCCTGAACAATTGTTAAGATAAAAACATAATAATAGGAGATCTAAATGCCAAAATAGGTAAAAACAACAAAATATGGCACGATGTAATAGGCAAAGAAGGCGAGGAAACTGAAAATAACAAGGGTAGAATATTGCTAGAATTTTGTACAGATAATGACTTAGTAATATTATTATTATTATTATTTTAGCCGGGCCATGGCACAAGTGCCTTTAATCACTGCGACCTTAATAGATCTATTGTAAAACAATACCCTTATGTGTGTTAGAATAGTTGGAGGCTTTTAATAAACCTTAGTACTGCTCTAGGATCTGTTTCCTTCAGTTTAGTAAGTGCAGGGAATGGTTTACTGAAGTGTTTGTGTCGTATACAACTAATGGCAACACATTCACATAGGATGTGTTCTGCCGTCTCCAGTTCTTCTTGGCATAGATGACAGATTTGATCTTCAGCTTTTCCTAGTTTAAATATATGATATTTAAGGGCTACATGGCCTGTCAGAAATCCTACCAGTAATCTAAGATCTCCCTTGCTGAACGATAGCGCTATTTTTGCTATCTTTGACGAGCCTGATATGAGTGCTTTCGCCTGTTTTTGTCCTGGAACATTATCCCAGTACGAGGCCTTTTGATTGTCCTCCCATATCTTAATTGCTTGTTTTATGTGGCTCTTTTGGAGACCACAGAAGGGATTAGGACAAATGAAAGGCAATCGCCGTAGATTGTGTACACATTTGTGTATCAGAGCACATTCGTGTGAGTATGCCTTAATAGCCTTTAGAACTGCCTGACTGCCGCTGAAAATATTAATAATTGTGCCTCGTATCCCTTTCTCGAGGTTCTTTATGGCGCACAGGTTTAAAGCAGAAATCTCTGCTTGAAATATATTGGTGTGGGGTCCTGTCGGCATTTTACCTCTTTTGCATTGAGGCTCACAGGATGCCCACGCAGTACGGCTTTCAATGATCACCTTATAAGGTTGGTCAAAATTGTATTGCATAGGGATCGTGTCCTTTGCAATATACATCAGATAATTTATGTTGGGATCTTCAAGGATTTTGAGATGCCCTCTAAGATCCCCAGGCTGTAATCCCTTCGTTCTACTAAGAGTGAGGGCACTCGATATAGCCTGCTTCTGAATGTGGATGTGAAGCGGCGTTATTCCCAGCAGTACCTCTAGAGCTGCTGTAGGACAAGTACGCATCACTCCTGTGATGTTGAGACATGCAAGTCTCTGAATATGTTGAAGTTGCTGTTGCACAGTCTTCTGAGTTGTTTTTGAACACCAAACCAAAGAGGCGTAGGTGATCATGGGTCTGATTATTGCTATATGACTTAGTAATGACAAGCACATTCTTTAAACACAAAAGCTATACATAAAATAACACGAGAAGTAATTAGCCGAAAAAAAAATCAATAATAGATTTTACAATTGTTCCAAGAACATACATGAGTTATATTAAAGACGCTAGAGTAAAAAGAGGAGCAGACATAGGAAGTGATCGAGTATAATATATGAAAAGAGGACTAATAAACAAATAGAAATAAAATAAGTAACTAAAGAAAGGATCAGGGCATTTGAATAAAGAGAAACGGAAACAAGAATAACGTACCAAAACAAAATAGATACAAAATTTGAAGAAAAACGTTTGCTCATGAAAACAAGCATGGACATTGACACATACTGGTCAAGATTTAAACATATTGCTATGGAAGTAGCTAAAGAAGTATGCGGTGCAACTAGACCAAAACCTAATAAACAGCAGGCTCATTGGTGGAGTAAACAAGTTAAACAAGAGATCAAAAAGAAAAAGAGACTCTGAAAAATATGAGATATATAAACAACAAAGACGAAAACAATAAAAGACATTAGGAACAAAAAAGAGCCTATATTACAATAAATCAAAAATGAAAACAACGAAATAATAACGGAGGAGGCAGGAATATTAACACGATGAAAAGAATATATTGAATCTTTGCTTATGGTCGATTTTGAGTGCTCTAACATAACAACAGAAGAACAGGAAGAATTAGTGAAATTAAACGTAGAAGAGCTAGATGAAAATAATAAAGAAATAACAGAAGAGGAGTAATTAATGAATTTAAAAGGTTAAAAATAGGAAAAGCACCAGGATGTGATGAGATGGTTCCAGAAATGATAAAATACATAAGCTATAGAGGGTTAGAAATTTTAAGAAAGATGTTTAATATGGTTTGGACCCAAAGATGGAAAGATGCAATCATACTACCAATGCAGCAAGATTAAGAGTCATAACAGAATCACTACTAAGAGAAAAACAAAGTGGTTTCAGGAAAGATCGCAGTACAAATGACCACATATTCACCCTGCAATAAATTTCTGACCAAGCACCCAAAGAAACAAAAATGACGGTTTACAGAACAATTTCTACTCCAATATTAATATACGGATGTGAAAATTGGGTACTAAACAAGAAGCAACATAGTCGTATTCAAGCAGCAGAAATAGAGTTTCTAAGAAGAACACTGACACTGAGAAAAATAGAGAAAAAAAATGCAGATATTAGAAGACAACTAGAAACAGTACCACTGGGTGAGAATATAAAACAGCAAAAGTTAAGATGGTTTGGACATTTGTGCAGAATGGAAAATGACAGACAAGTTAAAAAGATTTGGGAGGCTAGAACAGAAAGAAAAGGTAGAAGATATAGACTAAGAGTATCATGGGAATGTAAAAAAATGGCGAAAAATGAATGGTGTAACTTCATAGTAAAAGAAGAGGAAACATAGAATTAGTATTCACACCCTCGACACCTTCGAGTATGAAGAGGGAAGGATTATATTACGTTATGTAAATTTCAAGAGAGTCTTTATAACTTATCCTACCTTTGGAGTATTAAGTATAATGATGAACTTATTCCGACTATAACTGTAGTGCAAATGAGAAATACTCCAAATTTGAACATACAATATGCAATTACCAAAAGATTACTGTCTGAATGTTGACCATCAAAAAATATTATAAATCATTGCAATCTTCCAATTTAAAAAAACAACAAATATTTTATCTTTAGCTTTGTGAACGTCGAAATTATGAAATTTTTACAAAACATCAATTTTTCGAACAAAAAATATTTGAGGTTGTTGAATAGAAGGCAAATCGTGGAGATTAAAATTTAATTTTGTCGAACATACCAAAAATACAATAAATTTTTGACGTTGCACAAAGAGCAAATTTAACAAATAGGAAAATATATTTTTAACACAATCGAAAACACAATATTGGAAACATTAAACTGGGTGGACTGTTTGTAATTTAGCGATTGTAGTTGTAAATATTGGATAGCATGGTTTATATTCAGTCAGTATCGGATTTGTTGTACATTTATCTAAACTTTATTTATATATTAATAATATCATTCCAATTACGTTTAACCTCCCCCATTAATACAATTAAAAGGAGTTCTCTACAGGAAAATACATATGGTAATAACCTTAAAATAGGAAATGATGTGGGTAGATCAGAAATTCAAATAAATTTGCTTATTTTAAGTTCCCGTGGGTGGTTCGCAAAATGTCATCTAAGTTCAGCGAATAATATTTTAATGCGATTTCATGTGGTTCAATAAATTTTACTAACACACGGATCACTAAATTTATGCCTTTGCAAAATTAATTAAATGAAAGAAAACGTCAAATTGGTCTCGATATATTTCTAGTACCCGAACTATATTTTATACAACTCGGTAGTTTTTCTGGATAATACAAAATTACTACACTCAACTACAAAATGAAATGATCTGATCAGCCTGGACGATATAAATTTATGATTTTCACTTTATCTAGATTATTTATTGCCCATTATTGTTTTATGTTAGCTCAATTTACTACTTCGAATTGAATACTGTAAATTAATCATTTGCGTTACCGTTTTTGTTTCCGACCAACGCAATGATCTCCAATTGCATTATTTGTATTAAGTTATGATATAAGTTTCATCATTATTTATTTTAATTAATTGTCCTATTGTGAAATTAATCTGACCGCAAACGTTAGTTAAAAATATTGTAATTAGAACGAAATTTAATCTACATTAGCTAATTTGAAGCCTTGAATTAATTAATCTTCGTTAATTTTAGTTTTCAATCAAATACTCAAACAGTGCGGCACAGGAAGAGAGGTGACTACTATTAAGAGAGTTTCTTCTAGGTTCTCTGATTTAAGACTTGTCGTTCTTAAAGTCAACAAATCTTGTGCAAGAAAAGTTACCCCATGTCACAATTCGTTGGGTTAAATTAAAGTACAGCAAGATAGTACGCTTTCCTGTTAAAGATAAACGTAAAACAAATCTAACATGTACGTAGTGGATGCCATAAATTCTCGGGCTGATATAGAAAAAATAAACTTGGTAAATTATAACAATTTTTATTTTTCAATATAATCTCCCCTAAGTTCAATACATTTATTACAATGATTAATTAATAATTTTACACCTTTGTAAAAATAATCTAAAGTTTTTCCCTCAAAATGGTGTATTACAGCTGCTTGCAACTCACTATGATCCCTAAAACGACGTCCCCTAAGGTCTTTCTTTAAATGCCACATTCGCGGATAGCAGCTTGTGAGACGGCTGCAGTATGGACGGGTGCATTATCAAGCAATAATCGAACACCTTTTGCCAATTTTCCTCGACGTTTTGCGCGAATATTGTCCCCCATTTTCTACAGCAAAGACGCATAATATGTGCTGTTAACAGCTAATACAATTTCTTCAATAATTAAAATGTTTTGAGGCATTATCAGTCCCCCAAACAGAAACATTTGCCCACTTTTTTTACAGTGGAATATGAAGGAGATAAACCACCATAAACGCCGTCTAACGCCGCGTAGGGCTCGCACATGTGTAACTATGACGCAAAGGAGTTTGAACATGCTCAAACCTGTATAAGGCCGATAATTTATGGCGCCTACCTCGTAGCTTCGCCTGCACGTTTACCGTACATAACCAAAAATAATGCTAATATAGCTCATGGTATTGGTGGAATCATTCCCTGCAAAGAGAATGCGAGCAGAGAAAAGGAAGCATTAACACACGGACATGTTTCTGCCTACCTGGTGTCATCAGCGTGGTTACGAGCACTCCCTGTTCTGCTGTCTGCATTGCCTCTACCTCTTAGTTTATGCCCCCAATGTCCACAACAGCACTGGAAATATCTCTCGGCGCCCTCTAACGTCAAGAAACACAGTCATGCCATCCCAGACCGTGGCGACACACACCGGAATATAGATGCCCGGCACCTATCGCAATGACAGCTTGTGTTCAGCAGCCCATGAGCTGCTCGATAGGTGGCGGGCATCTGTACTCCGGTGTGTCACCACGATCCAGGACGGCATGACTGTGTTTCTTGACGCTAGAGGGCACCGGGAGATATTTCTAATGCTGTTGTGGACAATGGGGGCATAAACTGAGAGGTAGAGACAATGCAGACAGCAGAGCATGAAGTGCTCGCAATCACGTTGATAACGCCGGGTAGGCAGAAACTTGTCCGTGTGTTAGTACTTTCTTTTCTCTGCTCGCATTGTCTTTGCCTGAAATGATTCCATCAATACCATGAGCTATATACTAGCATTATTTTTGATTTTATTACTAGGCATTTTTTCATGTGTATTTACCGTACATATTTGTGTTGATTTGATTTTAAATTCAATGAAAAGTAATTCAATCTGTTTCAAAAAGATGTACGAATACAGACATCCACCTAAAGTGAAGTTCCGAAATACATGTTGCCTTAAATGTGGCTTACCTTGTTACCTAAAACTTATAATAGGACTTAAACAATTTGCAACAGTTTAGCAAGGTTCTCAAACTATCTACGAACCCTCTACTCGGAAACTCACTTAAACTTGCTTGTCAACACATCGTACCTTACAAGCGGTAACGTATTTTCAGAATTTAAGAGTCTTGCATTCGAACTTTAACTAGATTTACTACTGCACTTAGCCTCGTTAACCCAGACAATGACCAACGTCCGTCGAACGTTGAAAACGCGGTTTCGCAAACTTCCCGAAACAAAAGTTGCACTCAACCGTTGCAAATCACCGTCTCGTACGTGGTGCCTAACTAAAGGCAACGAGAAACCGCAGAAATTCTCTTTGTGTTCCTTTATGGTGGAGGGAAAAATTAGATTTCAATGCGGTTGAAGTTGCGCGCCAAAAAAAGGAAACCGAAGAGAACAAAGAAGATACGGTTGCAGAAACAATTGTCCACGATGAATTAAATTTGAGATAGTTACAAAGCAAACTCATTTCTTAAAAAAGGGATTAATCTTTAATTAATTTCACAAAAGATTGCCAATGCTTTTTGGAAAAACTTTTAATTGTAATTATAAAAGTAAGTGGCACAAATCTAAAGCAAACTGAAATTCTTTATCCTTTTATAACCTGGGGAATACAAATATATTTCTATGATAGTAATCGTTTACAGAAATAAGGCTTACCAGTAAAATTGTACCTATGCTTAGTAATAATTATCCATCTTTTGTTTCATATCGAATTTTGCAACTTTAATGACCGATTAGATCATCAAATCTTCTTCCCAAACTAGAGCGGTATGAAGTGAAAGGGGAGTTCTGAAATGGTTCAAGTCGTATTTATAGAATAGACGACAGTATGTATGGATGAACAGAGAAGGCTGAGTAAATAAATCAGAACTGTTGACAACTAATAGCGGTGTGCCACAAGGTAGTATACTAGGTCCGACCTTATTCGTTCTACATATCAATGACTCAAATAGTATAACCGGTAGACAAGCTATGGAAATCATCAATTATGCAGACGATACTAACATATTTATTAACGCTGAATCAGTTAAACCGTTAAATGTAAAAAGGGAGAATATCTTTGAAATCTATATGGAAAAAACTGTTATATCAATCAATACACAGCAGGCAAAAACGGAACACATATCTTTGAATAATTTCATCATTGAGAAGAAATCTCAAACGAAATTCTTAGGAGTGTTTATTGACGAACATCTGTCATGGTTAGATTATATTGATTATTTATTTGAAAAAATTAAATCAAATCACTTTTAACATTTTTCGAGATTTTCGAACTTTGGCCAGATTTGGTATAGATTTTGAGGAGCATGTAGTGCTATAGAAAAGAGAATCGTGTTGGAGAAAATTCAAAACCCACAACAATCTAATAATATGCTTTACATATGTGTATATGAATGCCTTGTATTTGTAATCAAAAACAAAAAAAAAATCTTCAAGAAAGAAATTATACGAGGGTAAATCAAAAATTACTTACACTTTTAGTTCTACAACTGTATTAAACAAAGATAGGTGTACAACAGATACATTATTTTTCGATATAGTCTCCACCTTTAGCAATGCACTTGGTCCAGCGAGCCACAAGCTTCCGTATGCCTTCCTGGTAGAAGGTTTTCGGTTAGTCGTGAAGCCACTTTTGCACCGGATCCCGAACGTCTGTGTCTGAGGCAAATCGACGACCCCTCAAAGCTTCCTTGAGCGGTCCAAAGAAATGAAAGTCTGAGGGAGCGAAATCAGGGCTCTAGGAAGAGTGTTTCAGAGTATCAAAGCCCAACCTGGGGCGTTGTCTTGCAACAACAAAACTTTCTTTGCCAACAAATTACTGTACCTCGCACTATTTATGGTAGTCGTCCTTTTTCGTCCCAAAACACGGTTAGCATTACCTTCCCAGCCGATGGCTCGGTCTTGAATTTTTTCGTGCTAGGGGATCCTGGGTGTTTCCATTCCATACTCTGACGTTTCGATTCGGGCTCGTAGTAATGAACCCACGTTTCATGGACGGCCACTATTCTGCTTAAAAATGCGTCGCCTTCCGCGTTGAAGCGATCCAGTAAGCGATGGCAGATGTCCAAACGTTTGGCTTTGTTTTCTGCGGTAAGCATTCGTGGTACCAATCGCGCACATACTTTACGAAATTTGAGTTCATCGTGGATAATTTGATAGGCAGAACCGTGACTGATGTTTAAAGAAGATGCAACCTCACCTATGACAACTCGCCTATTTACTGTAACCATCTCTCGAGCTTGCTGAATGCTGTCTTTCATTCAGTTCATGTGGAACCCATTTCCGCATCTTCTGGATCTTTCCTATGACTTTCAAACGTATGGAGATGGCTTCTCGTACCACATTTAATTGATCCGCGAGTTGTTTTTGTGTTTGAGCATCAACCTCATCCAACAATGCTTGCAATTCTCTGTCTTCAAATTTTTGAGGTGGTCTTCCACGTTCTTCGTTTCTTACGTCAAAATCGCCACTTCGGAATTTTTTAAACCGCTCAAAACACTGTAATTTGCCAAGTGCATGCTCACCGTATGCTAGGACAAGCATTCTATGCGATTCTGCAGCAATTTTCTTCAAATGATAACAGAAAATCAATGCTGTCCGGAAATCGTAGTTTCCAGGCACAAAATTCGACATGTTCAACACTATTAAAACTATGCTGTTTTATGAAACTTGTATTGTTGTGAGTTGAAATTCGTTCGCAGATGTCAAAATAACGCCAAAGCGCTCCTGACGGGTTTAACAGGAACTACATGTGACAGCTAGGGACATCTATGAACAAATTCCGGTTTCATATTTACACACCTGGTACGCATGTCGTCTAATATTAGAGGAAGTCATTTTAAATATAGAGAATCAGCTTAAGATTTGAAGCATATGAAAGCATTGCTTGAAGGTACTATCTATTATTTTCTAACTTTTCTACTTTTAAATAATCCATAGCGACTTTGTGTGGTTACTTACAATAATAATGGTGAGTAGAAATAGGTCTTAACTCACAAAATTCTGTTTAATGTTTAATTAACACAGACAATCGGTTTCGTACAGGTTGCACATCCTCATGCCAAAATTCAATAATACACTAAAAAGTTGTCAAAATAATGTTATTAATTTCCATTGTACATATTCCGATTGGTCACTGAAGAAGACTAGCAAACAACACCAAAGTATCGGCACTCTTCGCACCATACAAGTTATTAATCAATCCGGAATGACCGTTTCAAGGACTCCTGGGTCCTTATCATCAACCGTATGACCGATCGGAGTCCTCGAAACGATCGTTCCGGATTATTTAATAATTTGTATGGTGCGGAGTTTGTCGATACTTTAGTGTTGTTTGCCATACTACCCCACAGTCCTTGCGATTATCACTGAAGAAGACTATATATTTGGCATTTGATAAGAATGATAAAAAGACCTCTGTGGTTAGGTGTCTGACTCTAGAAGTAAAACGAACACTAATCTAAGCTGAATACCATACAAGACAGAAATCACGTGTCAAAAAGTATTTGAAAGGTAGGTATTGCCTCAAATTGCTATTGGGCATTAAGAGAATGGCTCCTATTTGTCCGTTGTTGCTTCAGAATTGTTTTCATCATTTACTTATTCACTCTATCATGCTACCGGTACGTAAACCAATGCTAAAGTTTAACTCGAAATAAATTACCTCTAAAAACCATTCTAAGGGTGCGAGAAAGAAGAATATGCACGTTCTCTAGACTCGACATCCTCTCTCACTTTCCTCAGACTTTTGGTTTTTGGACCCCTCTGTCCTCATGGTTTCTCTCTTTTGTAGATGGAGTTGGTTTAGTTGTTCAGTATATAGTGTTGTGTTTTCAGTGGATATTCCAAATTGTCAGCACTCTGGTGTATTACTTCATCTATTCAGCGTATCTTCGCTCTTGGAGCGCTCATCGAAAGGTGGTTTCATTCGATTGCTCCCCCCATACTCCTTCTCCTAATCATCGTAGGAACACTGCAAGGGACGGTGCTTTCAGATCCTCTTTCATTCTGTCGTTTCTCACGTAATATGGCGCCTTCACAATCATTCTGAGACTCCTGCTTTGTTCTGCCTCGAGTGCCTTAATTCTGTCTGGTGCAACTGTAGTCCAGGCAACTGCTGCATATGTTAATTGGAGTCTAATTGATGTATAGACTAACAATTTGGACGTGATGTCCAATTCGCGTTTCCCTCATAATAGAGGCGTGAGGAGAGCTTTCGCATGATTGAATTTCTTCCCGATATCGCTGATATGCCCGTTCCAGGTGAGTCGCTTATCGATGTTCAAATCAAAATATCTCACAGATGTTGACCATGGTATTACAAACTATCCCACTCTTATATTATTGGAGACTTCTTTTAACTTGTTGGTAAATCGGACGGCCACACATTTCTCCTCGTTAACGTGTAGACGCCATCTCTTAAACCATGTCAACATGCTGTCGAGGGTGATCTAAAGACGCATCGTGAGCATGGCCTCATAAAATAATGTTCTCTATTCCCCAACCCTTTTTTGCCTTATTTTTTACCTTATGCCAATTTTGTTGTTTAACTTAAAATATTCAGTTTACTCCTTCTTTAAGAAATGAAACCATTAAAGTAAGTCACAACAGCTACATTTAATACTACAAAAGTAAAACAAAAAAGGGAATCTGAAATGAATATTGGTTTCAACAATCATTCAAAATTTCACATTAAATTGTAAACTCTGTATAATAAAATAAATAGAGAGAATACCTTATTCTCATTAAATACACAACTTTTGAACTTTTTAATCAAGAAGCAAACAAATTAACCGCAAAATTTCATTCTCCGAGTTTTTGAAAACTTCAAATGAATTACGTTGACGTATATCTTCTTTTTTTATTTTTATATCCTTTTTATTCGGTAATAAAAAAGTTTTATTTAGGTTTTATAACGGCTGTAAATTATAATTTTCGATTATGAGGTAATTAAGGCTTGATAGGAGGGTTCAAAATTGCAAAGTTGGAGCGACTTTGAAGGTAGGCGATGAATATTGTTTTAAGAATTGTTTTTATATTGCGGTTATTAAAAAAGTTCGTTAAACTTTTCAGTATGACTCTTTCTTCTTGTCTCCATGAGCTTCTTTTTCGCATATAATCTTTAATGAAATTACGAAGGCATTTTAGAGCAAACGTTTATTTTGTAGGAAGATTGAAGTAACTACTAATTTTGGAGAATCATATTCATAATCACGTAAAATTTTAGCAAATTATACAAACTCATTACCATGATTACCACAATTCAAAATTAATTGAAAGTTTTCGTTACAACAGAAACGAGCTACCTGATATACTATTTCAACATGAATTGAGCATGGTTACCTTGATGGTTGCCTAATAATCAGGGCAAAAGTAAAAAGTCGATGTATGGTTACGTGTAAACAATAGTGTAGGGATTTTAACGTGAGGGTAATATTTAAGGAATAGTATTCTCCCGATAAAGAAACTCAGGTCAGAGGTAACAATGAATTGGTCACGGATACTCTTTCTGTTATTTCGACATGCAGGCACAAACGTACACTACTATTGTATTTTGAGGGTACGTTATTGCCTACATTATACGGATGCGTCTGCCTGGGTATCTCCACGAGTAGTAGTTATTCTTTTCTCACTACATATCCTGACATAACTCCTACAATAGAGAATAATTGTTGGTTTGCATTATTGAAATTCTTTGTCTTCTTGTTTTAAATTAAAAGGCGGACTGTATTCGTTACAAAATACTTTTCTAATTCATGTCCATTTTACTAATATTTTCAGGTTTCCAGTTAAAACTTTCTTTGCCTCAAATAAAAAGGTACGTGTTATTACAAACTAGAACAGTTAAAATATCCATGTATCTTCCGGAAAAACCGTCGCATCATTCCAGTTAGAAGCAACACGTGCAGGATCCCCTTTACGAAAACAGATACCCAAGACGGTTCCCAGAATGAAAAGAAAAAAAATCTCGTGAATCGTCCAGAACGCTATTTTAAATGGTCCACCAAAAGCGCCTTTCTTCCGCTATCCTTAGCGGCAGTAACAACCAAGGCTCCGCCGGTTCGCATCCTCCTACTTTTTGCGCTAAAATTCCTTTCCGCCGATAAGTGACGCAGGTGGTCTTGAAGGTTTCCCGCCATCTCGTAATAAATTGCTATCGACGCGTAGTCATTTATTTTCGACCTCCTTTCAACTTCCGCGCACGCCGGAAATATATAATGGAGAAGGTTCTGGATGGAACGTTTAGCTATAGCCCGAATATAAATGGCTGAATGTTGGTAAGATGACGGTCAGAGTGGTTCCTTACATGTAATTTATTCCGTGCCACATATATTATGGGAAGTAGAGATTTTTGTGTATTCGAAAGCAATAAAGGAAGGAAATAGAAAGGAATAAAACAAATGAGAAAGAATGGCATCCTGTGTCAATGTCAAGTGGAAATATTCAAAAATACCAATAACAATAATTAAAACAGTTTCCTACATCCACTTAATATTTAGTTCAAGATTAGGTTTTCTCAAAGTTACATCCGCATGCTGTTTGTTTTGAAAATATGCGACATAGATTTAATTTTTAATTTCTATCGAATTATGGACTAACTGAATTAAATTCAATGCATGAAACATTATTAACGCTTAGGTTACAACTGGTCTACTATACCGTTTTGAGGCAGGGTCCATCTTGTCTTTGGATCAACCTATTCAGCTTACAGGAACACAGTGTCACTCATTGCCTTAACGCCAATTAATTTTGTCTAACTTTCCATGTTAGCACCACAACTACATTTCGAAAACCTCGTTTTTCAAGTGATTCCGAAAAACCTACAATCTAAAGGACACAATGAACACATCAGGTGTTACAGATACGAGAAAGTAGAAGCGTCAAGTGTGGCACAACACATCAAAGATACCGGGCATGATATTAAATTAGAAAACCTGAAATTTATTAAAAACGTGATTTCGCCGCTTGAACTGGACGCCTTTGGGACTGTTTACATAAATAAGAATACAAACTTAATCAATTAAGAGAGGGGACCTTTACACATTTCCTGTCTTTTCGATCTATTACGGTGAGGCGATCATTTGATTTATGGTATATGCTGCAATAACAAGGGACGTCGTTCCTTCTGTATATTCCGCATGTGTTTATTCTTTAGGTTAGGGGTATAGGCACAAATTTGACTTGTCTTACTCGATTTTTATTGGGATGGAATAGCCACATGTCTTACATTTCGTGGTGACAAGACCCTTTCCGCCTTTTTCTCTTTATTTTATTTTAGCTTGGTTTTAGTTTCAAGCGGCAAAAGTAGGTACTTATATATATATTTGTCTTAAAGAGTAGGAATAGAGCAGGTTTGTTAGATCAATCGGTACGCGGCTGAAGATGAAGACCCACGTGTCTTCGAAACGGCTGTTCCGAGTTAATTAATAATTTGCGTGGTGGGGAGTGTGTCGAGACTATCGTTGTTTGTCAATGAAGTTCATAATAAACAAATTCTTAGTATTTATTGTTCAAAGGTACATTGAATACTGTCATGTTGAAGCTAAGATCTTCAATACTTGAGAATTGATAACAAAAATCCCTATTATAACAAACGGCGTTGCTTGTAACAGCATTTATTTCGAAATACACCCCTAGACCATGAACTAAACTAAATTGCATTGTCTTCTCATAAACTTATCTTAGATTTTCGGTGTTGCTTATAAATATTTAGAGGTTATAGTATTCTTCTTCAGTGAAGAACTAAAAAAACTAGCTTTTGGTAATACATACAGGCTTTTGACACAGTCATCACGGTTTTTTCAGGAAACTAAAGGCAATTGGCACCGGTGTCAATCTGGTGTCACTTGTGGGGTCATATCTGAAGGAGAGGACTTTTTCTGTCCGAAGTGGCTAAACCCTATCTTCTAGGAGATCTATTCTAGTGATATTCCCCATGCCTAACAAGTTAACCTCTCTATGTATGCCGACGATACAGCTATATACGAGGTAGGCGCCATAAATTCTCGGCCTGACAGGCTTATGCAGGTTCGAGGGTGTTCAACTCCGTTAAGTCATAGTTGCACATATGCGAGGTCTACACTACGTATATTATGTCTCGAAGAGTAGTAGTTTTTAGTAGCTAGCCAGACAACGTGACTAGTACATGAAAATGTCTTAGGTTACGAAAATTGAGTATCGCGCGTTCATTAAATTTTTAACAAGAGAAGAACATACGGCTGGCAACATTAAACAACGTTTAGACGACGTTTATGGTGATCTATCTCCTCCTTAGTTTTTCACTGTAAAAAGGTGGGCAAAATGTTTCCGTTACCGGCAAGAATCCCGAGAAGATAATGAGCGCCTAAGTATTCGCCAAATTCTCTATAACCATTTGAGTATGAATAATATTAGTGCAGATCTTTTTCTGCCCTCCAACGTGAACGTCGGGTCGAATGTGTGCGCTCGTTTTCAAACATGCGTGGAGAAGACCAGAAACCGATTTTGGAGTTCATTGTCACAGGAGATGAAACAGTGGTTCTGTATTATGATCCTCTATCCAAAAAGGAATCGATGGAATGGCAGCGACCTGATAAACCTCGTCCCAGAAAGCTGTAATACAGCATTTTGAGGGAAAAACTTCATAACAATCATTTTTACGAGGGTATAGAATTATTAATTTATCGTTGTAATAAATGTAACGAAGTTAGGGGAGGTTATATTGAAAAATAAAAATTGATATATTTTATCAAGTTTATTTTTTCTATATCAGGCCCAGAATTTATGGCGCCTACCTCGTACATATTGTCACAAGATAAGGGAATGATGGTCAGACGCTTGGAGGGAGCACTAAATAATTTGGTTGAGCGGTTATCGGCCTGGAGACTTACGGTCAACGACGTTGCAGTGAGATTCACTCGAAGAAGGAGGATTCTTCCCAAGTGGATTGAGGTTGAGGGCGTGGAGATTCCATGGAGTTCCACAGTTAGATATTTAGGTGAAATCTTCGACCAGAAACTTATCTGGATATTAAATGTGAGCTACTTACGAGAAATTAAATAAAAATAAGTATTGTAGTTTTAAAGTATATTTCACGACTACCCTCACATACATGCTATTTACAACAACAATAAAAAACTTTAAAGAAAAAGATACACTGACAGTATATGTATAAAGATATATGATACTGGAGAACCCACTTTAACCATATCCGCAACAAATACTTTCGTATCGGGAATGCGCTTATTGTTTGGTTTTATCGAGATTGTCCGCTTGACCTATGAAAGATATTAATATACCAAACAACAACCCACGGTACTTTCACAGGAACCACAGCTGCAACCAGTAGTCTGCAAAAATGGTAAATCCTCCAAAATAAGACCTTTAGACTTATCGCCAAAGCCCCCTGGTACATAAGGAATACCCAGCTTCGCAGGGATTTTCACATCTAGTCAATACAGGATTATGCACGAGACCTGGCAATAAACACCTTCGAAAGAGCGGATAACTCTTTGAACCCGCTCCTAGCGTGAACAGTTGAGGCGCTCCAGGTAACCATATTTACATAAAGATCGTGTCTTTCTGTATTGGATGTCTTTTTGTATTGTATTAAACTTTACCTGATGATTAGAGTAACCAAAACTTGCGGACTCGCATAGGCGTCGGTATTACGGGTTAATATAAGAATACGAAAAATTCATAAATAAACTTACTTGCTAATTATTCAACAAATTAGAGGCATCAGGATGTGAACTACTGTAAACTTGCATCATTGCATATGTTTCCACAGTTACTTCTTTAAACCTTGTGCGTCGGCAAGAAAAAATATTCTTATACATAGAAAACGATCTCTCCACATCTAAGGAGTTACATTTGCATGTAGAAACTGTTTTTCAAAATCACTTAAAAGTTCACTATTCTTACACTTATTATAAACGGCCTCTAAAGTAATAAAATCGGGATTTTTCCTTAAAACATCTGCCAACTTTTGACTAGCGCATAATCCTGGCGTATCATTTAATGTGTGTAATTTATTTTTTACTCTCCACTATGTCTAATGTTTCCTGCAATGACAATTCAGTACGTTGTAGTTTTCTGATGGCATCTAGTAATACTGTATAATTGGTACATATTGTTGTTAAAAAGTTGAGGAATTTGCAATTCTCTTTGACTTTCTCTAATTGCTTTGGATTCATTCCGATTAAATCGCATTATAACTGATTGAATTTGTTGAAAATGGATCAAATAGTAAGAAGCTGCTGTTAGCCAAGTACACCATCGCGTTAAAATTGGTTCAGGAGGTTCTGGAATACCTGGACAAAATTTACGAAATTCTTTTAAACGTTTAGGAGATTTACGAAACACTGCTTTAGTACTTCCAATCATCCGATCAACGTTTCCGTAATGTTGTCGAACAACTTCACCAACTAAATGCAAAGCATGCAGCACGCAGGTTATATGTATTAAGTTAGGAAATATATGTTTTAAGGATCGCCCAACACTTAACATCGTTGCTGCACTATCTGTCACAATCATCACAACTTGATCTTGGCAATTTTAAATTTTTTCAAAGCGTTCATTATCACTTTTTGAATATTTTCCGCGGTACATTGTTGAACACGTTTGCAAGCTAACAAATATCGAGATGCTATGTTCTCGCTAGATAAAACGCGAGCTATTACATTCACAATACTGTTTTTCTTTATATCGGTCGTCTCATCTACGGTAATCCATATTTTTTTGGAACACAAATCACGTTTACACACATTTTCTAGCATCTCTTTCATTCGCGGCAAATGATTCTGTAATTGTGTTTGTGAGGGTAATGGGTACTTTGGAACGTATTGTCGCCAAAACGTTTTAGAAAGCTGCTTTTCTCACCAACGACAACGGAAGATTACAAGAGGTAAACATAATTAATAAATGTATGAGGAATAGTGTATAAGGTATTTAGTTCTTGCATTTCTCATATGCTTAATACCATTGACATGCCTCTGGCAATCAGTTCTGTCCAATGCAGCCAAACGAGCATTGCATATTAAGCAAAAAACTGCACTACCGTCATATTTTAAATGGGGAAAAAGTGACACATACTTATGAACATTAGTAGCAAATCTATTACGAGGCATTGTTTTCTTAAGTTTGTAAATATTAGTTCTATATGAAACGATACACTAATTATGTACTTGGTATAATACTACAATACACAAAAAACACCAGCTATATTTTCAAAAGCGACACGTAAGTACATAACCTTGACCGTTCGACTAATCTCTGCAACAGCTCAACCGGTACTAAAACGAAATCTCCCTCAGCGCGGTTTAACATGATTTATATTCAAGGTCGACACTACATGCCTGCTTCTCTACCGGTTTAGTTTATTTATGAATTTTTCGTATTCTTATATTAACCCGTAATACTGGCGCCTATGCGAGTCCGCAAGTTTAGGTTACTCTACTGATGATAGTTACGTAGATAAAAAATCCAGACAGGGAGCACGAAACTGTTACAAAGTAATAAGAGAGCCAAAGAGTCCAAGGCATAGCTTTGGAAAAAGGAGTTGATCGCCGGTAATACACACCAACAATTTTAACTCATTCTTTTGTGATATATTGTTACATGATTAATTATGTGATTAATAACAACAGGAATTATTATTAACCCACAGCTGAAAAACTATTAGTCATTGAGATATCGGAAAGTTAGAATTATTGCAAGCTTAAAATCCATAAAACAAATAAAAAAATTAAAACACAATATACTTTGAAAACTTCAACGATAATTATTTTAAAATTATTATTTGTTGAAACTGCAGTCACAACTGATGAAAAATAAAGTGAAGTTTTCGAAGTATATTGTGTTTTACTTTTCTATCATTGATCTTCACGAAATAACGACCGAAAACATCTTATATTTAAAACAAATAATTCATTCTCAAAAGGTTACCAAAAGTCAATTTTTCTATTTCACTCTATTTTAGCCGGTTCAATAAAGTTATAAATCACATCCCATTCGGTAAACAAGATAAGAGTGTATGTACCTTGCAGACATCTTCAGCTATCTGCTTCAGGAATAGAGAAATCTTACTCATACGCTTAAAGTCATCCCGTCTGGCGGCGTGCGTTCAAAGTAAATCGTTTTAACTACGCTTTATGCATCCATCTTTCCACTATCAGTTTCATATCCCGCTTGTCTTTTACGCTACACTGAGTTATAATAAAGAATGTTCATTCGCTACGTAACATAATTTGCAAAATGAACTCGTAAGATGAAGATATTAAATATGTCTATGAGGAATGTTAGGAATTTCGTTTTTGAAATTTACCAGCGTTCTTTAAAGAGGTAACATTTTATGTGTTATGGTTTGTTCATAAAGAACCTTTCGTTGATGGTGCAGAATATTAGCTTAAGACGTAATTACTTCTTTAACCGAAGTTTCTCGTAATTTCCTATCGTAGAAATATATACTCAGTGACATAGAAATTGGAACAGCTAGAAGGGGTTGGAATTTCCGGATGAAATTTGGTAGGAATATTCACCTAGTTGTTATTGAGGTTTTTACCTCTCTCTCAGTACTGATATTGAATTTTTTTTTAGGTGTTTTTTATAACTTTCTCGATTTGTGTTGTTGTTCTCATTGAACTGCGGCTCAGTTAAATATTAGCTATGCCTAGAGTAAGAAGACGAGCAGTGTATCGACAATTAAACGAATTCGACAGAGGTCGAATTATTGGTTTGCGCGAAGCTGGTTTGGGGAAATTGCTAACCATGTAAATCGAAATCGGTCTACTGTAATGCGAGTGTGTCGTGCATGGTTTGAAGATGGCCAGGAACGTCGTAGAAGAGGAACTGGGGCTTCAAGAAGCAACGAATGTACGTCAACATCGTCGCTTAAGACAACTGGCATTTTCCTCTACTCGGGCAATTGCTGACCAATGGTTTGGTGAAGAAGGTCGCCTTGTAAACCTTAGAACAGTTTATCGCCGAATCCGAAGTTTTGGGTTAACATCATATCGTCCGCAACTTGTGCATCCTTTGACTGCGGAACATTATCAGCAACGGTTACAATGGTGCAATGAAAGATCTCATTGGAATCTTGAATGGCGTCGTGTTGTGTTTGACGGTCGTCAGAGAGTCAGAAGAAAACGGGGTGAACAACGGAATCTTCGATTTACCGTTGAGAGGCACGTGCACCGCACTGTGGGTGTTCTGGTTTGGGGTGCGATTACTTATGGCAGCAGGTCTCCCTTGGTGTTCATTCGAGGCAATATGACAGCACAACGGTACATTGCGGAGGTGGTTGCAACATTCTGCCATACTTACAAGGGATCGAAGATCCATTATTCCAACAAGATAATGCACGCTTATGTAGCAAGGTTTTCCTTGAATTTCTTTGAACAGGCCCAGATTAATCTTTTGCTCTGGCCTCCAAGATTTCCAGATCTTTCTCCCATTGAACATGTATGGGACACAATGGGTAGAAGGTTACGAAACTTGCAGCGTCCTCCTTTGACTTTGGAGGCTTTGAGACATGAGGTGCAACTTGCATGGGAGGCAATACCCCAAGACGAGATAAACCACCTTATTCAATCAATGCTACGGCGTGTAAATGAATGTGTAAATCAGAAAGGCGGCCCCACACATTATTAACAATTATTATAAAATTTTGTTTAACTAATAAAAATTTTCCTCTCAAATTTTAATCATTAATTACTTTTACATAGGTGAATATTCCTATCAAATTTCATCCGGAAATTCCAGCCCCTTCTAGCTGTTGCAATTTCTATGTCACTGAGTATGTTTCCAAAGGTTCCGTAATTGGTCCTCTTTTGTTTTCAATTTTCATGAAACATGTCTTGTCGTATTGGTCAGTCTGTAGATGATATTTCAGGTAATGTTAGAAAGTTCTACTAACAAGAAACATTGCCTCGTCTAAATCAACGTAACCAATTGTTTCTACTTCAGAGTTATCCTTGTTTTGTAACCGCTTTTATCCAATGCAAGATCAACTATTGAACGATTAATGACTCATCAACGGTAATGACGACTATTTAAAACGGGTAATTAATCTATTAATTAATTGGCAGAGTAACGTTGCGGGCTGATAGCCAACTGCAATGACGACATATCACGGTGATGACAATGTCGTAGCGGATTGCGAATGCATTGCACATCGACGGCAATGCCGACCATGTCACTGAGGGTAATTGCTCCTTCAACTAATTGGCGGGGCAAAACAACTGTCACGGGTTGATAGCCAACTGTAATGACGGCATATCAATTGGACTAAAGTCGAGAAACGTGCGTCAACGGTAATGACGACTACACGTGGTGAAAAGAACAGTCAACTGCAATACCGGCATATTCGAAAGAAAGACGATCAACGATAATGCCGACGCGCCTTATCGGGAAGGCGGCCAACTGTATTGAAGGCACGCTTGCGGGAAGGTGGAGGAGCAAGTGGCCAACGGTAATGCCGCTACACTCTACCTCAATCCTTGCCCGTGGTGCGCTTATATGCCTGCCGCTGGTGACTTCGCGCATGGTCTTAAGATGAGTCGGGTGGAAGAAGCTCGGGACAGTTTTAGTCACACGGAGACTTGCTTTAAGTTGTTATCATTAAGGATTTTGAATGTATATAATCATGAATTCGAAATCAACTTGCAAACGCAGATACAACTTAAACAACTAATGAGTTCATTACGAGGGTGGATTTTTCAATGGTAAAGAAGTGGTTTACTGAATGTCGTTCTGGACGTCCGATTGAGGTCCCTACACGCGAAACAATCGAAAAAAATCCATGATATGGTGTTAGCCGATCGGAGATTGAAAGTGCGCGAGGTTGTAGAAGCCATAGACATAGACATATCACATGGCTCAGTGGTTTCGATTTTAAATGATCACTTACGTATGAAAAAGCTATCCGCAAGACAGGTGCCGCGTTTGCTCACAATAGATCACAAACGTGATCGTGTGACAACTTCAATGGAGTGTTTGACGTTGTTTAACCGTAATCCGGACGAGTTTTGCGCCGTTTCATAACCGTTGACGAAACATGGATACACTACAACACACCGGAGACCAAGTAGCAGGCGAATCGGTGCCGAAGAAGGCCAAGGTGGATTTATCGGCCAACAAGGTCACGGCGACACTTTTTTGGGATGCACGCGGCATAATCCACATCGATTACCTTTAGAACAGAAAACCGGTATCTTATTGGACAGATTCAATGACGGTTTCAAGAAAAAACGACCGCATTTGGCCAAGAAGAAGGTGCTCTTCCATCAAGATAATGCACGGGTGCTTCGTGCGTAGTTCTATTTCATGAATTGATCCCCCACCCACCATATTCTCCGGACTTAATCCCCAGTGATTATTTCCTGTTTCCATATCAGAAGAAATGGTTGGGCGGAAAGAGATTTGGCGCCATCGATGAAATTATCACTCAAACAAACGCTTGTTTTGAGAGCCTCGATGAATCTTATTATTTGGGTATTTGGAAGGGATCAAAAAATTGGAGAAACGTTGGACGAAATGTATTGAGTTAAAAGCAGATTATGTTTTTTTGCCGAAGAAGCTATCTCCCATTTAAAAAGTCACGGACATATTGACCAAACCTCATGCAACATGTGAAACAATTTCCTATTTTCCTTAAAATCAATCTAAAGTATGGAATTTAAATGAAATAAACATCTTTGGGCTGCTTTTCACAAAATAGTCGTATGTTTTAATTCTGTAGTATACTTTTACCAAAAACACCGGGCTATTAAATCATACAGATCGTATAACAAAATCTTTAATGCTGTATAGTGTGCAAGAAAGGTTTATAGCGCACTTTACAACAAAACTGTAAAACAGCTTTATGGTAGTTTATCGCAGTTTATCGCCTCCACAGGGAATTAAAGTTAGAAAAGTTAAACTTTATTTACTGTCCGTTCCTTTTTCGAATAAAATTTAATTTAAATTTTACATTAACGATAGAGTCAGTCGACCATCAGACTAAAACGGTTTAAAGGCTACAAAGTTACCTCTACCGGTATCGTAGAATCATAAAAACATTTATGGCTGATCGCTCCTGCACTAGATTAATCCTCCTCTACGCTTTCCAACCCGTCTTCAGGGTAAAAATACTTACAACATACGAGCTATATAGAAAGGACCGTTGCTTTTATGACGCGGCGACTTTCTTCCATCGAAAAATAAGTTAATAAACATTGTTTATGAACATGATCAATTTTAGATTGTGTTCTAGCGAATCGTCGAGCGTAATTTATTTGTTTACGCGCGCGATTCTTGAGGGATTGGAGGAAAATTGAAAATCAATGTCGACAGTTTATTGGTTTTTGCCAAGGTTATTATTAATGAAATTTAGCACCGGAATAGTTTATTGAGGGGCGATGAGTGAAAAATAATGTTCCTCGGCGAAAGCGGAGCTCGTAAAAATTCGACCGCGGATAAATAAATATTTTCCTAATAGAATCATGAATAAATACATGAGCGGATTTGTTTACCTTTTTACGGATGTTTGACATGATATTGCGGGGAAAACGATGTTTCATTTTGGACTGTGTGTTTACGTATTTAGTAGAAAAAATATAGACTGTAAGTAATTTGTTGTAATGTATGTTTGTTTTTTCAATTCCTATTAAAAAAATGCTCGTTTTAGATATTAAATCTCATTATTAGAACAATAGTTTAATGAAAAGGATAAATAAATAAAATAGTGTTTACAGCAACACGTTATTCACACTGCTATTGACAATGCGAATAAAGTAAAAAAATTAAAATTCGCACAACCTTTGAAATTTTCGTTGCTATGGATGGCTTGTTTATAAAACATGTGACACTTCACACAAATTCTTCAATTTGCCGATTTAAGAGTCTGAAAGTGTGTTTGAAATGACAAATAACCAGGAAGAAAGCATACCACAAAATGTTCTGAACCAAGCTGCGATTGCAGTATCCAATTTATTGCTAGAAAAATCAAAATTAGTTTACGAAAAGGAGTACAAAACATTTTGCGAATGGAAGATAATAAAAACTGTTAACGAGGAAATACCGCTAGCCTATTTCTTAGAAAATTAAAGAAAGTAAAGGTGTCCACCTTATGGTGACGTTACTCAATGTTCTGAGCAACGCTATCCATGAATGGGAATATTGATATTTCCAAGTAAGTAAATATAAATATTCTAAATTAGATTTAACCATTATGGAGTTTTGCAAGTTTTCAAAGCTCATCGCTTTTATAAAAAGACAGACTTCAGGTTATGAACCAAAAAAGCCTCGAACATTTGAAAAAACAGACTTCTATAAATATTTATCCGAAGCCTCTAATGAAATGTACTTATGTATGTATGAAGGTAAGTATTTTTATAATCATCCTTGAAATATGTTTCCAATTTTTCATTCTTTATAGGTAGTCTTAATTATTGGTGTAGCTGACAGATGTAGAATTGACGAACTACACAAAATTCGAGTTGATGATATTGATGAGAAAGAGCCTGTTCTAATAATTTCGCTTCCGGACACTAAAACACGCACATTTACAATTATCAATGAAGACTGCCAAGTTCATTTAATAGAAATTTACAAGAAGTACAAAAATTTACGTCCACAAAATATACCACACAGAAAATTTTTCCTCTGTTATCGGAATCAAAAATGCATAATACAACCTATCAATATCAACACTTTTACAAATGATAGCGAAGTATTTGAAGTTACCAAATTATAAGCTTCATACTGGGTACTGTTTTCGACGGACTTCCGCAAATTTACTAGCCAATGCAGGAGCTGACTTATTAACTTTTGAAAAGCAGAACACTATATCGACGAATCAGAGAAATTTTAGCAGATGTAAATTCAAATGAAAGGCCTGGAACTTCCACTGCTCCTGGCCCTGACGAATGCAGAATCAACTTTCCTTCTTTATGTGTTCATCACATTAGTAATAGTACAATTAATATTTATGTAAATGAATTACCTAAGCAATAAAATTTTTTGAAAATCCAGGGAAATTGGAAAAAGAATTGGAAATTGTGTGACGAACCGTCATGTTCGTCAGACTTTAAAGACTGTTTATCTGGAAAAGATATCAAAATTGTATTTTATTTTCATCTTTATTACCAGTCTGTAAAGCTTGCATGCATTGTTTAACTTTTATTTCATTTTCATTAATTATTTTTCAAATATTTTGAGTGTAAGTGTACATCATTTATGCTCCCGTTTATATTGAGCATCATTTCTTATTGTGTAAATTCAAACCTACGGAACTTGTGCAACAGCGATTCATAATCTATTTTATGTACAAGGTCGCCCTACGTAGGAGACAAAAAACATCGCGTCATACCTCAATCTGGCTATATAAAGCGTCCCGTTCTGCATTCGGATATTCTACGTCCGGCATTCGTTGAGCGTAGGATCAACCCTAAGTCGGCTTTTAAAGCTGTGCGAAGGACTAATCTCAAGTCCGGTGTGTAAAACTGGACGAAGAGATTCCCGGCTGTATTGCGTGAACTCCGGTTAATCTGGGTTCCGCGAAATACAGACGAACACGTCGATGTCTCGTAATTGAACGGTATTGTCTGACTTTTGCGAGACATGCGATACAATTCCGTATAACCGTTACCGAGACCGTAAAATTCGCAAGTCGTAGAGAACGCGTTCATGTTAATTTTCGTATTTTAGCGAAATTACTAAGTCACTCAATCCGTTGCACAAAGTCCGTGAGTAATGTTAAAGTTGTCTATATCGATATATTTGAAACAATCATGTAGATATTCAAATATCTTATAATATTTTCTCGTATAAATATCCGAACTTAATTCATATGTTAAATTACCATTCAAATTCCTGATAGCTTTCAATAAAGTATAAATTATACTTTCCGTAGTTGTAAAATTATTATTAAAATTATTTTGTTATGTTTTATGTAAATAAATTATTGGTTACATTTCACTTACTTTTTTATGTTGAACCTTTGGACAAATAAGCTAACCATTCGGGAATAATCTTCCAATGTGCACAGCACTTTTTCTAAAGTCGCTAATCACACTTTTCTCAATCGTTAAAAATCACAAACAATTCTTATTCATTAAATAAACAAACACGTGGTGTCCATGTCGGACAAGGCTCGAAGTATTTGGATACGCAACAACGACATCTCGAAGCCAAAACTGGATCTGCGTTACAAAGCCGGTAATGTAGAGGATCTACTATCGTTAAGATCAGCTGCATAAGTAGGCGACCAACATAACGGCATAAGGTCGTAAGAATAAGAAGTATACGCTAAGATACGTATAATAAGAAAGATAAAAATACACAGTAAGTAAGAATATCGTGGCACTATCATTGCATTTATACTAAGAATTATAACATGTTTATTGAATACAATAAAATATATAGTTGCCCTAACAAAAATTACAGTTGGGCTTAACAAAAGGTGTTGCTGTCACATATTTTACTATATTATATTGTTATTTTAACTATATATTTTTCTCCGTAAATGATATTTTTTACGAAAATTATCATCACAAATTTACCAGGGAAAGCTCCACAACTTTTGTGATTATAATTATTGTGTAGTATTACCGAAAGAAGGAAAAACACTGAATTCATTCGCGGGTGGGTTAA
This sequence comes from Dynastes maya, assembly GCA_029619315.2. NCBI lineage: Eukaryota > Metazoa > Arthropoda > Insecta > Coleoptera > Scarabaeidae > Dynastes > Dynastes maya. The sequence continues at coordinate 13,594,930 of JAROYE020000011.1, forward strand.
ACCTAACCTTCAACGTCAAAAGGACTTTATATAGAATTAAATAATATTGGTACTCCTACAATTCAGCGCTATAACCGACCAATTTATTGATTAATGTAATATGAATCCTCGATTTTCGATTTGTTGACCAATTTATTGACCAATTTTATAATCGGTTAATTAATCAATGTAATACCGCACTAAGAAAATCAACATTTACATTAGCAACCGCGACTTGGATTCAAGACATTGTTTCATACTTCCAGCACCTTATTACCAAATATTTAAGTGCGAAAATTGTATGGTTTGCTAGTTCAACATGATTAAATAGCCATGTCTAACAGAGAAAAGAATATTGTACTGGGTACGTTAGGTGGTACCGCTTACTATGATGTATACCTACGAAGTGCTCTCTTCTCTGTTAGATACGTATCATGATATATTTTTCTTATTATTAAAGTTAGGAAGCTCGTTATTGCGCAGGTCTTATTGCATTGAACTCCTCAATTGTTATGGCACAACAATGTAAAACAATCAATATAATTCCCTCACCCACGGTTTCCAAAAAATAAATTAAACATTTAATCACGGATTAGCACGTTAATTCCCGATTAAATTAATTTTGTGACATCATTAATGATAATTAAACAACTTTAGTCACCAATTAAATCAATTCGTGATTAAAACTAAATGTCACTTTGGCATCTGCCGATATTAATGAGAAAAAATTAAAGTACCAAGTAAATTGCTGTTGTTTCTACAAATTTAACAAAGATTTGTTAACAGATAATCACCTAAGTACAGTCGTTAACACATCATAACAGATTTCTAGGCTAACCATTGCCCCAAATATCATTTTAATTCTAATTAGTTAATCACGAATTATATTTTAATTACAGATTAATTTAATACGGAATTCAAGCGTTCTGTAAGCCGGGAGTTATTGTAATTATAATTCTTGCTCCGCAGAAAGTTGTTTTGTCTCTTATTTAGGGGTAGCGTACCAATATTGTTATGGTTATGGTATCACACAGCATTTAGACCACAATAGGTCAATTATGCATCCTCACGCACGTTTATTTATTATTATATTTTAATTGATCTGCACGGAGAAAATTTCGGGACAACAATCCTTTGTATTTTAAAAATAATAACAATTTATAGTAAGAATTACAACACTTTTATTTAATCCAATACAATATATAGTTGCTCTAACAAACACTATGTTGTTCTCGCATATTTTACCATATTTATTGTTATATTCACTATATATTTTTCTCCGTGTGAGCTTAAATTCAAATAATAATTTTATTGGTTATCGAAAATTCTTCCACAAGCAATGAAAGAGCAAATTTGTAACCACCAAATCTGCACTTTAATACACGCAAATGGAACAAACTCGTTAACGAAACTAAAACAAATTATAACAGGTTTCACTCATTCTCGTGCAAAGTAATACTATGTAGCTGTGTCAGACATCTGAGTCGCTCACCGAATAAGGCATTCCAGTTGGACAAATGAGATTACCAACGCTGCAGTATGTCGGAAATAATCAAGTCGCTAGAAGGAAGGCGAATTACTCTTTGTCGAAACGTCGGAACTGTCTTTGGCAGTACGTATTGTGACGAACAAAGAAGACCGAACGTCATAATGCAATTGCATGTTCTCGCTGCACAGACGGTCGGGTACTTGCAAACGAAAATGGTAATAAATATTGCTATTTGATTTCGCGATCAAAATCTTGTATGTAAATGTAATTTGATAGTAGAGGAGGAAACCCAGAAAAATATAAAGCTTGTCTGCATACGAATGTGATTGAGACTCACACCACTTGCATGCTAGAACTAAAATAAACTAAAATAGCCTCGGTAAAACAAAGTTTATTTCTGTATTCTCAAAAGTATACCTAATTCATCTTTATTGCTAGTGTAATAGAAGCTTTATATCTACATCAAGAAAAAATTACATTGAAATCAAATATTTCTTATTATCAAATGTTGCTTATAATAACAAATTCAATCCATTCTCAGTGGAAAAGAAATAAAACCTTATTGTTGACTGTGATTAGTAGTATGGGCAAACAGCGGTAACAGTCAGTATAGTAGATATGTGGTGCGGAGTCGGCGATTATTTATTTCACGCGTTCACAGCGTCAGTACTAAATCGATGCTGTATGCGAGTAGTTCTGTGCATATGTAGGCTGTCGTAAATTACTTCGTAATTGTACGCTTATGTTTGCTTTAAAAATGTCGCAGTTAGGTACGTCGCGAAAATGACCAATGGCAGACACAATTAAAAACTTTATAGTGGGCATGCCGGACATCATTTTTGATGGCGCTAAAATTCAATGTCTAGTTTGTAAAATCCCTATAATGTGTTGGTCCAGAAGCCATTGTCAACGTCACATCGAAAGCAAACAGCATTCTTCTGCAAAAAGTGGCATACGAGACCAAGAAAAATTTACATTTGATTTATGTATTACTCTTATTTAATGTAATCTATCGTTTCGTTTACTAGACAAAGAAGCATTTGTCTCTTTCTGGAATAAATATACGGACAGTAAATTACCTAGTCGGACAGCGATACGAAATGTAGTGCCATTTGCTCATGAACATATAGAAAAAAGAATGAAAACGGAATTTAAGGATCGAAAACTGTGGTTGTGTGTGGATGAAACAACAGATCGTCAAAAACATTCTGTGGTTAATGTAATGGTACGTACAATGGAACCACATCGACCGTCATCCTCCGTCTTACTTTCTTCCAAAAGAGTTATAAATTATACTGCCGATGAGATTTTAAAGGTGGTGTTGAACTCATTGAACATATTTGAAGTTTCAACTAAGCAACTTTTAATGTTTATGAGTGATGGTGCCGCAAACATGCGTTCTTTGGGCCGATCTCTTAAAGAACACAGTGGTAACTTCTTACATGTAACGTGTAAAATCCACGCTTTAGATCTTGCGGCACAAACAATTCCTACATGTTTTCCACTAGTAAATACCTGAACCACCACAGCCGACTGCTACACGTTGGGTAACATGGTTGCAGGCTGCGTTTTACTACAACAAATATTTTGATCGAGTAAAGAAGGTAGTTTTAAAATTCAATCCGACAGAAGCTGCAGCAATCAAGAAAAGCCAGGAAATATTTCAAGCTAGTCAAATTAAAAGAGATTTACAAACTATTCACAACTATTACATCGGTCTAGCGGAGGGAATAGAAAAATTACAAAATGTTTCGATGTAGCTAGTGGATTCTGTTCAAATTGTTCACGCACAGTTATGCGCTGTAGAAGGCGAAACAAATTGGTGTGTAATACGACAATTTGAAAGTGTTTTAGAGAAAGACTCCGATTTTCTTATATTAAGACAAATTTGTGAAGGTGCGTGTGAAGATGCATTAAGTTGTTTCAAAGATTATTTTAAATATGCAAATATAACATCGCTAGATGTCGAACGGTCGTTTTCGGCATTAAAAAACATTTATTCCGCACGTCGTACTCACTTGACTGAAACAGCTGTGGAAACATATCTAATGATTCAAATATTTAACAGATGTTACCCAGTTTGTGATTTCACGGAAGTCTTCTAAACGGCAAGTATTTCAGCACGTTTTATAACTGTGTAAACTTTTATGCGCTCGCCACGCCTCTGGCTGTTACCACATATTTGCCCAGGTTAGTGATTAGTGTACAAGTCTCATACACACCGAATTAGTTTGTAAATCATATAGATCCCATAATTAGTCAAATATGATTAAGAAGCATTTTATTTGACAATAGTTATACTGCCCCTCACATTAATAAACTGTTGTGCAGTATTAGTTACATCCTTCTCAACAATAGCACTCCCTCTTTAACGGGAAAAAAATTGAAATTCAATTTACTTTACATTCTAGAATCAACCCCACAGATTTCGATCTGTTGCGTCAGAATTGCGTCAGCTGTTTGTCATCCGCGTAAACATACAGTTCGTCTTTTACAATTTTAATCTGTAACAAAATTTCTTTCGGTTTTGATTCATCATTTCCCTTTTGTTTCCGTTTTCCCTTTTTTGATTAAAATAACTTCACTTTGTCTTAATAACTTCCCAATTATTACGCATACTTATGCAGTTTTTACTAAAAGTAAATCTAGTTGACTGAATTAGCGTGTCACGTAACAAAACACCGCCTTCTATTGTATGACCAAATTTGACTTACCCTTGGTCTTGAAATAAAATTTTCTTTACTTCAACACTTTAAATGACTACGAACGTAAAGAAACATGTCTTCTCCCAAAGTCAATTCAGATTAAAAACGGCAGATTGTATTGTCGTTTCTTCGCTCCTTTGTTACCAATAACGTTTGTCGTATATCACTGCCAATTACGATGCAAGTTTCATGAAGACAACATTTTAAGTCTTACAAATAAATTTTCAATCAACTATAATTTGTTTTCTTTAAAAATACCATATTACAACCTGCAATTTTCCATACAATGACTTGACATTAACGAGTATCGGCAAACGTAAAATATGGACATTTCCTACTCATTACAACAACTTATTACCAAGTAATATTTAATTTATGATAATATTATTTTGAATGTGTCAGGAAAAAGTTACATTAAAAACGAATATTAGGGACCCGAAGAAAATAGAACGAAGACGAGTAATATTTCCGTTTCGTCGATCATCACGGGCTGAAGGTAGATTTACTTAATAAAACCCCAGACCCAGAAAGAGAGGAGCCTCACGGCTATAAAAATCCTCGAGGAATTGGAAATGGGTCAGAAAAAGGACCACTTTGACATGGGTTGCTGGAACAGACTTAGTTGAAAGCTTCGCGCGATTTTACGTGTATTTTTTAATATAACACTAATTACAAATGAAATATCCAAGATTAAAGGCAAGCTAAAGAATTATAGGCTTGCGTTATCAAATTTACGCTGAAAAGTTATGGAAGAAAACAACTTCAAATTGCAAAATTCTTTTCGGTTATCTTAAATTACCTTTAAGAAATTAGATCGTTCTATCAGGAGATTAAAAGAAATGAGAAGGGATATCAAAGCCATTGTATGCTTATTAAAAGCGAGGAAGAAATGCTAATCAGTGAGGTAGGAAGAATTATGGAAAGATAGAGGAATTATTTCAATGAATTATTAAACCAAAGGGGGGAGAAGCAACAAAATACGATGTGTGCCGGAGAAGGAAATGAAGTAGAAATCGAGGTCCCAACAAAAGCAGAAATATTAAGTGAAGTTAAGGATTTAAAAAACAATAAAAGCCCAGTATCGACGGAAATATCATTAGAAATTATATGTAGAATTATTATAGAAATTATTAAAAAAATATGGGAAGAAGAGTGAATGCCTGAGGATTGGACAAAAGCAATCTTATGCGCTATATACAAGAAGGGAGACAAATTGCAATGCGAAAATTACAGAGGAATTGCGCTACTGGAAACTTGCTATAAGGTATTTGCACAATTCTTGAGAAGAAGACTAAATGAATATGCTGAAAGAGAGCTCGGTGAATATCAAGCGGGATTTAGGTACAACTGATCAGTAATAGACCAAATTCATACCCTGAAGGAAATACAAACCACCTGTTACGAATATAAAAATTCCCTGTATGTGCTTTTTGTGGATTTTAAACAGGCACATGACAGAATAAACGGAAAGCAAATGTATCAAGCAATGAAAGAATTAGAAGTACCCAATAAGTTGATCGTCTGGAAAGGGCACAAATCCAGTGAATTTAAAGTAGAACAAGGCCTCAGGCAAGGCGATTCGCTATCGACAATACTGTTTAATTTAGTACTCGAAGTAATTATTAGAAATACTACGGTTAAGGCGACAGAAATAATACACAAAAATGAACATCAATGTCTAGTCTTTGCAGATGACTTAGCAATAATAGCAAAAAAGAAGAAAGAGCTAAAAGAGACTGTAAGGAAGGTAGCGGAGGAAACGCAAAGGTTGGACCTAAAAATAAATCAAGAAAAAACGTCATACATGATCATGGTAGGCACAAAGCATGAAGATGATCAATACCTAACAGTGCAAATGCAAGACAGACAGGAATGCGGTTTTGAGAGGGTTAAAGAATTTACTTATTTAGGAGCTAAAATTGATGAAAATGGAAAAGAGGACCAAGAGATAAAGACAAGAGTAGCAAAAGGAAGTCGAAAATACGAAATGCTGAGACTATTAATGAGATCCAAATTCGTGTCAAGGAAAATGAAGGAAAGAATCTATAGGACAGTGATACGAGCCACGGTCACATATGCATGCGAGACGTAGGTTCTGCGAAAATCAGATGAAGAAAGCATGGAACGATGGGAAAGGAAAATGGCAATATATGGTGGAGTTAATAAGGAAGATGGATGCAAAAGAAAAACAAACAGGGAGCTTGAAGACCTATATAAGGAAACAAGGATAACAGCATATATAAAGGTGCAAATAACTAGATGGTTGGGGCACGTGAAAAGATTAGAGAACAGCGGAATGACGAAAATGGTGATAAGCAGAAAGCCAGGAGGAAAGAGAAGAAAAGAGCGGCCACGAAAAATATGGATTGAAAGTGTAGAAAGGGACTTGTAGAAGATGAATGTAGATGACTGGCAAAACAGAGCAGCAGATAGAATTGGATGGAGAAGAACAGTTAAGGAAGCACAGAACATATTATGGATGAAATATATATTTATGCTCTAAATGTACTGTAATAAGGCTTGTACAAGGTCTACAGAGCGTCTTAAATATGTAAATTACCTTTATTAAAACTTTGAATGATAAATTTACAAACAGGCTACTATGTATTTTAGTTCGTCGAACAAGTATAAACTATTTACCAATGTTCATTTTATCCCCTTAAAGAACTCCCTACAATACCCCCTTAAAAGAGAAGACACTCTTGATAAGTCCATGGGATTCTACTCTTACGCCGAAATATTCACGCAAGTACATAAAACGCCCGCATTGTGGCTCTGGCGGCGGTAGGGATTAACGAAGACGTGTTTGCTTGACGTTACAAAGCATCCTCAAATATTACACCTAATTGGTATACACAGGGGGTTGTGTGTAGCGCTTGTAACGTGAGTAATTTACTGTTTTCCCTGCGTGATTCCCACAAAGACGAGGCCTTGTGGATGCGCGGATAACTTCTTAAACACAGATCTTCGAGTTCCAGATGTACATGGAATGTTTGGCGAAACTTCTCGCCGACACTGTGTAGATGCATATTCATTTTTCTGTTGATTACTGTTACGTGTACTTAATTAAAGGTTTTAGAATTGGTTGAGCATTTACCATTAATGAGAAGATGTATAGTTTAAAACTAATTTTTGTGCTCCTTATCAACAAAGCATACACAAAGCAATGGATAATAAATAAAGCGAAGTAATGTCTCTGCGCGACATAAGCGTGCGCTTCCTACAGTAAGTGCAATACCAAAAAATATGTAATAAATTCAATAAGAATAACAGAACCAATCAAGAATTATAATATCTGAAAAGTTGTGAAACACTCACCCTCTTAAGCAGCGTTATCAAGTAGGTTGGCGGGCTGGATAGGAATTACCACATTAAAAGTAGAAGCCTCATTATCAGTATTATCGCCCACTGGATAAGAGTTGTAAAAAGTTGACAGCATTAAACATGTTTCCACAGCTGTCTCGTTGAACGATATTCGCCGTGGTGAAAAAATGTGTTTATATTTTGAAAAAGATCGTTCCACATCTACGGATGCAATACATGCATGATTTGAAACACTCTTTAAATTCAGTTAATGGATTAGTCGATGCACCGTCACGAATTTATTTCAATGTAATGAAATCGGAATCTTTCTGTGTGAATGTAGGCTGTCCTAACTTATTTCGTAATTGTAAGCTTAAGTTTGCTTTAAAAATGTCGCAGTTAGGTACGTCGCGAAAATGACCAATGGCAGACACAGCTAAAAACTTTATAATGGACATGCCGGACTTAATTTTTGATGGCGCTAAAATTCAATGTCTAGTTTGTAAAATCCCTTTAATGTGTTGATCCAGAAGCCATTGTCAACGTCACATCGAAAGCAAACAGCATTCTTCTGCAAAAGGTGGCATACAAGACCAAGAAAAATTTACATTTGATTTATGTGTTACTCTTATTTTATGTAATCTATCGTTTCGTTTACTAGACAAAGAAGCATTTGTCTCCTTCTGGAATAAATATGCGGACTGTAAATTACCTAGTCGGACATCGATACGAAATGTAGTGCAATTTGCTCGTTAACATACAGAAAAAAGAACGAAAACGGAATTGAAAAATAAAAAACTGTGGTTGTGTGTGGACGAAACAACAGATCGTCAAAAACATTCTGTGATTAATGTAATGGTACTTACAATGGAACCACATCGACCGTCATCCCCTTTAACACGCCTTCGAGCTTTTCTAAAACGCGATTATATTTTGTGTCATGTATAGTGCGTCGCAGTGTATGTACTTCGTCCACTATTTGCAGTGACTCCACTAACGACAACGCTCTATTTGTTACGAATATTTTGTAACTCTGTTTCAACGGAAATATCTTGAAATTTTGTCTGGCTCTCCTCAATAGCTGCAGCTTCGGCGGAATTGAATTGCAGAGTAACAGCTTTTCCTTGTTTGAAATATTCAGCATAATAAGGAGCTGCCTGCAACCATGTTCCTTAACGTGTAAGAATCGGCTGTGGTGGTTCACGAATACCAGGACACGGTACGTAAAATGATCGGGGACGTTTTGGAGATTTGAAAAACACTTTCTTGTGCTTGCTATTAATGCATCTACCTCCGGTGAACATTGTTGAATAGTTTTTGCCACAAGATGTCAAGCATGCACTTTACACGTAACATGTAAACACTTGCAACCGTGTTCAAGAAGAGAACAGCCTACCGAACGCATTTTCGCAGCATTATCGCTCATAAACATCAACACTTGACGTAGTGAAACTGGAAAGTTTTCTAACGTACTAAGTGTCACCCTCACAATTGTTGCTCCAGTACACTTTTCCAATGTTTTGCTAGCTAGTAACTAGAATAGAATTTCTTTTACAACCTGTTGTCTCATTAGCACATAACCACAGCAACTCATTTCTGATTTTCTTTTCCATGACTTCGCGTACGTACTTACGTGCCGTTTTCTTAGTTGGCAACTTCAGCTCGGGGCTGTACTTATACCAAAAGTTCTCTTTCGAGCAAGCGAAGTGACAAATTACAGGTTATCATCACGACAAGTAAATCGAAAATAAAGGCAGTTCTTGTTGGCACGCCCTTTTATGTATTTCTGTGTTTTTCGTTATTTACATGTCTGTTACAGTCCGCCTCGTCTCAGCACTTTAAATGTTTCTCACATACTTTACAAACTATTTTAGCACCGTCTTAGACCAAATCCGGAAAGTCACAGACAAACTTACTTGCTGTGCCAGCAGTAGGGTCGCCTTGTTCACATTACACATTTTAAATTAATAATTATACATTTATAACGAATAACACGTAACACAAAATACGCACGCTCTCGTTTCCTAAACTGAACGAAAAATATGCAAGCGGACGCTGACAAAGCGAGAATCGATTTTCGCAGACAGCCGCTACTCCCATGAAACGCCTTTGTATTGCAGATATGATTACCTCGCTCCAATAATAAAACAGTAAGCCTCACTTACGAAACGAACTAACCACCATTCTACGTTTTAGAAGCCCATTCAGAAAAGGAAAAACTTAATTTTCTACAATCTTTTTATTGACATTTTTCATTTATCGATCCGTCTAGAAGTGTCACCATGGTAGTTGTCTTGAACTTAGAATTCTACTTAGAACACAGTGGTAACTTCTCACATGTAACGTGTAAAATCCATATTCTAAATCTTGCGGCACAAACAATTCCTACATGTTTTCCACTAGTAAATGCATTGATTGCCAGTACAAAGGTAGTGTTTCTAAAGTCCCCGAAACGTACCCGACTATTTCACAAACTATGTCCCGATTTACCTGAACCACCACAGTCGATTGCTACACGTTGGGGAACATGGTTGCAGGCTGCGTTTTACTACAACAAATATTTTGATCAAGTAAAGAAGGTAGTTTCAAAATTCAATCCAACAGGAACTGCAGCAATCAAGAAAAGCCAGTAAATATTTCAAGATAGTCAGGTTAAAAGAGATTTACAAACTATTCACAACAATTACTTTAGACTAGCGGAGGGAGTAGAAAAATTACAAAATGTTTCGATGACGCTAGTGGATTCTGTTCAAATTGTGAATAATGTTCACGCACAGTTATGCGTTGTAGAAGGCGAACCAAATTGGTGTGTAATACGAAAATTTGAAAGTGCTTTAGAGAAAGACTCCGATTTTCTTATATTAAGACAAATTTGTGAAGGTGCGTGTGAAGATGCATTAAGTTGTTTCAAAGATTATTTTAAATATGCAAATATAACATCACTAGATGTCGAACGGTCGCTTTCGGCATTAAAAAACATTTATTCCCCACGTCGTACTCACTTGACTGAAACAGCGGTGGAAACATATCTAATGATTCAAATATTTAACAGATGTTACCCAGTTTGTGATTTCACGGAAATCTTTTAAAACGGTAAGTGTTTCAGCACGGTTTATAATTTATTTCTCACCTTCTATTTTATGTGTAAACTTTTATGCGCTCGCCACGCCTCTGGCTGTTACCGCATATTTGCCCAGGTTAGTGATGATACCTTCAGTATTAATGAAGACGAGATGTATTCGCAAATATTTCAACACATTTTTTATTAAAACTGAAATAGACATCAATTTCACATATAGATTTAGCATCGCAAGCATAATTTGCTCCTGATTAAAGTTATCAGCGAATAATATCACCAGCAGGCTCTCTCTGCGCATCCTGTAGCAAGATATCAAGATGATGAATTGCAAATTAGGCAAATAAAGTTTATGAGAAGAGATCCCCTTTAACTAGTTAGCTACCTACGTTCCAACCAGTTCCCTTAACTGAATTTCTACAATATTTTGACCTAAATTCACGCGTATCTCTGTATACAAGCTGTTGGTGTTAGACTTAGCCATGAGGAGGGTAACCGTAACACCTGCGTAGAGAGACAAAGATAAAAGTTTTACACAAAGACGCAGCTATTGTATCACCAAGAAATGTATTACTATGTTCTATATGTGTGAAATTATTAAATAAAATTGATTTTTCGCAAATTAGTTAGTTAATTATACGAACTGTGAGTTCGGAAGTGTTCTAAAACACCTTTTCGGCAATTTAAATAAAGCTTCATATCAAGTAATAGGATTGAACGAGTATTAAAACTGAAAATGGAAACTAACCTGGATTTTATAACTATGTCATATAAACGCCATGCTTATATGAGATTTACAGGAAACCTGCCTATTCTTAACCACCAAACTTCATTTCTACCTTGTATTTATGGTACGATTTGAAATATTAAACACTTTGAAATTGGAACACAGTCTACAATATGTGTTACCTGTACGAGAAGCTTGACTCAAAGTGAAAAATTAATTAGCGTCTCTCTACTCCTTTATTTTAATCGCGATAGCGATTATTTCGTACACAGCAAATCTTGATCATTTTTTTCTAAATATAATACGATGATGAATTTCCGATGAATAAACTTATTTATAAAAGTAGCATGATGGAATACATGTAATGACGCAACTAGAAGATTCAAATTATACCGCTTTGTGATACAAAACTCCAATGACAACTGTCTAATAATAAATTTTACTGACGTTTACGACACTAGCTTAACGAAATATATTTAATATTCAAAATTATGCTAGAAACACCTCCGTATTTATGCTGTCACTTGTAGTAAGAAAATGTTCCATTAAATTTCAAGCTTTACGAAATGAAGAAAATGAACAGGGGAGTAGATACTTGTCCGTTACCCCACGTTTGTCGTTGGCTGGGCTTATATAAAAAATAAAAAGTCCCTAGTACCCCCACTCCAGAGATCGGAGGCCAGGGAAAGAGCTGGAGGTACTCTAAAAGTGCTAGTAGCCGCCAGAGGGATTTTCACATTGAACGAGCAGCCATACTGAACACACTATACGTGCCGGTAACGACAGTTGCGTCTGAAGATGTAAACTAGAACACTGCAGTATATACGCCTAATTTTGCTATAAACATTGCAACAGTAAGTTTATTTAGTAAAAAGTTCTATACCTAGATTATTATTATTATTTTCGTCGGGCCATGGCACACATGCCTTTAATCATTGTAACAGAATGCCCTTATGTGTGTTAGAATAGTTGGAGGCTTTTAATAAACCTTAGTACTACTCTAGGATCTGCTTCCTTCAGTTCAGTAAGTGCAAGAAATGGCCTACTGAAGTGTTAGTGTCGTGTGCAACTGATGACAACACATTCACATAGGATATGTTCTGCCGTCTCCAGATCTTCTTGGCATAGACAGCAGATTTGATCTTCTGCTTTTCGTAGTTTAAATAGGTGATATTTTAGGGCTACATGGCCTGTTAGAAATCCTGCCAGTAATCTGAGATCCCCCCTTGCTGAACGATAGCGGTATTTTTGCTGTTTTTGGCGAGCCTGATATGAGTGCTTTCGCCTGTCTTTGTCCTGGAACATTATTCCAGGCCTTTTGATTGTCCTCCCTCTACACCCAGATGATATTAAAAGAAAAAAAATCGATATTTAGGAGAAAAAAGTAAATATCTAAATTTATTCAGCTGGAATTGTATGTTGTTACTTAAATGTACTTCGAAATGCGTAATCGCAGTACCAAATCCTTTGGAAAAGTCCAAGGTTATTAGTTCAGAAACCTTTTCACTATATGATTTAGAAACAATATCGTCCACAACACAAGTCGAAACTGTGGCACACCTGCGTCCAAGTTTATGTAGTGATACAACTGTGTAAATGTCCAAAAACTAATAATCTATAGGTACCTGCAAGCGGCTGTATTAGCAAACATAGTGATTGGAATGTCACAGCATCCATCAAAGGTTCACAATATACGTAATGTAATCAATATTCATAAAATAGCGTTGAAAATATAGCTCCAAAAGCATTTAATCTTCTGGCATTTACCAGAAGTAGACACTTTTCACCAACAATAGTGAGCCACCTTAGAGGCCACATGCAATATGTCCGGATACAGTATAAGTAGGACGAATCTCTTAAAAGCGTTCGATCCAGTTGGCCCCCTGTCGTTACCACCGATACTAGAGGGTCTTAGATGACGAGATATTAGAGGGTCTTGGATGACGCCACGCTGTTTAGGTGATGCATCGCCATGCACGATATTAGCCTAAGCGGTAAAGGAATCGTTTTTTTGCATCTCTTTTCTAAGTTTTGAAGGGCTTACGGTTTAAAGGGGATGCCAGTCGTCAAGTGAGCCCTATTTCGCATCCCAATCGATTTTATTTTGAAATAAAGTTTCAAAGCAAAAACAAAACACGTAACCGAGTACCGTTTTCGTGAAACATGTATTTGTGGTTGATATTTAATCGACTAATTATTATTATTTGTAATTGTACATGTATTTGGACAAAGCGAAGGTTGAAATGATACAGTAATTCGAGAAAATTTACAAACATGCTATTCAACCATGGTCTTTAATTTCCTATTATATGGCGTTTTACCTAATCTAACATTATTTTCCCACAATCATTTTTAAGTAGGGTATTTGTAGAACAAGTTATTATAATTGTTGTAATACGTTCACTGCTATGAATATGACATTTACATATATCAGTATCCAAAATGGCTACGTTCGGTGATATCATTTAAAATATACTAATATGTACTAAACAGAACGTTTATTACACACATTTAAAAACATCTCTTAGTGATCAAAAATAATTTTGTTAAATATAACGTAAGAATATACTATTTGAACAATAACATCTTCACTTTTTTGTCAAATACAACGGACAGTTAGGGAATTGAGTTGGAATAGCATCTTTTTAAGCCTAGGAAATTTAAAACTTACAGTTACAATTTCACTGGTCCTTGAATCTGTAGCTGTTGAAAAATAAATAGTATCTTCTTTTACATTTACAAAGTGTAACACACACTAAACAACCGACACCATGTTAGGTTAGGTTACCTCGTTTTATCGTTTCAAAAAATGTTTTATCGCTTATACAACACTAGGAAAACATTACAGGTATCACCAACAAAGTACGGAAATATTACAGTATTTTTTTTAAATAAAACTAATATAATTTGGATAAACCAATTCAAAACGCAGAGACGATCTCAACGTATAAACGCGTTTATGGCCTACTTCAAAATACGTCACAACCTGCTGACGTTAAAGCTATTTAGCCTTGTATTAGCGGTAGTAACGCCCCTGTCGCTTACGGCGTTTTTCAGGGAACTGTATTGGGTCCAGTTCTATTTAATCTATATAGGAATGACTCATATAACTACTGCTCTGATCTATTAACTTTCATGTATGCGGATGACACCACCGTACTCGCAATCCGCTCAACTCTACCCGAAACAGAGGCACTTGCAAATAGTGCTGTCAGTAGATTATATATCTATTTGATTCACGAACTTCTTTTCTCTCTGTGTAGATGACTCAGGCTGCTAAACTTGTTATTTATTAGGGCTAGAAAGTTATTAGAAATCTGTAGTTTTTCATAAATCACCGTTTATATCACCAATTTACTAAAGGTAATTATTTTCACTACATGTAGTTGCCAGCGGCAACATCGTATGTGTATAATTATCCCAATGGCTAAGCTGAGCATTAGCAATCTGTATATCGTCATGTTAAACGTTGCGTAAGTACATTCTACTAACGTCGTATATAATTTGCAGGAACCGAGATACAAGCAACGATAACTTGCCATCTGTCTAAATGTTATCGAACTAGAACTGGCGGGAAAGCTAGGCGGCGCCCTCACACGCGATTTATTTTCGTAGGAGGCATAAAACCCCTTGTCACGCGTTTATCTGGCGAAGTGAGGGAGATCCGTGTATATGTTTATATCGGTGAGAGTTACTCGACGCCGGATTTGATAATGTTAGGCTCGGGTAGCCCCTGGCTGTGTTTTGCCAAGCCCGGATTATCTAGTTTCAACTCATTTGAATGAATGCAGTGTGCGGGGTTATGTGGCGCGAGGGTGGCTTTTGTCTTCGAGTTAATTGTTAATATTCCCATGAAAGGGAGTTTCTGTTATTCGGCGTAAAGGTATTAGGCAAAGGTATAATTTTTAAAGCAATCTTTGGCGTATTGCATATGGTTACAAATCCAAACTTTGGAGAACAAATACACATATGTCTTGTACGTATTACGCACAGTTAGCAACAAAACATTTATAGCCAAAAAAATAATTTGTCAAGTAACATATTTTTCTCTGACATATATTTTGCCTACCTTTCCCAGCATAACATTCATTAATACTGTTCTAAATAACAATGCGAGACCCTCTTGTTTTAGAGCTCTAATATCTAATTACAATAATAGGAACCTTAATAAGTTTCACGACACTAACGACTCTTGAAATATTAATACAACTCTAATAACACTGGGTAACAGCATGTTTGTTTACGGCAATTTTGTTATGGGAAATCAAGTAGGATATTTCAATGCGATTAATGTTAAAAAAACTCATTTTCTAATACGAATAAAAAAAAAATTCTGAATGCGTGCCGCCTCGCTGGAATCGGAGTATTCGCATTCACCTTTCTGTCAACCAACAAAGATGGCTAGAATATTAATACTTCTTGTCTACATGCATAAGACAAAGAAGAAAAACCAATCTGGGGGAAATTGGAGGGAAATCAACAGTGTGATAAATATATAAATAAATATTCCTTGGTTAGAAATGTTTTAATGTGTTTTGCAGCTCTGCAGCCACAGTGCACCAGTTGCCCCTGGTAACAAGCATTAAAAAACCAATTAACCCAATACTTCTTCTGTTAAAGACAAGAGAAATTTTAAAGGTGGATAGAACAGCAATAAGTTTGCACAATAAATTTCGAATACAAAAGAAACAACTTTCCAACGACTAAATAGCCGCTTGTTATAAATCATTTGAATAGAATATGACACTAAATCATCAATTGCGTTATGACGAACACCTTAAATTAACAAATGTTCTAAGTAATGTGGCCACAATCGACGAAGAACTGAAAATTATCATCATCCTTAATTTTCCCCCATTCTACCTTTTTTAAAGAACTTTTTATCGCTTCAAAATTATTTTGTGTCCCTTTCTACTCTTAAAGCCATGAGAGGGGAAAATGAAATTAATTTCCTTAATCAGAAGGGAAAGTTAAATGCCCGACGAAAAGGTCCACCGTTTTATACTAGACTCCTTTCAGGAGCAGCAACAAAGCGCCATCTATATCATCGCCACGCCATCCCCTAGAAACGGGGACGACCCTTTTTCTGATCGGATGATTAATAAGACCGAGGGCGCGAAGCTTATGAAAATAATTTTCACTATAAATTCGCTTCTCCCGTACCATCTTCGTTCTTCTCTAGACGCCCCGTACCTTTTCAGAATTACATCAACCGCCGCGGGTGTCCCATTCCGCGCTCCTCTCCTATTAATTGCCGGTATAAATTGCGTCCGCTGCAGCAAAATGTGTCTTAATTATAAATCGAGTATAATTAGTATCCCCATAGAATTTTCTCCGGGGGTAATTGCGAGAAATTAGTCGCTGAAAATGTCTGCCTGGCGTGGTGATGCGATAACACATCGCACTCCTTTTTCATTCCATTTTTTCGCAATATATTTCTAATTAAGATGTCGGTGTGGACGTGCCGAAATTATATAATTTCTTTTGTGTTTGCAGTATTTGAAGAAATGTAATTCATTAAGGATTGAGGCATTGCATTAACAATTTTTGCTTTTGTATCTGTATTACGTTAACGACACTTACTAACATATATTCGTAATTCGTAAATTAATTATTTTTAATAAACTAGCAATTGGGTTTCTCGTCATAGATGTATACAGGGTGTCGCATGACATGAATTCCACAGCTTGAGAATATGTTGCTCAAACAATTTCGACTCAAAAATGTCTAATGAAAATATGTCCAAAACTCTACCGTAACTGAGCTAGGCTAATTTGAAATCTGAAGATATATCAAGTAAAATCTCATTTAAAATCAAAAAAAAAACTGGCATTATTGCATTAATTGTTCAAAATGTCCACCCAATTGCTGTATACACATTGGAGCTCTTCGGGGGACTGAAGAGGTAGCTTTGCTAACAGTTTCAGGATCATCACGAATATTTTCTGCGGCATCCATAATCCCAGCAACAAGTTGTTCTCCGTTTTCAACAAAAAACTTTAAACTTTAAAACTAAGACATGCGAAATATACGGAAAAATAGACGAAAGGGTCTCTTGTCATTGAAGCACAAAATGTAAACCACGTGTCCGCCTTACCCTAATAAATCAAAAAGGCTTGAGTAGGACAGCGGTCCGTTCTCTTTATTCATCAAATTTGTGTTCCTTTTTATCTAAATAGTTTCGTAAGCGTCTAGTTCCCGCGGCGAAATTACGTTCTTAATCAATTTCAGGTTTTCTAATTTAATATTATGCCCGGTTTCGTTTATGTGTTGTGCTACACTTGACGATTCAATCCTTCCGTATCTGTAGTGCCTGGTGTGCTCATTGAATCTGGTGCCTATCGATCGTTTTGTTTGACCAATATAGCCTTTACCACAATCACTACATGCAACTTTATAAATTCCCGACCTTTCCTCCATATCCGGTTTATCCTTCGGGTTGCCGAGAAGGTTTCTGAGTGTATTTCTCTGACTGAAACATACGTTAGTATCTTGTCCCCTAAAAGTTTACTAATACCTTTCGATATTCTGTGGAAGGGTAAGTTTCACAAATTTCTTACCGCGGGTTTCTGCCGGGATTAAGGTCGTGGAATTTCTTATATAATCCTGGATAATGGACTTTCTTAAGAAGTTGCGAAGAAGTTTGCGATCGGCATCTATAGAAGAGTATCCATTATAAATGGTTACATTATTTATGAATTTAAGTTCTTTGTTGTACCAACTTTTACTCAAAGGGAATTTCACCAATCTATTAATTAAGAAACTAATCCATTTTGTGTTGTTCACAGTGGTTAGAATTGGTCATAATGTACATATGTATCTATTAGTGTTTGTTTCCTTTCTATAGATGTCTTTTTTTGATTGTAATTACTAGGCTATCCAGGAATGAGAGTTCCTTGTTCACTTCTTCTTCTACTGTAAATTTAATAGTTTCGAATTTGGATTTAAGTGTAGGAAAGAAATCCAGAATAGTACTTTTCTTAGTATCAAAGACCGCTAAAATATCATCTACATACCTAAGCCAGATTCTGCAATATTCGATTTTGAGGTCAAAATTATCTCAATATAGAAACGTTTTTTTACATCAAAAAAGGAATATCGTATCGTATAATGATGCTTCTTTCAACTTATAAATCTTCAACATAACTAATTGATGTTAAAACATTCAATGCTGTGTTCAGTTTGTATTCATTACGTGCATATTTCTATCCATCGTGTATTAAAATTCCCTCTCACGTAAATTCAAATTTAGTCTTAGCATAAAGGGAACACTGAACTTTAGAATTGTAAATATAAGAAGGCATGCAATTCTGGAATACAATCAACAATATAAAAAAGATAACGGTAGAACAGAAAAATATTTTTAAAAAGTCAAATTTGCTTTGAAAACTTGAGAAAAATAAAATAAATTTCATAGCTACAATCTAAAACATTACCTACATGTTTTTCACATTTAGTTTAAGAAAAGTCAACAAACCTCGCAAATACATTGATTTGGACAAAAATAAAATAGTAAATCAATACAAGGCAAACAAAATTCACATACCTAATCAATAATAAAACTATAAAGCAACTTCATATGACACAAACGAATCATTTCTATTTATTTAGTGAAGAATTTGAACATTATTATTCTCCTTGTAAATCTCTTTTTTACAGATCCAACGGGGCAAATGGCATCGTGTGTCATTACACTGACCGTACTGATCGTTGGCCTCGCCAAACCCACGCTGACGGCATCGAAACCATCGTCCAAGGCCGCCTGCAAAATTTCGGAGTTTTCCTGCGAGAATGGTCGATGCGTGCCGCTGAATCGATACTGCAGTAACGTCAACGAGTGCGGAGACTCGTCGGACGAACCCAGATACTGCACGCGTAAGTAAATAATGGGTTCTGCCTCCGTTGTATAGGGCCTCGCTCCCTAAATTGAATTTTTGGCGGATGCGCTGGTATTTTTCTTTGAAAATTGCGGTACGTGTCTAAGAGAATATTACCGGTCCTCTTTAATGGATGTTACTATTCGACAGGGTCCTTTGTAAAGTTAAAAATATCTACAATAGTAATAAATTTAGTGGGAAATAACATTGTTGAGAAATCCGTAAATTATTTATCAATATTTTGTGGAAAATTTTAATGGAACAAACTAAAACCCGAAGAACATATTATTAAGATTACATTATTTTATGTTGTAAACGTGCCGTTGCGCAAAAATCAAAAATTTATTACGGTACAAAATGGCAACTCATGCTGCTGATCTGAAAAAGACAGAACTTCGAAAAGACTTGAATAGAAACAAAAAGTAATAAATATGAGATTGAAAAATTCTGAAAGATGAACATAACGTTAGTAAATAAAGTCGCAAGGAATCGACAATTCCGTAGTGCATTTCGTGCATTTTCCACAGCAAACAACTATTCTCTTGATGGTAGTAGATAAAATGAAAGCATATTCTATCCAACTGACCATAGAACTGATCATAGAATGAATCAACCTTGTTTCGCCTCTATACACCAATAATTTTTAATTCCTTTCAAGCATATGTGCAAATACATTATTCTATTATCTGAGATATAATTAAAACTGACTTATATAATGTATGAACTGAGCAATTTTGTTATTATTTTGTTCTTTTAATAGCAAACAGATGAAATACATGAAGTTAAATATGATCATGATAAAAAGATCATCAAGAATAGAACTGTTGTTTTGTCGCAATCTAAATTCCTCACGTAAAGGCCAGTTCCGTTCGTGATATTGGTCGCCGGCAAAACGAGAATTCTACATGCAGCACATATTTTTGGTATAACCCGTTTGCATACCTCTTACCACTTTTAAGTCGGCACAAATTTTGCACTTTTGGTCATTATATTGCGTTAAATCGATGATTTTCGGGGATTGAAGTTTCTAGAAGGTTCACGAATAATCCATGAACAGTCCATGGAAGGCTCTCGAAGGTTCCAGAAAGCACTTCGACCATTAACCAAATTTTCCAGAAAATTAGCACCATTGGATTCAGCGTACTCGAGTTAGGTTTACCGCTCGGGTGCCCAGCTTGTTGGATTTTGCAACTAGCATAGTGTTATTAGCCTATTGGTTTCTAACCAATCCTTAATGTCATTAAACGTATTGCTGGCAGGGTTTAAGAGATTACATGAGTAGTTAGCAGTTAGTTTATAGCAATCTATAAAATTGGGAAGATCATTGATGAAAAATAAAAATAAGGTAGGACCCAGCACTGATCCTTGGGGAACACCAATGTTTACGGTGTGATAGGTTGATTTGGTATTGTGACATGCCACACTCTTTTTTCTATTAAGTAAATAGGACTTAAACCGATCATTCGTAAGATAGATAATGTATTCAAAGACGTGTATGTCATGAACAGTCAATACATTGATCCGTTTTTAAAGCAATGTATCAATGTAAATTACTCGTCCACTATATCTTCCCGAGGATTGCTGCTTTAGGTTAAACTCCCATAGAAGGTAATTTCATAGTAATTGGTAAACTTTTCCTCATATCCTCCTTATTATTATTTCCATGTTATATTAGCTGCCATCTTTAACGAATTTTAGCTCGTTCCAGCAAATAGCTTATTTCATCAATAAGCTCTTTGACAAATATCCTAATTATCACCAGCAATTTTTTTCAGTTTTCCAAAGAAAACCTACTAACGCGAACAGTAAGCACGCCATCACCAAGTCCCAAAAAACGAAAAATCACCACGTTCAATAAATGACACACTCGTCTTTCTTCTCGTCCTAATATTGGCCCGCAAATTCGAGGCCATCCGATATTACTGCCGTTTCCCAACGTCGATTTATACCTGTCCTACCTAACGACGGCCGGCATAAATCACTTTCATGCATGTTTTAGGGTGAAAAGTGGCCCAGCACGTCATCCCCCACTGTACAGGAGGGTTACACGCGTCCGACATCCAATTACGCGAATCGTCTTCACCAGCTTAAACGTTCCCCGCGCGACGCTCTTGTTTATTTATGAAATGTTAGATGGCGCTGGACGCCGACCGAGCGACGATAGCGCTGGAGTGGGAGGAATAACAACCATCGCGCCGGTAACGTTACATAGATCTCGGGTATCTATCGGATGACATATGGGCTTTTATTGCGTGTATAAATACATTGTTTGACGTTCGCCTCGTTCAATGCAAAGTCCATTTCCGGTTGATGGATAATGGCCGCTGGAGCGGAACTATAAATAGCGACATTGACAATTTGAGTGCACTTAATATGTTTGCCTCCAGTTATTACACATGTTTACCGTATGTACGTTTGCGTATGATAGTTGTTAACAGATAGATGGTCGATGTGGTCATAAATCCTTTATCCTGAGCTGGTGCGAATAAGCTAGAGAATGGGAAAATGAGATGGAAGAAGATTTTACCTAATAAACACCATTGTTCGGATTTAAACCATATGATACAGGTATTTCTGAAAATACTCCGAAAAAAAAGAAATGAAAACACTTCCAATATCTGCAATTGATACGTTATTCTGGTTTGAAGAACAATGCCGTTAGTCGTCTGCTTCGGTTTATCTTCCTTGCGAAGAGAAAAGACCAATTGCTCACGTTTAAAAAAATAGACCTACATATTCTACTTAACGAGATAGAAAATTTATAATTCTCAAGTTTGTTGTGATGTTTTCCTTTTTAAATAATACAATTCGAATGTTAAAATCACCTCCTTACTTTATGCCCCTTCGAATACCCAACTTGTAACATCCACTTTTAATAATACCAAGAAATTCAACATAAACTACGACAAAGCAATAAATCAGTATTGCGCTACAGGAGAACAGGGATCACTACCTTTCTATCTTATCATATCCCATCTTCTAGACGATGACTAACTTAGTAATCTGATTTTTTGACATTTGTTGAACTTCTGTCTGCTATTCAATGTGATTGCGGCACTAAAAAGGCATCCCTTACGGATACAATTTTCGCGATTCCTATTTCATGAGGACACTGAGAATAGAATTTTTTGCGCAGCATCCTGTAGACTGATGAAAGCAGATATATCAGAGAAGTATTGATTAATTTACACAATTTACATTATTGGGCGTACAAAGGAGGTCAAGCGTCAGACATCGTTTCAACACAAATTTGATGTAAACATGTGGACCGGCGTAATAGGTAATTCTCTAGTCGGCCCATATTACTTACCCGACAACCTTAATGAAGAAACTTATCCACAATTTTTACAAAGCAATCTGCCAGAGTTGGTACAGGACTTGGCACCACTTGTAAATGAAAGACCCACTATCGTTTAACCGTGAGAGAATTTGTAAACAATACTTTTTCGAATTCCAAAAGAAATTGGAAGAGATGGTTCCATTCAGTGACCGCCACGCAGACCAGACTTAACTCCTCTCGATGTCCTTGTTTTGGGGGCGTGCTAAGAGCCTTGTCTACAATGAGGAAATTCAAACACAGGACCATCTGATTAGAAAAATCAATGGCGGAAGGCGCTTAGAATCTGCGTGGGTGCAATGCGGTCGACTCCACAGGAGGCTTTATGTGTGGAAGCGCAAGAACCTCCCCTTCAACTGCGGAGGCAATTTTTGGCAGCCAAATATATAGTAAAATTGAGGATCAAAGGTCAGAGCACTGTTTTTAATAATATTCATCGACTGTCCACCTTAGATTTGACCATTCCATACTGGGTAAAGAAAAAATCCCCCTTACTTGCAGAAGCCTATCGATATGTTTCGAACTTGAATTACATCATTGGTCAACCAAGTCTGCCAGCAATTGATTACAGTGAGTATATCACCCCCATTCCCATTTTCTTTCCCAACTACACAGGCTGCAGTGTGAAAGATAAATCACTCCACTTTGAGTTAATAAGCAATTTTACTGACTCTGCTATCGTCTATACCGATGTTTCTAAATTAAAGAATGGTTGTGGTTGTGCGATTTTTGATTCTAATAATATCAGTAGATCATTTGCATTAAACAATTTGCTGAATATTTTTTCCGCGGAGGCTAGAGCAATTTTAGAGGCACTTAAGTATATAGAGGAAATGGGTTTTACTAAAGCAGTGGTTATGTCAGACTCTCAAAGTGTACTCAGTGCACTGAGACGCAGAAAGTGGTTTGCTAAAATTCATCCCCTAGTGCTTGATATAATTGCCAAATGTGCTGAGCTTAAATTACAAGATACCAACGTAAGAATCTTTTGGGTTAAAAGTCATGTGGGGATCTCCCCTAACGAGGTAGTAGACCTTTTAGCTAAGTCGTCAGCAGCTAATGGCGAAGTCGCAGATCTTAGTATCTACGAATCGGAAGTTTTATGTAACCTCAAAAGATTCTTTCAAGAAGAAAAATGGGAAAGTAGGTGGCAAGCCTCATATGAATGTCATCCCACGCAGTATGCCATAATCCACCCCTCGATCTTTCATACACGTTGGCATAGTAACTCTAGAGTGTCACGATACGAATATTCTGTTGTTGCTAGATTGAAATTCGGACATGGTTGCTTCCCTTCACATTTACATAAATTCAAGATTTTGGATTCTCCAGCTTGCACATGTGGATATGAGGTGGGTGATTTAAATCACCTTATTTTAGCATCCCGTGTTTATGAGCACCAAAGACGAAATCTGTTTGAGAATTTAGTAGCACATAAAGTAGCCTTGCCCACTTCTATAATACTACTACTGAGGTCTAACAACATTGAAATTTACAGAGTTCTTATTAAGTTTCTCGTTGACTGTCGAATTACAATTTAATAGGTGGAGTTTTTTTATAATTTGATACATTGCGATAGTAATGTGGCTGATGGGCTTTGATCCCTTAATGCAAAAAAAAAAAAATCGATAGTGGATTCGATAGAATGAGGGAAGAAATGGGATTGACAATTACCTCGGCAGAGACGAGCAAAATATTAAAATCTTGTATAAACCATAAAGGTGGACACTTCGAGCAAGATATTTAAATAAATTAATTATTAATTTTTGTTGTTTTATTAGGATTACATCTAACACTAATAAATACGTTTTCAGTTTTTTAGCGTTCTTTGTTAACACAATATCTGTTTACCATTGTAATATTAATGACCATCCAACGCTTGTCCTACCATTTGAAAGAGCATAGGGTAAGAAAGTTTTTAAGGTAATTTTAACATTCAAAGTGTTTTATTTAAAAAGAAAAAATCACCACAAACTTAAGAAGTACACATTTTCTATCACGTTAAGTGAGACTAATTTATTGCCTCTTTTCAAAGGCAGATGTATTAAACTTTCATAAAAAACAATCTTCAGCGTGATTATTAATGTTATTAATGTTTAATTCTGAATTTTTTGCGGAAAATCAAAATTTACTCAAAGTTTAAATATCTCAAAATTTATTAGACTTTGGACTAAAGTAAATGTGGTTAATATGATTCCTAATGACCTCACCTATCGGCTGTTCAAAACTTTACATCGCTCTTCCAAACACCCTGTATAACCAAAAAATTGCTAATATAGCTCATGGCATTGATGGAATTGTTCCCGGCAAAAACAATGTGAGAAGAGAAAACCACTAGCCAACGTACATGTTTCCGCCTACCCGGCGTCATCAACGTTGTTCCGAGCCTTTTTTTCTCCTGCTCACATTGGCATTTGTCTCTCAGTTTATGCCACTAATCTCCAAAATATCACTGAAATATTTCCTGACCCCACCTAGTGCATAGAGATATAGTCATGCCGATTAGAAAGCAGCGATATAAACCGGAATACAGATGCCAAACCACCTCTTGAGCAGTTCTTCTCTCTTAGCGTAAGATGGCGTTGCGCTTAAGCGCTACGGTATCTGCACATGTAAATGATTCCTCAGGCTAACCACGATGTATTAAGATACACATGAAAAAAGTGCCTAGAAACAATTACCAAAAAATTGCTAATATTGCTCATGGTATTGATGGAATCACTCAAGGCAAAAACAATGTGAGAAAAAAAAAGCAATCATCAAAAAGTCACTGGTATTATTAGTCATCATATCATATTATTGTTACATCACTGTAATACTATCATTTACCACTAGAGGACGTGGATTGCAGTATTTTTAATGCTGCGTTATTTAATATGATTAATAACATGAATTAGAGCAAGCATTACATGGATTTGGAAGCAGTTGTAAGTGCAAAGAACTTAACTTTTTGCTTTATACAACATAACTTTGCCACTACAGGTATTAACGTCTATAAAGTTTCTTCTGAATACTTATTGTAATGGCCAAACCGCTTTCATATGAAACTCTTCTTATATTTCGTAATTTTATATACATACTTTCCACTATCTTATCAACTCCTGAATATTTCTAGTAGGTACCCTTATTTGAACAAACTGTCACACTGTCCACCCGTCAGTTTCTTATGAAACTAAACAAGCATTTGATTTCCAAGTTGTCTAACAAGTAATGCCTCTCCCCTGAATATACTACTCACACAAATTAAATCAACGTTAATTTTGTAAAGTTACACGATTGTCCCATTAGAAGAGCTTCAACGTATTAGTAAAACGTATCAAATCCACTGTGTTCCATTATCAAGACGTCCTCCAATCCCCCCTGTTTTGTTTTAATTAAAGACGACAGTTACGTGTCGGATTCGCCGAAGTGACCCTTTAAGAATTTGACGTCCGTCGTCGACACGAATACACATTGTTGCCGTTGTGCACTGCAAGAAAATTTACTCGCTTGTAGTTCACTTTACAGTCGAAGTTAGCGAAGTATGTCAGATATTCAAATGAACGAGATGTTTTAGTTAATTGCTCTTTCACTGCATTCGCTAGCAGCGTAAATCTAATTTTAGCAAGATTGTATAGAATTGGAAAGTTTGTTTCCTTACGAGAGTCGAAAGTTTTCCGTTTTAAAAATATTTTTTTTTAAAAGAAGAAAATTAGAAGTTCAGGAAATGTGATGGTGAGACGGCAATAAGATGTATCACAAGAACTATAGTCATTTTATATATATTTAGATTTCATTCGCTACAAACTAGTGCTTATCCATGAAGCTGGAAGCTGAAGGGAAAACAATTGTCGCATAAGTATAGAAGATCCCTAGAATTCATTTAATACCCTCTACATTAATTTAAATTGAATTAGAATGCGGGTATAACTAGGTTCTTTATTACTATAGTGTTCTATAGAGTTTCTTGACAAAACTGCTTTAGTTGGAGTGCTAAAGTGTAACTTGAAATTATTAATACATATTGTACACTCATTCAAACATAAATGGTACACTCATTTAAACATAAATGGCACATCATT
Organism: Dynastes maya; assembly: GCA_029619315.2. Taxonomy (NCBI): domain Eukaryota; kingdom Metazoa; phylum Arthropoda; class Insecta; order Coleoptera; family Scarabaeidae; genus Dynastes; species Dynastes maya. The sequence goes on from JAROYE020000011.1 coordinate 13,621,484, forward strand.
ACAATGCCCAAAAAGACTTTTGATGGATTTGGGAGAAGTCGTTACAAGATTCAATTTAATTTCTTACTAGAAAGGTTTAAATAAAGCTCATATCAGTAAAATATATGCTTTATGTATTGTATTATTATAGTTATGGTAATTAGACGGAATCGTAATGCTGAAATCGCTTTTATTTTGTGCCGGAGTAGTGTTTGAAAGGAAAGGAAGAGCCAAATAATTTCATTTCATATATAAACCACATATAAACCACTTATAACAAACCAAATTAAATAATCCGCTCTGATATTTGCTGCCAAAGGGAAGCGGTCTGTCGGCGACCGGATGACGTGACACGAGTGGCTCGTGCGTTCTAAATCACGTGATTAAAATTCAAATTATAAGGATTTTCAAAAGTCTTTTTCTCTTAACATCCTCAGAAAATCATTTATTTTCATTTGTAAATGGTCATTACATACTTCGAAAGCAAATAATATTTTATGCAACTTCCCTATTGTTGTGATTACATTATCTAGTAAGACCATTGGACGAACCGGGCGTCACAAGAGATAATTTGGCGCTTTTTTCTAACCAACTTTAAATAAAAACAAGGACCAATTACCATAACCATACGAGGTCTGTTCAAAATGTATCCGACCTTTGGCCGGGAAAAATCTGTTCACTTACAGATATGAAAGCTTAATCGCCTTCAAAATGCTCTCCTTGGGATCATACACACTTATTCCAGCGTTGGTGCCACTGTTGGAAGCATCTCTGGAAGGCCGTTTTTAGAATGCGGTTCAGCTGTCCTGTCGCATTCTGCATAATGTCCTCCCGAGCGTCAAACCTTTTGCCTTTCAACGGCATTTTCAACTTGGCAAACAGCCAGAAGTCACAGGGAGAATAAAAAGGCTGACGAACAACTGGGATGCTGTGTTTGGTCAAGAAAGTCTGAATCAGATGAGAGGAATTCATCGGTGCGTTGTCATGATGCAGCTGCCAAGTTCCCGCTGTCCACAGATCCAATCTCTTGCGTCGCACGGCATCACGAAGACGACGGAGGACTTGCTGGTAGTACTTCTTGTTAATGGTCTGTCCATGAGGAGCATACTACCCCACGGTAGTCGAAGAAAACTGTCAACATCACTTTCACATTGCTGCGGACTCGCTGTGCTTTCTTTGGCCTCGGAGATGTTGAATGTTTCCATTGGAAAGACTGCGCCTTTGTTTGAGGGTCGTACCCATAAACCCACGACTCATCACCAGTGATAGCAGTCTTCATGAAGTCTGGGTCATCATTTTCTGCACGCAGTTCCTTATGCTCCCTCGTCACCAACTTCGGCACGAATTTTACTTCACGTAAGCCATTTTCAGAATCCTAACAAAGGTAAAGTGATAACCAAATTACAAAAATAACCAACAACCTCGCTTCTAATACAAGTTGTAAACCTAAATCCGCTCAATCCATAAACGATTCCAACATACAACCATCAAATTCCAAATTTTGGGTCTAGTTACACAACTTTATAGGCACACAACACAAGGGAAACGTCTTAGCTTGACAAAATTTGACAATAAAATATTCCAATATATTCTGGAAATTTCCGTACAAAGGAAAACGAAACCGAAGTGTGGGGATAAAATGAAATAATTTCACAAAATTTAATGGCAATTAATGACAAAATCATTCTTAGATAGAAACGTAAAGAGAAACCAAATAAAAATTGGCCACCCAAAAGATAAAAATAATAAGTTCTTATATATATTTTCTTATGCAAATATTTAATAACAAAACTATGGAACGCCATCTATGCGGCAACGGTTAAACTACATAACCTAAAACTGTACCTCTAATTCTAAAACTGAAGAGATATCTGGCGAAAAAGTATAACTAACAGAAAATATTAATGGCATAATTAAAATGTAACAGTTCTTTTGGAACAAATTAAAAGTTTCATTGATAATCTATTGTCCTTAACACGAAACTAAAATTAACGTACTTGTGTTAATATTGATGCCACAACACGTCCATTACAGCTTTAAGCTTCCATAGCCATTTAGCTTGATTCAATGAGCAAATATTTATGTATGTATAGGTACCCAAGTATGTTGAATACAAATAAATAAATAGAACCTCACAAAACATTCTTTACTTTCCCTTATCGTACCTTGAAATCGTTCCATTCTTCGTATACAGAAACCATCGAGTAGGCATTATGTTCGAAGGACAGTCCTATCCCTTAAACATTCCACGTTCTACATTTTTAGCAGCCGAAATATATTTTAAAGTTTTCCACTATAACGTAGCGTCTCAGATATCAAATTTGCAATGCAAATACGTATCAGAAACTTTTCACACGTTCCGCAGACTTACACTATGCGTTCTTTATATGAATAATGGATGGTGGTGCTGCCGAAAGCATCTAAATAATACAAACGGGCTTTCAAATGTATGTATAAAGGTATGCATAATATAGAATATAAATTTGCATACAAAGTTCTTGTTCGTATTAGACCTATGTATTGTATACGTGCACAAATATTTCTATTCCTGGAAGGAAACTTGGGGAAAGTAATTCTGTCAAAAATTGCTAGAATATATCAAGTGAAAGTTTTGGTATTAATACGTCCATCACATTTTTCCAAAGCTTTACATATGTCTTTTGAAAGGCAATAATACTCTAATTGATGGTCTCAGGACATGTAGATCTGTATTTACCAAAGTCACAGCATCTTGTTGTAACCTTCCTTAGAAATATTATGTGAAATACTGGAAACAACTTAGAAGTCTTAAACTAAAATTCTAGGATGTTCAATACGTACCAATTTAGACCATAAAGTATACGTCTGGAAAGGCAGTGGTGCTTATCCGTTGGATATGGGCATTTTTTTATCTAATGAGGTTCTGGATTAGAAAACTCAAATCAGCTGTATTCATTGGGCACGATGGTATTCCTTGTTTTGTAATTCGTGATTGTGCACATATGTATATCATGTCAACCGTTAAGGATCATATTTACTCTTTCTGTTCAGAGCAGCGTATTTCCCGACTTTTGAAAGTAATACTTCCGACACAATAGATCATGCGGTACTCGAAATTCCTTTGGATTGGTCTCTAAAATTACTGAACTCTTTCGATCATATTTTCATAAGCGATATTGCTACGGGCATTAGTCAAGGACCTAATTTAAGTCCACTTTTATTAAATATATCTTTGAGCGATCTTTTGCATCTGCTTGATAACAAAGTTTTAGCTCAGGCCAGCGATTCTCAGCCTGTGGGGCGTGCCCCTCTGTGGGAACGATATAACATTAAATGGGGGCCGCAAGCATATCGAAGATAATAAAAAATATTATTAGACAAATTATTTAATTTTTACTGAAAGTGAAGCAATAAAATACATTCTAACATAATAAAAAATAAAATACAGGTTTACGCTGATATAGTACACTTATAAATAGGATTGTATCGGTACTGCACAATGTATTTAATAATTAACCTATCAATACTAAATTAAAAACAAGTTTAAAGTTTATTAGTGATTCCCTTGGGCCTGATTTGAAGAGTAAAGTTTTTCGAAAAAATTGACACTCTCAGTTCTTTTTCTATATTTAGCCGAGATATATATTTTGTCTTCAAAGCAGCCACCGCAGAAAATCTGGTTTCGTAAAGGTAGAATGTAGTCCAAAATTCAAAGAGTGATTTATTACTAAATTGTCTTTTTATTTCGCCACTTGTCATGAAAAGTATGAAGATTTCTTTTTCAGCAGTTGAGAGACCGGGAGTATTTTGAAATGGGTCCCTAACCCACTCGTAACTTCTTACCAAATTGTTATCAGCAAGAAAATATTTTTTAAAACTCTCTGCCAGCATAGCTAAATGATTCTCAATGGTTACAAAAACAACTTTCACATGTTGTTCTTCAGCGTTGTAAGTTTTAACACATCCCCCCACATTTGCAATTCTAGGTTTTTTTGCTTTACATTTCTGCTCCACAATTCCATTTTTCCACAAAAAGCATTAACTTTATCAGTCGTATCCAACATATGTGTGTTTTCGCTCCTTGGAGTTTAAGATTTAAGGTATTTAATTTCTCGAATATGTCCAGCAAGTAGCTCAATTTCATCACAAATAAATCATCTCGAAACTTCCTTTTCTAGAAAAATGGCGACTTCATCTCTTAATTCATAAACTCGTTTCAAAAACCTCCCATGTGATAACTATACTGTCTCGCAATATCGTAGTAATAATGAATATACTGCGTCCATGTCTTCACAAAGTGCAGAAAAGATTTTTGAGTTTACGGGTTACATTTTTATATAATTTACTACGGTTACAACCGTCGTTAGCACAGTATTCACACCAGGAATCATTTCTTTGGAAGTCAGAGCTTCTCTGTGAATCATGCAATATGTCCAGAGACTTTGTGCAGATTTTTGTTTCTCAAGTGTCTGTATGCTTTGGAATCTTCCAGACATGTACGAGTACAATCGGTGCATATTCCTACGCAATTTTTCCACTCTGTATTCTCCTCGTTTAGAAAATCATTTAAGACGGCAAATAATGTACTATTGCTTTGAGTTCTATTGGTTTGCAGAAAAGCAGTTCTTCTATTGCTGACATCACAAAATGGAACATAGGCAATTAATGACAATGCTATTTCTGGATCCTAGGATGTTTTTTCGACTCGCAGCTTACATTTACGCCCCATACTATTGAATTGCAGTCATCTGCTTCTAAATCATTGGGTTTCCTTATATTGGAGACATATGAGTGCTGTTCAAAAAATTATTTTACTTTTATTATTAATCTTACATAACCTACTAATTAGTCCGTGTCCCCTTCAAAGTACTCCCTTCCCCGTTCGCATACTTTTCCCTGCGATGTTTGACCTTCGCAAAGCAGTCCTGGAAAGCTTCTTTTGAAATGTCCTTCAATGTCCGTGACAAATTTGTTCTAATGTCATCAATGGTCTCAAAACGGTCGGGGACAGCCAGGTCTGCTGAATAGGCTGAGGGAGGGCAGTGACTGGAACCATGAGTTTTTTTTTGGGAGTGTAGATCCTTCACCAATCTATTGTGATGATTGAACTTTTGTCTCAAAATCGTAACCGTAAACTTAGCTTTCGTCTTCCGTTAGTCCTTGGTTTGTTGAAGAAATTGTAGGTAAACGTCCTCTCGATTTTCTTTCTGCTGCTCAGTTATCAAACGAGGTGCTGCAACTCGATTCATGTTCAGTTTTTCGGTCAAAATGTCATGGCATAACTCTATTGTCATCGTCAATTGATCGACGACCACTTTTGAATCATGTAAACCGTTCGTAATATTGCGAACGACCCAGAGCATCATCATAAGCTTGCTTCATAAGTTTAAACATTTCCGTGAAAGTTTTTCTCAGTTTCCAACTAATTTCCAACAAATATTGAAATTCCGAACGACCTCGTTCCTAATAATCACTTACGACGTTTATCGCATTTCACCTCCAAAAGCATGAATTTATTATTCCCTCTGTACGTATGGCATTCGCAAATAGATCCGCCATTGCATTCACCCCTTCTTCACCTTTATACCGCTAATACGCTTCCGAGAGACTTTAAGCGAAGAGACCTCTGAATCGTTCCTGAAACGGCTTGGAAACGGTACCGGTTACGTACTTCGTCGGCTAAAAGCTCGGCCGCCTCCAGGCCGTCGCCATACGTCTTATGGGTAAACTGCGATCTTAGGAAGTTATAGATCGCGTTGCTTTTATTTGCAAATGCCATCCCGGTCGTTCCGAGTGTGGAGTATTACTTGCTTGGAAATCGTCGAATTTCCTTCCCATGTGCAGCGAAAAAAGGATGACCCTTCAAAAGTAAATGTCGATGTGATTTAGAGGAAAGAGTTTGGAATATATTACGCGACGATCCTTTTGATGGACTTGAAAATATCATATTAATTCGAAATGGAAAACAATTGTAAGAGATTGGTTTTTATTTAATTAAATTGTTTCCTTACTTTCAGAAAAGTACTTACTTTCAGCAAAATCTACTAACTATTTTATTTGTTTTGCTTGAGGATGATATTTGATAGTAAAAGTATTCAAGATATATAGAGAAGAAGAATCACTGCAAAGCATTAGCTGGAGAATTCAATAATCGCTAATAAGATACTTTTAGACGAGTTGCCGAAATTTTCATAATAATCATAAAATCACAGTGGCGTAACTGGAGGTAGACACGTGCCCATCTAAAATCGATGACTTTAAAATATACACTTCAACGGTGTAGATACTTTATTAAAATTTGTTTGTCATTCCTATGAATGAATTTCCTATTATACGATACATGATTACACCAGAATTTGAACATAGAAGGCAAGCGATAGTCTAGGCTATCTAGGGTATTGATACCTATTTCTCTAACATTGTTTTTATTGTACCAGCTTTACCTTTTTTTAGGGAATGCTTGCTAGAAGTTTTTATGATCCAAAATCCCAAGTATCGAACAACTAATCAAAATAAACCAAACAATATGGCTTTGTAAGATGTAAAAGAAGATAAATTATCAAATAATCATCGAAAATCATAGGTAAATCGCATACAATTCATTTCTCGTCATCTGTTGTAAGTATTCCGCAACAAACAAAAAATCAATATTGCATTTACCTGGTTCGTTTTAATAAATGCGTTGCAGCCGACTTATGAGACGTCGTGCACATAAAATTTTAATTCGAAAAGCGATATTATGTTAGGGAAACGTGACGTTTCGTTCCGTAAATATCCGAAGCTGGGAGATGCCAGATAGAACGTAAAATGGCTTAAGATCGGGCTAAAACATCGTAGATCTCCGTAAATCTTATTTCATGGAAATCCTAAAAGCTACGTTTTAATATTGATATGTGATGCGGGTGTATTCTGTTTTCGTATAGTAAATAAGATTAGGGTTTTTATTTTTAGTAGATATAAAAAGGAAATATGAAATATTTGAAAAGGAAAAGAAGAAAAATAACGGCGGGATCCTTTTGCTTATCCTTTTAGGTTCTTTGTGGAATATTCTAGTTATCTTGTCCATTGAGTAGATCTACAGAAAAGTTGGTAACATTTAATCATAATTGTTTCAAGTCCAAATGTAGAAAAATTCTATATATCCACAATGTATAAATTTCTCGTGCCCTATTTCAAACAATTTGAAGAATTTGGTGAACCGCTCCAAGTGCTATTCAACGTTTAGTCGAATCTTCCATTACGGGATTATCATAGATAAAACTTGGAAATTATATTCTCAATGTACTTCAAAGTTTTCTTTCGCTACTTGCACCCAGTATTGCATGTAAACACAGTCAGCTACTTTTCTTTCTGTCCTTGTTTTCTACGATTTTTGGAAATCCCGACACTCCTAGCTGTGTAGTTTACCTCCATGCAGCTTGAAGTTATTCCTCCGCTCCTTGCTGCTATTGGTTTGATCCCCGGCATTCTCTTGGTCGTGCAGTTATTTTGCAAATGTAGATATTCGACATTTTCTGAAATATTTAAATCAATCAAAAGCGTTTTTCATAATTGACACTACATTTAACAGGCTAACACACTTCTATCAATATATTATGGTTATGGATAACGAATCCCACAGCAATTAGGCCACAATACGCCCAACCAACCCACTGCTTTGGGTAGGGGCACAGAGTAGGGCGTTACCTAAAGAAACCACTCTAATGGAGACAAGGTGTAGTCGCTCCTCGTCCAGCACAGTTCTCCTAATTGACGCCAGCGCAGAAGAAAGTATTCCACTTTCTCGTCTTCAGCTTGGCAGCACCTGCATAACAGGTCTTCGGTTAATCGCATTCTTTAGCCGGCAATGTTCAGTCAGAATCCCGACAACCATTCGGAAGTCCCTTTTAAACAGTTATCTTAATGATGTCCGCTTGTTCGAACTGTCAAAGTTGTCATGGGTGATAGTTCTGATTTGGTTCTGATCCTTTCATAAAGTGCAGATGCGGATGGTCAATTGGAGATCCAGGGCCGTGAAGCATCATGCCTGAACCTCTCCTAGCCACCATTTTCTTTGTCGTCCTTCTGCCAAATTACGTTGATGTTATTCGGTTGAGAGACTAAGAATAGAGCTCCGTAGCAATATAGTAACAGGTTGAACGTTATTAATCGATTTAGTGCTGACACTACTTGCTCTTATCAGTAAACAAACTCTTATCAGTTGATGTTTCTTGAAGAAAAATAAATAATAATTTCTCTTACTAGTCCAATGCTCATATCTTTACCCTACAGCTAACCAATTCAGCAAAAATAAGTAATCTGAGTACTTCTCAGTTTAACTAACTATTCAGTTAATATGTACATATCTTTTTGCAAGATTTTTCAACAAAGCAGAAGTGATTGACTCTAACATTAGCGTGTATTAACATTTTAACTTATTATTAAAGACAACTTGTATTACACCCACTAGCCATTGTAACTTGCTGAATCCTTTTGCCCATAACTTACTGCTAAATTAGTATTATCTGATCGATGGTTAGACTTGCAATATATTTACCTAGCAATAAGTAACAAATTTTGGTTATTACCTGCTGAAGTACTTCCACATTCAGTAATAAGCAAAATTGCTTATTGCTGTTTGAATTGCATTCGTAAAGAATTTTGTATTTTTAATATTATTCCGCGAAAATTTTTATACAAAGTGGCGCAAAACGGACTCCACTATTTCCATGTGTGACTACAAACGCAAACAGTATGGTGGGAATTTGACTTATCAGTAGAGTAGCTCACTAGCGTCAACGGGTAGTGGCGGAGGTTCGATACAACCCTCAGTATAACTGCGAGTCTCAACCAGATCTGTTGTGTATACATGTAGGCTGCCGTAAATACCATTTCGTAATTCTACGTTTGTTTTAAAAATTTTTCCTACGTCGCGAAAACGACCAATGTTGGACAAAGTTACAGAATTAATAGCAGAAATGCCTGACCTAAATTATGATGGCGTTCAAATTCAATGTGTCATGTAAATAGTAAACAGCATTCTTCAAAAAAAAATTGCACACGACACTATGACAAATTTAAATTTAATTTATGTGTTACCTTTATTGCAGGTAATCTACCGTTTAATTTACTAGACAAGGAAGCATATGTCTTCTTTTGGAATAAATATTCGGACTGCAAATTACCAAGTCGGGCATCGTTACAAAGAATTGTGCTATCTGCTCGTGAACATGTTGAAAAAACAATTAAATCGGAGTTGAAAGATAAAAAAATGTGGTTATGTGTGGACGAAACAACAGGTCGTAAAAAACATTCTACGGTTAATATAATGGCACGTATAATGAAACCACATCAATCGTCACCTTCAATTCTATTAGCTTCCAGAAGAGTACAACAATGTACTGCCGAAGTAATTTCAAAGTTAGTGTTAAATACATTGGAAAAGTTTGAACCTTCAACAAACTAACTGTTGATGTTTATGAGTGATGGTGCCGCAAACATGCTTTCTGTAGGTCGGTCTCTTAAAAAACATTGTGCTAACTTGTTACATATTACGTGTAAAATTCATGCTTTCAGTCATGGGGCAGATAGTATTAGAAAATGTTATCCTGAGGTAGACGCTTTAATAGCGCATACAAAAGCAGCGTTTGTCAAATCCCCAAAACGTATTCGCAAATTTCACAGACTGTGTCCTCGTATGCCTGAGCCACCGGAACCTATTCTTACACGTTGGGGAACATGGTTACAGGCCGCGTTTTATTATCATAAATATTTTGAGAATATTAAGAACATGGATTTACAATTCGATCCAAAGGAAGCTGCGGCTACCAAGGAAAGCCAGTCGAAATTTCAAGGTAGTCAAGTTAAAACGGATTTAAAAACTATTCAGAACAATTACTTGGGACTAGTGGAATCAATAGAAAAATTACAAAATCCTGCGGTGTCGTTAGTGGAATCTCTGCAAATAGTGCAACATGTTCACGCACAGCTATGCGCGGTAGGGGACGCAAAAAATGTGTGTGTACTAGAAAGGTTTGAAAGTGTTTTAGAGAAAGATTCTGATTTTAGCACATTAAGACAAATTTGTGAAGGTTCGTCAACAGAACCGTTAAATTGTTCCAGAAATTATTTTAATTGCCCAAATATAACGTCACTGGATGTAGAACGTTCGTTTTCTGCATATAAACAAACTTTTTCCTCACGCCGCACTCGGTTTGCCGAAACAACTGTGGAAACATATCTAATGTTGCAGATATTTAACAGACATTATTCACTTTGTGATTTCACGGAAGGCTCTTAAGACGGTAAGTATTTGAGCACGTATTATATTTTATTTCTGACCATTTATTTTGTGTAAACTTTTATGCGCCCGCCACTGGCTGTTGGCCCAAATTAAGCAACTATGCTTATCAGGGTGAATGGTATACTCACTCGTCTAGTAGCCATGGAACGTGCTGCAGCAGTAAAACTATCACGAAGCGAATTCCATCATTCAGGCACAGCGAAGTTTTCGAATTCGATTTAACATTCCAAGACGCGGACAGATCCCCACTAGGAAGACAATATTGAATTGGGTTCATAAGTTTGCCAGAACCGGCAGTGTTTTGAATACAAAACATGGCAGATCAAAGAATGCACGCACCTAAGGAAATCTAGAGAGAGTAAGGGAAGCAATTCAAGAAACTCCTGGTTTATCAGTACGCAGGCAGGCACAAGAGTTAAGAATTTCTCCAAGAAATATAAATGTATAAACTCCATAATAGAATACTTTCTTGCAATACTATGATGCACATGTTAAACGAAACACCCGACATTATTACTGATGCTGTCTGACGGAGAACATTTTCATATGTCAGGTAATGTAAACAAAGAAAACATGGGCTATTAGTCAACAGAAAATCCACGGGAATTACACGAAGAACCACTGCATTCCCCGAAAGTAACTGTTTAATGCGGAGTAACAAAGTTTAGAATAACCGGACCACATTTTTTTGAAGAGGAGGATCGTGCCGTTACAGTTGCTGCTCAACGGTACGTTAATATGCTTCAAAACTTTGTCATTCCCGAACTGCGAGAGTGGGCCAATGAGAGATAGTTCCTTCGGCACCTTTTACTTCTCAACATAGTCTCCTTTTAGCTCAATACATTTCGTCCAACGTTTCTTCAATTTTTTGATCTCTTCCAAATAGTAAGATTTATCGAGGTTCTCAAAATAGGCGTTTGTTTGAGCGATGATTTCATCGTTGAACCAAATCTCTTTCCGCTGAGCCATTTCATCAAATCATCACTGTGGGCTAAAACCGAAGAATATGGCTGGGGGAGCAATTGGTACCCCAATTCATGAAATTTCGGAATGGCGATTGCGCACGAATGCATCCGTGCGTTGTCTTGATGGAAGAGCACTTTCTTCTTGACCAAATGCAGTCATTTTTTCTTCAAATCGTCATTGAGCCTGTCCAATCAGTTGCCGTAATATTCCGCCATTGATTGTTTTTCCCTTCTAAAGGTAATCAATGTGGATTATGCCGCGTGCATCCCAAAAAAACTACCATGACCTTGTTGGCCGACAGATTCACCTTGGTCTTCTTCGGCACCGATTTGCCCGGAGAAATCCACTGTTTCAACTGCTGTTTGATTTCCGGTGTATTTCGTCAACGGTTTTGAAGCGGCGCAAAAACTCGTCCGGATTACGATTAAACAACGTCAAACACTCCTTTGAAATTGTCACACGACCGCGTTTGCTCACAATTTATCACAAACGCGATCGATAGCTTTCTCATACCAAGTGATCATTCAAAATCGAAACCACTGAGCCATGTGATATGCCTATGGCCAACACCATATCGTGAATTTTTTCGATTGGGCGTCCAAAACGTTCGGGGTCATTAGTACCTGTACGACCACAACGAAATTCAGTAAACCACTTCTTTACCATTGATTCTAATGGTGCAGTGTTCCCGTAGTATTTATCAAGCTTAGCTTTGGTTTGAGTGATGGCTTTCATCTGCAAAAAATATTTTTTTTCTATTTTCATTATCATATATTATTTCACTTTCATCAAGCTTATAATTATTTGCTCACATTTTGTCTACAAATTCTTTCTTCCAGCAAAGCAAAACTCACTGCAACGTGATAATTGAAGTAATATCAATCAATAAGTTGAAGTAACTTGAATGAGTTTATTGTCTCCTCAATTACTCAAAAGGTAGTCACTATCCATGCAATCACAAAAAGTTTGAAAATCCATACTTCGTCTAGAATTAGAATCAAAGAATGCAATTGCAGAAATCTTTAAAACAAATTATAATTTGCCACACAAGCGACCTTAAATCTGACAATAAAAATTTTCAAGATCCATCCATTAAATATGACGTAATTAGACCAACGCATGCCTTGGCGACGCAATATCACGCACCCTCATGAATATTCTAACCAAAACTTCTAGGTCAGCTTGTCCCACAAGCCACTTCATCTAAATAAAGGCGCTAGGAAGAATTTTATATGCTTCATTTCAAACTACATCGTTGAAATGCTTACCAGCAGTAATAAGAATATTACTACATATATACGTATTTACGCAAATTGCACGGAATATATGTAGTACTAACTGTGTCGATAAAATTAAAATATATTAGAGCGTTGGAAACATACACAAACATTTTGAAGTGGAACGAATGTAAATATGTGATTTTATTTGCTTAGTTAAGTTTCATAGACAATTTAAATGTTCGTTTAATGTAAATATTATCAGAACTCTGACGTATACGGAAAGTATTTTATGATATACGTAAAAATAAAATTACTCCCTGAAATACGTAGAAAATATAGGTTGTAATAGACATATTTTTATTTATTTATTTATATACATACACTACGCTAAATACTACAAAAATATTAATAAAAACAGCCCCAGTAAAGCTCTTGTTTGAATAAAACTTGTTACCCAACAATTAATCAGTAGAACAACAATCAGCCTGGAAATTTCAGCAATATTGGATTTTGTAGCTTTTATGATTTAAACAATATACCAATAATAAAAAATTTAACAAAAAACAAACGATTTTTACATGTTTTATTATTCAGAACAACATGTATGCTTTGTAATGTAAATTGCAGAGCTGGCTAATACTAACCTTGCAAACAGTAGGATCATATAGAAATTGTTTTGGTATGTATTAGATGAAATAACTAATATTCAATAGAATCCATTCTTAAGTAAGAAAACCTGTCAGACACGGTTGATCGATTACTTCTTTTATATTCTGTCCCAGAAAGTTTAGGCTATCACTGTAGACATCGAAAACTCCAAAATTAAATATGTGAGGGTTGGTGTTCCATAAGGCTCCGTTCTTGCACCTTCCATAATCTGGAGCTACTTAGATATCTTTTCGGCACTTTTTTCTAAATAGAATATTAGATTTTGTCATTAGGACGACCAAAATATATGGATCACACCGACGTAAGCTTTAGATACAAAATGCTGACATAAAACCAACCAGAAAGCTAAAAAAAATATTTTTAGGGTATTCATGTTGCTACGTGATCGGGGCAACTTGGATATCAGTGCCATCTTTCATTTAATTATGTGTTAAAAAATCCGTGTGTATATTACCCTCAAGATTGACAAAATATGGAAATATTAGAATTTCTCAAAAAAAAATATTTTTACAAATATCAATCAATTAAAAAAAATGGGGTCCTGGTCTATTGTCTTTAAACACGCGCACTTTTTTTGTCAAGGAATTTACTAATTATATCCCGAATATCTGCTCTTGTAAGGGGAAATCCCCAATAGGCTAAAACGTCCACAGCGTCCGCAATCGTGGCTTTCTCAGCTTTGCTGAGGACAGTTAAGCGGTCTATTGGTCCCGTATTCTTTTCAAACATGTTTCGGACAAGCATTCTTTGACATGCAATTTTTGACAGCTTCTATAGCATTTTCAAGGTTTTCTTCGGTAAAATTGGAATAAGGTTGGGACCCTGGGGTTCTATCGCATTTTCGCAGTTTTGCTTACAAATATCCGTAACAAAGGAAAATCTACATGTAAACGAAAAATTAGATAAAACAAAATTATTAAAAAAAAATAAAAACATTCACAAAGTGTTCGAGTTGTCCCGACGTGTGCAAGTAACCTCAGATTACGGTACAATTTTCTTGTAATTCCTACAACAAATTTCAAATTAATGATTTTATTTATTTTTTGATTAATAGACATTTTATTATAAAACATCCAACTTCTAAACGCTACTTACACAACTTTTTCATAACAGGATCTTGAAAAGAGTGATTCATTTATATGAATAAAACTTTATTGATTTTCAAAGTATTATAAAATAGCGTTTTCTATTTCGGGCAATTTTTCACTGAGATAAAATTTGCGCTGAACATTTCGGTGATTTACAAACTTTGCGAATGATTACATCAATGAGATAAATATAAGTGATGTATTGCTTCTTTCGTCTTCTGAAACACACTCACTTTCACGGTTCTGCGAGAAAAAATATATTTGAAAAGTAATAAGATTTGGAATCATTTCTTCTTCGTCTTCTTTCCACTTCTTCCACAATAAAGGTAGGTATATATGTGAATAACGTAATCAAAATCCATTCATAAAAAACGAGCGTGATCTATGTACCTTTAAGTAATTTGTGTAAATCTTAAAATAGTCACTGATTTGTTAATGTAAGGTAATTATGTTGAACTGTAAAAAAGCAATCAAATCAAAGAGAACGGGTTAATCAATTGATGTTATTAAATTTAATCAATTTAATCCTAATGCTAAAAAGAATGTCCCATAGAAAACCTTGGCAGTGCACCAACACATTGCATGTGCGCTTCAGAATTAAACGATGTAACAAATATTGGGGCAGATTCCCATCTGTTTCAAAATTCTTCAATCATGAAACAACAGAGTATTTCTTTATTCAGCAATATCACAACCATTTGCTTACGAAAACGTAAAAAAAATCTATAGCTTCTTCAAGGTGTTCTTTCTAGTGTTCTAGGTGTAAAATAGGGGAAAGTACGTATCATATACAGTCCCTGGTCATCGAATTAGGACTATTTAAAATATTATGATTTTGGGGTAAAATTTAAAAAAAAAATGTTGGCGACATTATTATTTAATTACAGATAACATGCAAGTAAGTATAATTTAAACTTATATTTACTAATCTTTGCTTGTTCCTACTCTGTGTTTTATTATTTCCTCAATCCTTTTTGGCATACTGCCAATACAGCTTTTCATTGTTTTTTTTTAAATTTCGTCGCTATTATGCCATACATCCTCAATATGTTGTTGTAAATACTTCCTTTGTAGTTGAGTTTCGTGTACCTACGATGTTTGATTTTCAATTGGGTTTATGTCCGCTCAATTGCCTGGCCAAGGTAGTACACGCAGATTTTTAGATTCAAGCGCATTATACTTTTTGCCTTATGACACATTGTCTTGCACGAAAGCATATGGTCCTTGAGTCTATAAATAATCTAGGAAAAAGTAAAAAATGTAGAGAACGATTAAGCGCACTATGAAGATGAATTTGACCAAAAATACAGATGATAAATAAAACTTACCATTCCCCAATCTTCAACTGTATATTTTTTTTATGTTCTTTGGCCCATTGAAATCGGGTCACTTTCACTTTTTAGATGTTAGTCGGCATAGTATGCTCTACCATTACTTGTACTAGGAATATTCTCCTTAATTAATTTAGCGATTCTCAGAACAGCTTGATGTGATACACGCTCTTCTTGTGCAACTTCACGTTAAGAGAATTCTCCTGTCTCTAGAAGAGCAGAAATTCGTGCTTTTTTCTGTGGTTACATCCTTCTCCTTTCTACCCCAGAACATTACAGAGCTACCACCAAATAGAATCTTTGGAGAAATATTGCGTTGCGCAAACTTCTTCCTAGTTCTTCGCTAGACTCATTTAGGTCCTTGAGGAGATTTTACGCTCACCCTAGTTTCATCGGAGAATAAAACACGTTTCCAATCATTCATAGACCTGGCAACTCTGTTCTGTCTGGTAACCAATTGCTCAGTTGTTGGTTCTTCTACAAACCAGGCCAGCTCCTTTGAGCCTTCTTCTGACTGCTCGAGCAGAACTCGAAACGTTACGGGTAGTTTTGAGACCATTTCTTAAAACCGAGCTAGTGACCAACCTGGTTCTTAAAGCAGATTGCCCAAGAAAACGTTCATCTCTTGCACTGATGCGTCGTCCTCGCCCTTGTAGTTGTTATTGCTATATGTGGTCTTGCAAAGCAGCATTAGCCAAGAGAACCAAGCTCCACTACTAAAAGAATGTTCTGCCCTTCTTTAAAAAATCATCAATGGCTCTATAAATACCAATTTTATCAAGGCTAAGCAGGTAATTAACATTCAAAGACTGTTCAATGTCTTCGCCCTTGTCCTTGCCTCTGACAATTAGTCTCATTTCTTAAAACATCTAATCATACTACATATTGTAGTGTGGTTTACTCCAAAAGGAAACGCTGAAAATATCACCCACCGTGTAATGTTACTGCTCCCATTGCCTCAGGTTAAGTCAACTTCCTTAGGCGATTCATTTTCAAAGTTCAAACTATCCTAATTGAATATTCAAAACATACCAACAACGGTAAACACATTAAATTGACAAAAGAAAACAATGGATAAACTCAATTTCCAACAGATTTTACTACAATTGATGAACAAGTTATTCCTGGACTTAATAACGTCGCTCCAAAATTGTCAAAGAAATACCGTTTGTTAGTAGAATTGTCAAAAAGCCCAAAGCTTACTATTAACATTCTCCGTTTACTTAGAAGTGTAACACAAAATTAAGAATTAGTGTAGTGCGAAACTTACACACGTCAAACTTTAACATTACCACGGCGCTGCAACTACATTTTCTACATTTGTTTTTGAATTTGACATAACATCATATAAATTATTAATATCAACATAAATTTTGAATCACATTATCATCGGTGTCAGTTGTCAATTTAGTACGAAATATTGCACTAATTTCGCACTAATTCTTACGCTGAGTTAGCACTAGCCTGTGTGAACGCAACTTAACCATTTTGGAGTTATTTCGAAAAGTAAGTTTTTTCTAGATAATTTAAATATATTAACTTGGGCTAAGAAGAAAAACATTAATCATTTTATTGTTATATTATCAACATCTGCACAAAAGATCAAGACCAACGCTGAAAAATCCTGAATCAAAGAAGAAATTAACGCCCAATACAAAAAAAAAATCTCTACAGAACACGAAACTAATGAAATTAGTAATTTCGTTTTAATTCGTTGCTGATTTGAATATGTAATTTCAAATTACATATTCAAATCAGCAACGAATTCAACTATCAAACATGGGAACACGTAGAATCTGTCGCGAAAGAAGAAGTGCATAGACGCATGCAAACAAAATACACAACATTGAACAAAAAATTCAACAGATTACGAACAGTCAAAGGACTTTCACCAACACACAACACCACAGCACACAATTCCACAACGCATTCTCACAGAAATACAGTTCACTACGGAAAGGGTTAAAACGCAACCTACACATCATAGACACTGAATTAGCCATACAGGAACTACCCAGAGATGTACAAAGCAGGACGAGGCACATAACCACACACGAGGTCGAGAAAATAATATCCAAGGAGAAACAAGCACAAACACACAAGAATTCTGAAAACAACACCATCAGGTCTATAAACAGAAAACTAAAACACAACAACGCAATAGTCAAGAAAGCTGATAAAGGCAACATCTCGGTGATTATGAACAAAGAAGAATACATAAACAAAACCGAAAACTACCTAACAAGCAACAAATGCAAACCGCTAAAAACCAACCCAACAGATAAATACCAACAAGAAATAAAAACCTCATAAAAAACAGAAAAACCATCAATGAAAGCCAAAAATACCTCCTCGCAAATATGAACCCAAGAATACCACACCTGCAAGGCTTGCCGAAAATACACAAAGAAAACACACCATGCAGACCGCTCGTAAATTTCACCACAGCGCCAGCTTACAAGATCTTAAAACACGTAGCCAACGAATTAAAAAATCATATACAGTTAAAAAATAGATACGCTATCAAGAACAACACAGATCTCATAAACAAAATCAAAGGCACACAAATAACGTCACACACAACTATGGTCTCCTTCGACATCACAAACTTATATCCAAACATACCGATAGAAGAAACCTTGAACATCATCCAACAACAATTTACAGAAAATAATACAAATAACATCAAGAAAGAGGAAATAATCCGGTTATTAGAGGTAATCTGCCGACAAAATTACTTTCTATTCAATAAAACCGCATACCTAGAAGAAGATGGATTACCAATGGGAGGCCCATTATCCGGAATATTATCCGAAATATATTTACAGAAACTCCAAGAAGAACTAATCCCGGTCTTCAACAAACATACAAAGTGATTAATTGGTGCAGATATGTAGATGACGTAATTTGCATAACAGAACACCCGAAGAAATATTACAATACATCAATAGCAAACACGAGAATATAAAATTCACACCGGAGAAAGAAACTAACGGAGAAATCAACTACTTGGACATAAGAATAGTCAAACACAATAACGAATTAGAATTTCAAATACACAGGAAACCAACTCAAACAAATAACGTCATTCACGCCACATCAAATCACTCCAAAAAAGCATAAACACGCAGCACTCAGAAGCATGCTACACCGCCTGGAAAGTATACCGATGAACAACAAAAACTACACCGCAGAACTGAACATAATTGAGCAAATAGCCCAGGCAAACGGTTACAACCAACGCACACTAAACAGAATACATACACAAACAAAAAAACAAATTTAAGAGATCTGCAACACAAACGGACGCAAGAGATTTAACATGGGTAACATTCACATACACAGCACCATACGTACACAAGATAACCAAAATAATCAAGCGACATGGACTCAAGGTCGCATACAAAACAGACAACAACATAAAACATAGAATCACTTCAAAAATAGACAACAGTGACAAGTACACCCTAAGTGGTGATTTTTACCGACTTCTCACATGCATTTGATACTCTCAGTCATGAATTATTTCTATATAAACTGGATTCGTTTGGTTTAGCTCCCAACTTCTCCTTGTTTATTAAATCTTACTTGGTAAAAAGAACTAACTATGTATTTTATAATGGATTTAATTCATTTGAATTTGTGTCTAGCAGCGGTATCTCACAAGGATCCAATCTTGGTCCATTGATGTTCATTCTATACATAAACGACCTCTTAACATCCTTATCTTGCCATGTCCTCGCTTATGCCGACGATGTTAAACTGTTTTGTAATATTAACTGCCAACAAGATATCGAGAGTCTTCAGACGAACATTAATATACTGACCGAGTGGTCAAAATCCAATACACTGACATTAAATTCTAGTAATTTTATGTGCTTCACAAGAAAAACAAATCCATATATCTCCACTTATCAAATCAGCGATATTTCCATCGACAAGATTACCAATCTTAAAGATCTAGGTGTCACTTTTGATCCAACTTTATCGTTTAACATACATATTGAACAAATTTGTTCATCTGCCTCTAAAATGATGGGTTTTCTTATGAGAACGTCCAAATACTTCAATGACGCACTAGTGCTAAAATCCCTTTATTTTGCATTTGTACTCTCAAAATTGGAGTATGCCTCTATTGTTTGGTATCCTTTCTATATGTCCCATCAAGCTCCAATTGAACGTGTTCAGCGTCGATTCCTCAAATTCTTGTCGTTCAAAGTTAATGGCGAATATCCGCCTTGGCATACTTCTTACAACACCCTTCTCGAATCGCATCAATTTCGTTCATTGTCATCCCGTCGTGATTACCATAGCGCTCGATTTTTACACAAATTATTAAATGATAGGATCGACTGTATGCAGCTGGTCTCCCACATACGATTCAACGTACCTCGAATAGCATCTCGTTATGCTCCAACCTTTACTATGCCGACACCGAGGACCAATCTTCGTTTGCGGTCGCCAATCTATCACATGATCAGGAACGCTGAGAAGATATTTAGTGATATTTTCACCGGAGAGTTGGCGCCATGATACACGAAACATAATGGTTTTTTGTATAGTTATGTCATGTTTTTAAATCAATATGTATTGTGTTCACAATGTGTATATTTGTCCTGTAATTGGGTTTACCTGTTGGACAATAAACATTATTATTATTATTATTATTATTATTATTATTATTATTATTATTATTATTATTATTATTATTATTATTATTATTATTATTATTATTATTATTATTATTATTATTATACAAATTAGCATGCAACACATGCGACATGCAATACATAGGCCAAACAGGACGCAAATTCAATACAAGATTCAAAGACCACATCAAATCTTTCGTACATAACAAGACAGATTCGAACTACGCAGAACACCTCAATACGAACGGACACAGCCCAGGGACAATACAAGAAACAATGGAAGTAATAACGACACAACAGAAAAGCAAAAAGCTCAACATAATGGAGAACATGCAGAAATACATACACAAACACACAGGAAAGTTGATGAACACGCAGATCAATAACACACAGGACGCATTATTCTCCCCACTACTTCACCTACACCATATAAATGCACAAGCACAAACCGCGCCACCAGTCACTTGATAATGCCAACTGCCGAAACTGATCGTGACACTACGTCAAAATGTTCGTCAGAACAGGAAGCAACACATCGATTACTTTACGACGAAACAAGGAAATAACACCAACGAAGAATTATAATATTTCGTCAATTATTTAAAAGTTTAATAAGGTCAAAAAAATTTTCATGTAATTCATAGATCTACATATGTAAAACATATCAAACTGGTCTTGCAAACTTTATCCTCGCGCTTTTTACCCAACCCAATCCAAAATGGAAACAAGCAGAATGAGTAATATTATCTGCTACGTTCCGGAAGATACTTCTCAGGCACGTAACCCACAGTATTAAGATAGTTCTTGCGAAATTTATACCTCAAGATTCGCGTGATAGACGACCTCCAACGTTAAAAGCAAAACTCCTCGCTTCGTAAATAACCTGTCTGAAAAATTAGATGTTCTTGACGTATCAAATTTATGCTCAGAGGGCGTATACGTATAAGGTCGAGCTTAAGCTTGCCAGAAATTCAGCTATTTATTTTTGACGATGAGGTATTTGTGGATGAGAAGGTGGATTACTGAAGTTTGTATACTTGCTCGTCTTCGGCATATGCTTTACGACGAATGTTTGAAGCTGTTAGGCTTTAAAAAATAGAGGGAATTTGTATTTGAATTTAGAAATTAAGCTGGTAGATAAAAATATTCTTTTATGCTTTCATTTGATATATTTTATCTCATCTCGATATTGGGAAACTAACTCAATTATAAAAAGCAATTTTGGTGGCGGAGCCAGTGTTAAGAACCGCAAACAATAGCAATAAGATTTATAACAAAATTATCGATAACGCAATTTATTTTGGAATACCACTAAATACAAATATTATTACGCCAATATGGCAGACAAGTCGGATGATAGTTCTGACACTAGTAAAAGCAAGGATAATTTGTATGATTTCTGCGAAACTTTATTACGCAAAGGTCAAATGTGTAGTGCATGTAGAGTATCTACAATAGATCTAAAATGTCTGTAAACCGCTTTCAATACGGGGAAAGTAATCGAGAAGAAAAATCGGCAGTGTAGAGCTTGTTGTACACAATCAAATCCTTCAGACTCAAACTGCAGGGATAATACAGTAATCTTGGATAGCAGTTGTAATTGTGACCAATCTAATGAATTGAAGAAAGAGAATGAAGCATTAAAATCTACTAAATAAAATGATTAATCAACTAGAATACATTAGTTTGTTGTAAAAACAAAAAATTGAATCTTTAGAAATATCACTACCTCCATCTGATATTCACAAGATGAATACGTCTCCTAGTGGTCAAGCGATGCCGTCCTACAGTAATGTTTTATAGTCTACTACATCTAGAAATATTCCTATAGTCGAACCGAATAAAAACCAAAATGCAAATACCACATATGGGCAAATAAAAAGCGTTGTTGATCCTACTACATGTCAATGGAGGTAAATAAACTAGTTACACGTAAATATGGCAGTGTTGCAATAAACTGTAACGATACCGAACATTTAGATGTATTGAAAAAAACTATCTCAGATAAAATTGGCGACAATTACAAAACGGTCATACCAAGAAAAATTAATCCATTGACCCTCCTACTTTTAAGCTAATTATAGTACCAAAAGGGTAACTCTTCATAGGATGGAAAAGGTGTGAAGTGCGTAAATCCTTCCATGTCCTTCGTTGCTTTAAATGTTCAAAATATGGTCACTTTGCAAAGAACTGTTCTTCACAATATCATTGTCCAAAATGCTATGAAAACCACAGTTTAGGGGAACGAATCATTTAAATGTGTTCATTGTGTAAAAAGTAATCTCAAGTTTAAAGCCAATTATGATCTAACTTATATTGTTTTTGACACCACTTGTCCGTGTTATATTAAAGTAATTGATAATTTGAGTTCTGTAACTACATATGGCGTATAGCAAACATTGTACAAAACTCCTGACAAAGACTTACCCAATGCAATTAATTATCTTACCATTTTTTATCAGAATATACAATGCCTCCGAAATAAATATGAACAAACAGAAGTTTTATGTGATAACTGTGATTACGATATCCTTTGCTTTTCTGAACATTGCTTACTTTCTGGTGAATTAAACTCTAGTGTCATAGATAACTTTACAGTCTCAAGCACAAAACGGGCGAAAGAAATATAATGCAGAATTACAGACCGATTTTTTTGGTATCCTCCATTTCTAAAGTCATGCAGAGGATTATCTGTAAGAAAATAAAGACATTTCTAGATCGTCGCAACATATTCAGTTCCTCGCAAAACGGTTTTCTTAGAAAACGATATACTAAATCGGCTGTATTATTGACCTACTGTAGCTGCTTACTATTTGATCCAAAGTACTGTACTGAACCGTTCGTACGGTACAAATTTCAAAAAATGTGCGTTCAATTTGAAAAGAGCGGATAGTTCCTACCCGTACTTTTTTTGAAATCCCCTTTCCCTTCGTGTCCCTACCGAATATTTGGTACATTCCGTATTGTTCTGTTGACGCATTCGCAAAACATAGGTTTATTGATATTCTCCACATTATTACGCTCACTGAAGTTAGGTTTAGGGTTACACCTGTGTTCATAATTCGAAATTTGATTTACATTACATATATATGTCCAGTGCAAAAAATGCTCACAGTCAGTGCCGTTCACTACAGTACTTTGAGGAACAGTACGTTACAGTTAATAAAGCAAATCGAAAGCAGCTTATACGAGGGATGATCGTAAAATAAGGTTCCCATATTTTTTAAAAATAGACAGCATTCTTTATTTCCTTAACATTACACATCGTTTTAAAGGTAAAAACTTAAGTTATTTTTCGACATAATCGCCATCGCTATCCAAGCATTTTTGCAGACGGTGCAATGTTTCAGTTTTTAAAGGAGCGTTGAAATCACTAATAGAAAACTTTATTCATTAAATGAATTCTTTTGTCATAAATAGTAAATTTCACTTTCTTGTTACTTTGTTTTAGAAATCTTTTCTTTTTATTTCTTTTGTAATTGGTAGTGATTCGACCTTCTTTTTGTATAGATATTATTGTACTATATTTAGTTAATATGTTTTGTACTTATCCTATACCTTTTGGTCAACGGAATCAATAAATTATTATTATTATTACCTAAAATATGACAATAATTTTGACAATTTACACTTCAAAGCTTATGCACAGCCCAAAGTGAAGTTAATCTTTTATATTCCGCAATTTTAACATAATCAACGTTATTAAACTTTAAAAACTCGAATGTAATTTTAGAAAACTATCGTTTCATATGGAATACAATTCGTTTCCTTGATGAATTCTCCACTTACGAACTTTAATATTGAAATCAAAAGTGATACACAAATACAACTCTGTAACATTGTTGTAGAAAACACCATTTATTCTATACTTTCACTTTCTTTTTAAATTTCTTTTTCCCGCTTTCTACTACTTATTAGATCCTTTTGACGCGCTGATATCGTTCTCCTCGCAAAAATAACTCTTAATCTCGCGCAAAGAAGTTTCTTTATATTCTTTCAGTTTAATTGGAAAACTTGGCTTGTATAAAAAGTTGCCTCGTCTTCCTCGTCTATATATATCTAACCTACTTGTTCACCGCAGAGTTCGAGCGACCCATCTTTTCGGTTACTAGGAAGATTAGGAAAAGAGGGTCGTTCGAATAGCTTTTATAAATTTCCCTTTTCCTCTGTTACAAATATACAACAATAACTTTGCGGATAGGGAACTAGGCGAGGCGCGCAAACTAAACTATAAAAACTAACAAGTAATGGGGATAGGGAAACACATTGGTGGTAGCAACTACGAAGGAAATTTGTAATTTAATAGTCAAGTTTTCCAGCGGCTTACTAGCTTCTCTTTACTTTGGTCGTTTTTGGTGGATGGATTTAGCAGCAAACTTAAAATTTATCGTTTTTAATATAGTTGCATTGAATACTCTCTCATAACAAGTTCTGGAGGAGATAATAGATGGAGTCAACATTGAAAGTTTGATATATAAGTGTGATCCAGCTTACTTGCAGAGATAGTTTCATAAAGCTGTTTGTAAATTAGCTCCTACATAAATCGGGATTTACCTCATAGAAGCCACGAAAACATATACCACTGAAGGTATTAACACTTCCAAATTGTCTCTGTTCTTCCAGAGTGGCCTGTTGCGCAACTTTGGAAACTGTTGATCTAATTAATTAGAAAAAATGTTTCGTCTGCTTCTCTTTATTATCTACAAATATGTATTTGTTTGATTATTTGTTATTTCCGAGACAAAAAGCAACAGTTATAGAGCCTTTCCTAAGACGTTTATTAGATATTTTAGGAAAATAATATGACAAAATGAGGACAAAAAGCCTTGTAAAGTGATCATTTTAAGCCGTATTAAGGTAATTGGGGCGCAATAACCAAAAAACTTGGAGCAATAATAGTATTTGTATATATTCAAAAGTGAAGCTAACATCAAGTCAAAATAGTTATACCCAGACCTACAAAAATAGAAATAATAACAAATTTAACTTGTTTTTAATTGTAGTTAGTTGTAATTTCAATCTTTGCCTGATTACCGGCTGTCAACTTCTAACCTCGATCAGCTCGCACCATGGGCATTTGAACAAACTAAGAAGCTAAAATATGCAATATGTGTAAAAGAGTACCTTAGTTTTCATTGACTTGAGTTTATTTTCGTTAAATTATTGTCTGATGCATGTTTCTTCTAACTCTATTAAGTACGTTACGCCGCTAATGAAATATTCCGAAGGAAAAAACAAAACGCCATTGGGTAGTGGTGGCAAGATCATGCTTGTGTACAAAATTCACGTTATATGTTGGCTTCTTGGAGTACTTCCAATACTTCTTTGCACCAAACCCTAGTTCGCTAACAATGATAGCAAGGACTGTGACCACACAAATTATTAATAAACTCGGAACAGCCGTTTCGAAGACATGTAGGTCTTCATCTTCAGCGCCGCGTACCAATTGATGTGAGAGAACATGTATTAAATATCACGAACCTGCTCTATCCCTACTATTCAAGAAAAATATATACAAGTACCTACTTTTGCCACTTAAGTCTAAAAAGCAAGTTAAAATAAGGAGATAAAGTCGGAAAAGAGCTTGTCACCACGAGACGCAAGACATATGGCCATCCCACCCTAATAAAAATAAAAATCGAGTGAAACAACGGTTATGTCCTTTCTATCCGTCAAATTTGAGTTCTTTCCACCTATACCCCTAAACTAAAGACTAGACACATGCGGAATATACGAAAGGATCGACGTCTCCTGTTATAGCACATACCATAAATCAAATGACGTCTTTACCGTAATAAATTGAAAAGACAAGAAAACTGTAAAGGCCCCTTCTCTTTATTGATTAGGTTTGCATTCTTATTTATATAAATAGTCTCATAGGCGTCCAGTTCAAGCGGCGAAATCACGTTTTTAATCAATTTTAGGTTTTCGAATTTAATATTATGCCCGGTATCGTTACCTGTAACACCTGATGCGTTGATTGAATCCAGTACCTGTCGCTCGTTTCGTTTGGCCAATATAGGCTTGATCACAATCACCACGTGCAATTTTGTAAATTCCCGGCCTTTCTCTCATGTCCGGTTTATCTTTTAGATTGCTAAGAAGGTTTTTGAGTGTATTTCGCAAACTGAAATTATGTTGGACTCCCAAGCATGCGATCGATCTCTATAGAAGAGTAACCATTGTAATAGCTAAATTTTTTATGAATTTAAGCTCTTTATTGTAGCTACCTTTATTCTAAGGGAATTTCACCAATCTATTAATTAAGAAACTAATCGCGGCCATTTTGTGTTGCCCACAGTGGTTGGAGTCGGACATAATGTATCTATTAGTATTTGTATTCTTTCTATAGATGTCAATTTCCAGTTTTTTTATTATTTCTAATTACTAAACCACCCAGAAACGGAAGTTGATTGTTCAGTTCTTCTTCTACTGTGAATTTAATAGTTTTGAATGTTGAATTTCATTTCGCAAGGAAATCCGAAATGGTGCTTTTCTTTGTATCAAAAACCGGGAAAATATCGTCTAGGTACCTAAGCCAAATTCTAGGGAAATACACGTTGTCCTTTTTCAAACTAGTTTCAAATTTACTCGTGAACAAATTGCCTATGAAAGGTGACAGCGGATTGCCCATCGTCGTACCCTCTAGTTGTTCATAATACTTGCCCTCAGTTTGAAAACGGTTTTGGTCCATGCAGAGCAAAGTCTTTTGTACTTCGCAATTCTGATTTTATTAAGTTTTAAGAACTCAATGGTTTCTGAAATCGGTTTCTGAAATCGGCACGCTGGAGATGAGTGAACAAACATCAAATGATATTAAAATTTCCCCATCTTCTAATCCAATATTATTTATCTTATTTACAAAATCTAATGAATTTTCTACTTCTACGCTATCTACTTTGATGGGTAAATTTTTGTATTCATTTACTAGCCATTTGGACAGATTATACGTAGGTGAGTTTGATGAGCTATAATATTCTTAAATCTAAGATTCCATTCTAGCATCACTTGTGGATTTGTATTAATTACTGCATTGGACATTTACGAGTGAGTAGAAATAAAAATGTAAACCTAATCAATAAAGAGAAGGGACCTGTACACTTTTCCTGACTTTTCGATTTGGTACGGTAAAGAGGTCATTTGATTTATGGTATGTGCTATAACAAGAGACGTCGATCCTTTTGTAGATTCATGTGTCTAATCTTTAGTTCAGGGATATAGACGAAAAGAACGGATTTGACGGATAGAAAGAACATTACCATTGTCTCATTCGATTTTTATTTTTATTAGGGTGGAATGGCCATATGTCTTGCGTTTCGTGGTGATAAGACCTTTTCCACCTTTTTATCCTTATTTTAACTTGCTTTTTAGTCTTAAGCGGCAAAAGTAGGTACTTGTATATATTTTTCTTGAAGAGTATGGATAGAGCTGGTCCGTTAGATTTAATATATGTTCTCTCACATCAATCGGTACGCGGCTGAAGATGAAAATCCACGTGTCTTCGAAACAACTGGTTCGAGTTAATTAATAATTTGCGTGGTGCGGAGTGTGCCGAGAATATTTTTGTTTGCCATACTACTCCAAAGTCCTTGCTATCATTACTAAAGTATCAGCGCACTCTCCGCTATACAATTCGGGAATTCGTGGATTCCCAATTTATCAAATAACATGTGTGGTAAAAGGTGTGCCGATATTTCAAATACATCAAAAGGTATCTTGAAGTCTTAATTTCGTTTTAAAACATATTCCAAAGGATATTACCAATTTGAAAGACGTTTTACAATATGTATTATAATGTTCGAAAGAAGTCTAATATTAGAACTATGACTAGCGTTGTTCAGCCACGTGCATTGGGGTACGTTCGCACATGACAACTATCAGAGTGAGGTCTTCCCGTCGTCTGCTGCGGCGCTTCATCGGCTTATATAAGGGAGTGCCATCGTTTTGGTCTTCTCTCTCTACTGGGGCACTTTATTCATTAAATGCAGCCGCGGAGAAACAAGAATATAACTCGGTAAAGTCGGTAACTTTCGGTCCTTAATATTCGAATATAAGGTAATTTAACGCGATGAACATAGAGAGAATAATTCTTACTTAATTATTAAACTGTCACCTCCAGCCGTTACTGAGTACTTGCATAAGTCAAGAAATTTTCTATACACTTTCTATGCAAATCATTTATATTCCCAATGTTCCCTTTAAAAGCATTTACTTGGTTGATTTATTAAAATTCCGGAAGTAGTTTCAAAGTAACTCTTTACATTGTTCGTTCGAAATTCAATCGATTTAGCATTAATGCACCCTACCATTTACCTCCATCAATTTTACTAATACTTCGCTTAGTTCAATAGAGTAGAAGCAATACACCACTGCTCAGCACAGTGCAGTAGCAACGGTGGTATCCACTAAATAAGTCACACCTCGTGCTCTCCTACTTGCATTAGTCTGAATTAACGTCGAGTAGGGGATTTGCGGTGCTTGTTATTCTGCAGCAGACGGCAACATCACCACAGCTCACTCCCAATATTGATCTGTCGTGTCTTTGTTTGTGACCAGCAGGAGCATTTCCCGACAGCCAGCGCTCGGCTGAGAGATAACGGCACGATTTCAATTCGCCGGCTGAATCAGAATGAATGTATGTACCTATGCGCCTGATGCTGTAATGTGCATCCGCACGGTCTCACACGTCTCGAAGCGCGATGCACCCAGCTTTTAGCTGCTCGGGCACGGTCGAGCGGCGATTTTAGGAATTTATAATTGTTCGAGATTTATTACTTAAGCCATTCGGCGCGTGGATTTTGCTTATCCGTATAAAAGAAATTGATTTATAGAGCTGTACACGAGTCGAATTCGAATTTATAATCCCGGATTCTGCCGTAAACATAAAAGAAAAACTGCGAGATTTTCGAACTACAAAAAAGCTCCGCTTGCTAAGTTAAAATATACCGTCAACATGTCGTAGTAAATACTGTTTTATAACAACACAGTTAATAACTAAATTAAAGGGAAATAAAACAAGTGGTAGGTCCAATTTGTCTCACAAATTGGACCTACCACTTATTTTATTTCCCTTTAACATACAACTCACACTTGGGCCTAAATGAAATATAATAATAAAATTAATTTAGGGAGCTGACAATAAAAATTATTAAACTAACTGTAATAGGAAAAAAACCGGTAAAGTATCTAGAATCCATTAAAGCAACGTATGCATGTAACTCAAGCTATCAAAGATGCTTAACGAATCAACTCACTTCTGGAAATGTTGTTACACCCTAATTAGCGATTCTGTCGAATTTACATTTAAAATGCTTCAAACAGCGTTATTTCGCGCCACTATCATCATGTTAACGAACTTCGATATTTTCCACCGTTTATTATGACACGCCACTGTTCACGCCCCCTAAACGATCGTCTTTGTGGCTCTTTGCGCTAAATATGAATTTGATTGCTATGTTTATTTTTCAATAAAACACTCAATATTAGATATTTCAAAATATACATCACGTTCATAATTCATTAATATATTCATTAACTAGTTGTTTCATTCAATAACTGAACGTTGTACGCATAGTTTCTAGGCACCTGGAAATCTTTATTTCTCCTAGTTTTCAAACAATACTCAGTTTAATAATAGTAGTCGTCTTGCTCTACAATATGGTCATATTTAAATTGAATTTTATCCGTAGCGAATCGCAGTAATTAGCAATTAATCCGTTTCTATAAGCACATCTCGCTTGAGTCATGGCTAATATATATATTCCTACATTATTATTGGAGTACGGAATATCTCGCATTCTGAATGGAGCTTCCGCGCGCCTAGTAAAAGACATAAAAGAGGGCATCTTCCCGCTAAAATCATCATTCATCCGATAGCCGTCGAACTGTTAGCCGTTTAAGTGTAGCCGTACGTGGCTAAGTAGCTGAGAAACCCTTGTTACCTTGGCGAACTACACATTTGTCGTCTGACATAACCCTTCTGGGTGATACCTAGTACGCAAGGCCTATTTCCTGGCGATTATTTGGTTTGCGAATATTTCACGTTGAGTCGATCGCCTAGGATACGCACGGTGGTGCGGATTTAAATTGGTTATTTTCTCTTCTACCCTACGGCTCTCGGCCAGCCATCTGTACACTGGAAAGCGTCTGATCCTCCCAGACATCCATGTGACTTAATTTTAAGCTGTTTATGTGTGCAATAGTACGAACTATAATTAATATATTTTTCTGTATATATCAGACGTTTTGTATTACTACTAGTGGCCATTTAGAATGCATATTTACTTATGACTTCTAACCTCTTAGTATTCTCGATCGAGGAATTGCTTTTTTGTATTTACGTTAAGATAATTTGAATTGCACTTCACGCAGCTACTGCTAAATAGTTTGGAGATTTCTTGGTAATGTTACTTATTCATTCTTATGTAATATTTCTATTTTACTTGAATAACTTGGCGCATTTACTTATTATAATTTGCTAGTAACTAAAGGTATTTTAGATATTTCTGTGTCACATTTGCCTGAATTTACTGAAATTACTCACGTTAACAAAAACCATTTCAGGACTCTGGCTGATAATCACAGTTACAGCACTAGAGATAACAGGAAATTAGTTTATCTTAGACCAAACCATTCCTTTCAAATAAAATCACCCATAGTAGCAGGTGTAAGCTTTTTCAACAAGTTGCCAAGGGATTTGCTCACATCTGGAACTGTAACTGTGTTCAAAAGTTGATTAAAGGATCTCTTACTGTAAAACAGTCCTTACAGCTTATCGAAATTTGAGGCGTGCCTGTGAGGGAATATTTGTTATTTATTGTATATACATGTTGTATTTTATTGACTTGCCCTATCAATGTATGTACTATAGCTCACAGGATCAATAAAGATTTATTTATTATTCTATTCAACCATTGCACCAATGTTATGGGATCTACAAAAGGCTTCGAGGGTTAAGCTAGTGCAAAATGACTCAGCGTGTTTGGTCCGTAGGCTTCCGCGGTCGTCAATAATACTATACTCTTGATAATCAAAATTACAGTATGACGTGTATTTACCAACTGTTAGTTTCCATATATTGGTCCTCGTTTAAAATACCCACGCACAAACTTTCAAACCCCTGACATCATTCATGAAGGAGATATGTATGATATAACAATACTACCTACATATTAGTTCTGGATTACATATTTCTGTCATAACTTTTGCTGAATTTTAAGGGTAAAAAAAATTCATATATTTTTCGGGATCCTTTTTTACCGTGTTCTACCAAATCGATTCTTCTGTAATTTTTGTATATAAACGCAAAACAACAAGATAATTCATGATTTGTTTGGTTGGTGTCACTGGCAAAGTTAATAGTCAAGGAACATATTATTTTTTACACCCCTAATAATTATGCAATAATTATGAAAAAGTTACATAATCTAATACTAATATATACTATATCAAAAATTACAACTTCAAAGATAACGCCGCGTTGAGTGTCGTTCAGGCGGTGTCCACTCGTTGGACTTATGGCACTATTTAGCGGTACTAGTATCTCGAATTCTCCAGCCGCTTTTATAACCTGGAATCCCCCTCTACTTCTCCCTGTCCCTGGCGTTCTAATAGTGAAATATAATGCCCTTTAATGATAATCCCGGTGAAACGGCTAAATAACTCGTCTTCGCTCCATTTTCTTTACGTTGTGAATGTTCAGTTCTAATGCTATATTTCCTTACAAAGGTGTATAGAATAAATTAAATTTTATCTTTGTCTCTCGGTATCTCGCTCGGTAAGGAGTCGTCAAGTCCACATTCCACGGTTACCAGCAATGTCTAGCATATTAGACGCTATAATATGATACTTTCAGAGAGAAAATGTAATTAAAATAATTTAAAATATTATCTGTATTCTAGACGTATTGGCAGTACATAATTGGTCGTAATTTGACAGATGCTATCGACAACAAAGGAGTGAGAGCAAAGACCACAATAGTTGCTGTTTAGTACAAACCGCCGTTGTGTGAAGACATATTTGGCTAGACGTTTTATTTTTCAAGCGAATCCAAGTGATGTAGTATGCAAGTTTTATTTCAAGACTAAAATTCAACTTTTGTATATTCAAAAGTACGCAGGATTTCAGTGTGTGACTCGTTATCATAGAGAGTTCGCGTAATGTCAAAGTTCGAGGTTAATTTTTCTTTTTTCAATTCTCGTAAAACGTTATTATTTATTATTTACTTTTACTTAACTGCCAACACTGCGTATGGGACACTTCTGAACCGTCCGTCCGCGAAAATTAATTTATTCGTTTCGAAAATGAAGAAACTCTCTGTAATTATAATATTACAATACATATTATATCTTTTTTGCTTTGTTTCAATTTTCTCCTATTTTGGCGTGTAAAAAATAGTAAAAAAAAGTATTTCTCATGGATATTAAGAAAGGATATCACGAATTTATTTTGTCTTCTCATTATAGTAAGTGCAATCTATTATAAAAGTATCTAAACACTACTAAACAGTATACTTTATGTTCAAACGGATCAAAATGTATCTGGTAACCATTTTACCGCAATCAAACGTTATTATATCGATCCACTGCAGCTACCAGGTATAAATTTTCGATAAAGTGAAATGATCCTCGGTTTGAGGATGAAGGGAATATTGCAGAGTTGGTAATGAAGTTTTGATGTACGACATCATAAATAGATTTCCGGTGAGGCAAATGGTTTGTAGTATGGAGATACGTTAATTATTATAGTGATAGAGACGTAGTTATAATCAGTGATAATTACAATGTTAATAATAACCAATATTATTTGATTGTCAATAAAAAGCTCCAAACTATCCGCAAGTTCTCATAAACAGAAAGCTGCGATTATTTTTAGATAGGTAATCTCTGTATCAAACCCCAACTTTTTCTCCTTCTTTTCAGAATAAGCTCTAAAAATTATCATATTTGCATTGCAGGTAAAAGATAATCTGCACCTTATTTCTAATGAAAATTAATTATTTTAAGGACGCATTAAGCTTTCCCAACCTACATACTTACATCCAAGAGCTTTCAGATTAGAGAATATTAATTTGCGAACATATGAAGATGAAGTAATGGAAACTGACGTCAATTAGCTAGCGAAGAGGAGCACCGCTAATGATTCTATTTCGTGTCAGCGCTATGCGGAAACACGAAAAGAATGTCACCGCGAGTCTCGTGACGAGATTAAAGTTGTACGTGAAGTTACTTACGTAACGTCGATATATGTAATTGCGAATAGTGCATTAGCGTAATGATTAGCATCTCGTATCTAGCAAATTAACAAATTGAACTTTAATATTCTGCTAGCGTGTAAGCTTGACAAACTTTTCCGACTGACATTAATTGTATAAATTTCATATACGAAAATAAATGATAATTACGTAGGAGTGATAATTATAACAAAGGCTGACATTATTGAGTAATTAGGAAAAGGGATATGCTATAAAAAGCAACAGAAATGTAGAGATAATATAAAGCAAATTATTTAAAATGCTGATAGCATTATAACACCCATAAAACATTTTAGTAAATGTCCGCATTCTGGGTAATATATTAAGTAGACTTAATGATACTACCTGTTCTTGTTCCTATATTATTTCTATTCCTCAATTTCACGTTATAAAGCGGTTCCAGTGTGTAAACTGCATTCAAATTTTAAGCAGCTCCATCTGTTATAATTTTGCTAATATACGTCGCTTGTCACACTTGTCGATATTGCAGTGCAATGTATTATCGTTACTACTAACCTCAGATATCAAATGCATACTTTTACGAGATGTACACATTAAAAAAAAGTTTATGAGAAGAGTATAAAGTAAACATTTCAGTAAAACTTATCGTCTTTCATCGCCCACTATAGAATTTGAGATTATAAGTAGGAACTGTAATACATTATTTGTGCAAATCCAATTTACGAGAGGAGGTTTCTATATTATCTGCCTAGCCATGAAAAAAAAGATTTAGGAAACAAAAAACATATTTTTCGGCGTATATTGCACTCACAGTGACACACTTATTCCAACTTTCACCCACAATATTGAGGACCATTTCGTTGAATGTCAGTTTTCAATTATTTGTTTCCTTATAGTGCCTTTCTCCGTACATTCAATTAACAATATCCCTTCTGCATTCCAAAACACCGCAGCCATCAATTTTCCCGATGAAGACTGCGTTCTTGCTTTTTTGGTGGTGCATATGTTCTTGTTTTGTCGGTGGGTTCCAGTGATACACTCACGTCTCATTACCCGTTACAATTTCTATTGTCAGCCATTGCTGCCAAGTTTTCCTTACAAAATAATACCGACGCAATTTTTGTTGAGTAAGGAATTTCGGAATCCAACGTGCTAACACCTTATTCATTCCTAAATTTTCGTGTGAGATTTTTAAATCTGTAGCTTCTGATATCCCTACTTCAACAGCAAGAATTGAAACCCTCATTCTTCGATCTGCTGAAACCAGTTCCTCAACTTTCTTGATGGCAGGCCTTTCGCCTCGTACGCCACCTTGAATTGATTCCCTACTCCATCCAAATTGTTTACATCAAAACTTTACCGTAAAATATAACGGCTCATCTTTCTTATGGACATTAATCATCGTGTCATAAATATTCTTGGATCCGCTTCCCTCCTTAGTTAAAAGTTTGATAACATTTCTGTGTTCTAGCTGAATTTCACTCATTTTTTTGTTGATTAAACCGTTATAAAAACAACACAACCTTTTGAATATAAACGAAACTTGGTCAGCTTGTATTGTGACGAACCATCTACCGTCTACACAAATTTAAGGACTTTAAGCTAGAAAAGAGTATAAAAATTATACATCTTTTGTAGTAGCTCTTTAAATTATCTTTCACCTTTATTCAACTTTTATTTTGTTAAATAACTTTCGAAAATGTTGTACACTACTTTTGAGCAATAGTGTATATGCCTCATTAATCAATCAAAGTGGAACTTGTGTAGCAATATGTTTTTGATTGTTTTGCTTGTACGCGTCACGTACAAGATCACAATACGTCATGAGCAAGATTCGTGCAAAATTTTGGTGTATAAACCCCTCAGATTTGCATTTCGAGGAACTTCTGCGTGGCAAACCGGCGCATTAAACTGGCTAGGAGCTGAGCAATAAACATCCACATCTGCGAGGCAAGTCGGCGCTTTTAGGTCGCCTAGAATCTGAACAGAGTCCGGGAAATATCCCGCGGGTAATCGACGCCTAAACAGGCAACCATTGAATATTTCTCGAAGTCAGTGAAGTATCTCATAGGCAATTAAAAACCGTTTAATTGTAACAATTACTTTTAACTTAGCATTTGAAAATAAAATTGCGTACTTTTCCTTACTCTTTTTATTCCATCACCAGTCTTTGGACACAATAATAATAATAAACTTTACTTAATATATCTTCTGCACTATGTAGGTATTCTTCTATACTTGATGGATCAGAAGGAAGAGCATCGCTGAGATGATTCTGATGCCTTTAAGCGGAATTAATGCATAACATCATATAAAAATCTTCCCTCGTAACTTGCACCTTGAAAGGAATATTTGCAGCTTGCAAGCTTTAAATTTGATTTCGAAGTTAAAGTTCATATATTTTGTCGAATTCTTGTTGTAAAGGTATGCAAATGTTTAGCAAGAAATGTTCCTTCGTCCTGCAATTTATGTCAGGATCAAATTTGTATCTTTAGTAATTTGATACTTCATATGCTTTGTAGGTTATCTAAATCATTTTTAATGCAATTTGCACTGTATTAAATTATGCAGTATCTTTTTTCGTAGTTCTATAGTCAATAAAAACAAAAAAGCTTGTTCCACAATGCATATTGTTACGTTTTGCATGGAATTGTTTAATATTCTACATACATCAGATAGGTAGAATAAATATTTATTAGGAAACAATAATACACTATTCTTCATTACAGTCAATAACCTTTTAACAATGTGACATCAATTTTTGTATGCTGGTATTCTAGAACTCTACGAATTTTGAATCAGCACGGACTGCATTTACTACATCAACTCGAGTTTGAAACTGCCTGTGCCTCATATAGTTGTCAAGATACAAAAAAAGGTGAAATGGCGAAATGTTAGGAGAATAAGTGTGGTAATGTTTCCCAACCAAATTCAGACATTTTTTCCAAGTAACCCTTGCGGTATGAGATCTGGCGGTTTCCTGCAAGAATAACACATTCTTTCGAATGATCAAAGAAGTCTGGATGAATGCTGCTTGTATTCGCTGAAGCTGTTCACAATACAAGTTAGTAGTGTTAATTTAAAGCCAATGATTGAATAAATTTACTATATGCAAATTGCACAATTCCATACAAAATTTATAATAATATTAGACTATTTATTTTATAAAATTATATTTCATTTGCTGATTGAATCATCAACAAGATTCATAAAAGAAAAGAAATATCAGCACAATACAACTCCGTTTACTTTTCATTATATTTTTATCGCGAAAAGATGAAACATCGTGGAAAGGAGAAAAAACAAAATTAATCGACCACAATCTTTCCTTTTACTTTCAGGTTGCAACAGAACGTATTACGGGGAAGTCGGGAAGACGTACGACTTGGAACTACACCGTCCCAAGGAAGATAAAATACCCTTCATTTGCCACCTCACGTTCAACGCAGGAGGCGGGGATTATGGAGATCTGGTTCAGGTGTGTCCTACATTTCAAGTATCTTTTAAATATTTCTATGCCATACGGATACTTTCCCTTGCCTTTTCTATGTTTTCTTGGTAGTTGCGTGCTCGGGTTTCCGAGAAAATTATGAAGGAATCATTTATAACAAGAGAAACGCGGGTTTTGTAAACTTTGAGATATTTAAAGAATGTACAACGTTGAAAGTTGAGTAATTGTAATGAAACGTTTTAAGCATTTTTGGAAAAGGTTCTGTTTAGAGTGGAGAATATTGCATTCAATGAATGCTCATTTCTTTCTTCAGGATGGCTATACATAAGAACAACTATTCCAAACTAACACTTTTCTACAGCCATGTTTTATTTTTATTTATTTTATTTATGTAAACATTATGAGTTACACAACAGGGCCAAAAACCCAAATAACAGTGTAACATATACATACAAATTTCTTCAGTGCACAGGTGTACATATTTACTAGCAATAGCTTTTACCCATTAAAGAAAAAGTAATAATTGGAAAGTGAAAAATTTTACATATACAAGCACAGCAGCAAAAGTATATCTTAAGTAATTACTAGAGTTGGTCACTAGCGCCAACGGGCAGTGGCGAAGGTTCGATACAACCCTCAGTATAACTGCGAGTCTCAACCAGATCTGTTGTGTATACATGTACGCTGCCGTAAATACTATTTCGTAGTTCTACGTTTGTTCTAAAAATATTGCCTACATCGCGAAAACGACCAATGTTGGAGAAAGTTACAGAATTTATAGCAGAAATGCCTGACCTAATTATGATGGCGTAAAAATTCAATGTGTAGTTTGTAATATCCCTTTAATGTGTTGGTCCAAAAGGGATTGTCTACGTCACGTAAATAGTAAACAACATTCTTCAAAAAAAATTTGCACACGACACTGTGACAAATTTAAATTCAATTTATGTGTTACATTTGCATGTAATCTACCGTTTAATTTACTAGACAAGGAAGCATATGTCTTCTTTTGGAATAAATATTCGGACTGCAAATTACCAAGTCGGGCATCGTTACAAAGAATTGTGCCATCTGCTCGTGAACATGTTGAGAAAAGAATTAAATCGGAGTTGAAAGATAAAAAACTGTGGTTATGTGTGGACGAAACAAGAGATCGTAAAAAACATTCCGTGGTTAATGTAATGGCACCTACAGTGGCACCACATCAATCGTCACCTTCAATTCTATTAGCTTCCAGACGAGTACAATAATGTACTGCCGAAATAATTGCAAAGTTAGCGTTAAATACATTGGAAAGGCTTGAACTTTCAACAAACCAACTGTTAATGTTTATGAGTGATGGTACCGCAAACATGCTTTCTGTAGGCCGGTCTCTTAAAAAACATTGTGCTAACTTGTTACATATTACGTGTAAAATTCATGCTTTCAGTCATGTGGCAGATAGTATTAGAAAATGTTATTTTGTGGTAGACGCTTTAATAGCGCATACAAAAGCAGTGTTTGTCAAATCCCCAAAACGTATTCGCAAATTTCACAGACTATGCCCCGTATGTCTGAGCCACCAGAACCTATCCTTACATGTTGGGGAACATGGTTACAGGCCGCGTTTTATTATCATAAATATTTTGAGAATATTAAGAATGTGGTTTTACAATTCTATCCAAAGGAAGCTGCGGCTATCAAGGAAAGCCAGTCGAAATTTCAAGATAGTCAGGTTAAAACGGATTTAAAAACTATTCAGGACAATTACTTCGGGCTAGTGGAGGCAATAGAAAAATTACAAAATCCTTGGGTGCCGTTAGTGGAATCTCTGCAATAGTGCAACAAGGTTTGAAAGTGTTTTAGAGAAAGATTCTGATTTTGGCACATAAAGACAAATTTTTGAAGGTGCGTCAACAGAACCGTTAAGTTGTTCCAAAGATTATTTTAATTACGCAAATATAACGTCACTAGATGTAGAACATTCGTTTTCTGCATATAAACACTCTTTTTCCTCACGCCGCACTCGGTTAGCCGAAACAACTGTGAAAACATATCTAATGTTGCAGATATTTAACAGACATTATTCAGTTTGTGATTTCACGGAAGACTCAAGACGGTAAGTGTTTGAGCACGTATTATATTTTATTTCTGACCATTTATTTTGTGTAAACTTTTATGCGCCCGCCACTGGCTGTTGGCGCAAATTGAGCAACTCTAGAATTACATATATAGAATAATTGATCAACATTATCGGAGCATATTTTTAACTAACAAGGAAACTGTTTCAACCCGGAGACATCGATTTGAATGAAACTTGGCTAAAGTTAAGACCTTATGAAACTATAGAAAACGCCGTTGCCCGTTTCTATTAAAAAAGCCTTAAGGGGGGTAGAATGGGGCACTGAAAATAGGGATGATTTTGGTTTTTTCTAAATTATTCCACGCTGAAGATAAAAAATATTGGTGTGTGCGGATGTATTGCGTTATAAGAGCGCTATTGAAGTACGCATAAACACCAGCATTCAGGGTGAGAAAAAGCCACCCTCTTTCAGCCGCCCCATCACCATAACCGAAATGTTTATTTCTTATCAGTTTTGACGCAGCTGTAGGACTGTAGAAAACGCCGTTTTCCGTTTCTGCTAAAAAAACCTTTAAGGGGGTAGAATGGAGCACAGAGAATGGAGATGATTTTAGTTTTTTTATAAATTATTCCACAAATGGGGAAGATAAAAAAAGATTGGTGTCAATTAGTCAATTGGCGGTATATCAAACAAGAATATATTTACATGCATTATACATTTTGTAATTTAAAGGCAAAAGAAATATTGCATTTATTTTCGGTGAATCATTTTATCTTCTTAAAAAGTATTTTAGTCGAAACGGGGCGTAATCTTTTAAACAGCTTTATAAGGCCTTCAAACCCGATAATAAATAAACATTTTTTCCGTTTCGGGGATGGGGTGGCGGGAAGGGGGTGACATTTTCTCACCCCGAATGCTGTTGTTTGCAGCGTATTTCTAACCTAGATAGAAATACTTCATTAATAGAATACGCCATCAATGAGAAGAATATAAAGGAAAACATTTAAAAAAATATTACACAAAACCATTAAATCAAGTTCATACCAGCAACACTCCTATTAACTGAAAAATACATAAACCAAACCATTGCTTTAGTTTATTGTTGTATAAAACAACTTTCTACATTGTAACATAAAACAGTAGCAACGTATTTCATTTCTAGAATTCATAATGACGTAAATTTCGTACCTCCACGAGTGTATTTCATCCAGATTAAACAATGTCGGTGACCTAATTCGTTTTGATAACTACAACCACTCGGCATTAAGCTAATTAAATTTTAAATCCGTTCACTGTTTATGATATGCGCCCGCTTTTATTTATAATACTCGCCAAACAAAATAACTTGAGCGAAACCCTATGTTATGTACACACATATTTTGTTTGTCGAAGCAGCAGCAAACGGAAAACTTTTTGTACTTTTCATGTGTAAAATACCAGAACAAATATCATGCCGTGTAGAAACAGCATGGTACTTATAATAGCATCTCTAAAAATTCCTTTAATATACATACTATATCCAAACTGACATCGTTGTTAACGTAGTAAAACAAGGTAAACCATATTATTGTTGAACAAACGGATTTTAACAAAGGATTCTCTGATAAAGTCTGTCACGGTTGGCGCTTTTATTGATTGTAAATGTCTGAATAACGGGTTTTTATTCTTCTTTTCATGTCTACAATGCCTGTAGGTATACGTAATAAAAACGCGATGGAGGTAGCGCTCTGATCTTTAGTCATAAAATACAACCCAACCGGTCGTTAAAACCGGAAGGGATACATTTTTCAGGGTTTACTTTGATGTGCAGACTGTTAGTTATTTTACAAAAAAGAAAACAACTTACTAAATTATTCTAGCAGTTTAGTGTTATTTGAGAATATTTTCATCCTTTTAAAATGAACCTGAAAAAATGGTGGCAGCGCCGGGTTGTAAATTTAACAGCGCATGGTTTGAGTAACATAGGGATTAAGAATCTAGCTGTAACAAACTTTCTGCAGTGTTGCCATTTGAAAAACATTTGTTCTTGAAATAAAAATCCTATGTTGAAAGTAAATGCTTTCGTTGTAATGTTGTCCAAACCTCCATTAAGTAATATAACGTTCCATATTGCTTTTCAGTAAAGGATCGTTTATGTTCCTTATGAATCTTTTAGGCTGCGTTCACATAGGCTAGCTCGAAATTAGTGTAAGAATTTGACAGTTGAGACCAATGATTTGTTTCGTAACCTAACCTAAATGTATCTGTTGATGTTAACAATTACTTTTGTCTTCTTCTTCTTCTTCCTTCCGGTAGGCTAGGAGCCTGTTTGGTTTTTAAGCCTCTTATTCCTCGGATGTTGTTATCCAACATTCGCGCCATCTCTTAGGTGGTCTAGCGGTTGATCTTCCCCAATCGACTTGAGATCTTTTGCCTTTTCAGCGAATCTGATGTCGTCCATTCTTAAGACATGTTCTTTCCATGCTTTTCTTCTCCTTCTGGTCCATTTTCCTATATCTTGTATATTATTTTGTTCTAGTAGTTCTACTTTCCGTACATGGTCCCTTAGGATTTTGCCGTTTACCATTTTGATCGTTCTCATTTCTACCGTTCGCATCATCTATGTGGTTCTCGTCGTATCTGGTCCTGTCTCTATCCCATAAGTCATTACTGGTCGTACCACTGTTTTATAGATTCTTATTTTGCTATCGGTACACATATACTCACTTTTCCATATTAGTTCATTCAAACACCCTGAGATGCGTGCAACTTTTGCAACCAAATGCAATTGCTTTTGTAATGCACGGAATTGCACAGAAACACTACATGGTATGTTCACTAGCAGTTTCTGCTGTAATCATGACATACAAATTCAAAAACAAACGCAGAAAATAATGTTAAAATTTTGACGTGTGTATAGTTTCGCGTTACACTAATTTCGCGCTACCTTATGTGAACACTACTTTAGTAGCCACTCCACATTGCATATGAATATCCTACCTTACCTCAATATCATGTTATATTGTTGCAAGCACATTAAATTAATGAAGCGCTTCAGGTAATGTGGCCAAGATTTGTGAATGCCGCAAATTTCCCATCTTGGTTTAGGCTATTAACAACCCTCGTAATAATGCCCACACACAATTTAACAACTTGACTCAAAGAGCTAACAAATCTTGCTAGTTCGATACTAATAATGGTAGATGCGGAAATATAAGAACAAGAAAATTTTTGTTCAATATAAAACAGAACAAACGATTTTGTTATTACAATAAGAGATAAGATTAAATTGAGAGAACTGTAAGATTTTTACGTTGAAGTTCTATACTTAACGACGATATCCGTACAATTCCATGCCGAACACCGCACTTTTCAACAATAGTTTGTAGTTCGTTCGAATTTCATACAGTCGGGTATTACAGATATTGATATTCTCCTTCTATAACGCCTAGAAAGACTTTGTCGTGTTTTTAAATGCATTACAGAAGCTGGATTGACGCTGAAAATATCAAAATGTAATTTTTGTAGTCAAGAATTTTAGATTTCCAAATATCTCCCGCAGGAATTAATCCAGATCAATAGAAAATTATAGCTAGTATTAACTTTCCGATACCAAGAAAAATTAGGGGCGTCCAGAATTTCTTAGATGTTTATAATTATTACTGAAAGTTTATTCGAATTTGTTAATGTATAGCCAAACCACTATATGAAATAATTGGTTCTAATTCACAATTTAAAAAAGGTGTACAACAAGAAGATATATTTGGATTATTCAAATCCAAATTATCTAACGCGCCTTTATTGCATCATTTCGATCAAAAAGCAGAGACGGAATTCCATATTGACTCTAGTGGGAAACGACTAGAAGCAGTTCTTTGACAAAAAGACCCACAAAATGAAGTGGTTCGCCCTATCGCATTCACTTCACGTACGGTAACACCCGCCGAACGTTATATTCAATATTTCTATAGAGGCTTCTTAGCATTCGTTGTGCTGGTTACACTTCTCAAAAACTCAAACTATAAATTGCACTTGAGTATTCATACAGAATTGTTCACAAGCGAGTAACCATGAACAGTGATGCTGACGAAAATCCGGCACATTGAACTGTGATTTCTACTATTTCGCATTTTATGAAACCTTCGTAGCAATATATTATTAAAAAATGTATCGAGGTAATAATAAACTCATTTCACTCGATGTGGCTTCTATGTACACCAACCTTCCAATAGACTATGCCTTGAGCGTTGTTAAAAAGAACTGGAATATTCTACAACACACGGACCTAGCATTACAAGAATTTCTAAATTACCTCAAACTTACACTGTCCACTACATACTTTCAATTTCAAAATAAGTTTTACAAATAGATTTATGGTTGCGCAATGGGTTCTCCAATCTCAAGTACAATAGCATAACTTGCCCTTGAAAACTTAGAAAACTAAATTATTGACTATTTAAATTTCTACCCCACCTTTTTCAAAAGATACGTAGACTGTTTAACGTTTATACCAGCGAATAAAACAGAATATTTTCACCAAAAATTTAAAGAGTTTCATCCAAAATTAAAATTCACTTTAGAAGTGAAAAAAAATAATAATATAAACTTTTTAGATCTAATATTGATACGTAGATAAAACAATCACTATCTCTATCTAAATTTTCTTTCTGATCAACCTTTTTTTCAAAAAAGAAATGTTATTTCAGCCTTAATAAACAGAGAAATAAAATTAATCAATCCGGAATTTAGACAAGAGATGCTCGCCAATATCAAAATTATTCATCAAAAGAACAGTTACCCCTTAAATTTAATAGAGAAAATTATAAAAACAAAAATGTACACATTTTACAACTCATATTTAGCTTCAAAAGATAACATCACAGAACCTAACCCTAAATATGTTAAAATTCCATATGTCCCAAAACTAGCAAAATTATAACAACTTGAGGTTTCACTAACACTGGTTTAAAGGACAAAGTCCCAAAACATAAACAAATTCATGTAGTATATAAAATCCCATGCAACAATTGTAATGGTGTGTATATTGGACAAATACAACAACATTTAAACAAACGAATAAAT
This sequence comes from Dynastes maya, assembly GCA_029619315.2. Taxonomy (NCBI): domain Eukaryota; kingdom Metazoa; phylum Arthropoda; class Insecta; order Coleoptera; family Scarabaeidae; genus Dynastes; species Dynastes maya. The sequence continues at coordinate 13,665,435 of JAROYE020000011.1, forward strand.
GGGCATAAATATGAAAACAACATCCTTAAAGAAACATGAAACACATGCCCCACTTTTAATTAAGATAATACCTCAATTCTATATAAAGGAATCAACTACAAATGCACCTTAGAAACAATCCAGATAAATAAACACAAAAATTCTGTTGATAAAATAGAAATTGAGGGATTATCCAAAATGTATTATCCCATTTTATAACGTTTCATTTCTTTTTAATATAGGTGTATTTCCCCTTCAACTCTCTAACATCAAACGTTCTACAAATTAAAAAAAAATACCTTTACAATACATCAATTTAAAAGGGGAAAAAAGAGTTGTGAGGTACCGCTAGGAGTGAAGATTCTCACATTATCGTTACTTTATTCATTGAACACACCACAATGATAATACACATGAAAACATACCTAGTAACAAAATCAAAAATAATGCTAATACAGCTCATGGTATTGGTGAAATCATTCCCGGCAAGAACAATGCGAGCAGAGAAAAGTGAGCACCACAACACGGACATGTTTCTGCCTACTCGGTGTCATCAGCGTGGCTACGAGCACTCACCTTTCAGCTGCCTGCATTGTGTCTACCTCTCGGTTTATGTCCCCAATATCCACAACAGCACTGGAAATATTTCCCGGCGCCCCCTAGCGCCAAGAAACACAATCATGCCGTCCTAGACCGTGGCGACACAGCGGAGTACCGGACACCGGAATGATTGCACCAATACCATGAACTATATTAGCATTACCACAATGATAAAGTTTATTATTAAAAATAATGCCTTGTGAGTAATAGTAAAACAACAAAAAACACAAAAAATTAACTTGTAATTATCTATTTATACACGTTCTTAATATGTAACAATTTTATCATGAGAAGAAATGTTTTTGAATTTCTGATGAAGGCAATTGTTACCGGAACGTAATTTGAGTATTTTTGTTTTTGAAACATTCTGAGTCACGGAAACCGCTACTACCAAGAATTTTTTGATCCAAAACATTAATCCACAACGGCCAAGGCAGCTTCACTGTTCATCAATACGCATAGGTTTTATCAATAAAATGTCCTACAACTTTTTCAAACAATATTTTTTGTAATAATTTTAACTTCTTAATATTGCGCTAACGATAAAAAAATGTTGATTGAATCTCGTAACCAAAAAATTCTAGAAACGATTCACTTAATCAATAGCCCGTGATTTCAAATCTATAATACGTTAAAGAGCGTTTTACTGGGAACATTATTACGAATAAATCAAATGTTAAAATTCGGCAATAAAAACTCTTCAAACGCTTAAACAAAAACCCATTCAGGGAACTCCCTACAATTATTTTTCAATAAACTCCAGACGAAATTCCATCCGAACCATTCGCGACGTGCATCGCGCGAAACTTTGCAAACTTTTTCGAAAGTATTCGCGTTTCGTTCCACATCCAGCGTGGGCATGATAGCAACCGCCAACCTACGTTCGAAAAAGGGGGTCGCATCCATTACGACCCGCTATCGATTATGCTCGCAAAAAAGTTTATGTGTTACCATTTATCATTTCTCATTGCATTGTTTCCCGTCCGTGTCGGTGGCACTTACCCTGCTACAACTCTAAGTTGAAATACGACGCGGGAGGCCAAAAAATATTACGCCTGGTATCAACTTGTTAGGCCGCTTTGTTTCGAAATTTCGGCGGCTTATGGTGCAAGTGAATATTGCATGGGAGATATTATTCTATATTTTTGAAATATATTAAAGTATTAGACGTGCATGTCGTTTAGAGGGAAAAGAAGGCGAGAACATGATTTATTTGAGTAGATTTATTATAATAAGCTGCATATGGCGCTTTCTCTGGCGTCGTCCCCATTTATGTCCCTTTTTATTATTCCTATATCGTCGCATATTCGCGTAAGTTCCGAATGCTCCTAATGCTTTCTGTTTCCAATAATAAAAGGAAAAATGAAAGGTAAAAATGAAAGAGGGGTCCAGATCTCAAGAAATTCTGTATTAAAAAATTAAGCGACCAGTTTCATGTTTAAAGACGCATTCTCAGGTCTGCTACACGCAGACAAACGTTTACTTATATCAAGACTGTCCGACTCAAATCAAGACAATTACTGTTACAATTATCCACAATACAATTACTGTTTTAAATCAAAAAAAAATATTTTCTTAGCGTTTTTTTCTCCGCTTAAGAGAAGTACGAGGTGTATTCAAGTTATAACACCTCCGATTTTTTTTTCTCAGAACTGGAAACAGACAGAAACATGCGATTTATTTTAAAATAAGCGGGCACTCTTTGTCAATGCGTAACTGAGATGACAGCACTGTACGATACACAGAACCTTTAGCGGCAGCGGCGAGAGTAAAAACTGTTTTCGATACTTCAAATGGCGACAAGATCAGCGTGTACTCATTCGTTTTCTCCATTTGTATGGTGTGACACATGTGTGAGACATGTGCTGATGGTGTCTAATGTGCGTTCGTGGGTGCGACAGTTCAAAGAAGGCAGAACGTCGTGTGACAACAAACCAAGACAATCTCAGCCTCGCACAAGCCGGTCTGACGACATGATCGAGCAAGTGGAGAAAGTTGTTGTGAGGGATCGCCAAATGAGTGTGGAACAGATCGCCTCTAAAGTTAGCATTTCCGTGAGATCTGCGCACACAATCCTGCATGATGACCTGAAAATGCGAAAAGTGTCCTCCAGGTAGATGCCAGGTGGGTGCCATCTCTTGCTCCCTACTCACCTGACGTGGCCCCTAGCGACTTTTGGCTGTTTCCAACGATGAAAGACACTCTCTGTGGCTGCACATTCACCAGCCGTGCCGCTATTGCATCAGCGATTTTCCATGTGGTCAAAATAGGTTCCTAAAGAAGCGTTCGCCGCGGCCATGGAATCATGGCGTCGACGTTGTGAAAAATGTGTACGGCTGCAGGGAGATTACATCGAGAAGTGACACAAGTTTCATAGTTTTCGTGTAATTAGTTAGTGGAGGTGTTATAACTTGAATGCACCTCATATATATTTGCAATGAAATAATTGTATTTCTTTGTTTAAGACATTTGTTAACTTGATTCAAGAAAGTCTTGAAGAAAGGGATTCCTAGTATAAGTAAATGGCCGTTATAATACAAAGCAATATTTTCTTAAGGATAGCAAATAGTTTTCTTAATTCAAGGAATCGTTTAGGTATTGTACATAAATCAATAGTTTCATTTTCTTAAAATAAAACATTTATTTACTTAGAAAATCAATACAAACAGTTGACTGTGGCTACGCAATCTAATCATGCGACCTTTAAATTCTAGTATATTCAAAATTACTCTGAACTTACTTTTGTTGTCATAAATACACCAACAGGTTTTATAAGATTTTCCATGGAATCCAATACTCACTTAAAGGTGTCACATCTAAATCTAGCTTTTATTTTCGATACAAATGCCAGAATTATTTCCTTTCCCTTTTTCTCAGTTTCTACTTTACTTCTTTCCATCACCAGACCAGCCAATAAAAGTTCAACCACGAGTGTTGAAATATGAGGGTTTCTTTTTTAATATTCATGCAACGTGAATAAAAAAGCTCGTTTTAAAAGTTCAGCTCAGCTGTTATACTCCATGGTCAACATTTTTTTTTCAATTTCCTGTACGCGAAAAGCGGAAAAAAAGATGGTGTCGATATACAACGATCGTCATCTTCAATTTCCTGGCAGTTCTATAGTTGATATTTTCTTTTCTTTTTGTAACTTCATTTGCTTTGTTTATAAAGTTAATATGGTATATATGCTTATGTTTCGTAATTAATTATCTGCTGTTAAGTAAGCATAACGTTTTTTCTTGTCTTTTGCGAATATATTTGCTACAATTGCTCTAGTACACTTTCTACTTTGTATTACTTGAAAGGTATGTCACTATACTTAGATAAAACGAACACATGGTTTATGTTTTGTTTACAGGTCGGCAATTTTTCCTTTCGTTTTAGTTTTAAGGTATACACGTAGGCTCATGCTTCACCGGGCTGCGAGATATATTGTACGTGGCGCCATCTGGCATTTATCCCCGCCGGCCAGATGCACTCTTTGTCTTTCTGTGCGCTCGTAAGGTTCTAAAACAAGAGATCGTGGATTTCGAATACATTATGTTAGGTTATACAAGCGCAAAGATGGTATAGATTATTAAATAGTATTTTGGAATTGCCGTAAAGGCCAACAAATAGACGAACAGCCTCAAATCTTTCTAATGCATCCCCTTAAAAAAGCAACATTCTCAAAAATTTCAATTTATTTTGTATAATTATGGAATTTTTTTTTCTTTAGTTTAATTTTATAAGAATCGTTGCTTATTTTTCTACTTAGAATTACTTTTTCGTTCTCCTACATCGTATAACAGCAACAAAATGAATACAAGAAGCTGTACTTTCTAACATAATCTGAGAATGTAGAAAAATTACGCAGTAATTCTGTATTAACACATTTTGTCAGAAGGCGTTGAATTATAATATTACGTGATTGAGTGGACATGCGTGTTTATAATATGCGTGCATACCGCGAAAAGTATATTCCAAAGACGAGTTTATATGTTCTTTTAAGGCATTTTTATACCTTAATTGTTATAAATCTACAAATTAGCTTCAAATTTTCATCCTGGTACTAAAAAAAGTCACTTATTTAAAAAAAAAGATATTTTAATCACTGGAAAAACGCAAAAAGTTTAGGTCAGTGTTTTTTTTTGTTTTTCCAATGACCTTGAAAAAGTTCTAACGTCAGCGGCAGCTTGTGCACTGCGGCTGCGGTGCTGCGGAACACATAAGGGCAACGTTTCGATTTCCTTGTCTATCTTTCTGTCAAGGGCAATGTACATACATGATATACAGGAAGGAATCGAAGCCCTGTATTTGTCCTCCCATTTACGTCATCACCAGACGCCACTGGACGTGATAGATTTTTTTAAAAGGCAGTGCAAGATTTTTGCTTAATTTTTGTATAGACTCCGTAATTCTCTAAATAATACTTAAAAATGTATTTTACAATACATAAGGAAATGATGAAATGAAAAAATAAAATGTTAAAAATGTAATTCTTAACAGTAATTAAAATTCTTATAACAAGTTCTCAAACATCTTTTGTCAGATCCCTAAACAATAATAGAATTCCCGTTAGAACGTATCATTTCTGGGATGATTCCTCTACTTTCCCCTCTTTCATTATTATTTCAGAGTTTTTAGACGCACTGTGTAACCTAGTAATAGGTTTACAAATAATGATGTTGATGTTCTGAAATTTAAACATAAATAAAAATGCCAAATCCTGGTACAAACGTTCTACGCAACTTTCATCTTTGTCAAGGCTATTTTTTTATAAACACAATTACAATTAAATCAAATAAAATTATATCTGTTAAAGCAAGTTTTTGATATAATTTTACTTTGATTTAAGTTAATTCTGTTTATAAAAAAGAAAAATATTTAGTCTTGAAAAAGATGAAAGATCGAAAAATGGGTTGTTCACATGAGGGTAGAATAAATAGCTTTTGCTCAAGTAATGGGTTTAATTATAGAAAAATCAGAAATCAATCAGACCATATCAAATTGATCTGATAAAATCATGAACTGTTTGGAAACAACTCTCAAGTTGTCCAAATTGCTCTGATTGATTTGGTTATAGTTAGAATGGATGTTTAAATATCGTTAAATGTATCTCTTTTTCCGATTAATTATTTGAATTATTTATTCTGTTTTATACAATTTCCAAAAATGGGGTCGTTTAAAGGAAAACTATAAAATTAGCACATTGATTACGAATATATTAAAATATTGGCTAAAACCCCACATAAATAATATCACAACTAAATAACACAAATATATCACATGAAATATTGAAAAATTCACATAAAATCAAATCTCTTAAGCTTCATACTTCGTGCAATAGTGGCCAGCAACAGAAATATGCAACATCAAAAACAGGAGCCACTATCAATTGATCTTCGTAGTACAATTAAAAAACCGATAATTCTTAAAATTAAACTTCTAAAGCACTAGCAATGTTCTCATCATCTCCTCTTGAAGGTGGTGGTCTTCAAATTTTCAAAATTATCAAATTCACTTACACTTAGGATGAAATTTTTTAAAATGCATCAAAATCAGAGCGTTCCAAACTCCATAACAAGTTTTGTGTGTTTATGTATGAGGATAGTATGATAAATACCTGCGTTAAGGAAGACAATACAATTGTTTTGCATTCAGTACATTTATTTATCGACAGAATCTCCTTGCAGCTCTATACACCTAGTCCATAATAGGACTTCACGACGTTTTCCCAAAATTATCTCATAAAAATAAACATGCATTTGTGGCGACATCTGTTAGCAAGAAGCGCAACTACTCCTTTCTATATTACTAAGGCCGCTAATATAGAGCTGCTATTAACACTGAGTATTAAAATATTTTATAAGAAGAAAAGAAAGCAATTAATGAGCAATTTATTTTCATCCAATTTAGAATTACAAAGTAAATTAATTGAGAAAATAATTAGCAAAATCGTCTCTCCATATTTGGCAAATGTAAAGTTTTCCTAAATCCGATACAGATAGTCCAGAGAGGGAGCATCGCGCGTTACAAGATTAATTAAATCTTCTCCAACCTTTGTTCCTCCAAACCGTAAGCTTAGTAGAGTCATTTATGTAATATGTATCGCATAATGAAGTATCTTGCAATGTAACAGATTAAATATCTGCAAAACAACAAGATTCCCAGCATATTTTTGTATTTCAAGCTTTTAAAAGCAGACCTGCAAACCAAATTTGCTTATGTTAGTAAGTAATAGTATTCGTAAATTTCATTACAGAACTTTTCAGGTGTACAATTCTAAATCCTCGCATTTAAAAATTCTTTCCTATCATCCTATCGAACTAATTTTCTTTTTTTCTCTGTTTTCGTCCAGCGCCCTCACGAATAGAGATCGAATATTCGAGAACGCCACTCCAAAATGTAACGCGTCCATCAGATGTGCGTAGATGGACACGGGTACACGTATCTATATTTTAGCGTAATTTGAGCGGGGGAAGATATTTATACAAAAAGCCTTTTAAAATCATTGGCACGCAACAAATTCGGGTGTAAACGGTTTCAATTTGGAGTTCGTGACGAGGGTTGTCCGCTTCGTTTAATATTTAATATGCGATAATGATTTCGCTTTTTACCACCATACTCTCTACACGTACATATCTATACTTGATATAGGATGAAAAGAGGAGGACAAAACGTGTAGTACGAACGTTAACAACCTTTAATTGAAAATTCAGGGCGAAAAAGGAAGGTTCCATGAAAATTTTTAAAAATTAGCGAACTGCTGCTGCGCTTAAAATAGTATTTGGAAAAGACTGACGCTACTAGATTATGCAATTTGATGAAAAAAATTGAGTTAGGATGGGAAAGAAATGGGTAGCAAAAGTTAACGCTTTAATCAATTGCTAGATATGGTAAAACTACTGCGGATTGGGGCAAAACATAGAGCCATTGGTCTACACTAGTCTCCAATCTTTTCATTTAAATGGAAGAGGAAACATACAAATACTTCTCTTACTCCCCTTAGGAATTTTATAAAATATCATATAGGAAACAACAAAACGTTTCGCAATCTAAAGTTGTGCAACTGTGTTATCCATTCACTTTATGAAACTCTATACATACATTAGCTGTAAGCTATGAATTACATGAAGAGAATTTGAATGCATATGGCTAAAGAATGGAGCAAGTCTTAATCATGACAGTTTTGCCAATCAAGGACTGCAATTGTCATCGCCTCTTGATTACAAAAGATACGTAACATAGCCATGCAATATCTCTTAAGCGAAGGCTTTTTCAACTCCGCTGGTCTGATTGTCATGAAGAAATACTTTCAAATATTTTTGAAATTCGAGGAAGGCCCCAGTTGCCCAAATTGTTTAATAATGCATGGGATCCATTATATTACAAATAAGCTTTAGTTTGTGAGCTTTATTATTACAATTTATTCAAAGAACCTTTTTCGCCAAAACGGATCATAAGATGCAACTTTGTGTTAAGTTATGTACGAGGATGGTATGAGACGTATCCGTATTTGAAGACAGATGGCACTTAGTGTCAAAAAGCAAGAACAATACCGGTCAGTGATTCGATTTCTCTTTTTTAAATGAGAAAACCTGCACAGAAGTCAAAGAGAACTTAGATGCAGTTTATAAGGACCACGCACCTTCGATGACTTCAATCAAAAAGTGATTTAATGAATTCAAGCGTGGCCGAGCATCCGTCTTTGATGAGGAGTAGCTAGGTCATCCCATTGAGGTAACTAATCAATAAGGTTCATGATATCGTGTTAGCAGACCGCCGGGTGAAGATTAGAATGATTGATAATATGGTAACCACCTCAATTTAACGTGTGCAAAACATTCTTCACGAAAAATTGAGCATGAGAAAGTTAGAGGCGAGATGGGTGCTGCGTCCGCTGACGATTAATCAAAAGCGATACCACGTGAAAACTGCAAAGCAATGTTTGGATATGTTTAAGCGCAATCCGAGTGAGTTTCTGTGGCGTTATGTAAGTGTAGATAAGACATGAATACACCACCACACGCTAGAAACCAAAAGTCAGTTGACAAAATGGATTTTTCCCCGGCGAATGTGCATCAAAGAAAGCAAAGACGATTCCATCAGCCGAAAAAGTTATGGCGACAATTTTTTGGGATTCGCATGGCATAATCTTAATTGATTATATTCGGAGAAGGGAAGAACAATAACGGGACAGTACTATGCTGATTTATTAGACCGACTCGATGCTGAACTAAAAAGACACCACCTAGCGAAGAAAAAAATTCTCTACCATCACGATAACGCCCCGGCCCACCCATCGACAATTGCAACAGCAAAACTAGCCCAGTTACGGTACGAGTTAGTTCCTTATCCAACATATTCGCCAGATTTGGCCCCCTGTGACTTCTTTCTTTTTCCAGACTTGAAGAAATGGCTTGGCGGAGAGCGGTTCACGTCAAATAAAGATTCCCGAAACAGAGGCCTATTTTGCAAAGTTCGACAAATCCTATTATTTGGTTAACTTAAAAAAGTTAGATCATCGCTGGACTAAATGTATAGAGCTACAAAAAGATTATGTCGAGAAATAAATTTACTAATTGCAAAACATCTGCGTTGTCTTCCTTAACACAGGTATTGATTATACCATACTCGTATACTTAATAATCAACAATTCATTTAAAAGAGGTATTGTTGTGCATATATTACAAGAAAAGCCAGATGTTATAACCTAAAATAAAAAGGATTTTTGTAATTAACACTGTAAAAGTAATATCAGCTGGTACAATGAAAACATTTTTTGAAAATTTTAATTCTACGGATCTGCATTATCATTTAAATATTTCTTAAACTCATATACGTAACTTGACATATTTGTCATCTATTCTTGATCATTATCAATCTATTTAAAGAATTCAAAAAACTTTCTTGCTATTTACTAGTTAAAACATCTTAGCATCTTATTTTCTTTTAGTATTTATGAAATCTTCCAGGTGTCCATTAATTTATTATCAATCCCAATACATTTTATAGAAGACTTTCTTACACAGCTTTATAGCTAACAAGATCGATATAGTTTTTGTTTGTGGCGCAAGGTTGAGAAAATACTCATATCTATTTGACGTGGTGATTTGAAATCCATCATTTAATGTTGTCGTATACCATAACATTTTGTCATAAAGCGGTCATGAACTACATATTTAACGTTTATGAAGTTTTATAAATAACCACAGTATAAAGTACGCCAAATACTGACTCTTACTAAGCATCAGCAGCAATTAAAAACATTCTATCTACTTAGTATCTTTGCGTAACGTTCTTAAGTTGTCTAGGATCTAGTCAAGATATGATCATAAATGCTATGTACTTTAAACCGCATTCCGGTACTTTTAAAGTTTCCAACACAATTTTAACAATCTACTCATATTAATCATCTTTAGTATGACCCAAGAACTTCTTGATGAGGTCCATAAGACTGAAGGTGCAAATGATTTACAGTGTATTGTATTTGTGCTGAGCAATTTGTGTATCATCCAAAACATCTTCTTTCACTTTTGCTTCGCTTAATAATGAAAATTTCTTACCAAGATACTGATGGTAAATGTAAACTTTGTCCAAAGTCTTGGCAAACCGTTGCAATTTACTTGCTTTTATATATATAGTGGCGATAAGAAAACTTTCTGGATTATAGTGAATGAAAGATGTATATTTCTGTTCTTTCTGGTATTAACAATTTTCTCCCAAATCAATCAGTAACTGTCCAAAGCTTTATTCCATCTCTACCATCCCAGTACCAAATGAAACAAATTCTGTAAGTGAATTTGTCAGTGCTCACGAACAACAAATATAGAATTTACAAATCCTAATTACCCGTACGTATTATTTTGAAACATTAAAAATGAGGGTACATTTTTCGAGGATACATTAGTATCCCAGATAATATAAGACAATAACGGTTGTCTTTTATCTCAACTTTTGCTCGCCTAAAAGTATCGTCAAGAGTATTTAGTCGCCTGACTAGATCGGCGCAAAGATCGGTAGAAGTGGCGAAAACTGGGAATGTACAATTCACCGGAATTAAATTAGTCCGGGTTTCAGGTCTTTAATTACACCCGAAAGAGTAATTAAACGGTTATTAAAAGGGAGAAACCGAGCAAAATTTAACGCGTTTGACTGTCGGCTGCTGTCAAATAAATTTCGGAAAATTTCGCCGATTTACTTTATCAAGCATTGATTTAATATGTGTGTGTATGTGACAGTGGAACTCCATCTGTGGTATTTTATTAGAACTGGTATCGTGATTAAAAGTCAAAATTATGTGCACAGTTAGTTTGCCCTACAAAACTAATTGTTTTGTGTAATTTCATCCTTAAAAAATACAGTTGATATTATAAATGAACGAAATATTTTTAATCGCGAAGATTTTGAATTAAAAAATAACTCACAAACATCGATAATGCTAAAGTTAATATTAACCAAAAGACTACTTGTTAGCGATTGAAAAACACTTTTTATACACTCCCTTTTTTTGAAAGAGAATTCACGCAACTGAAATTCATAAAAAACCTTAAAGACAGCGTACGGCGCTAAATTCAAAAGTTGAAAAGTAAATTACCAAACTGCTAATAGGACTGCATGTTTTCCAATTATTTAAAAGCAACCAAATAAGTAGAGCAACGCAAACTGCGCTGAAAGCCAGTGGCGGACGCATAAAAGTTTACACAAAATCCATCGTGAAATCACAAAGTGGATAATGTCTATTTAATATTTGTAACATTAGATATGTTTCCTAAGTTGTTTCGGAAAAGTAAGTGCGGCCTGAAAAAAAAATGTTTTTGTATGCCGAAAACGAACGTTCTACATCTAGTGACGTTATATTTGCGTAAGTAAAATAATCTTTCAAATAACTTAACGGTTCTGTTGACGCACCTTCACAAATGTATCTTAATGTGCCAAAATCAGAATTTTTCTCAAAAACACTTTCAAATTTTTCTAAAACAGAAACATTTTTTGCGTCTTTAATCGCGCATAGCTGTGCGTGAACATGTTGCACTATTTGTAGAGATTCTTCTAACGGCACCGCAGGATTTTGTAATTTTTCTATTGCATCTGCTAGCCCGAAGTAATTGTGGTGAATGATTTTTAAATCCGTTTTAACCTGACTATCTTGAAATTTTGACTGGCTTTTCTGGATAGCTGCAGCTTCCTTTGTATCGAATTGTAAAACCACGTTCTTAATATTGTCAAAATATTTATGATAATAAAACGCGGCCTGCAACCATGTTCCCCAACGAGTTAGAATAGGTTCTGGTGGCTCTGGTTTACGGGGGCACAGTCTGTGAAATTCGCGAATACGTTTCGGTGATTTGACAAGTACTGCTTTGGTATGCGCTATTAAAGCATCTACCTCAAGATAATATTTTCTGATACTATCCGCCACAAGATTGAGAGCATGAATTTTACACGTAATGTGTAACAAATTAGCAGAATGCTTTTTAAGAGACCGGCCTACAGAAAGCATGTTTGCAGCACCATCACTCACTAACATCAAGAGTTGGTTTGTTGAAAGTTCAAACTTGTCCAATGTATTCAACACTAACTTTGAAATTACTTCGGCAGTACACTGTTGTATTCGTTTGGAGACTAATAGAGTTGAAGGTGCCGATTGATGAGGTTCCAATTTGCGTGCCATTACATTAAGAACAGAATGTTTCTTCCGATCTGTTGTTTCGTCGACACATAACCACAATTTTTGATCTTTCAACTCCGATTTTATTTTTTGTTCAATATGTTCGCGCGCAGATGGCACAATTCTTCGTAACGATGTTCGACTTGGTAATTTGCACTCCGAATAGTTATTCCAATAGCAGATAAATGGTTCCTTGTCTAGTAAATTAAACGGTATATTACATGCGATAAACGTAACGCATAAATTAAATATAAATTTTTCATTGTCTCGTGCGCAATTTCTTTTTGAGACATGCGTTTCACTATTTACGTGTCGTAGACAATGTTGTCTGGACCAACACATTAACGGGATTTTACAGATTACACATTTAATTTTAGCACCTTCATATATTAAGTCTGGAATTTCTGCAATAAATTTTCGAAGTTTGTCCGACCGCGGTCGTTTTGCTGACGAAATCATAATTTTTCTAGGACAGATAAACAATTGCGCAAATGACCGGCAGCGAAAATGTCCGTACTGCTCCGCAGACGAAGTAGTACTACCGTTCCTCTCGGTCCGAACTGATTCTACGCCGATGCGCGGTACCGCTCGTGGCCAGCGTTATTCATCACTGACCAGAAGTATGACCACGACGAAATTCTGCAAACCAATTGTAAACAGTCTTTCCTGGTGGTGCTTCATTTGCAAAAATTGAACGAAGCGATTCGAGGCATTGTTGTTGTGTTAGGCCTTTACTAAAATCATAAAGAATCATCCAACGAAAACCTTCACCTGAAATTTTCATTTTTTCACCAAATTTCTAAACTACTCGGCCGATTTCTATCAAACAAATGTCAAATTTTGCGAAACTAGTAATGTCAAATCTCATTAGCACCGTCTAGTGGGCGTCTGTGAAAACTTGGGACGCTACTGTCGTACTATACAACTTTTCATTATTTTCTTCTGAATTTTGGAGAATCTGGAATTTTCATGAACAATACGATTAGGGAATATTCAAATATACTGCGTGTATTAATTTAATTACAAAGAAAACATTAAAAGTCCGTAAAATATAAGCCAATCCGCATATATATCCCATAAAAGAACAAACCCCTTGAGAAAGAAAAAAAGACATCTTCCAATTTTCATTTTTCAAGTTTTTCCTTTATATAGCCTCATTTACGTTAAACCTTTTCGTCTGTTTCCGTTTCTACATCGTTCAGGCCTACCTTTATCGTCACGATACGTTAACTTTACGAATTGCATTTGCAAGATTAAACTCCTTTGTTATGATGATAAATAAGAGTTGTTTGTCAGCCGGAACATGAAATATTATCCTCGGTTAACATTTCCCTTACGTAAAAAGTCATGAGGAAACAGTCAATAAAAGAAAATTGTTTTCCGAGATGAACGTTATTAGTATATCGTATTTCCTGCGTATTTCGCTTATTTCAAGTCATTTTAATCAGGCTTATTTTCCCTCGTCTCTTGCTATAAATTGAATTCTAAAAGTATTCCTTTCTGAGAAGATTTTTTATTTTCAATTAACCCATCAGCGCCCTGCGTGATCATACGATCACACTCTGCGGGCAACGGGAAAAAAATTTCCTGCGTAATTTATTGCACAGATAAGACGGTTTCGCTGATGAACGACTCGTGGAAACTGTTTATATTACTGAAATACGTATTGAGGGTTTCTTTTTAACGTCTTAGCAGTTTTGTATAAGCACTGGAACCGAGTACAAGTGCATTTGTTGATATGCAAGCAGCCACGGATATTTGTTTTCCGTAAGTACACATTTATTAACATATATATTATGAATTAAATGGTAGCAATCAACTGAGTAAAACATAAGTTCGATATCGTTGTAGCTGATTAATAAATAATTTTTTTTATTAGCGGTCATTTCTTTGTAAATATATGTGTGTGTCAATATGATTCCACTAGGCGCATAAGATAACATTTTAGTACCATGTATATTTATATGATTTGTATCTACTGTGCGCTCATTTTCAGTGGATTGACGTTGCAAGAGGCCATAGATATTTTAGAAAACTCAGATGTTAGAGATGTCGAAGGTGTCTTTATCGAACCTCCGGCGGCAGCGATAGTTTCGGACGAAGATTCCGGAGATGAGGATGAAGGCGGCTTTGTAGACAATTTGGGAAGGCGTCAGCTACAAAGTGGAGCGGATTTTGTTTTTGCTAAGCCTCGTGGGGACTCGTATGGAAACCCACGAAAATTATATGAAACACGAGAAAGCAAAAGAAGAAAATATAATTTTGTATAGACGAATGAAGATACGAGGGTCACGCTATATATTTTGAGATACAAGAAAACTACAAGTCTTTTTACGAAAATGATTTTATTTATGTTCAAAATAATCTCCTCCTGCATCAATGCACTTTTGTAACCGAAGTTTCCATAACGTAAAAGCGTGAAGCCAGTCATCTCTTGGAATGCTCTCAAAAAATAGATGAATTGCTTCATCTATCTCATCCTCCGTCGTGAAACGTCGACCACGTAAATGTTTCTTTAGGTTGAAGAACAACCAGAAATCATACATGGCCAAATCAGGCGAATAGGGTGGATGTTCAATGACTTTCACCTTATTTTCACGTAAAAATTCAACCGTCTGCTATGCACTGTGTGACGATGCATTGTCGTGATGCAACATTAACCCGCGAATGTTGGCTGACTCAAGAACTGCAGGTAAACATTTTGTGGTGTACCAGTTTGCTGTGACTGTACGTTGATCTTTCAGCTTCATTGCTTTTACTAATCCGGTACTACGGAAGAAAACTGCGTACACAACTTTCTTGCCGGCCCTTTGCCTTTTGGCTATTGTTGGTGTTGGTGCATCTTCGTGGATCCACACGCGGCTCTCCTGGCGGGTAGGAATATCGTAAGATGGGATGTAAGTTTCATCACCTGTTACTATCTTTGATAGAATGCGATATCCGCCATTATTTAACATTTGCAATGTATCCCGAGCGATTCTTACTCGCTCTGCTTTTTGGAAATCGGTAAGCGTGTGTGGCGCCCAACGAGTAACAATTTTTTTCATCCGAAGATGATCATGTAAAATTGAATTTACTGTTGCGGATCCAACACCAAGAGTTGCCTCAATCACTTGATAGGTGCATCTTGGATCTTCGACGTTCGTACGTCTCACACTCTCAATGTTTCCAGCGGTAACTGAAGAACAGGGACTGCCGGTACGTTCCTCATCACCAAGCGATATCCGTCCTCTTTTAAATTCGCTATACCAGCGAAACACAGTTGCACGTGAAGGACTTTCATCACCAAATGCGAGTTGCAATCGTTCAAGACTTTGTTGTTCACTTAAACCGACCTTAAAATCGTAGTAAATCATTGCGCGTACATGTTCTCTTGACAAGTCCATGTTTCGATGACAAATCGTACCTACCACGTTTATTCTATGACAGCAGCGACTCAACCGACAGTCAGAGTTTACTACTTAAGGATAGTGGTATTTAGGAATGCAGTGTTGCCAACTATAACTTCTCTACTTTTGTGGCATCTCAAAATATATAGCGTGTCCCTCGTATTTCAGAACAGATGACTATATTCCCAGAACAAGATTATTCCAAAAACCGAGTTTTGACTCCAGTACAAATATTCGAGCAAATATTTGATGAAGGAATTATACATATAATAATTAGCGAAATATCAAAATACGCTTTGTTCAAAAATTGCAAGGACCCATGCATTTCGCATGAAGAAATGAAAGTTGTTATTGCAATTTTATATTTATCAAGATACATTACAGTTCCTAGCAAACGGTTGTTCTGGGAGTTATCCCAAAATACTAGGAATGAACTTGTTAGTAATAGTATGCGGAGAAATCGCTTTTTGGAGATATGCAGATTCATTCACTTTGCTGATAACAATAAAATGAATGAAAGTGATAAGATGTGGAAGCTGAAGCCATTTATGGATATTTTACAAAAACGATTTCTTAGGCTATAGCAACCAGAAGAGCATATGAACTTTGACAAATCTATGGTAGCGTACTACGGCAGACATAATTGTAAGCAATTCATACGAGGGAAACCAATTCGTTGTGGATATAAGGTCTGGTGTTTGAAAGCACCATCTGGTTACCTAGTCAATTTCGACGTATATCAAGGAAAATATCCGAAAGAAAATCAACAATATGAAAACGAATTCGGAAAAGCTGCCGCGCCGTTAATTCACATGTTAGATGAACTACCTGACACTATTAGAAGATTACCTTATAAGTTATATTTCGATAACTTATTTACAAGTTTATCATTACTAATACACCTAAAAGAACGTGGCTATGGCGGAACAGGAACAATTAGAGAAAATAGGATTCCAAGAGAATGTGCCTTAACTGCGTCGAAGATTTTGAAGAAGAAAGCCAGAGGCACATACGAACAACAAACTTGTTTAGAAGAAAATATTACAATTGTCAAATGGGTTGATAATTCCGCCGTGGCAATTGCCTCAACCTACCACTGTGTGCAACCGCTTAGTTCTGATGTGCGTTACAGTCGCACAGAAAAGAAAAAAATTAGAATTAGTCAGCCAGCTTTGATAATGAATTATAATAAATTTATGGGAGGAACCGATTTAATGGATGAAAACATTTCCTATTATAGAATAGGAATTAGAGGGAAAAAGTGGTACTGGCCTCTGTTCACATAGATGATGGACGTAATTATGCATAACGCATGGATTATGATGAAGAAAAGCGGAGGCAACATATCGCAACTCGAATTTCTAGATGGTATAGGGCACTTAGTTTCCTCCTGTAGCCGACGTAGATGCGCCGTCGTTCAGTGTACCAGAACTGTGCGTACACAATGCACAAAATGCGATCTTGGTGTTTATGTCGATTGTTTTGTTGACTTTCACACAAAGTAGCATGTACAAACAGTATAATAATAAGTAATATAATATAATAAGTTTTTGTAATGTTTTTTAATCAACTAAAACCAATAAAATTCTTCCATTTTTATGAAATTGGCCTATTTCTTAGTTTTGCAACCTTAAGCGCCTAGCGTGTCCATATGATCACAGTCTCTATAATAGACCCAGTCGCCATTAAAAATCTGTAAAATGGTTTCGGAAGTAATAAATGATCATAAAAGCATACTGCTTGAAGTTCAAAGATTTTAACAATAAAAAAATAATTTGGGCGCTAATGGGTTAAGAAGAAATGAGTTCCTCAAAACAAGATGGCAATCCACCACGTTTTGTCTTAAGAGTAAGCACTCTAATCATATCCCTTAATCTAATTTTATACAGCGATGTATCGAAAAAAACGTTTCAGTAAACAATCAATTAAGCTCGAGCTTTATACATACACAAAAGATTAGAAATACCAACTTTTGACATAAAAAGATAAGATTCATAATGAAGCTACTATAAACCGTAGAACGTAAAAAGAATGGCGGACTCAAGAAGTAGCACAAAAACAATTAAAGTCTTCATCAATCACTGGCGAAATATCTCTTTATTTACAGAAGTACGACGAGGAGTGTAATCAAGGAGAAATAATAGTAAAAAACCCGAGAAGAATGAGAAAAAACAAGAAATAGGTCACCTGTAACTTCGCCTGCGAAACATTGTGACAACTGAATCGTGTAGCGTCATTCATTGTACTAATATGAAATGTGTTGCTTGAGAAAAGTTTGTTCAGTGCCTAGCTGTACTGTAGCAGTTATAAATGGAATTTTATCATAAGTTTATCTCGTTCTTTTTTTTTGTAATACTACACCGCTTCTAGTATTGTTATTAAGGAAAGCAACGAAAAACAAAAACTATTTCTGCTTCTATCTCTGCAACATTTGATTTGGTAGATAATACATTCAGTTAGTTAAAATTTGTTTAACTTTGGTAGAGAGAACTTTTAGTTTGATTCAAACTTGAAATCACTGAACGTATCTATGTATGTACATACATATGCTAATGTCAATGTGCGAAATCAGTCAATCTGCAGATTTGCTAAGCGAGTCAGTCAAAGTGCGAAACTATATTTTATTTTCTAATTTTCGCAACATTGCCTAGTCAATCTGCAGATTTACGTGTTCTGGCCCGTCATAGTGCGAAAGAAATATTCAAAAGGGCGGGACAAGTGCTTCATTCACTTTTGTTTACAAATTTTCGCCTCACCTCGCCTCGCCCTGCACGCCAGCGCTAGCTCGCGCCACGCGCTTTCTTGCATCGCACTCGCCCGCCTGACGTCGTGCGCACAGTACAGATTCAACTTTATTCCTGTCGTAGTTACATATTTAATTACTGCTCCATTGAACGATTTCTTCTAGTTTTAAAATCTCTCCTTGTGTGAATTGGCTAATGCATGTTGTTTTGCACCTACAAAAATGCAAGAAAACACAGAATTACGTAATAAAATGAAAGACCGATTTTACGCGAAACTTTATGACGAAGTTCTGAAACAAAACAGTGTTTTGTTAGCAAACGAAAGGTATGCTTAGAGGATGTCAAGCGAATTAAAGCGTGTCATAAAAAGGAATCGTCAAGAGATTATCGGCTCATTCTAAGGTATGATGTATTGACTATACACGGCTATGAAAAACTCATCAGATACTCAAAAAAGTGTAAAGAAATTTATTAATGCTGACGAAATATTTGACATATTGCATTCCACTCATTTGTCAATTGGTCACGGCGGAAGAGACCGAATGTGGAAAGAAATAAACACACTATATAAAAATATAACAAGAGCTCAAATAACAATATACTTGAATTTATGTGAACCATGTCAGCAGAAACAAAAAAGTGAAAAGAAAGAGAAACAGCAGATGCTAAGTCGATCTCATTGATTATCAATCTCAGCCAAATGGAAAGTATAAGTTTCTTCTCGTTTACCAAGATCACTTGACGAAGTTTGTAGTGTTGAGGCCTCTTACCTCGAAACGGGCAGATAAAGTAGCATATCAACTGCTAGATATTTTTCTCTTATTTGGAGCTCCATGTATTCTTCATTCAGATAATGGCCACGGATTTCGCAATCAACTATCAGCTTGCAAAGTATGTGGCCAGAACTGAAAATGGTCCACGGCGAAGCTAGACACGGCCAAAGTCAAGGCAGTGTCGAACGAGCAAATCAAGACATTGAAAATATGCTCACTACTTGGATGACCGATAATCAAACCAATAAATGGAGCGACGGTGTAGGTTTCGTACAATTCATGAAGAATCGTGCTTATCATTCTGGAATCAAAAGAAGTCCATATGAAGCTATGTTTGGCGTTCCTGCAAAAATGGGATTGACTTCGACAATTATACCACATGAAATTCTTCACACTATAAATAATGAAGAGGATCTTGAAGAAATATATGATTTAAAAAAGAATATGTCCCTAAAAAAAGATACACATCCATTTGGGAAACCCCATAATTTACCGAATGTAAATGCAGCTATCGATGATTTCCAGTTACCCTCTACCTCCATTAAATCAACTTTACAACAAGTCCCAGAGTGTTCAGTACCCGGAATGTCTACAGAACCTGATGTACAAAATCAAAAAATAGTCGTCGAGGCTGTAGTAAACGTACAAACGCAGTCACATTTGATAGAAGATAGAGTTGCTCAAGTACCCTACATCGAAGAGGAATCCCTTTCGCAAGTGCTAGAACTAATCACGAACGACGAGCTACGCCTAGCTTCAAAATCACCAATGTCACAACATCAAGAAGACATTTTAAAAAGGACAAGTTACTCACCGGAAAAAGAATTAAAGTGTATTGTTTGCTCCAATGAAACGTCAGGTGCTCATACCTGCATTGAATGTAATATGTTTGTTCATGTGATTTGTGGTGAAACAAAATCTGAAGAGGAAGGTTATGGTAAAAAGTGGCTTTGCAAAATCTGTAAAAACAATATGGATCAAAAGAAACAGCGTGAAAAAGCCAAAAAAAGCCTGGAAAAATAAGCGAAGAGGATGGTAGCGATCTCTGATGCCAACCACCAACTAGTTGATGAAGGATCTACTGTAAGAATTAAGACACGTGACGCTGACAGATCAGAAACTGATGCCCGTTCTATTTTGGTTGTGGTTCTTAGCAAAACAGATGATGGTTTTTATAAACTGGGCACTAAAACTAGCATTTTAAAGCAGTTATCTGCAAGATCGCAATTTAGTGTTTGCCGGGAAAAATTTATTTCAAAAGAACATGTCCCCCATGTAGAAATTTCTTTACGACAAACTGCAATAAAACAATCGCTTGGTTCTGGTCAGGGTTTCAAAAAATGTGGTTGTAGAACAAAATGTACGACGAATAGGTGTGCTTGTCGTAAAAATAATGTTCTGTGCAATTCTAAGTGCCACCAATCTTTAGACTGCATCAATATATAATTCAGTTATTTTTTGTCGGTGTTATGAATTTATTTACTGATAGGTATTTACTTAATTGATGTTCATTTTATTAATAAAAGAATGTTCCATTCTAGCAAAAAACATTTTTCATAAAAGTTTATTGTTTCAACAAATATTCAGTAATTTTTTTGGTGTCATGGTTATTAGTTCAGTTATTAATATTTACTTGATCTTAAATAATTAAAATTTTTAAATCGTTTTCTTACAATTTTGTTGTAAACTGTTGATTTTTTTTTTGAGCGTACCCAACTAAATTTGATTTTGTTGGTAAAAGAATGTTTTATTCGAGCAAATAACCTTTTATACGCACATTTACTGAGGCTTGGTAGCCAGTCTGTGGAGAGAATCAATACCTTCGCACTTGGACTGACTCGCTTAAAAAATCTGCAGATTGACTGATTTCCGCACATTGCCTGTAACATACAAAAAATACACTATAAAACTATATTTAAGCCCGTCATATTGTGCCACTAATCATTCACATCTGCCAACAAGGTTGCATATCTAAGCTATTTTCGCAAGATTCATTTTGATCCTCACCGTGGGAATCTCGCTTATCATTGGAGATAGAGAGTAAGTTTAAATTTGGCAAAGTATATTTTTGCCGGGAGTGATTCCGTCAATACCATGAGCCATATTAGCATTATTTTGGCTGTTGCTAAATTTTGTGTTTGTTATAATAGAGAATGGACCTGTGATAAATGGCGTTCAAAATTTAAAAAAAAAAAAACGAAAAAGCTCATTTTCTTCTTTTACCTCTAATACATTTACTTGGACTTGCAGAGAAGAACTAAAAACACATCCTCGAGGACACTTTCAATCTTCTATCTAATAGTCATCAACTTTCTTATTTCTTATCGGCGCCATATTAGATTTTGACACACCGTTAGAAAGAGTTTCTTTTTCTGATTTCAACCATGTGAAACATGTTGACAAAAGTTTTTGATATTACGCTTTAATTGACGAGAAATGCATTTTTAGCAATGAAATTCCAAACTGTCAAACATTTCAATTGTCGTTCATTGGAAATAGAGAAAGGACGTACACCAACGAAGAGAAACCAGATATGTTAAGTATTTTTATACTATATAATACAACAATAGCCAGTAGAAGGTATTTATAATTGTATCCAGAACGACAACATATTAGGTTATAATAGTTATTGGGATACAAATTTATTTAAAATTTGAAGAAAAATGTTTATTAAAAATGTGTAATATTACACGCTGTAACCATTAACATTTCTACCGGATATTTTTCAAATATTGGATGAATATATATAAAACTCAACAATTGGTTTAATGGAATATATCCAGCAATATATGTACATTTAACGTTCCAATCCTATAAAATCCGATCCTTTTTTCGCATTCCATTAATTTTTCGAGCACAATCTATAGAGCTTTTATAAAATTCTATAGTATAACGCAACAGCGTGGATAGTTTGTTATAAATTAAAATTGATTTCGCTCGAACGGAACGTCAGCATCGAATTGGAAATATTCAAACAAAACTTATCCGCTGATTTGATTAATTAATTCAGCGTGTTGATTTTCGTCCGCGACCCCATCAATTAATATCAATCCGATTCGACTTCAATTCCGAATTATACAGTTGACGTCGGAGTTCTACAATCCGAAAGCGCGGTTTGTGAAATATCTAACAATGTTCCCAATGCGTATCCATGACAGCGAAGGGAGATTTATTAGGAAAATATATTTATGCGCCTTGTTTAATGTGGAAAGCTGAGAAGATGTTAAGTTGAAATATTGTTTGGGGAATACTATTTATTTGAAATGTAGAATGAATTTCATTATTATATTCTTTCTCTACTATCGTGGATTCTTTTTTGTTTGTTATTGCTTATTTGAGTTAATTAATTAATTAACCTTTTTTTGTCTTTCTGGACAAAATTGGAACGTACCCTTTTAAAGGGTAATAGTTCTAAAAAAAAATATTATTTGAGACTTGTAACCATTGTACCCCATTGTTCCAAATGTGAATCATTGATTTACATGCATTATTTAAAACTGAAGCTCCACCTGTGGTTTTCCTGCAAAACTATATACGACATGTCGTGTAATGGCCGTCAACTGATTTACAATAGATTATTTGATTATGTGTGAACAGTATATGTCGTAGTATTTTATGAACGTTATTGCGTAGGTTCTTTTAAGTGTATCTAACAATAAATTATTATTGAAATTCGCCTTCTAGCCTTACAAATTGGACTTTTAGCCTTTCTTCCCTATCTGGAACATTGGTCAACATGCGATTTTTTTGTTCCAGTTGTGGACTGGTGGATTTTTTACTACATCGTGTTTTTAAATCAGAAATCATGCGACCACGTAGGAATTTATCGATTCATAATATTCCATGTCCACCAAGTGACAGCGAGGACAAAAATTTTAGTGGTAGTGATGATGAGAACTTTGTTAGGCCAAGGCCCACTATTCTTTATTATATACATCAGCGATCTTCCAACTAATGTTGATGGGGTTGAGATATCTATGCAATTGATACATCGCTATTACTACAACACATCGATCTAAACGAACTCTATCAAAAATCTATAGATGCCATTAAGGATGCTGAAGAAAGGTTTCCTGCAAATTAAAAGCAAATATTGAACACATTAGAAAACACAAAATCTACTCCTCTCCACGACAGTTCGCAGCGATAACTTTTTTGGGTATTTCTATCGGTGCTCGTTTGACTTGGCCTTAACACATCGAAGACCCAGCCAGCAATCTGTCATCCGCTCTCTTTGCTATAAAACGAATAAAACATAGCCACACATGACGCAGCGGGAACAACACATTTCACAAACTTTACAAAACTCCTTAATGTGGTACGGTCTGCTCTTCTGGAGGACTCCTGTGGACGCATAGATAATTTTTTTATTATAAAAAAGATTATCAGATTCCTATGCAACCTAGAATTTAGAGACTACAAAACATATTTGAAAAGAGAAAAATTCTCACCTTTCCATCGGCATTTATTTTGGCAGTTGCCACCTATGTCTACCAGAACAAGGAAGCATTTCTGGTAAACGAAAACTTCAATAGTTACCAAACCAGAGGAAGAAATGAAATTAGAGTGTCGTATCACAGACTAACGTGTTCCCAGAAAGCAGTTGACTACTGGGGAACAAAATTATACAACAGAGTGTTTGAAGAACCAAAGACCTTATAAAAACCTTAAATTTAAGGTCAAGGCAATGCTCTGTCATTTAAATTTATATGTGTTATTTGCCAATTATTTATTTACCCGTTGTTGGTTGTGATATTTTTTTTGTTTTTAACCTTGTTTTTAATTTTATACAATTTATATTATTGACAATGTGCCCTATATCGTTTCCTACCATATAACAAGGTCTGAGCGCTCTTCGATGCCGTCACGCTGGGTTGGTGATATATCGCCATGCACGATATTAGCCTAAGCGGTAAAAGAATCGTTTTCTTGCATTTCTTTTTTAAGTTTTGAAGGGCTTCCGGTTTAAAGAGGATGCCAGTCGTCGACTGAGCCCTTCTTCGCATCCCATTCGATTTTATTTTGGAAAAACGAAGTTTCAAAGCAAAAACCAAACATGTATTTGGACGAAACTAAGGTTGAAATGATACGGTAATTGCAATTTTACTTGAAATTTTCTTCAGTTTCACGAGAAAATTTACAGACATGCTATTTAACCAGGGTCTTCAATTTCCTATTATGTGGTGTTTTACTTAATCTATCTTTCCTATTATGTGGTGTTTTACCTAATCTGTCATTACTTTTCCCACAATCATTTTTAAGTAAGGTATTTGTAGAACAAGTTATTATAATTGTTGCAATACGTTCACTGCTGTGAATATGACATTTTTATATATCAGTATCCAAATGGCTACGTTCGGTGATATAATTTAAAATATATTGTATTAAAACAGAACGTTTATTACCAACATTTAAAAGCATCTCTTCGTATTCAAAAATAATGTTGTTAAATATAACGTAAGAATATAAAACTATTTGAATAAAATCTTCACGTTTTTTGTCAAATACAACGGACAGTTAGGGAATTGAGTTGGAATAGCATTTTTTTTAAGCGTAGGATTTTTTAAACTTACAGTTATAGTTTCCCGAATATTGAATCTGTAGCTATTGAAAAATAAATACATTCTTTTACAAAGTGTAACTCACAAACAAAACATACAAAACAGTCGACGCCATGTTAGGTTAGGTTACCTCGCTTTTATCGTTTCAGAAAGATTTTATCGCTTATACAACACTAGAAAAATATTACAGACATCACCAACAAAGTACGGAAATATCACTACACAGTATTTTGTCTAATAAAACCAATATAATTTAGATAAACCAATTCAAAACGCGATCTGAACGTGTCAATGATCTTAACAATTTTCTGTAATCGTTTTATTACAAATATAAATGTCATTACTATTAAAGATATACGTTTATAATCTAATAGGTCTAGTAAGCTATTTGGCGCCACTATTTAGAATCAAGTTTTGGGATTGTCCCAGTGCGCAACGGAACGGGTGCACTGCTACAGCCGGGAATTATTTTCAGTTAATTTATATAGTACAATTACGTCTAGTTATTATGTAAGTGCATGTTTTCCCTTTCCTCCATTTCCCTTCCCAGCATGTGCACTAACAACATTGAAGAGCAGATTATCGGTAACTCATTATTTTCGTATACAGTTACAACAGTTTACTCCAAATGTTAGACCACAAACTAGTATCTTTAATGGACATTAAAACCCACTGTAACTGTCTTATTATTCATTTCAGAACAATAGTTTATAAAGCATTTATCTCAGAAATTGAACCATTTTTCAAAATTTTGAAAAATCTACTGGGTATTTCATTTAAAAAGTAGTAATTTTCGTTTTTCATAAAAATGCATTCAGTAATTCCATTAATTTATTTTTTGAACTTGTTCAGTCCCATTCAACCTCGCTCGTTTGCGTTCGACCACATTAGGTGTTTTTCGGTCTTTTTCGTTTTCGTAGGACTCTTTTCGATTTAGCTCGGCTTTATTCTGCACCGTTCGGCTTCGTTCGGTTCTATCAGTTCCTACTTGGCTATATTCGGTTTCATTCTGTTCCGTCCAGCTCTATTCGATATCGTTTAAATCCTTTCGGTAGCGTTCGGTCTTATTCTGTCTCGTTCAATGCTATTAGGTTGCATTTGTCAATGTTTGGTTCCGTTGGATTTTGTTCGGTATCGTCCGATTCATTTCGATGTCGTTCAGTTTTGCGCTTAACTTTACTCTCTCAAAAGGCTTATCTGCAAACAACACAGTGTATCGGCACACAGCTCACCACACAAAATATTAATTAATTCGGAATAGCTGTTTCAAAGGCTCGATGGGCCTCCAATGGGCTCGATGGGCAATCCAAAAGATAAACCGGACGAAAGAAAGGTCGGGAATTTATAAAATTGCACGTAATGACTGCGATAAAGCCTACACATATTAGATGCTACAGGTACGGCCGAATAGAAGCGTCAAGTGTAACACAGCACATCAACGATACCGGATACAATATTAAATGTGAAAACATGAAATTGAATAAAAGCGTCGCCTCGCCTCGTGAATTGGACGCATTTGAGATAATCTATAAAAAGAAAGAAAACCACCTTTTAAATAAAGACAGTACGCCCCTCTATTATTCCTGTCTGTTTGATTTATTAGGGTAAAAACGAATTTTTCAATTTGAAGTGCTATAATTGACAAAAGACTTGGTCGTCGTGTCATGTATATATTGAATGGTTTAGATTTTTAAAATGTGTAGACGGAAGAATTAACGGGAAGGAACCTTATCGATTGTCTTGCTCTACTTTATGAAGTCGGCTCGAATACGCTGTCAGGCAATAATAAGGGACCTCTTCGTTCCGTATATATCACGCTTGTTAAACGACAAAAGAGTAGATATTTGTCAATAGATATATACATATATATATATACACATATTTATAGATGTATATATCTTTTCCTTGAGTAGGGATAAACAAGCATGGTAGAATTTAAAAAAATTTTGGTTTTTCGCTCAGATTTATTCGATAACCCGGTTGAATATGGAAGCCCATCGAGCCTTTGAAACAGCTGTTCCGAATTAATTAATATTTTGTGTGATGAGGAGTGTGCCGATACTCTGTGTTGTTTGCCATACTACCCCACAGACCTTGCTATCATTATTGGTATAGTTGCATTACATTTCAGAATTAAACTTTAAATTGATTGCGTACAATCGTTGGAAAGATATTGAATAACACATCAGGAACCCCAATAAGTAAGATTCGTCCATTGATGTTATTCAAGCGTTGTCTAATTTTGCGGTCACGTGGCTTTCGAAATTAACCGCAGACCCTGTATATTTATGGACGCTTTCGAGTTATTTCTATTGAAGTTCGTGCCGTATTTGGAAGTTTTAATATGCATGAAATAGAACGAAATTTAACGTAAACGTTGTTTCCACGCTCTAACTCTCTCGACTTCAGAAAACTACAGCCGAGGGACGCTGTTAATTTAAACTTCGAGCAGGCTAAATTAAGCAACCTTTCCTCTATTACGTCCAATTACTGGATGCATTAATTCCTTTCGGATGAATTATCGTCGACAAAAACGGGGATTGTGGGGTACATACATTTAAGGCGGGATAAATAATTTCGCAGGTCGTCACTTTAATTAGTGAATGTCGCAATCTTGAAAATTCGCGACAGCCTGTCTTAGATAAAAGTGTAAAATTAATTCGTTTGCGAAATATGATTTTCCGAAAGCGTAGTTTTAATCGATTTAAACTTCTCCCGAGTTTGATTTGAAGAAATTCCACAATTGAAAATACATAATTTCATTTCAACGCATTCAAATACATCATAAACTTTTGTAATTAAGTACGAAACTTACGATAATCGCTGTTAAAGATATTTTACTGATTTTTAGGATCATTAGTAGAGCAACGCAAACTGCGCTGAAAGCCAGTGGCTGACGCAAAAAAGTTTACACAAAATAAACACGGCCGGGACAATTCGGTATAAGCGTCAGTATAACTGCGATTCGAAAGCCGATCTGTTGTGTATGCATCTACGCTGTCGTATACTATATCGTAGTTCTACGTTTGTTTTGAAAATGTTTCCTACGTCGCGAAAACGACCAACTTTAAACACAATAAGAGAATTTATTGCAGAAATGCCTGATTTAAAGTATCATGGCGCTAAAATTCAATGTGTAGTGTGTAAAATAGATTTAATGTGTTGGTCGAAAAGTGATTGTCTACGGGACGTAAATAGTGCAGGGCATGTTTCAAAAAAAAATTCTACACGGGAGTATGACAAATTTAAATTTAATTTATGTGTTTATTGCATGTAATTTACCATTTCATTTACTAAGGAAGAAAGCATACGTTTCGTTTTGGAATGAATATTCGGACTTTAAGTTACCAAAGTGAGAGAACATTACAGAGAGTTGTGCCGTCTGCTCGTGAGCATGTCGAGAAAAGAATTAAATCGGAGTTGCAAGATAAAAAACTGTGGTTATGTGTGGACGAAACAACAGATCGTAAAAAACATTCTGTGGTTAATGTAATGGTACGCACAATGGAACCACATCGACCGTCACCCTCAATTTTACTAGCTTCCAGACAAATACAACAATGCACTGCCGAAGTAATTTCAATGTTGGTGTTAAATACATTGGAAAAGTTTGAACTTTCAACAAATCAACTGTTGATGTTTATGAGTGATGGTGCCGCAAACATGCTTGCTGTAGGTTGATCTCTTAAAAACATTGCGCTTTAAGCTGGCTAGAAGCTGAGCAATAGAAATTTACCTCTGCGTGACAAGTTGGCGCTTTTAAGCTGGCTAGAAACTGAGCAGAGTCCGGGAAATATCGAGGTAGTCGGCGATTAAGTCGGTGTTTTGACTGGACTGTTGACACAATAGCTATTCGCGGTCGATAGTTGATGGATGCCGTGCTCGGCACCGCCGTAAATTCACTTTTAGATCACTCACATCACATCAAGTCCGCAATCAACATAATTAATAAACATCCTCGTAGTTATTGGTTATTCAGATAATCTTAACATTTTGACAGTTCTCAAAATTGTTCCCCTTTGGCGACATCTATGAGCTGGATGCGCCACTATCTTCATCTATATTATTAAAGTCGCTAATATAGATTCCTGTAAGCATTTGGTAAAAGAGGAATACTTTACAAATTGAAAGAAAATAGTTGAGAAGTGATTTATTTTCATCTTTTGCAGAAATACAAAGTAAGATTCATTAAGAGAATAAGTAGAACTGTTTCTTCGCATCTTGCGAATGTTAAAGTTTCCAAAAAAAGTCTAGATAACGAGCACACGTCACAATGTTATGAGAAGTTATCAATCTTTATATAGAAAATTTCTGCGAATGATAGCTTCTTTTGGATTCACTACTACTGCTGCAAATATTTTAAGCGTGTGTAATCCCTACTAAACAAAATATCGTTAAATAAAGTTTACATTTAATGCGGAAATCATCATCCACCATTGCCAATTCTTTATTTTTTATAAGGTCTTCAAATCGTATTAAAACAGACTTACAGTACAAAATTGTTCCTGCTATGAAAAAATTGCTTCGTAATTAACAAACACATATCACATCGAACAATTTTACGCTTCCAGCAGCAATATAGTTCGCCAAATTGCATTTCATCCGAAACCTCCTCCATTTCATGTCCACATTTCATCATAATTCAGTCCCTTCACGAACACTTATATTACAAACCGCCCATTAAACACAACTTAAACTTTAATCCGTTTTAACGGGCGGCATTCGGCAGAACCTACTAGGGTAACTTCGGCAACCCAAGCGACAAATCCCGCATTTAACCGCTACTGACGCAAACTACACCTTTTCGTGCTAACGTGCGAACTTTCGAAGCTACCTTGCAGCCTCTCATTTATACGTTTCACCTAAAAAATTAATTCGCTATGAATTGAATTGGGTGCCCATGTTAATGCTGGTGCCGCATGCAGCTTAGATTTACATTTCTAAGAAGGTGTAAGTATAGCTAATAATTTTATGAATGGTAAAGAAAAATAAGAACAAAAATAGGCAATTTGGAGATTTTCACCTAGACTAAATCACAAGGCCAAGATGTCCACTATAAACTTGTGTTAGAGTTTTGTGAGAATGCTTGGTATTTAATTCCCAAACGAATGTTTTCAGTGTATACGAGCGTAACTGACTTGATCTGTTAACATACATAGGTGTCCCAGATTCAATGTTACAAGCGATATCTTCCTAATTTGTAGAAATATAAGATCGAGCAAGGCATCATTGAAAATGGTTTGGAAAATTCTAAAAGATATACTTATTAAAACTACCCCCAGCAAACCACCCTCTAGGAAACCTCCCCCAAACAATTTTTTTTAAATAGCACTCCTCATCTTTTTGACTTCATGACTGAAGCAGGAAGAGTTTGGAATACAACAGTACAAACGAAAATTGCATTCAAGAAATATTTAATACAATACGATCATAACAATAATAAATAAAAAAATTCTTACAAAACGTTAAACAAACATCAAATAGGAGGGTGCTTTGAAATGTTCGCGAAATGAAAGGGAAATGAGAAATTTTATTTTTAATACGTTTTATTTTTCTACATAATCTCGTTTAAGTTGAATGCACTTCATCCAACGATGTTCCAAAGTCATTATGCCATCACGAAAGTGCGATTCTTCAAGTCCTCCAAAATAGTCGTCGGCGCTGCTTTTACTTCTTCTTATGTGGAAAATCTTTTTCCCCCAAGGAAAATTTTTAGTCGTAGGAATAAATGGAAGTCAGAAGGAGCCAAATCAGGCGCATAAAGTGGAAGTTGCAACAGATCGTACTTCAGTTCATTCAATTTTCCCATTGCTGTCACACTTGTATGCGACGTGCGTTATCCTGATGGAAAATGATCTTCTTACGCAAGCTAGGCCTTTTTTCATGAAATTTTTTATTCACTTGGTCTAGAAGTTTAGCATAATATTCACCATTTATTGTTTGGCCCTTGGGAAGATAGTCAATTAGTATATTCCCTTAGCATCCCAAAGGACTGACGCCATAATTTTTCTAGCTGATTTGACGGACATTGCTTTCTTTTGTGGTGGAGAACCCCTATGTCTCCATTGTTTTGACTGTTGCTTGGTCTCAGGGGTATAATAATGAACCCAAGTTTCGTCTGTTGTAACAAATCGTCGGATGAAATCGGTTCTATTTGAGTTAAAACGGTCTAGATTCTCTTGACAAATTTTCCTTCTCTGAAGGTTTTGATCCATTGTCAATATGCGCCGCACCCATCTTGTCGAAAGCTTTTTCAAGTTTTTGGTAAATCGTTAGTATAGAACAAGTACAATATGGGGCCTAGCACACTGCCTTGTGGGACTCCCGCATTGATCTCTTCGAGGAATCTTGCCTCGTCAGCCCACAAAATGTTTTTGGTAATCGTGGGATCATCGTATAACATTATTTGCATTACAACAATGAATTCTAGTCTGCGTTCAAAATCTGTAAGCGATAATGCTTGCAGCAACTGAATTTTAAAAGTATGCTCTGTGCTGTTGATTTGCTTATTCCCATATCTTCTGCCATAGTTCTAATTAAAATATATGGATTCAATCCAACGTAAACCATTACATTTATTTCCTTTTCTTCTGTTCTAACTGGTGTTACATTATGAGAATGTTTTAAATTTAATGGAACTGAACCCATTCGCATTTTAGCTTCAACACGAGGAAATGCCATAAGTGATGATACCACTCTGTTAAGAAATCGCTCTCCATAAATGGTTGCTGCTTCACGAGAATTTTTATGACACTCTCCATAAATTAATAACATATCGACACATTCATTTGGAGAAAAATTAGAAGGCATTTTGAAGATTTTATAACAACACTACTTTACTACGTATTTAGCTATAGGTACGTAAACTATTTTCGCAAATCGAAATAAATATCGAAAGATATCGCTTATAACATTGAATCTGGGATACCCGGTATGTATCACACAATAACTCCAGTAAAAATGGAGGAGGATATTTTATACAAAAAAAGCAAAAGAGCTTCTATTATAACGAACAATAGCATATATAATATATGTGTATGCACATCTTCCCTCTCCTTTTATCTACGCTTCGCGAATAAAATCCGTAAATTTTTGGAAGTCAGCGAGCAACATTCATATGGGCACCCCTAAAACCGGATATATACTTTCATTGTTTCGGAAAACCTAAGCGAGCGTACGCTGGATGTTTCGCATTCAATCGAACATTTTCGTACATTGTTTTCTGAGTTCTACACGAGCGCATATATGTAGATATATACGTACAGTGCCATCCATAAAGTTCATACGATATGAGAAAAATTATTTTTTACTTCTTTGAAAATATTTGGGTGTCGTCAAGGAAAAAAAAACACAGAAACTATGAAAATTTATAATTAAGCTAAATATTTTTAGTGGTTAGCAACACCATTTTCCACAAGGTATTGTTATAAATCATTTCATATATTTTTTATTTAACTGGTTTTAAAAGTAAAATATAGCAATTCAAAGACTTTTCATTGCAACCCTATTTGATATGTATTTTTATACTGAAAATTCACTTGACCATAAATTAACCTTAGAAGAAGATATTAACAACATATGCAAGAAATTAACCAATAAAATATTATTATAACAATTTTTAAGAAGCAAACTATCAATAAAATATCTTAAAGTATTCTATTTTTTTATATATTATTCTACTTACTATATGAGCTATGTGATATTGATGTGGAGTAATTCAAACCATTCCCAAAAGGTTTTCGGTATTCAGCGCGGGTGTTTAAGAATAATCGCTGATATTGACTATAGATGTCACTGCAGAGATACACACAAATCATTTCAAATGTTAACAATGTCATGTGCCTATTTATTATAATGTTTTTCCTTATGAAAAATATCAAAAATTACAATGTCAGCAGTGATTACCACAAATACTCAACTAGATGCAATAATACAAGAGTTGCCCACTAGCGCCAACGGGCAGTGACGGAGGTTCGATACAACCCTCAGTATAACTGCGAGTCTCAACCAGACCTGTTGTGTGTACATGTACCCTGCCGTAAATACTATTTCGTAGTTCTACGTTTGTTTTAAAAATGTTGCCTACGTCGCGAAAACGACCAATGTTGGACAAAGTTACAGAATTTATAGCAGAAATACCTGACCTAAATTATGATGGCGTTAAAATTCAATGTGTAGTTTGTAATATCCCTTTAATGTGTTAGTCCAAAAAGGATTGTCTACGTCACGTAAATAGTAAACAGCATTCTTAAAAAAAAATTGCACACGACATTACGACAAATTTAAATTTAATTTATGTGTTACCTTTATTGCATGTAATCTACCGTTTAATTTACTTGACAAGGAAGCATATGTCTTCTTTTGGAATAAATATACAGACTGAAAATTACCAAGTCGGGCATCGTTACAAAGAATTGTGCCATCTGCTCGTGAACATGGTGAAAAAAGAATTAAATCGGAGTGCTTCGGTCCATTCTCTCGACATTTGTTCCACTAGCCAGATGATGCATTACTTCTAGAAACTTCTCTCCGCCATATTTGAACATTTCATCTGTCATGTCGTCCGATCCAGGGCTTTTATTATTCTTCAAGTTATTTACTATATGATTTATTTCTTCCATACTAGGGCGCTCTTCGTTTGGTTCGTGTTGGTAAACTGCCTGGTCATTATAACTCTCTGCTCTACAATCGCTATCCTTGTTTAGCAACTCGTTGAAATACTCTTTCCGTCTCTCTATAATTTCTTCCTCATCTATTACCATTTTTCCTTCCTTGCTCTTAAAATACACAGTCTTTGGTTGGTAGCCTCGCTTTTCATTTCTCACCCCTTATCGAGACTTATATTCTAGCTTAAAATAAGATATTTTTTGTGTAAATCTTTATAATGTGTCTCATCACTAGAACGGGCACTTTTTTAATTTGGCAGATGATTTAAATTGGTAGTTCTGGCAATAAATGACATATACGCCAATTTCATAACGTAATACAGACAAATATATCCTTTATTGTCGGAACTACCAACTTAAATCACCCGCGAAATTTAAAAGGTGCCCGCTCTAATAATCACCTTCTGTTCGCGTTTTCATTTCCTGCGGTTCTGTGTGTGTTGACACCGTTAGTTAATTTCTGGGTTTTATGCCAGTTTTAGCTCAGTGTACGGCACTTCGATGAAAGAAAGAGTGAACTTAAGTTATTACGGACAGAAACCAAACCAATTTACGAGTAGTCAATTTCCTTGGTCAAAATATTGGTCTACCTTGGTCAAAATATTCGAGTGCTTTTAAATCAAACAAATTTATTATTTTCAGGTAAATATTTTTACAATTTTGTCTTCTTAATGGTACATTACAAAAAATGCGAATAGCATTTATTCGCTAAATTTAATGTGTTAAACATAGGTTTTTTCTTTATTAAAACTGCCATCTTTAAAGGAAACAAAAACAACGTTAATTAGGATGATAATAGATCTTAGTGTGTTTATGTCATTAGTTTATTTTTAAAAAATAGTGTTATTACTAGAGCAACGCAACTGCGCTGAAAGCCAGTGGCGGACGCATAAAAGTTTACACAAAATAAATTAAATGTGATACGTACTCAAACACTTACCGTGAAATCACAAAGTGGGTAATGTCTATTTAATATTTGTAACATTAGATATGTTTCCAAAGTTGTTTCGGCAAAGTGAGTGCGGCGTGAAGAAAAAGTGTTTTTGTATGCCGAAAACGAACGTTCTACATCTAGTGACGTTATATTTGCGTAAGTAAAATAATCTTTCAAATAACTTAACGGTTCTGTTGACGCACCTTCACAAATTTGTCTTAATGTGCCAAAATCAGAGTCTTTATCTAAAACACTTTCAAAACCTTTCTAAAACACAAACATTTCTTGCGTCTTCTATCGCGCATAGTTGTGCGTGAACATGTTGCACTATTTTCAAAGATTCCACTAACGACACCGAAGAATTTGTAGTTTTTCTATCGCATCCGCTAATCCACGTAATTGTTCTGAATAATTTCCAATCTGTTTTAACTTGACTATCCTGAAATTTCAGGCGGCTTACCTTGACAACCGCAGCTTCCTTTGGGTCGAATTCTAAAATCACGTTCTCTATATTCTCAAAATATTTAAGATAATAAAATGCAGCCTCTAACCATGTTCCCCAACGAGTAGGAATAGGTTGTGGTGATTCAGGAATACCGGGGCATAGTCTATAAAATTCCCGAATACGTTTTGGGGATTTTATAAACACAGCTTTTGTATGTGCTATTAGAGCGTTTACCTCGGGATAACATTTTCTGATACTATCTGCTACGAGACTGAGAGTATGAATTTTACATGTAATATGCAACAAGTTAGCACAATGTTCGTTAAGTGATCGACCTACAGCAAGCATGTTTGCGGCACCATCACTCATAAACATCAACAGTTGATTTGTTGAAAGTTCAAACTTTTCCAATGTATTTAACACCAACATTGAAACTACTTCGGCAATGCATTGTTGTATTCGTCTGGAAGCTAGTAAATTGAGGGTGACGGTCGATGTGGTTCCATTGTGCGTACCATTACATTAACCACAGAATGTTTTTTACGATCTGTTGTTTCGTCCACACATAACCACAGTTTTTTATCTTGCAACTCCGATTTAATTCTTTTCTCGACATGCTCACGAGCAGACGGCACAACTCTCTGTAATGTTCTCTCACTTGGTAACTTAAAGTCCGAATATTCATTCCAAACGAGACGTATGCTTTCTTCCTTAGTAAATGAAATGGTAAATTATATGGAATAAACACATAAATTAAATTTAAATTTGTCATAATCTCGTGTGGAATTTTTTTTTGAAACATGCCCTGCACTATTTACGTGCCGTAGACAATCACTTTTCGACCAACACATTAAATCTATTTTACACACTACACATTGAATTTTAGCGCCATCACACTTAAATCAGGCATTTCTGCAATAAATTCTCTTATTGTGTCCAACTTTTGGGCGTTTTCGCGACGTAGGAAATATTTTCAAAACAAACGTAGAACTACGATATAGTATACGACAGCGTAGATGCATACACAACAGATCGGCTTTCAAGTCGCAGTTATACTGACGCTTATACCGAATTGTCCCGGCCGTGTTTATTTTGTGTAAACTTTTATGCGCCAGCCACTGGCTTTCAGCGCAGTTTGCGTTGCTTTAATTATTACTAGCTGAAAATAGTTGGCCAAAGTTAAACTAAATAAATAAATTCTATTGGGAAAAAATGATAAATTTTTTCTTTTTGAGATTTTTAAACTTTGAAGTTTCTCTCGAATGAAAAACAAAATATAAAGATTATATGTTTTTCTTGTTTGATTTGGTATATATATATGGTACGAGCTTTACGGATGCCACTGTATATTTTTTAGATATATTAAAACGATATATTAAAACGAGAGATGTTGCGCGGTGATGTGTGCGTGTTATTTGCTTTTCAATTTTATATTCGGCGTGTTTCTCTCAGTTAACGTGATCCGAGTGGTATATATACAGACTACGTTTTTTTTTGTTTTCCGAGGTTTTTCGGTTATTTTTTCAGCTTTTGTCCGGCTTGATACAAACACGTTACCTGTTGTGCGCCAGTACTACAAGCTTGGTAATGCTACTACAATGGTACATACATATGTAGATACGTTTAGCTCGCCATAAATGACGTGTTATATCAAAATCACTGTTAGTGCACATAATTCACCGCTTCTACATTTTTTTACGTTGTGCATTAGCGAAGTTTACTTCGCGAGCTCTACAAAAAGGAAATTAATTACCATACGCTAATAACTGAATATAAATGTAGTACGATGACAAGTACACATGTATGGATTGTAAACAAGTAGATACTAGAGAAACGCCGCAAATATGTCAAAGGTTTTAATTGCGAAAAGCGTTGCCCCGGCACTGCCACCAATGACAGCCAGGCAGATACATCCAACAGAAAAAAAATTGAAAGCTTTTTGATTCCGCGATCAATACTGTATAGAGTAAATTGGCACGTTAGCTTTTTCTTTTGCCTTTAAAATTTGCTATTGAAAAGGCTAGCGTTTTCATTACGTTTCCATTTATTAGAATTACTGTGAGCCGATATCATTTGCCAAAGAGATTGCTTACATTTTTTGAAAAGGTCAAAGAGACCTAGTCTACTTCTATATAAATATAATAATGATTTATTAATAACACGTCAGAATTCAAACCAAATTCCTGTAACTTCAGCAACATTATACAGGCTGAGTCGGGAGGAACGGACCAAACTCCAGGAGTGTATTATGTACGTGAAAATAATGTAAAAAAGCTGATATGTTCTTATTCGATTTTCATTTATTTTCAAGTTACAGCATAA